>JABKBQ010000012.1:0-670833 GCA_014182725.1 Eucalyptus brandiana | reverse complement strand
AAATGGAATTTTCTATGGAAAAGCAGGGAATTTTCTCTCTTGAGTCATCTTTTTCTTGTTTCGCCCGGCATTCATGGAGCTGTGATTTCCAAAATGATGGGTCGGACTGATCTATTGCTTTTGGAAGCCATGTTTCCCAACAGATTTCCAACTGTCGGGCTTTTTTAGCCAAAAAATGGCCGAAAATGGAATTTTCTATGGAAAAATAGGGAATTTTCTCTGTGGAGTCTTCGTGTTCTTGTTTCGCCGGGCGTTCAAGGTGCTGTGATGTCCAAAATGATGGGTCGGACTAATCTAATGCTTTTGGAAGCCATTTTTCCCAACAGATTTCCAACTGTCGGGCTTTTTCAGCTGAAAAATGGCTGGAAAGGGAATTTTCTATGGAAAAATGGGGAATTTTTCTGTGGAGTCTTCGTTTTCTAGTTTCGCCGGGTGCTCAAGGTCTTGTGATGTCGAAAATGATAGGTCGGACTGATCCAATGCTTTTGGAAGCCATGTTTCACAACAGATTTCCAACTGTCGGGCTTTTTCAGCCAAAAAAAAATGGCGGAAATGGAACTTTTCTATGGAAAAATAGGGAATTTTCTCGAGGATTCTTCGTGTTCTTGTTTCGCCGGGCATTCATGGGCTTTATGATGTCCAAAATGATGGGTTGGACTAATGTATTGCTTTTGGAAGCCATGTTTCCCAACAGATTTCCAATTGTGGGGCTTTTTTAGAAGAAAAATGGCTGGAAATGGAATTTTCAATGGAAAAACAAGGAAATTTCTCTGTGGAGTCTTAGTGTTCTTGTTTCGCGAGGTGTTCAGGGTACTATGATGTCCAAAATGATGGGTTGGACTGATCTAATGCTTTTGGAAGCCATGTTTCCCAACAGATTTCCAACTGTCGGGCTTTTTCAAAAAAATGGCTGAAAAGGAATTTTCTATGGAAAAACATAGGAATTTTCTCTGTGGAGTCTTCGTGTTCTTGTTTCGCGAGGTGTTCATGGTATGATGTCCAAAATGATGGGTTGGACTGATCTATTGCTTTTGGAAGCCATGTTTCCCAACAGATTTCAAACTGTCGGGCTTTTTCATCCGGGAAAAAAAATGGCGGGAAAGGGAATTTTCTATGGAAAAACAAGAATTTTCTCTGTGGAGTCTTTCGTGTTCTTTTTCGCCGGGCATTCGGGGTACTGATGTCCAAAATGATGGGCCGGACTGATCTATTGCATTTGGAAGCCATGTTTCCCAACAAATTTCCAACTTTCGGGCTTTATCTTTAAAAAAATGGCCGGAAAGGGAATTTTCCATGGAAAAATAGGGAATTTTCTCTTGTGAGTCTTCGTGTTCTTGTTTCGCCGGGTGTTCGGGTGCTATGATGTCCAAAATGATGGTTCGGACTAATCTAATGCTTTTGGAAGCCATGTTTCCCAATAGATTTCCAACTGTCGGGCTTTTTTCTATGGAAAAAAAATGGCTTCGTGTTCTTTTTTCGCCGGGCGTTCAAGGTGCCGCGATGTCCAAAATGATGGAAAATGGAATTTTCTATGGAAAAATGGGGAATTTTCTCCATGGAAGTCTCTTTGTGTTCTTTTTTTTTTGTTTCGGGCGTTCAAGGGTGCTATGATGTCCAAAATGATGGGTCGGACTGATCTAATGCTTTTGGAAGCCATGTTTCCCAACAATTTCCAACTTGCCGGGCTTTTTCAATCCGAAAAATGGCCGGAAAAATGGAATTTTCTATGGAAAAAGCGGGAATTTTTCTATTGTTTTTGGAAGCCATTTTTCCCAACAGATGGTCTTCGTTTTTTTCTTGTTTCGCCGGGCATTCATGGGTGGATGATGTCCAAAATGATGGGTCGGACTGATCTATTGCTTTTGGAAGCCATGTTTCCCAACAATTTTCCAACCGTCGCTTTTTCGCAAAAAATGGCGAAAATGGAACTTTCTATGGAAAAATAGGAATTTTATCTGTGGATTCTTCGTGTTCTTGTTTCGCCGGGCATTCGGGGTGCTATGATGTCCAAAATGATGGGTCGGACTGATCTATTGCTTTTGGAAGCCATGTTTCCCAACAGATTTCCAACTGTCGGGCTTTTTCAACCGAAAAATGGCTGGAAAGGGAATTTTCTACGGAAAAACAGGGAATTTTCTCTGTGGAGTCTTCGTGTTCTTGTTTCGCGAGGTGTTCAGGGTACTATGATGTCCAAAATGATGGGTTGGACTGATCTAATGCTTTTGGAAGCCATGTTTCCCAACAGATTTCGAACTGTCGGGCCTTTTCGGGAAAAAAAGGCGGGAAAGGGAATTTTCTATGGAAAAACAGGGAATTTTCTCTGTGGAGTTTTCGTGTTCTTTCTTCGCCGGGCATTCAGGGCGCTGTGATGTCCGAAATGATGGGCCGGACTGATCTATTGCATTTGGAAGCCATGTTTCCCAACAAATTTCCAACTGTCGGGCTTTTTCATTAAAAAATGGCGAAAATGGAACTTTCCATGGAAAAACAGGAATTTTCTCTGTGGAGTCTTCGTGTTCTTGTTTCGCCTCGGTGTTCATGGGTGATGGTATGTTGTCCAAAATGATGGTTCGGACTAATCTAATGCTTTTGGAAGCCATGTTTCCCAACAGATTTCCCACTGTCAGGCTTTTTGATCCTAACAATGGTCGGAAATGGAATTTTCTATGGAAAAGTATGGAATTTTCTCTGTTGAGTCATCGTTTTCTTGTTTCGCAAGGCATTCATGGAGCTGTGATGTCCAAAATGATGGGTCGGACTGATCTAATGCTTTTGGAAGCCATGTTTCCCAACAGATTTCCAACTGTCGGGCTTTTTTAGCCAAAAAATGGCCGGAAAGGAATTTTCTATGGAAAAACAGGGAATTTTTTCCATGGAGTCTTCGTTTTCTTGTTTCGCGGGCATTCATGGTGTTGTGATGTCCAAAATGATGGGTCATACTGATCTATTGCTTTTGGAAGCCATGTTTCTAACAATTTCCAACCGGTCGGGCTTTTTCGGCAAAAAAAAATGGCGAAAATGGAACTTTCTATGGAAAAATAGGGAATTTTCTCCATGTGTGATTCTTCGTGTTCTTGTTTCGCGGGCGTTCATGGTGCTACGATGTCCAAAATGATGGGTCGGACTGATCTAATGCTTTCGGAAACCATGTTTCCCAACAAATTTCCAACTGTCGGGCTTTTTGATCCGAAAAATGGTCGGAAATGGACTTTTCTATGGAAAAGCAGGGAATTTTCTCTGTTGAGTCATCGTTTTCTTGTTTCGCCAGGCATTCATGGAGCTGTGATGTCCAAAATGATGGGTCGGACTGATCTATTGCTTTTGGAAGCCATGTTTCCCAACAGATTTCCAACTGTCGGGCTTTTTTAGCCAAAAAATGGCGAAAATGGGACTTTCTATGGAAAAATAGGGAATTTTCTCTGCGGATTCTTCGTGTTCTTGGTTCGCCGGGCATTCAGGGTGCTGTGATGTCCAAAATAATGGGTTGGACTAATCTATTGCTTTTGGAAGCCATGTTTCCCAACAGATTTCCAACTGTCGGGCTTTTTCAACCGAAAAATGGCTGGAAAGGGAATTTTCTAATGGAAAAACAGGGAATTTTCTCTGTGGAGTCTTCATGTTCTTGTTTCGCCGTGTGTACAACATGCTATGATTTTCAAAATGATGGGTTGGACTGATCTAATGCTTTTGGAAGCCATGTTTCCCAACAGATTTCCAACTGTCGGGCCTTTTCGGCAAAAAAAATGGCAGGAAAGGGAATTTTCTATGGAAAAACAGGGAATTTTCTCTGTGGAGTTTGCGTGTCCTTGTTTCACCGGGCGTTCAGGGTACTGTGATGTCCAAAATGATGGGTCGGACTGATCTAATGCTTTTCGAAGCCATGTTTCCCAAGAGATTTCCAACTGTCGGGCTTTTTCATTAAAAAAATGGCCGGAAAGGGAATTTTCCATGGATAAATAGGGAATTTTCTCTTGGGAGTCTTCGTGTTCTTGTTTCGCCGGGTTCGTGGTACTGTGTTGTCCAAAATGATGGTTCGAACTAATCTAATGCTTTTGGAACCATGTTTCCCAATAGATTTCCAACTGTCGGGCTTTTTCAACCAAAAATGGCCGGAAATGGAATTTTCTATGGAAAAATAGGGAATTTTCTCTATGGAGTCTTCGTGTTCTTGTTTCGCCGGGCGTTCAGGGTGCTGTGATGTCCAAAATGATGGGTCGGACTGATCTAATGCTTTTGGAAGCCATGTTTCCCAACAGATTTCCAACTGGGCTTTTTCATCCAAAAATGGCCGGAAAGGAATTTTCTATGGAAAAAATGGAATTTTCTCCATGGAGTCTTCTGTGAGTCTCTTTTCTTGTTTCGCTAATTCATGGGATGTTCAAAATGATTTCTATGGTCATACTGATCTATTGCTTTTGGAAGCCATGTTTCCCAATTGAAGCCATTTTCCAACTGTCGGCTTTTTTTTAGGCAAAAAAATGGCGAAAATGGAACTTTCTATGGAAAAATATGGAATTTTCTCTGTGGAGTCTGCGTGTTCTTGTTTCACCGGGCGTTCAGGGTACTGTCATGTCCAAAATGATGGGTCGGACTAATCTAATCCTTTGGGAATCCATGTTTCCCAACATATTTCCAACTTTCGGGCTTTTTCAATCCAAAAAAGGCTGGAAAGGGAATTTTGTATGGAAAAATAGGGAATGTTCTCTGTAGAGTCTTCGTGTTCTTGTTTCGCTTGGTGTTCAGGGTACTGTGTTGTCCAAAATGATGTGTCGGACTAATCTATTGCTTTTAGAAGCGATGTTTCCTAACAAATTTCCAACTGTCGGGCTTTTTCATCAAAAAAATGGCAGTAAAGGGAATTTTCAATGGAAAAACCGGGAATTTTCTCTGTGCAGTTTTCGTGTCCTTTTTTCGCGGGGCGTTTAGGGTGTTGTGATGTCCGAAATGATGGGTCGGACTGATCTAATGCTTTTGGAAGCCATGTTCCCTAACAAATTTTCAACTGTCGTGCTTTTTCATCCGAAAAATGGTCGGAAAGGGAATTTTCTATGGAAAAACAGGGAATTTTCTCTGTGGAGTCTTCGTGTTCTTGTTTCGCCAGGTGTTCAGGGAACTGTGATGTCCAAAATGATGGGTCGGACTGATCTAATGCTTTTGGAAGCCATGTTTCCCAACAGATTTCCAATTGTCGGGCCTTTTCAGCCGAAAAATGGCTAGAAAGGGAATTTTCTGTGGAAAAACAGGGAATTTTCTCTGTGGAGTCATCGTTTTCTTGTTTCGCCGGGTGTTCAAATATGTCCAAAATGATGGGTCGGACTGATCTATTGCTTTTGGAAGCCATGTTTCCCAACAGATTTCCAACTGTCGGCTTTTTTATTCGAAAAATGGCCGGAAAGGGAATTTTTTGTGGAAAAGTAGGGAATTTTCTCTGTGGAGTCTTCGTTTTCTTGTTTCGCCGGTGTTCAAGGTCTTGTGATGTCCAAAATGATGGGTCATACTGATCTAATGCTTTTGGAAGCCATGTTTCCCAACAGATTTCCAACTGTCGGGCTTTTTCGCAAAAAAATGGCGAAAATGGAATTTTCTATGGAAAAATAGGGAATTTTCTCTGTGGAGTCTTCGTGTTCTTTTTTTCGCCGGGCGTTCAAGGGTGCTATGATGTCCAAAATGATGGGTCAGACTGATCTATTGGTTTTGGAAGCCATTTTTCCCAACAATTTCCAACTTTCGGGCTTTTTCATCCGAAAAAATGGTCGGAAAATGGAATTTTCTATGGAAAAATGGGGAATTTTCTCGTGGAGTCTTCGTTTTCTTGTTTCGCCGGCATTCAAGGTCTTGTGATGTCGAAAATGATAGGTCGGACTGATCCAATGCTTTTGGAAGCCATGTTTCACAACAGATTTCCAACTGTCGGGCTTTTTCAGCAAAAACGTGAAATTTTCTATGGAAAAACATGAAATTTTCTCCATTGAGTCTTTGTGTCCTTGTTTCGTCGGGCATTCAGGGTGCTGTGATGTCCAAAATGATGGGTCGGACTAATCTAATGCTTTTGGAAGCCATGTTTCCCAACATAGTTACAACCGTCGAGATTTTTCAACCCAAAAAACAGCCGAAAAGGGAATTTTCTGCCGAAAAACGGGAATTTTCTCTGTGGTGTCTTGGTGCTCTTGTTTCGCGGGTTGTTCATGGTACTATGATGTCCAAAATGATGGGTTAGACTGATCTAATGCTTTTGGAAGCCATGTTTCCCAACATATTTCGAACTGTCGGGCCTTTTCGGGAAAAAAAGTCGGGAAAGGGTATTTTCTATGCAAAAACAGGGAATTTTCTCTGTGGAGTTTTCGTGTTCTTTCTTCGCCAGGCATTCAGGGCGCCGTGATGTCCGAAATGATGGGCCGGACTGATCTATTGCATTTGGAAGCCATGTTTCCCAACAAATTTCCAACTGTCGGGCTTTTTCATTAAAAAAATGGCCGGAAAGGGAATTTTCCATGGAAAAACAGGGAATTTGCTCTGTGGAGTCTTCGTGTTCTTGTTTCGCCTGGTGTTCAGGGTACTGTGTTGTCCAAAATGATGGTTCGAACTAATCTAATGCTTTTGGAAGCCATGTTTCCCAATAGATTTCCAACTGTCGGGCTTTTTCAGTCGAAAAATGGCCGGAAATGGAATTTTCTATGGAAAAATAGGGAATTTTCTCCATGGAGTCTTCGTGTTCTTTTTTCGCCGGGCGTTCAAGGTGCTGCGATGTCCAAAATGATGGGTCGGACTGATCTAATGCTTTCGGAAGCCATGTTTCCCAACAGATTTCCAACTGTCGGCTTTTTTATCCGAAAAATGGCCGGAAATGGAATTTTCTGTGGAAAAGCAGGGAATTTTCTCTGTGGAGTCTTCGTTTTCTTGTTTCGCCGGGCATTCAGGGTGCTGTGATGTCCAAAATGATGGGTCATACTGATCTATTGCTTTTGGAAGCCATGTTTCTAGACAGATTTCCAACTGTCGGGCTTTTTCGGCAAAAAAATGGCGAAAATGGAACTTTCTATGGAAAAATAGGGAATTTACTCTGTGGATTCTTCGTGTTCTTGTTTCGTCGAGCGTTCAGGGTGCTATGATGTCCAAAATGATGGGTCGGACTGATCTATTGGTTTTGGAAGCCATTTTTCCCAACAGATTTCCAACTGTCGGGCTTTTTGATCCGAAAAATGGTCGGAAATGGAATTTTCTATGGAAAAGCAGGGAATTTTCTCTGTTGAGTCATCGTTTTCTTGTTTCGCCAGGCATTCATGGAGCTGTGATGTCCAAAATGATGGGTCGGACTGATCTATTGCTTTTGGAAGCCATGTTTCCCAACAGATTTCCAACTGTCGGGCTTTTTTAGCCAAAAAATGGCCGAAAATGGAACTTTCTATGGAAAAATAGGGAATTTTCTCTGCGGATTCTTCGTGTTCTTGGTTCGCCGGGCATTCAGGGTGCTGTGATGTCCAAAATAATGGGTTGGACTAATCTATTGCTTTTGGAAGCCATGTTTCCCAACAGATTTCCAACTGTCGGGCTTTTTCAACCGAAAAATGGCTGGAAAGGGAATTTTCAATGGAAAAACAGGGAATTTTTTTGTGGAGTCTTCATTTTCTTGTTTTGCCGGGTGTTCAGGGTCCTGTGATGTTGAAAATGATGGGTCGGACTGATCTAATGCTTTTGGAAGCCATGTTTCCCACTAGATTTCCAACTGTCGGGCTTTTTTAGCAAAAAAAATTGCAGGAAATGGAATTTTCTATGGAAAAACAGGGAATTTTCTCTGCGGACTCTTCGTGTTCTTTTTTCTGTGGGCGTTCAAGGTACTACGATGTCCAAAATGATGGGTCGGACTAATCTAATGCTTTTGGAAGCCATGTTTCCCAACATATTTTCAATTGTGGGGCTTTTTCAGCCAAAAAAAGGCAAGAAAGGGAATTTTCTATGGAAAAACAGGGAATTTTCTCTGTGGAGACTTCGTGTTCTTTTTTCGCCGGGAGTTCAGGGTACTATGATGTCCAAAATGATGGGTCGGACTAATCTAATGCTTTTGGAAGCCATGTTTCCCAACATATTTCCAACTGTGGGGATTTTTCGGGAAAAAAAAAAAATGGCGGGAAAGGGAATTTTCTATGGAAAAATAGGGAATTTTCTCTCGTGGAGTCTTCGTGTGTTCTTTTTCGCCGGGCGTTCAAGGTGCTACGTGATGTCCAAAATGATGGGTCGGACTGATCTAATGCTTTTGGAAGCCATGTTTCCCAACAATTTCCAACTGTCGGGCTTTTTCACCCCAAAAAATGGCCGGAAAGAGGAATTTTCTATGGAAAAATAGGAATTTTCTCTTTGGAGTCTTCTTGTTCTTGTTTCGCGGGTGTGTCCAAAATGATGGGTGGTACTATTGCTTTGTGATGTCCAAAATGATGGGTCGGACTGATCTAATGCTTTTGGAAGCCATGTTTCCCAACAGATTTCCAACTCTATTGCTTTTGGAAGCCATGTTTCGGGCTTTTTTTTTCATCCGCAAAAAAAATGGCGAAAATGGAATTTTCTATGGAAAAACAGGGAATTTTCTCTGTGGAGTCTTCGTGTTCTTTTTTTGTCCAAAATGATGGGTCGGACTGGGAAGCCATGTTTCCCAACATATTTCAAGGTGCTTTTCTACGATGTGTCCAAAATGATGGGTCGGACTGATCTAATGCTTTTGGAAGCCATGTTTCCCAACAGATTTCCAACTGCGGGCTTTTTCATTAAAAAATGGCCGGAAAGGGAATTTTCTATGGAAAAATGGGAATTTTTTCCATGGAGTCTTCGTGTTCTTGTTTCGCGGGCGTCAAGGTGTTCAAGGTGCTACGATGTCCAAAATGATGGGTCGGACTGATCTAACGCTTTTGGAAGCCATGTTTCTCAACAGATTTCCAACTGTCGGAAATGGAATTTTCTATGGAAAAGCAGGGAATTTTCTCCATGGAGTCTTCGGGTTCTTTTTTCGACGGGCGTTCAAGGTGCTGCGATGTCCAAAATGATGGTCGTACTTATCTAATGCTTTTGGAAGCCATGTTTCCCAACAGATTTCCAAATGTCGGGCTTTTTTATTCGAAAAATTGCCGGAAATGGAATTTTCTATGGAAAAACAGGGAATGTTCTCTGTGGAATCTTCATTTTCTTGTTTCGCCGGGCATTTAGGGTGCTGTGATGTCCAAAATGATGGGTCATACTGATCTATTGCTTTTGGAAGCCATGTTTCTAGACAGATTTCCAACTGTCGAGCTTTTTCGGCAAAAAAATGGCGAAAATGGAACTTTCTATGGAAAAATAGGGAATTTACTCTGTGGATTCTTCGTGTTCTTGTTTCGTCGAGCATTCAAGGTGCTGTGATGTCCAAAATGATGCGTCGGACTGATCTATTGGTTTTGGAAGCCATTCTTCCCAACAGATTTCCAACTGTCGGGCTTTTTGATTGGAAAAATGGTCGGAAATGGAATTTTCTATGGAAAAACGAGGAATTTTCTCTTGTTGAGTCATCGTTTTCTTGTTTCGCCGGCATTCATGGAGCTGTGATGTCCAAAATGATGGGTTGGACTGATCTATTGCTTTTGGAAGCCATGTTTCCCAACAGATTTCCAACTGTCGGGCTTTTTTAGCCAAAAAATGGCCGAAAATGGAACTTTCTATGGAAAAATAGGGAATTTTCTCTGCGAATTCTTCGTGTTCTTGATTTGCTGGGCATTCAGGGTGCTGTGATGTCCAAAATAATGGGTTGGACTAATCTAATGCTTTTGGAAGCCATGTTTCCCAACAGATTTCCAACGTCGGGCTTTTTCAACAAAAAATGGCGGAAAATGGAATTTTCTATGGAAAAATAGGGAATTTTCTCTTTGGAGTCTTCGTGTTCTTGTTTCGCGAGGGCGTTCATGGGCTATGATGTCCAAAATGATGGGTTGGACTGATCCAATGCTTTTGGAAGCCATGTTTCACAACAGATTTCCAACTGTCGGGCTTTTTCAGCAAAAAAATGGTAGGAAAGGGAATTTTCTATGGAAAAACATGGAATTTTCTCCATGGAGTCTTTGTGTCATTGTTTTGTCGGGCATTCAGGGTGCTATGATGTCCAAAATGATGCGTCGGACTGATCTAATGCTTTTGGAAGCCATGTTTCCCAACAAATTTCCAACTGTCGGGCCTTTTCGGCAAAAAAATGGAAGGAAATGGGAATTTTCTATGGAAAAACAGGGAATTTTCTCTGTGGAGTCTTCGTGTTCTTTTTTCGCCGGGTGTTCAAGGTGCTACGATGTCCAAAATGATGGGTCGGACTGATCTAATGCTTTTGGAAGCCATGTTTCACAACAGATTTCCAACTGTCGGGCTTTTTTAGTCGAAAAATGATCGGAAAGGGAATTTTCTCTGGAAAAACAGGGAATTTTCTCCATGGAGTCTTCGGGTTCTTTTTTCGACGAGCGTTCAAGGTGCTGCGATGTCCAAAATGATGGGTCGGACTTATCTAATGCTTTTGGAAGCCATGTTTCCCAACAGATTTCCAACTGTCGGGCTTTTTTATCCGAAAAATTGCCGGAAATGGAATTTTCTATGGAAAAGCAGGGAATTTTCTCTGTGGAATCTTCGTTTTCTTGTTTCGCCGGGCATTTAGGGTGCTGTGATGTCCAAAATGATGGGTCAGACTCATCTATTGCTTCGGAAGCCATGTTTCTAGAACATTTTCCAACCGTCGGGCTTTTTCGGCAAAAAAATGGCGAAAATGGAAAAATAGGGAATTTTCTATGGAAAAAATGATGGGTCGACTAATTACTGCTTTTGGGCCATTCTTTTCAACTGTCGGGCTTTTTGAAAAAATGTGTTCTTGGAAAAAACAGGGAATTTCTTGTTTCGAGTTTTTCGCATTCAAGGTGCTTTGATGTCCAAAATGATGGGTCGGACTGATCTATTGCTTTTGGAAGCCATGTTTCCCAACAGATTCCAACTGCCGGGCTTTTTTAGCAAAAAAATGGCCGAAAATGGAACTTTCAATGGAAAAATAGGGAATTTTCTCTGTTGAGTCATCGTTTTCTTGTTTCGCCAGGCATTCATGGAGCTGTGATGTCCAAAATGATGGGTCGGACTGATCTATTGCTTTTGGAAGCCATGTTTCCCAATAGATTTCCAACTGTCGGGCTTTTTCAGTCGAAAAATGGCCGGAAAGAGAATTTTCTATGGAAAAACAGGAAATTTTCTCCATGGAGTCTTCGTGTTCTTTTTTCGCCGGGTGTTCAAGGTGCTGCGATGTCCAAAATGATGGGTCCGACTGATCTAATGCTTTCGGAAGCCATGTTTCCCAAAAAGATTTCCAACCTGTGTTCTTTTTCGCTTTTTTATCCAAAAAATGGCCGAAAAATGGAATTTTCTGTCGAAAAACAGGGAATTTTCTTTGTGGAGTCTTCGTTTTTTTGTTTCGCCGGGCATTCATGGGTCTTTGTGATGTCCAAAATGATGGGTCAAACTGATCTATTGCTTCGGAAGCCATGTTTCTAGACAGATTTACAACTGTCGGACTTTTTCGGCCAAAAAATGGCCGAAAATGGAACTTTCTATGGAAAAACAGGGAATTTACTCTGTGGATTCTTCATGTTCTTGTTTCGTCGAGCATTCAAGGTGCTGTGATGTCCAAAATGATGGGTCGGACTGATCTATTGGTTTTGGAAGCCATTTTTCCGAACAGATTTCCAACTGTCGGGCTTTTTGATTCGAAAAATGGCTAGAAAGGGAAATTTCTATGGAAAAACAGGGAATCTTCTCTGTTGGGTCATCGTTTTCTTGTTTCGCCAGGCATTCATGGAGCTGTGATGTCCAAAATGATGGGTCGAACTGATCTATTACATTTGGAAGATATGTTTCCCAACAGATTTCCAATTGTCGGGCTTTTCATCCAAAAAATGGCCGAAAATGGAACTTTCTATGGAAAAATAGGAAATTTTATCTGTGGATTCTTCGTGTTCTTGTTTTGCCGGGCATTCAAGGTGCTGTGATGTCCAAAATGATGGGTTGGACTATTGTATTGCTTTTGGAAGCCGTGTTTCCCAATAGATTTCCAACTGTGGGGCTTTTTCAGCAGAAAAATGGCTGGAAATGGAATTTTCAATGGAAAAACAGGGAATTTTTTTTGTGGAGTCTTCGTTTTCTTGTTTTGCCGGGTGTTCAGGGTCCTGTGATGTTGAAAATGATGGGTCGGACTGATTTAATGCTTTTGGAAGCCATGCTTCCCAAGAGATTTCCAACTGTCGGGCTTTTTCAGCAAAAAAATGGCAGAAAATGGAATTTTCTATGGAAAAATAGGGAATTTTCTCTTTTTCATCCGAAAAAAATGGCCGAGTTTTCTTCGTTTTCTTGTTTCTTTTTTCGGCGGGAGTTCAGGGTACTATGATGTCCAAAATGATGGGTCGGACTAATCTAATCCTTTTGGAATCCATGTTTCCCAACATATTTCCAACTGTCGGCCTTTTTCAACCCAAAAAAGGCCGGAAAGGGAATTTTCTACGGAAAAATAGGGAATTTTCTCTGTGGAGTCTTCGTGTTGTTGTTTTGCCGGGTGTTCAGGGAACTGTGATGTCCAAAATGATGGGTCGGACTGATCTAATGCTTTTGGAAGCCATGTTTCCCAACAGATTTCCAACTGTCGGGCCTTTTCGGCCAAAAAATGGCAGGAAAGGGAATTTTCTATGGAAAAATAAGGAATTTTTCTGTGGAGTCTTCGTTTTCTAGTTTCGCCGGGTGTGCAAGGTCTTGTGATGTCGAAAATGATGGGTCGGACTGATCTAATGCTTTTGGAAGCCATGTTTCCCAACAAATTTCCAAAAAAAAAAATGTTTTTCTATGGAAAAAAACAGGGAATTTTCTCTGGGGCTTTTTCATTAAAAAATGGCTATTGCTTTTGAAATGGAATTTTCCATGGAAAAAATGGCGAGGGAATTTGCTCTAGTGGAGTCTTCGTGTTCTTGTTTCTTGTTTCGGTGTTCGTGGGTGCTATGTTGTCCAAAATGGTGGGTCGGACTAATCTAATACTTTTGGAAGCCATGTTTCCCAATAGATTTCCAACTGTCGGGCTTTTTCAGTCGAAAAATGGTCGGAAATGGAATTTTCTATGGAAAAATAGGGAATTTTCTCCATGGAGTCTTCGTGTTCTTTTTTCGCCTGGCGTTCAAGGTGCTGTGATGTCCAAAATGATGGGTCGGACTGATCTAATGCTTTTTTCCCAAGCCATGTTTCCCAACAGATTTCCAACTGTCGGCTTTTTTATCCGAAAAATGGCCGGAAAGGGAATTTTCTGTGGAAAAGCAGGGAATTTTCTCTGTGGAGTCTTCGTTTTCTTGTTTCGCAGGGCATTCAGGGTGCTGTGATGTCCAAAATGATGGGTCATACTGATCTATTGCTTTTGGAAGCCATGTTTCTAGACAGATTTCCAACTGTCGGGCTTTTTCGGCAAAAAATGGCGAAAATGGAACTTTCTATGGAAAAATAGGGAATTTACTCTGTGGATTCTTCGTGTTCTTGTTTCATCGAGCATTCAGGGTGCTGTGATGTCCAAAATGATGGGTCAGACTGATCTATTGGTTTTGGAAGCCATTTTTCCTAACAGATTTCCAACTGTCGGGCTTTTTGATTCAAAAAATGGTCGGAAAGGGAATTTTCTATGGAAAAGCTAGGAATTTTCTCTGTTGAGTCGTCGTTTTCTTGTTGCGCCAGGCATTCATGGTGTTGTGATGTCCAAAATGATGGGTCGGACTAATCTATTGCTTTTGGAAGATATGTTTCCCAACAGATTTCCAACCGTCGGGCTTTTTAAGCCAAAAAATGGCCGAAAATGGAACTTTCTATGGAAAAATAGGGAATTTTCTCTGTGGATTCTTTGTGTTCTTGTTTCGCCGGGCATTGAGGGTGCTGTGATGTCCAAGATGATGGGTTGGACTGATCTATTACTTTTGGAAACCATGTTTCCCAATAGATTTCCAACTGTCGGGCTTTTTCAACCGAAAATTGGCTGGAAAGGGAATTTTCTAATGGAAAAACAGAAATTTTCTTGTGGAGTCTTCGTGTCCTTGTTTCGCGAGGTGTTCGGGGTACTATGATGTCCAAAATGATGGGTTGGACTGATCTAATGCTTTTGGAAGCCATGTTTCCCAACAGATTTCCAACTGTCGGGCTTTTTCGCAAAAAAATGGCGGGAAAAGGAATTTTCTATGGAAAAACAGGGAATTTTCTCTCGTGGAGTTTTCGTGTTCTTTCTTTCGCCGGGCATTCAGGGGTGCTGTGATGTCCAAAATGATGGGTCGGACTGATCTAATGCTTTTGGAAGCCATGTTTGCCAACAGATTTCCAACTGTAGTGCTTTTTCAGCACAAAAAAGGCCGGAAAGAGAATTTTCTACGGAAAAACAGGGAATTTTCTCTGTGGAGTCTTCGTGTTCTTGTTTCGCCTAGTGTTCAGGGTACTGTGTTGTCCAAAATGATGGTTCGGACTAATCTAATGCTTTTGGAAGCCATGTTTCCCAACAGATTTCCAACTGTCGGGCGTTTTCGGCAAAAAAAGGCAGGAAATGGAATTTTCTATGGAAAAACAGGGAATTTTCTCTGTGGAGTCTTCCTGTTCTTTTTTCGCCGGGCGTTCAAGGTGCTACGACGTCCAAAATGATGGGTCGGACTGATCTAATGCTTTTGGAAGCCATGTTTCCCAACAGATTTCCAACTGTCGTGCTTTTTCAGCCCAAAAAAGGCCGGAAAAAGAATTTTCTACGGAAAAACGGGAATTTTCTGGAGGAAAAGTTTCGCCAGTGTTCGGGAACCTGTTTCCAAAATGATGGGTCGGAGTCTTCCTTTGGTAGCCATGTTTCCCAACGATTTTCCAATTGTCGGGCCTTTTCATTGGCTAGAAAGGGAATTTTCTCGTGGAAAACAGGGAATTTTCTCGTGATGTTTCGCCGGGTGTTCAAGGTCAAAAATGATGGGTCATACTGATCTAATGCTTTTGGAAGCCATGTTTGATTTACTCTTGGCCATGTAAAATTTAAAATTTGAAATCTATAAAAGAAATAAATTAAAGATGAATAATTGAAAATAAAATTGATTTGAATTAGGTTGGGCTTTAGGCCGAAGAGTGGACCTTTAATGGGCCAAGTTGGCCGGCCCATTGAAGCCCACAAGGGAGCTGCCGTTGACCATGAGAGGGGGAGGAGTGGCCGGCCCATTGCTGGCCCAAAAGCCTCCAAGCCCAGGTCCAAAGCCCATTATGCATGTATTAAGACAAGTGGCACAAAGGAAGATGGCATGCATTGGTCAATTGGAGTGGCAAACAATGATTGCAAATGATGAGATTTGGGGGAAATAAAAGGGAAGAGGAGAGAGAGAGGCGGCCGGTTAGCCATTCGGCCAAGTGAGAGAGAGAACCGTGTGAGAGAGAGGGAGAGTGAGGCGAGAGAGGAGAAGCCGAGAGGAGGAGTCGTTCGCCCGTCGCCAAACGCCGCCCGCTCGTCCGCCGTGTGCCGTCGTTCTCTTCGGTCTAGAGGCAAGTTGGGGTCCTCTTGCTACTCTTGCATGTGTGTGTGTTACATGTATGTTGTAGAAAAGTCGAATTTTGGGTGATTAGGAGGGGGAAACCGAAGCTTGGATGACTTGTTCTTGAGTGGTGTTGCTGTTTTCGCTTGAACCGCCTGAGTCAGAACTTTGTAAGAGCTTGCATGTATGTTTTGAGTTCGATTTTGACTTTGATTTCTTCATGAAAGTTGTAGCCAACGTCTTAAACTACAACATACTAAATTTTGGTACAAAATGATAGATATTAAGGGGTCAAACTCTCATCCTATGGAGACACCAGATCTGGAATGATTTCGCTGACCTTGTGGTAGATCTGGGCTTGCATGTTGACTTTTATCAAGAATCTCTCTTCGACTTATACATGAAACTTGTAGAAAACATCTTGAATATTAACATACTCAAATTTAAAGGAAAATTAACAAGTATAGCCTAGTGAATCGACTGACTCTTGAAGACGGTAAATCTGGAGACGCGGTACAGGACACCCGAGACTTCATGGACCCATATGGTGACTGTTCTTTGGAAATCTGACTTAGATCTCTTAATCAAAGTTGTAAGGGACATCTTGAAGTAAAAAATATCCGAATTTCAGAGAAAATGAAGAAGAATAGGTAGGTGAAAACTCAGTATTTCGGTGGAACATGCACTGGACATTTCGGTGTTAGATCCAGAAGCTTCTTGTGACTGTAGAAAATAATCTAAAAAGAATTTTTCCTAGAAGTCTTGAAAAAAAATCTACCTTAGTGTCTTGGCAATAACCTGGTAAAATTTCGTAATTTTCGGAGAACGTTTGGATATTTTCATCAAATTATTTCGGAAACTGTGCATTCTGTTTTTATCCGAAATTACATGCTGTATTTGTGGGAATTATAATTTTGTGTGGAATTTTATTGGCCATGTGTTTTTCATGAAATCATTACCTTATTGACTTGGTGATTACATGCTTTAATTTCATGATTTTTGGCAATCATATGGATATTTAATTTAAATATTTTCAAAAATGGTACAAGCTGGAATTTAAATAAATTCCAAAAAGGCATAATAAATGGATTATTCTAAATTGTATGAATTCCATAAATTTTATTTTTCATCCTGTGGCATGTATAATGATGACTAATGATGCATGTATGAATCAAAGCATGAAGTGACCTTGTTTGCCATTGCATCATGTGCCATGCTGAGTTGAGACATAAATTGGTAACCATGAAAAAAAGAGATAAATGAGGAGACTGTTGTGGCGGATGATAATGCCCTGGGAGTGTGAGGATGCTCGGGATGGGGGGTGCCGTAAGCCGGATTGTATTGAGATACAAGGCCGGATTGTCCTCGGGAGTTTCGAGATGCCCGGGAAGTGGGGGTGCCTGGCCGGAGGTTTGTGCCCGGGGGATGCCTCGTGATGCCGGTTGGGGTGCGAGATGCCCGGCCGGGAGTGTAAATGCCAGAAGCCTCGGAGGTTTTTGCCCGAGGGATGCCTCGTGATGCCAGTTGGGATGCGAGATGCCCGGAATGTGGGGGTGCCGGATGCCCGATGGTGTGTGCCAGAGGTTTATCGTACGATGCCAGATGTGGTGATCGAATTGAAAGATAAAAGTGAAAATTGAGACATGCATGTATGACATGATATGATGATGATCACCTATGGCATGATGAATATGCATGTATGACATGATATGATGATGATAACCTATGGCATGATGATATGCATGTGTGACATGATATGATGATGATCACCTATGGCATGATGAATATGCATGTATGACATGATATGATGATGATCATCTATGGCATGATGACATGTATGTGATATGATTGTGATGAGGAGGTATGATGTTATGTGCATGGCTTCAAGGTAAGTATGCTTGGATGCATGAGTGACATGTATGATGTTACGAATTGTATTGTATGATGCATTGAGTGGTGATTGGATTCCTTTACCTGTTGAGTGGTTCTATTCACCCCTTCGGGGACCAAGATTTCAGATTAGCAACATGCCACTCCCTGCTGTCACGCGGGGCGTGTTTTACGGCATACCTTCCGATGTAGAGGTCGAGTGCAAGGAGTTCGACTGTCCCTCTGTTCCTGGACTGACGTATATTCGAGTGCGCGGTCTAGTTATGTACGATGTGGGCCTAGCTGGGGGTCCTGTTGTCCAGGAGTTCATATCCATCCACATTCGTCGCGATGGAGTGATGCGTGGGATGTTGCTGCCGCCACCGCCTAATGCACCGGGATGGGTGTGAGGGCCCGTACGTGACAAGTAGGGGAGTTGAAACTTTTGGGATGGTTAGCCGACACTAGTGATGGGGGATCTTGCACGTTAGACGTAGTGGGTCGAAATTTTCTTTTTGGAGGTTTAGGCCGAGTGTGGCTTCATGTCCTGGCCTTTCTTTTGGTGTACCGACCCATGGAAACCCATCTTAAAAATATTTAAATAAAGTGTCATGGCTTTGTCTTTATTATGATGTTTAGTGGTGTGCAATTGTATCATGGTTGATGGAGGGGGAGATGGCAATGTTATATTTTGCTTCCGCTAATGAGTCGCGCTGGGACCGCTTTATAAAAAAAAATGATGTCTATGAATTACGACGCTTCTTATAAGAGATGTAATAAGATGTAACGCTGGTGCCTGTGGCGACCTGTGAAGGGTTCGGGGTGCCACAGCCCCTTTTTGGTATCAAAGCGAGTGGTTATAGGTGGAGTGATAAGGAGCCTCATTTGGAAATTGAGGAACATGATGACAATGCACACCATAGGATATAAAACGGAATAATTGAATAACGGGTGATGAGTATTCACTCGTAGATCCCTAGTAGTTCATTTTGAGTTGCCTTTAGGTACCAGTAACATGTATATGTTACTTATGTAGTAGTAGTAGTTGCTTTGAATGGAGGCAGTGAGTCTCAGATTATTCCTGAGGCAATGCTTGGAAATTGCAGGAAAGTCATGGTGCGAGCTGGAAGTGCTCATCCATCAAGGGCTGAAGCCTCTGCTGCAAGCGCTGAACCCCAAATGGAAGACATCCTGCAGGCATTAGCCAATATTGGAAATCTGATGGAAAGGCAGGCGCGGCAACAACCTGGAGCAGAACGCCGTACTCAAGGACTGGTGGAGCAGTTTTTGAAGCTGAAGCCACCTAAATTCAGTGGAATGGGAAGTCCTGAGGAGGCGGATCATTGGATTGATGGAATGGAGCAAATTTTCAGGTTGTTGGACTGCACTGCTGTTGAGAGAATAACTTTGGCAGAGTACCAGATGGAGGGAAATGCAAATTTTTGGTGGAGAGCATCAAGGGACACAATCTTCCCACCAGGTACTGAGGTTAACTGGGAGGAGTTTGTGAGAGCTTTTAATAGGAAGCATTTTTCTGACTATGCTAAGGATAGGAAAATTACTGAATTTGTTCAATTGGAACAAAATGAGCTGACAGTAGACCAGTATGAGGCTAGATTTTCTAAACTGTCTAGATATGCTCCTAGGTTGATTGAGGATCAGGAGGAAAAGGTTAAGAGATTCCTGAAAGGGTTGAGGACTGACATTAGAAAGCAACTAGTGCCTTTGAACATAAGAGATTATAATGAGATTTATGAAAGGGCACAGTTAGTGGAGCAGGAACTGTTAAGAGAGCGGTCAGAGTTTAGGAAACTGCTAAACTTTAATGATGTGAGAAGGGGTAAGAGACCCTATTCTTGTCAAGGTCGGACCTGGAATGTGAAGAGGAAGAGCAATTTTGGAAATTTTGGGGGAGCAAGGAGTGGTCTGAATATAGGGAGAGCACCCTATCAGCCTGGTGTTTGTCAAAAGTGTGATGGGCGACATGGCCCAAGACCTTGCAATGGACGAATGAAATGCTTTGGTTGTGGACAAGTGGGTCATCTTAGTAGAAGTTGCCCATAAGAAAGGTCGCAAGTGAGTGTTGGCTCCGTGCGACAGGGATATCAGAGTGCTGTTAGATCGAATTTACAAGGAAATCCTCAGAGGCCACTAGTACAAGGAAGGGTGTATGCGGTCACCCAAGAGGAAGCGGAAGCTTCCAAGAATGTTATCTCAGGTACAATTCTTATAAATGGTGAAAAGACATATGCATTGTTTGATACGGGTGCAACGCATTCATTTGTGTCTGAAAGATATAGACGTTTGAATAGAATAGAAGTTATGCCTCTTGAGATGCCTCTTTGTGTTTCTACGCCTTTAAAGGATATGGTATTGTCTGCGCTGGTGTGTGGGAATTGTAAGATATCAATGGGAGAAAAAGATATGGAAATAGACCAAGTTGTAATGGTCATGTATGACTTTGATGTTATTATAGGAATGGGCTGGCTTCGTAAGTATCGGGCCCAGATGGATTGTTATAGGAGAGTGATCCAATTCGTTTTGCCTGATCAGTCTAGTTGTGAATTTTTAGGAGGTTAGACCCATCGTCCTGTAGCACTTATTTCAGCAGTAGAAGCCTGTGAGTTACTTGACCAAGGATGTCAAGGGTACCTAGCTATAATTAAAGATTATGCAAGAGAGGAGCCTAAACTTGAGGAAGTTCGTGTAGTTAACGAATTTCAAGATGTATTCCCTGAGGAATTGCCTGGATTGCCACCAGAGCGGGAAGTTGAGTTTGAAATTGAATTAATGCCTAGAACAGGACCAATATCAAAAGCCCCGTATAGGATGGCCTTAGTCGAACTGAAGGAATTGAAAGTGCAACTGTAGGAGTTGCTTGACAAAGGATTCATTAGACCAAGTGCTTCGCCTTGGGGTGCACCGGTCTTGTTTGTGAAAAAGAAAGATGGATTGATGCGCTTGTGCATTGACTATAGGCAGCTGAACCAAGTGACCATTAAGAACAAGTATCCTTTGCCTAGAATTGATGACCTGTTTGACCAACTCCAAGGAAGTTCGGTCTTCTCTAAGATTGACTTGAGGTCGGGATACCATCAGTCAAGAATTAAGAAGGAGGACATTCCTAAGACTGCGTTTAGGACTCGTTATGGACACTACGAGTTCCTTGTTATGCCATTTGGATTGACTAACGCGCCGGCTGCATTTATGGATCTAATGAATAGGGTATTTAAGCCCTATTTAGACTAGTTTGCGATTGTATTTATTGATGATATTCTGGTATATTCAAAAGGGCCTAAAGAGCATGAGCAACGCTTAAGGATAGTTTTGCAGACCCTAAGAGAGCATAAGTTGTATGCCAAGTTTAGTAAGTGTGAGTTTTGGCTGGACCAGATAATATTTTTAGGGCATGTGGTGTCAGGAAAATGAATTGCAGTAGACCCGGCAAAAGTTGAAATGGTAGTAAATTGGCCAAGACCAACAACACCTACTGAAATACGGAGTTTCTTAGGACTGGCTGGTTATTATAGGAGGTTTATTGAAGGATTTTCACGACTGGCAGGACCTTTAATTAAGTTAACCCGAAAGAATGTGAAATTTGAATGGAATGGGGAATGTGAAAGGAGTTTCCAGGAGCTTAAAAGGAAATTGACCTTGGCTCCAATCCTGACTATACGTACTGGACCTGATGGTTTTACAGTGTATAGTGATGCATCTCACAAAGGACTGGGATGTGTTTTGATGCAGCATGGCAAGGTCGTAGCCTACGCATCTAGACAATTAAAACCTAATGAACTGAGTTACCCATCGCATGATTTAGAACTAGCAGCTATAGTGTTTGACTTAAAGATATGGAGACACTATTTGTATGGGGAGAAGTTTGAGATTTATACGGATCATAAGAGCTTGAAATATTTGTTCTCACAAAAGGAGTTAAACATGAGACAAAGGAGGTGGATGGAGTTATTAAAGGATTATGATTGTGAGATAAGATATCATCCAAGGAAAGCAAATAGAGTAGTGGATGCTCTTAGTCGTAAGTCGGCAGTGGAAATGGCTAGTTTAAGAATGGCAGAATGGGGGTTGTTAAAGTTTGTAGCAGACTCAAAATTTAAATTGGAGATGGATTGCCTTACCGGTATGCTTAGTGCATTAAGAATAGAACTCGAACTTATTCAAAAAGTTAAGTTCTTGCAAGAATCTGACCCAGAGATTTTGAAAGTGAAAGATGCTGTATCTTTAGGAAAAAGACCGGAATTTCAAATCTCTGATGATGGAATGGTAAGATGCCATGGACGACTTTGTGTTCCTGACAACGAAGAATTAAAGAAGGAAATTCTGTCGGAGGCACATAAGAGTAATTATAGTATCCATCCAGGTAGTACAAAGATGTACAGGAATTTGCGTCAGCAGTTTTGGTGGAATGGTATGAAGGCGGATATGGCTAAGTACGTTTCTCAATGTTTGACGTGCCAGCAAGTAAAAGCGGAGCATCGTAAACCAGCAGGACTCTTGAGACCATTAGACATACCAGAATGGAAGTGGGAGCATATAACAATGGACTTTGTGCAAGGATTGCCAAGGACGTCAAATGGTCATGATTCTATTTGGGTTATAGTGGACCGTTTGACTAAGTTTGCTCACTTCCTAGCTATTCGCATGGACTACTCAATGGACAAATATGCGGATATGTATGTAAGTCAAATGGTACGCTTACATGGTGTTCAAGTAACTATTACTTCGGATCGGGATTCAAGATTTACTTCGAACTTTTGGCAAAGTCTTCAAATTGCATTAGGGACTAAACTCCAGTTTAGTACTGCTTTTCATCCCCAGACAGATGGACAAACTGAAAGAGTAATTCAGACATTAGAGGATATGTTAAGGGCTTGTGTAATTGATTTCAAAGGAAATTGGGATGAAAGATTGCATTTGGTGGAGTTTGCCTATAATAATAGTTTTCAGAAAAGTATAGGCATGGCTCCCTATGAAGCATTATATGGAAGGAGATGTAGGACTCCTGTTTGTTGGAATGAAGTAGGTGAAAGGAAATTGATAGGACCCGAACTGGTACAAGTTACCACTGAAGCTGTTGAAATCATCAGGAAAGGACTTAAAACAGCTCAGAGTAGGCAGAAAGACTACGCAGATAGGCGTAGAAGGCCTTTGGAATTTAGCATAGGAGATCATGTATTCCTTAAGGTATCTCCAATGAAAGGGATATCTCGATTTGGGATGAAGGGTAAATTAAGCCCTAGATTTATCGGACCTTTTGAAATACTTGAAAGGATAGGGGATGTAGCTTATCACTTAGCGCTACCTCCTAAGTTGGGAAATTTGCATGATGTGTTTCATGTATCGATGTTGAGGAAGTACCAGTCGGATCCTGGTCACATACTCGATCATGAAGCCATCAAAGTGGATGAGAAAGTGAGGTACATTGAAGAGCCTGTACAGATACTGGATCGAAAGGAACAAATTCTTAGGACTAAGAAGATCCCTTTGGTTAAGGTATTATGGTGACATCATGATATGGAGGAAGCCACATGGGAAAGTGAGGATCAGATAAAGGAAAAATACCCTTATTTGTTTCAAGAAGGCACGAGTGGTGTCTAATTTCGAGGACAAAATTCTCTAAGGAGGAGAGAATTGTGGCATCCCAAAAATTCAAGACAAGACCTAGAGGAATTAAAGCGCCAAATTAGGTAATGAAATTACCTATGGTTTATGCTTTAGCCATTTGTCTCTTTTTAGGACTAAGTGATATATGCTTGTGTTCATAATTTTTTAAATTAGTAATATGGGATAAATTAATAAGAATGATTTACTCTTGGCCATGCAAAATTTCAAATTTGAAATCTATAAAAGAAATAAATTAAAGATGAATAATTGAAAATAAAATTGATTTGAATTAGGTTGGGCTTTAGGCCCAAGAGTGGACCTTTAATGGGCCAAGTTGGCCGGCCCATTGAAGCCCACGGGGGAGCTGCCGTCGACCATGAGAGGGGGAGGAGTGGCCGGCCCATTGCTGGCCCAAAAGCCTCCAAGCCCAAGTCCAAAGCCCATTATGCATGTATTAAGACAAGTGGCACAAAGGAAGATGGCATGCATTGGTCAATTGGAGTGGCAAACAATGATTGCAAATGATGAGGTTTGGGGGAAATAAAAGGGAAGAGGAGAGAGAGAGGCGGCCGGTTAGCCATTTGGCCAAGTGAGAGAGAGACCCGTGCGAGAGAGAGGGAGAGTGAGGCGAGAGAGGAGAAGCCGAGAGGAGGAGTCGTCCGCCGTGTGCCGTCGTTCTCTTCGGTCTAGAGGCAAGTTGGGGTCCTCTTGCTGCTCTTGCATGTGTGTGTGTTACATGTATGTTGTAGAAAAGTCGAATTTTGGGTGACTTGGAGGGGGAAACCGAAGCTTGGATGACTTGTTCTTGAGTGGTGTTGCTGTTTTCGCTTGAACCGCCTGAGTCAGAACATTGTAAGAGCTTGCATGTATGTTTTGAGTTCAATTTTGACTTTGATTTCTTCATGAAAGTTGTAGCCAACGTCTTAAAATACAACATACTAAACTTTGGCATAAAATGATGGAGATTTGAGGGGTCAACCTCTCATCCTACGGAGACACCTGATCTGGAACGATTTCGCTGACCTTGTGGTAGATCTGGGCTTGCATGTTGATTTTTATCGAGAATATCTCTTCGAATTCTTCATGAAACTTGTAGAGAACATCTTAAATATTAACATACTCAAATTTGAAGGAAAATGAACAAGTATAGCCTAGTGAATCGACTGACTCTTGAAGACGGTAAATCTGGAGACGCGGTACAGGACACCCGAGACTTCATGGACCCATATGGTGACTGTTCTTTGGAAATATGACATAGATCTCTGAATCAAAGTTGTAAGGGACATCTTGAAGTAAAACATATCCGAATTTCAGAGAAAACGAAGAAGAATAGGTAGGTGAAAACTCAGTATTTCGGAGGAACATGCACAGGACATTTCGGTGTTAGATCCAGAAGTTTCGTGTGACTGTAGAAAATAATCTAAAAATAATTTGGGCTAGAAGTCTTCAAGAAAAAAATACCATAGTGTCTTAGCAATAAACTGGTAAAGTTTCATAATTTTCGGAGAACGTTTGGATATTTTAATCAAATTATTTCGGAAACTGTGCATTCTGTTTTTATCCGAAATTACATGCTGTACTTGTGGGAATTATAATTTTGTGTGGAATTTTATTGGCCATGTGTTTTTCATGAAATCATTACCTTATTGACTTGATGATTACATGCTTTAATTTCATGATTTTTGGGAATCATATGGACATTTAATTTAAATATTTTCAAAAATAGTACAAGCTGGAATTTAAATAAATTCCAAAAAGGCATAATAAATGGATTATTCTAAATTGTATGAATTCCATAAATTTTATTTTTCATCCTGTGGCATGTATAATGATGACTAATGATGCATGTATCAATCAAAGCATGAAAGTGACCTTGTTTGCCATTGCATCATGTGCCGTGCTGAGTTGAGACATAAATTGGTAACCATAAATAAAAGAGATAAATGAGGAGACTGTTCTGGCGGATGATAATGCCCTGGGAGTGTCAGGATGCCCGGGATGGGGGGTGCTGGAAGCCGGATTGTATTGAGATACAAGGTCGGATTGTCCTTGGGAGTTTCGAGATGCCCGGGAAGTGGGGTTGCCGGAAGCCCTGGAGGTTTGTGTCCAGGGGGATGGCTCGTAATGCCAGTTGAGGTGCGAGATGCCCGGCCAGGGAGTGTAAATGCCGGAAGCCTCGGAGGTTTTTGCCCGAGGGATGCCTCGTGATGCCAGTTGGGATGCGAGATGCCCGGAATGTGGGGGTGTCGGATGCCCGGGGGTGTGTGCCGGAGGTTTATCGTGTGATGTTAGATGTGGTGATCGAATTGAAAGATAAAAGTGAAAATTGAGACATGCATGTATGACATGATATGATGATGATCACCCATGGCATGATGAATATGCATGTATGACATGATATGATGATGATAACCTATGGCATGATGATATGCATGTGTGACATGATATGATGATGATCACCTATGGCATGATGAATATGCATGTGTGACATGATATGATGATGATCATCTATGGCATGATGACATGTATGTGATATGATTTTGATGAGGAGGTATGATAGCATGTGCATGGCTTCAAGGTAAGTATGCTTGGATGCATGAGTGACATGTATGATGTTATGAATTGTATTGTATGATGCATTGAGTGGTGATTGGATTCCTTTACCTGCTGAGTGGTTGTACCCACCCCTTCGGGGACCAAGATTTCAGATTAGCAGCATGCCGCTCCCTGCTGTTACGCGGGGCGTGTTTTACGGCATACCTTCCGATGTAGAGGTCGAGTGCGAGGAGTTCGACTGTTCCTCTGTTCCTGGACTGACGTATATTCGAGTGCGTTGTCTAGTTATGTACGATGTGGGCCTGGCTGGGGGTCCTGTTGTCCAGGAGTTCATATCCGTCCACATTCGTCGCGACGGAGTGATGCGTGGGATGTTGCCGCCGCCACCGCTTGATGCATCGGGATGGGTGTGAGGGCCCGTACGTGACAAGTAGGGGAGTTGAAACTTTTGGGATGGTTAGCGGACACTAGTGATGGGGGATCTTGCACGTTAGATGTAATGGGTCGAAAGTTTCTTTTTGGAGGTTTAGGCCGAGTGTGGCTTCATGTCCTAGCCTTTCTTTTGGTGTACCGACCCATGGAAACCCATCTTAAAAATATGTAAATAAAGTGTCATGGCTTTGTCTTTCTTATGATGTTTAGTGGTGTGCAATTGTATCATGGTTGATGGAGGGGGAGATGGCAATGTTATATTTTGCTTCCGCTAATGAGTCACGTTGGGACCGCTTTAAAAAAAAAAAATGATGTCTATGAATTATGACGCTTCTTATAAGAGATGTAATAAGGTGTAACGCTGGTGCCTGTGGCGACCTGTGAAGGGTTGGGGGTGCCACACTGACTGATCTAATACTTTTGGAAGCCATGTTTCCCAACAAATTTCCAACTTTTGAGTTTTTTCAGTCGAAAAATGGCTGGAAAGAGAATTTTCAAGGGAAAAACAGGGAATTTTTTCTGTGGAGTCTTCGTTTTCTTGTTTCGCCGGGTGTTCAGGGTCCTGTGATGTTGAAAATGATGGGTCAGATTGATCTAATGCTTTTGGAAGCCATGTTTCCCAAGAAATTTCCAACTGTCAGGCTTTTTCAGCAAAAAAATGGCAGGAAAAGGAATTTTCTATGGAAAAATAGGGAATTTTCTTTGTGGAGTCTTCATGTTCTTGTTTCGCCGGGCGTTCAGGGTACTGTGATGTCTAAAATGATGGGTCGGACTAATCTAATGCTTTTGGAAGCCATGTTTCCCAACATATTTCCAACTATCGGGTTTTTTCAGCCCAAAAAAGGCCAGAAAGGGAATTTTCTATGGAAAAACAGGGAATTTTCTCTGTGGAGTCTTCGTGTTCTTGTTTCGGCAGGTGTTCAGGGTATTGTCATGTCCAAAATGATGGGTCGGACTGATCTAAAGCTTTTGGAAGCCATGTTTCCCAACAGATTTCCAACTGTCGGGCCTTTTCGGCAAAAAAATGGCAGGAAATGAAATTTTCTATGGAAAAACATGGAATTTTCTCTGTGGAGTTTTTGTGTTCTTTTTTCGACGAGCGTTCGGGTTGTTGTGATGTCCGAAATGATGGGTCAAACTGATCTAATGCTTTTGGCAGCTATGTTTCCCAACAGATTTCCAACTATCGGGCTTTTTCAACCGAAAAATGGCCGGAAAGGGAATTTTCTATAGAAAAACAAGGAATTTTCTCTTTGGAGTCTTCGTGTTCTTGTTTCGCCGGGCGTTCAGGGTGTTGCGATGTCCAAAATTGTGGGTCGGACTGATCTAATGCTTTTGGAAGCTAGTTTCCAAACAAAATTTCCAAATGTCGGGATTTTTCAGCCGAAAAATGGTTGGAAAGGGAATTTTCTATGGAAAAACAGGGAATTTTCTCTGTGAAGTCATCGTTTTCTTGTTTCGTCGGGTGTTCAGGGTCCTGTGATGTCAAAAATGATGGGTCTGACTGATTTAATGCTTTTGCAAGCCATGTTTCCCAACAGATTTCCAACCGCCGGGCTTTTTCAAATTAGAAAAATGGTGGAAAGGGAATTTTCTATGGAAAAACAATGAATTTTCTATGTGGAGTCTTCGTTTTCTTGTTTCGCCGGGTGTTCAAGGTCCTGTGATGTCAAAAATGATGGGTCTGACTGATCTAATGCTTTTGGAAGCTATGTTTCCCAACAGATTTTCAATCGCCGGGCTTTTTCAGCCAAAAATGGCTAGAAAGGGAATTTTCTATGGAAAAACGGGGAATTTTTTCTTTGGAGTCTTCATTTTCTCGTTTCATCAGGCGTTCAGGGTGTTGTGATGTCCAAAATGATGGGTCGGACTGATCTAATTCTTTTGGCAGCTATGTTTCCCAACGATTTCCAAGCTGTCGGGCTTTTTCAACCGAAAAATGGCCTAAAGGGAATTTTCTATAGAAAAACAAGGAATTTTCTCTTTGGAGTCTTCGTGTTCTTGTTTCGCCGGGCATTCAGGGTGCTGCGATGTCCAAAATTGTGGGTTGGACTGATCTAATGCTTTTGGAAGCTAGTTTCCCAACAGATTTCCAAATGTCGGGATTTTTCAGCCGAAAAATGGTTGGAAAGGGAATTTTCTATGGAAAAACAGGGAATTTTCTCTGTGAAGTCATCGTTTTCTTGTTTCGTCGGGGGTTCAGGGTCCTGTGATGTCAAAAATGATGGGTTTGACTGATTTAATGCTTTTGCAAGCCATGTTTCCCAACAGATTTCCAACCGCCGGGCTTTTTCAGCTGAAAAATGGCTGGAAAGGGAATTTTCTATGGAAAAACAAGGAATTTTCTATGTGGAGTCTTCGTTTTCTTGTTTCGCCGGGTGTTCAAGGTCCTGTGATGTCAAAAATGATGGGTCTGATCGATCTAATGCTTTTGGAAGCTATGTTTCCCAACAGATTTCCAATCGCGGGCTTTTTCACCAAAAATGGCTAGAAAGGGAATTTTCTATGGAAAAACGGGGAATTTTTTTCTTTGGAGTCTTCATTTTCTCGTTTCATCGGGCGTTCAGGGTGTTGTGATGTCCAAAATGATGGGTCGGACTGATCTAATGCTTTTGGCAGCTATGTTTCCCAACAGATTTCCAACTGTTGGGCTTTTTCAACCGAAAAATGGCCGGAAAGGGAATTTTCTATAGAAAAACAAGGAATTTTCTCTTTGGAGTCTTCGTGTTCTTGTTTCACCGGGCGTTCAGGGTGCTGCGATGTCCAAAATTGTGGGTTGGACTGATCTAATGCTTTTGGAAGCTAGTTTCCCAACGATTTCCAAGCGTCGGGATTTTTCAAGAAAAATGGTTGGAAAGGGAATTTTCTATGGAAAAATAGGGAATTTTCTCGTGAAGTCATCGTTTTCTTGTTTCGTCGGGTGTTCGGGGTCCCGTGATGTCAAAAATGATGGGTCGGACTGATTTAATGCTTTTGCAAGCCATGTTTCCCAACAGATTTCCAACCGCCGGGCTTTTTCAAATAGAAAAATGGTGGAAAAGGAATTTTCTATGGAAAAAAAAAGGAATTTTCTATGTGGAGTCTTCGTTTTCTTGTTTCGCCGGGTGTTCAAGGTCCCGTGATGTCAAAAATGATGGGTCCGACTGATCTAATGCTTTTGGAAGCTATGTTTCCCAACGATTTTCAATCGCCGGGCTTTTTCACCAAAAATGGCTAGAAAGGGAATTTTCTATGGAAAAACGGGAATTTTTTTCTTTGGAGTCTTCATTTTCTCGTTTCATCGGGCGTTCGGGGTGTTGTGATGTCCAAAATGATGGGTCGGACTGATCTAATGCTTTTGGCAGCCATGTTTCCCAACAGATTTCCAACTGTCGGGCTTTTTCAACCGAAAAATGGCCGGAAAGGGAATTTTCTATAGAAAAACAAGGAATTTTCTCTTTGGAGTCTTCGTGTTCTTGTTTCGCCGGGCGTTCGGGGTGGTGCGATGTGTCCAAAATTGTGGGTTGGACTGATCTAATGCTTTTGGAAGCTAGTTTCCCAACAGATTTCCAAATGTCGGGATTTTTCAAATTTAAAAATGGTTGGAAAGGGAATTTTCTATGGAAAAACAGGGAATTTTCTCTCGTGAAGTCATCGTTTTCTTGTTTCATCGGGGTTCGGGGTCTGTGATGTCAAAAATGATGGGTTTGACTGATTTAATGCTTTTGCAAGCCATGTTTCCCAACGATTTCCAACCGCCGGGCTTTTTCAAATGAAAAATGGTGAAAAGGGAATTTTCTATGGAAAAACAAGGAATTTTCTATGTGGAGTCTTCGTTTTCTTGTTTCGCCGGGTGTTCAAGGTCCTGTGATGTCAAAAATGATGGGTCTGACTGATCTAATGCTTTTGGAAGCTATGTTTCCCAACAGATTTCCAATCGCCGGGCTTTTTCAGCCAAAAATGGCTAGAAAGGGAATTTTCTATGGAAAAACGGGGAATTTTTTCTTTGGAGTCTTCATTTTCTCGTTTCATCGGGCGTTCAGGGTGTTGTGATGTCCAAAATGATGGGTCGGACTGATCTAATGCTTTTGGCGGCTATGTTTCCCAACGATTTCCAACCTGTCGGGCTTTTTCAACCGAAAAATGGCCTAAAGGGAATTTTCTATAGAAAAACAAGGAATTTTCTCTTTGGAGTCTTCGTGTTCTTGTTTCACCGGGCGTTCGGGGTGTTGCGATGTCCAAAATTGTGGGTCGGACTGATCTAATGCTTTTGGAAGCTAGTTTCCCAACAGATTTCCAACTGTCGAGATTTTTTAGCCGAAAAATGGCTGGAAAGGGAATATTCTGTGGAAAAACAGGGAATTTTCTGTGTGGAGTCATCGTTTTCTTGTTTCGCTTGGTGTTCAAGGTCTTGCGATGTCGAAAATGATGGGTCTGACTGATCTAATGCTTTTGGAAGCCATGTTTCCCAACCGATTTCCAACCGTCGGGCTTTTTCAGCCAAAACATGGCTGGAAAGGGAATTTTCTATGAAAAACAGGGAATTTTCTCTGTGGAGTTTTCATTTTCTTGTTTTGCCGGGTGTTTAGGTTCCTGTGATGTCGAAAATGATTGGTCGAACTGATCTAATACTTTTGGAAGTCATGTTTCCCAACAAATTTCCTACTGCGGGGGGTTTTCAGTAAAAAATGGCCGGAAAGCGAATTTTCTCTTTCGAATCTCCGTTCTCTTGTTTCACCTGGCCTTCAGGGTGCTGTGATCTTCTAAATGATGGGTCGTACGGAAATAAAGCTTTTGGAAGCCATTTTTCCGAGCAGATTTCCAACTATGGGGCTTTTTCAGGCAAAAAATGACCGTAAAGGGAATTTTATATTGAGAAAAAGGGAAATTTCTCTATTGAATCTTCATTCTCTTGTTTTGCCCAGCCTTCAGGGTGCTATGATCTCCAAAATGATCGGTCATAAGGAAATAAAGCTTTTCGAAGCCACGTTTCCCAGCATATTTCAAAATGTCGGGGCTTTTTAGGAAAAATGGCGAAAAGAGAATATTCTATGGAGAAAAAGGGATTTTTCTGTCGAATCTTCGTTCTCTGGTTACGCCTGGCCTTTGAGGTGTTTTGATCTCCAAAATGATGGGTCGTACAAAAATAAAGCTTTTGGAAGCCATGTTTCCCAACATTTTCCAACTGTCGATGTTTTTTAGGCAAAAAATTGCTGGAAAGGGGATTTTCTATGAAGAAAAAGGTAATTTTCTCTATCGATTCTTCGTTCTCCCATTCACCTGGCTTCAAGGTGCCGTGATCTCCAAAATGATGGGTCTTATATAAATAAAGGTTTTGGAAGCCATGTTTCTCGGCAAATTTCCAACTGTCGGAGTTTTTATGCAAAAAATGGCCGAAAAGGGCATTTTTTATTGAGTAAAAGGGAATTTTCTCTGTACTCTTCGTTCTCTAGTTTTGCTTGGCCTTCGGGTGCTGTGATCTCCAAAATGATGGGTTGTACGTAAATAAAGCTTTTAGAAGCCATGTTTCCCAGCAAAATTTCCAATTGTCGGGGTTTTTCAAGCAAAAAAATTGCCGAAAAAGGGAATTTTTTATAGAGAAAAAGAGAATTTTCTCTGTTGAATCTTCATTCTCTGGTTTCGCCTGGCCTTCAAGGTGTGGTGATCTATAAAATTATGGGTTGTATGAAAATAAAGCTTTTAAGAGCCATTTTTCCCAGCAGATTTCCTACTGTAGGGGTTTTTCTCGCAAAAAAGGCTTGAAAATGGAATTTTCTATGGAGAAAAAGGGAATTTTTTTCCATCAAATCTTCGTTCTCTGGTTTCGCCTGGTCTTCAGGGTGCTATGATATCCAAAATGATAGTCGTATGAAAATAAAGCTTTTGGAAGTCACGTTTCCCAACAGATTTCCAACTGTAGAGGTTTTTTAGGCAATAAATTTTCGTAAAAGGAATTTTCTATGAAGAAAAATGGAATTTTCTCTATCGAATCTTCGTTCTCTAGTTCCGCCTGGCCTTCAGGGTGTTGTGATCTCCAAAATGATGTGTCATACGAAAATAAAGCTTTTGGAAGCCATCAATTAGCATGAATTTCCGGTCCCCAGCTATCTTGGTCTAATTTCCGAAAAATATTAAATAATTAAATAATTTACAAAAATAATTAAATAAATGCAATTGAATACAATAAATACTAACTTAGGCTGGAAATGCTAATCAAACCACCTAAACGGGCCTAGAAAAATACTGCACCTATCTAGATAAATAACACATCCTATCTAGTCCTTAATTAATCTAATCTAACCACCTAACATACATAATCAAGCAATTAAATCACTAATATAATATATCTAACTACCTAATCCCTAACTAGCTTAAACTAAACAACCATTAAGCATAATTAACTCCCTAAGTAGAGTTTAGTAAATAAACTCACCGGTTTTCCGATCCCGTAAGTTCATGGCAACGGCAACGCGAAGGCGAGCAACAATCAAGCCTGTGGCAACACCACAAACCGTCTATAGTATCTTGCCAATCCCAAAAAGCTTATGATCTCTGTTACTGTCATTGGTCTTGGCCAGCTGATAATTGCTTCGATCTTGGTCAAGTCAATGGAGATTCCTTCACTTGAAATCACGTGACCTAGGATGCAACATGAGTCAACCAAAACTCATACTTGCTGAACTTGGTATATAGTTTATGAATCCTCAAAGTTTGAAGCACCATCCTCAAATGCCTCTCGTGTTCCTCAGGACTTCTTGAGTACACCAAGATATCGTTAATGAACAAGATCACAAATTGATCCAGATACTCTTTGAACACCTGGTTCATCAAATCCATGAAAGCAGCTGGGGCATTCGTCAAACCAAACAGCATTACAATGAACTCTTAATGGCCCTATCGACAACAAAACGCCGACTTTGGTATGTCCTTCTTTTTTATCCTTAGCTGATGGTACCCTGCTCTCAAGTCGATTTTAGAAAATATTGATGCTCCTTGCAACTGGTTAAACAAGTCGTCGATCATCGGTAGTCGATACTTGTTCTTGATCGTCACTTGATTGAATTGACGATAGTCGATGCATAGGCGCAACGAACCATCTTTCTTCTTCACGAATAGAATCGGTGCTCCCTAAGGTGATGAACTGGGCCGTATGAATCTCTTATCCAACAATTCCTCCATCTGCACCTTCAGTTCATTTAACTCAGATAACGACATCTGGTAAGGAGTGTGACATCCCGAATTTTGACCTCATCCCGAATATATGAAATGGGCATTTCGCCGACGCGCCTATGGTCCTTTTTCTCTGAGCTGATCACTCACGAGTTAACCAATCTATTGGGTGAAGCCGTTAAGGGATATAACCGCGGTAAAATCCCTAAAAGCTACTCGATAGGTCGGATTGGACTAGAATGGCGTTTGGTTGATTTTAACCACAAAATGGAATTTGGTTTCGGAAATCGGATGTTCGAGCATGTCACAATTCATTTATAGGATGTCGTCTTGTCTTTCAAAGAAATTCCATCGAGTTCGGGATTTTTATGGAAAATCATTTCGGACGTCACGGAAATTAACGGAAATTTGGATCGGCCAAATTGATGGGATTTTTGGCCTCTTTATCGAACCTTTGAGTGTCGAAGACTCACTGAAAATTTTATGAGATTTTCCATTAGCAAAATCAAACCTTGATGTGGACAATCGAGTGAGGAAATTAGACCTAATTGAAGAAATTCGGAGCTAGGGCAAAGGGGGGCGCAACATTTGCATTCAATTGGTTTATTCTGGAATTATAATTTAAGAAAGTATTAGGGGGACATGAATTTAATGGAAGAGATAACGTTGAAGACTTTTGGGCTCTCTCTCTCCCAGACTTCCCGTGCATGCCAGCTGCTCACCGCCTCCTTCGTGCGATTCCTCCTCCAGCAAAAAGACCAGCCGCCCCTATTTGTTCTCTTTCATCATTGGCGTCGACTCCTTCGTCTCTCTCGCTTCCTGCTCGGTCGATCCTCGCTGCGAAGACCCCAAGTGAAGACTCCACCGAAGCAGCTTCTGACTTTGCTGCTGCAGCCCCACTCACCGAGACCTCCATCCTCCTGAGTCGACACAGCAACAAGCCACTTTCACGTGGCGCTGTTTACTGAGTCAACCAGCAACACAGGCCCACACGTTTGAATTCCTCCGTTCCTCTCTGCCTCTGCCTACTCCTCTCCACTAGTTGCTATCCCCCGCCAGTCAACTCTCCTCATTGAAGACTGATCGAAGCCCCGTCTACAGTTTTCTTCTCTCTTGCGCTGCCACCGAAGACCCAAAGTCCAGCATCTTCGTTCATGCCTTGCCAACAGCTACGAAGTGTGGCATCCCAAAAATTCAAGACAACCTCTAGATGAATTAAAGCCCATAATTAGGTAATGAAATTACTTATGGTCTATGCTTTAGCCATTGATTTTCTCTTAATACCAAGTGCTATTTAATTGTGTTCATAAGTTGTTAAAAATTAGTATCATAGGATAAATTAATGAGAATGATTTATTCTTGGCCATGCACCTCATAGACTAAATTCCTATAGATAAAATGTTACAAGATGTTGGCCATGTGAAATTTAAAACTTGAAATATATGAAAGAAACAATTAAAAGTGTTTAAAGGTAAAGTTGGGGTTTAATTAGGTTTGGGCCTTAGGCCCAATAGCATGGACTTTTGGTGGGCCAAATGGCCGGCCCATTGGAGCACAAGGAGGGGCTGTCGTCAGCCACAAAGGGAGAGGCCAGCCCACTTCTTCCAAGCCCACTCCCAAGCCCATCTTGCATGCCTTGCCAAGTGGCAAAAAGAAGACTCCATGCATTGGCTATTGGGGAGGCTTCTCATGATTGCCAATGATGGCTTTGTGGGGAATCAAAAGGGAGAGAGAGAGTGGCTGGTTGAGGGGTTTCGACCAAGCCAAGAGAGAGAGAGAGAGAGAGTTGCGCGAGAGAGAGGGAAGCTGAGAGAGGAGGAAGAAGGAGCCGCTCGCCGTTCGTCCGCCCGTCGCCGTCCGTGTGCCGTCCGTGTGCCGTCGTTCACTTGATCTTAGAGGCAATTTAGGATCCATTTTCTACTCTTGCATTTGTGTCTTGCATGTGTGGTTGAAATGGTGTTGAATCTTGGGTGCTTAGAGGTAAGGAACCGAAGCTAGTGTCATTTGTTCTTGAAAGAGCTTGCTGATTTCGTGTATACCACCTGACCCAGAAACTTGTGGAGGCTTGCATGCATGTTTCGAGTCGGATTTTGACTTCCACTCCTGCATGAAAGTTGTAGAAAACATCTCAAAGTATAACATACCAAAATTTGAGACAAAATGGTTGATTTTTAACGGGCAACACCCTCCTCCTACGAAGATACTGGATCTGGAACTGCTTTGCTGATCTTTTGGTAGTTTTGTGTGTTGCATGTTGCTTTTTACCGAGAATCTCACTTTGACTTCTTCATGAAAGTTGTAGATAAAATACTAAATACTAACATAGTCGAATTTCAGGTAAAATGAGTAAGTGTAGCCTAGTGAAACAATTTTCCTTTGAAGACGGTAAATCTGGAAATACGGTACTGGACACCCGAGATTTCTTGGACCTATATGGTGACTATTCTTTGAAAATTTCACTTATATCTCTTAATGAAAGTTGTAGGGGACCTCTTGATTCAAAACATATCAAACTTTCAGAGGAAACGAAGAAGGATAAGTAGGCGAAAGCTCGATATTTCGGAGATAGCTAAACTGAACGTTTCGGTGCTAGAAACTGGAGCTTCGAACGTCTATGGAAAATTATCTAGAACGAATATGGCCTAGATGTCTGCATGAAAAGTATACCCCAGAGTCTTGGATATACCGTGGTAAAATTTCATATTTTTTGGAGGTCATTTTGGTATTTTAATCGAAATAATTCCATAACTGCGCAATCTGACTTTGTCCGAATTTTGCATGTTGTAATGTGTGAGCTATATCTTTCTGTGTGCAGCACTTTTGGGCATGTGTTATTCATGAAATTGTTACATTTATGTCTTGTCTATTACATGCTCTGATTTTGTAATTTTTGAGGATCATATGGATATTTAATTTAAATGTTTTCCAAAATTGTGCAAGCTGGAATTTGGTAAATTTTCAAAAAGGCATGATATATGGACTATTCTAAGTTGTATGGACCCCATGGATTGTATTGTCATTAGTGGTTGTATCTTGCCGCATGTATGATGATGATTGGAAATGCATATAAGAATTAAAATGATGAAAGTCATCTTGTTTGCCATTACATCATGTGCCATGCTGATTTTAAGACATAAATTGGTGAACATAAATTACGATAAATGATGAAACTGTTGGAGGTGGATGATAATGCCCTGGGGATTGTCAGGATGCCCGGGATGGGGGGTGTCGGATGCCCGGATTGTATTGAGATACATGGCCGGATGTCCTCGGGAGTTTTGAGATGCCCGGAATGGTTGGGTGCCAGAAGCCCCGGAGGTTTGTGCCCGGGGGGATGCCTCGTGGTGCCATTTGGGATGCGAGATGCCCGAAATGTGGGGGTGCCGGATGCCCGGTGGTGTGTATGCCGGAGGTTTATCTTGCGATGCCAGCTTGGGGTGCGAGTGATAAAGTGTGAGATGCAATTACTGATCCCAGGAAAGAGAGATGTGGTGATCGAATGGAAAGATAAAAGTGGAAATTGAATCATGCATGTATGATATGATGATGATCACCTATGGCATGATGACATGCATGTATGATATGATGATGATCACCTATGGCATGATGACATGCATATATGACATGATGATGATCACCTATGGCATGATGATATACATGCATATATGACATGATGATGATCACCTATGGCATGATGATATGTATGTGATATGATTGTAAAGAGTACGTGAGGATGTATGAATATATAGTGTGTTTGCACATGCATGGCTGCAAAGTAAGTTATGCTTGGATGCATGAATGACATGTTCTATGTTATGATTTTATTGTGTGATGCATTGAGTGGTTATTGGATCTTTTACCTGCTGAGTGGCTGTACTCACCCCTTCGAGGACCAACATTTTAGATTAGAAAGATGCCGCTCCCTACCGTCACGCGGGGCACCTTCTATGGCCTGCTATCGGATGTAGAGGTAGAGTGTACGGAGATCGACTGCGTCACCGTCCTTGGACTGACATTTGTTCGAGTGCGAGTGCTGGTTATGTACGATGTAGGCTTAGTTGAGGGCCCTTGTCATTCAAGAGTTTCTGTCAGTTCATGTCCGCCGAGACGGAGTGTTTAGGTGGATGTTGCCACCGCCACCGCCTGATGCACCAGGATGGGTTTGAGGGCCTGTGCGTGAGAAGTAGGAGCTGCAACTTTTTGGACAATAGCCGACACTAGTTGATGGAGGGATTTGCACGATTATCAAAGAGGGTCGAGTTGTTTCTTTTTGGGTTATGGCCAAGCGTAGTGAGAAGTCTTGGCCTTTCTTTTGATGTATCGACCCGAAAAAAATCCATCATAAAAGTATGTAAATAAAAGTGTCATGGCTTTATCTTTTCCTATGGTACTTAGTGGTGTGCATTGTATCACGGATCATTGGAGGGTGAGATGGTGATATTAAATTATGCTTTCGCTAATAAGTTGCACTGGAACCGTTTTCAAAAAAAAAAAAAAGCCTATGAACTACGATGCTTTTACTAAGAGATGTAATTAGTGTCCATTAGGTGTAGCAATAGGTGCCTATGGGAACCTAAGGTGTTTCGGGGTTCCACACGAAGACCTGCAGCCAGCCAACTAGCTGCTTCCTCGTCCGCATGAATTTCCCCGACGCCACGAAGACAGGAGTTGCTACAGCGCTAGCTCTCAAACGAAGCAGCACCGTTCGAAGCCGAGCGAAGCCACCCCCGTCTTTGGTTTGGCTCCACAAAGCTGCCCCTTTGTCCTCAATCTCCAGCAGCAACAACCCACGTGTTTCTTCCCTCGTTCCAGCTTGATTTCCTGCCACCGTTTGAAGCCAGCGAGATTTGCAAGCTTCGGTTAGCCTAGCAAGCCCAACTTCAATTTCAGTCTTCAAGCCCAGTCGAATTACGTCAGCTGCAGCCCAATCCAATCCACGTGAGTTAGTTGGCCAAGCCCAATTTCCAGCAAAGCAATTGAAGTCCAGCCCATATCTTGAAGCCCATCTTTAGCAGGCCCAACCCAACTTGGGTCCAGCCCAAAAGCAAGAACAAATCTCAGTTGGGCTAAGATTTGTTGGGCCCGTTTTAGGCCCAGTCCAAGTGTTTGTTGACGTCGCCGAAAATTTGGAATTCGGCCGCCATCGCGTCACAGTCACGGTGATCCGATCCCCGCTTTTAATCAAGTGAGTAATCTCACTAATCCTTACTTAGTAGACTAATGCTGCTTAAGGGTTGATTAGATTTAATTAAGTGCAATTAGGTGGTTAGATTAGAATGAATTAGTGATTATTAGTTAATTGCATTGCATATTAGTTAGGTGGTTAGTGTACTTAGCTAGAGAACTGCCTATACTATTTATTGAATGCATCTCGGGATTTTTCCCGACCCTTATTGGGCTTCAATTAGGCATTACGGGCCTGAATTGGATTTTTAGTATTTATTTACTAATTTTTTAAATTATTTATTTAATTATTTATTTTTCGGAAATTAGGCAATGATAGCTGACGTCCGAAATTTCGTGCTGATTGTCATGGCGTAGTCCGTTTAATTATTTGAGCTCTACATTGTGCTAAATTGAATTAATTGTGCAATTTGAGGAATTATTCCTAAATTGATTGGAATTGAGTGAAATTGAATGATTGATCGGTAGATGGCCGAATGTGGTTATTTAGCATTTACAATGCTTTGATGAGTTGTAAAGTGGAGAAAATCATGAGGCTGAACTGAGAATAATCTTGGTTAAGATCGATCAGGTATGAGGTATGACATACGTGGTTTGGTGATAAGGAAATCACTAGTGAAAACGGCGCCTTAAAGAACGCACAAGTGCTGTCCATTACCTGCATCAGTATAGACATACGTGATTCGGTGATAAGGAAATCACTGGTGAAAACGATGCCTTAAAGAACGCACAACTGCTGTCTACTGCATGCCTCATTACGGACATACATGGTTTAGTGATTAAGAATATCACTGGTGAAAACGGCGCCTTAAAGAACGCACAAGTGCTGTCCAGTACATATGTCACCTTGGCGAAAACGACGCCCGAGAGCATTACTGTAGCTTTGTGACTGAGAATGCAAATGGGAGGTTTTATATTGAGAAGTGATTTGAATTGGAAAAGGTCCGACTGACATGTAATCGACTAGGTCGATTGATCAATGATTTGATCTGTTGTCATGAATTGACTGATTGAGTGGAAGTGAATTTGAATGGTCAAATTGACATGTAATCGATTAGGTTGATTGATTGAGATATTGATTTGTGATGTGATTGCTAGGGTGCCTATTGAATTGTGCTAATATGCAGGTGGAATCTAAGGCCAAGGTAAGTCCTCTGATCCGTGCGTGTAAAGGTAGCCTGTTAACGTATTGGTTTCCTAATCGAGTCTTAGTGGGGTAGAATTTGCTAAGACGTAGTCTCATCCCGGTTGTGGGACAACATTTCAGGACCCTGGTAAGGAGCCTGAGGAGAAAGAAACCGAAGAGGAGTACATGGAGGAAAACCTCGATCATGATCCGAGTATGACCAAGATGAGGACTATGATCCCATCCTCTTTGTGAATCCTGTCTTAATGTGAATAGTGTGAGACTAGAAAGTTATGAAATGTTTTGTGAAGTACTTTGAGGTGTGGTTGTATAAAGGTTTGGTTGTGGATTTCAATATGAAAAATATAGCCTTACTTTTATATCTCATTGTTTTATTGTCTGGGGATTTATAACTGCTTCCGCATGTGCTTAATAAACGAAAATGTTGGTGATACTTAGTCCTGGGATATCGCATTATAAAATCGACCAAGTAGAAGGATGTGTGCGTGCCCGAGGATCGGGGCGTGACAAGGAGCCTTAGAGATTGGCTCTGTCCCGGGAGCTAGCTCAATTACAAACTCTATCTCCCTCTATGGCGGCAGGCTTGACAATTCCATTGGAAACATATTTGGAAACTCTTGCACTGTAGCAATGTCCTCGATTTTCAGCTCGTCAACTGTTGTATCCACGACAATTGCCAAGTAACCTTGACAACCCCCGTCTAACAAACGGGTTGCCTCAAGTGACGAGATTCAGGAAATCGAGGATTCGCCTTAACTACCAATAAACTCAAAACTTTCACCCACTAACGGGTCAATCTGAATTGCTTTACATTAGCAGTCCATCTTAGCTCATTGCTTGGTGAGCTAGTCCATGCCAATTATCACATCAAAATAATACATGGCTAGCACTATCAAATCTATCATCCCCTCTAACTCACCAATCACTTATTTGCAACTAGGACAACCCATCATAGGCAACACTATCCTTTAACGGTGTAGATATGCTAACCACTGACTCCAACAACTCATGACTCAATCCTACCAGCTTAACAAATTGTTAAGCTATAAACGAATGAATTGCACCAGGGTCTAACAAAGCATATGCAGCATGGTCGTTGAATGAGACCGTACCTGTGATCACATAATGCGAGTCCTCTGCCTGTCCTTTGGTGATGGCGTATACTCTTCCTTGCATTGGAGGTCTGTTCAGTCCACCCCGTTGTGCAATCTATGACGCAAATCCTCAGTTCTGACCCATCGGTGGCGGCAATGGCATTGTGGTTCCACTTGTCTTCTAGAACAATTCCTGGCCATGTGACCCCACAAGCCACACTCAAAACAAGCACCTAGCCTAGAATGGCACGGGGCTGATCCATGTCGTCTTTCGCATAAATGACACATGGCATTCTGTCCCGACGCTGACTTTCCGATCCCACCCTTCCTGTTGGGTGAAATCGAATACTCTCCTCCAGTCATAGGTCTTTTCCCAAACCTATTTCTATCCCTGCTTGACCCAAACCTTGACCCAGACATGGCGGCTTGTTCATTCTGGTCTCTCTCTATCAACTAGGCTTGTTCATACAGGTTGTTGTAGTCCTTCAAATCGAATGGCACCAACGGACTCCTCAATTCTTGTCTGAAGCCATCTCTGAACCTCCTAGCTCGGTCTAATGGATCCTCGATCACTCTGGAGGCGTACTGCAACAATTCAGCGAACTTTGCTTTATACTAATCTACTATCATTGTACCTTGGCGAAGGTGCTGGAATTCCGCCATCTTCAGTTCCCTAGCACTGTCAGAAAAGTACTTGCTGTTGAACACTTCAACGAAGGCGTTCCACTCCGGAACCACACATTCTGGAAACACTATTCCTTTAGTGGCCCTCCACAAAGTGCTTGCATTCCCTTGCAGCTGATAGACTGCAAGGACAACCTTCTCTTCCTCTGTGCACCCCGGCAGTGCAAATGCTTTCTCCAAGTCTTGGATCTAGAGGGCTGCAACTTCGGGGTCTACTGCGGTAGTGAACCTCGGCGGGTTCAATTTCAAAACCTGCTTGACGAGCTTATGCATCAGCCTCTCTCTCTCAACAACCACATTCTCAGGTGGAACTTCAGCAGGTGCAGCGGCAAGTGTGGCTACAGTTGCGGCAGTAGCAATAGCATCAGCGGCAGCACTAGCAGTAGTAGTGGCAGCTACGGTAGTGGTGGCTGAAGTGGTGGCAGCCTTAGCTTGATTCTGGGCCTGCTGCCTTACCACATTCCCAAGCGTCTCAAACGTCTGAATGATCCCATCTATTCTAGGATCGCCAAGGGCTATTATCCCAGCATCGACTGGAGGTGGTGATACTCCACTTGCGCTGGTCTAAGCCGGCGCTCTACCATGACCACCTCGGGTACCGACCCTAGTCGGCTCCTTATCACTCATTATGTAGATTTCCAACAGAACTTGTTACTAATTCCATACAAAATTACAAACTAAGTGATCCCCACAAAAAAATCTACCAATCAGCTATCAATCACATGCATCAGCATAAATTAAAGGCATTTCCTACTAACTATCCCAAGAACCCATCGCACCTTATCACTCAAACTTCCTACTAGCTTTGATACCACTCCGGGCGGAGATGTCACGCCCCGAACCTCGAGCCCGTAACCATCCATCGGTGGTCGTTAAAATTGCGACGTCCCAAGACGCGTCGCCGACCCATTCATTTTAATGCACATGCGGAAGTGAATAAACAAATCCCCTGACAGCAACCAACACATGATAGAAAAGCAGGAAACAATTTCACCAAAACACTTTTATATACACCCCGGTTTATATGCAAAGGTCAACCACCAAAAGCCTACTACAAAAGGGAAGGGTCAATAAGCTAGCTAGGCACACAAATCCCCAACTGAAAAAGGTCTCCTAGGGATTTGGGTCCACCACAAAACCATCAGGAGGGTCAGCTACACTCTTGCTTGGAGCGACGTTTACCACCATAGCTGAGATCTCAAAACCCTAGAGGGGACCCACTCTAAATCCATTGGGCCTGCGATGAAACCACGTCCTAAATCGATGAGATACCCTCTGAGGTAGGCCCTCATTAACCCAGACGGTGGTCACAACGAGCTCATAGACCCCATGGCCTCTAGGAATAGGGAAGTCTGTAACTAACTCCGTCACCCTCCTCAGTTGACCATAACGAACCAGAGGATCCGCCATCTAAGGACCAGAGAAGAATTGAGCCCATGACGAGCTGAGACAAAGTCTCAGCAAGTTCACTCCCTAAACCACGACTAGGAAAGAAATACGCCTAGAGGTAGTCTAATCACACATCACAGATGACTCACCTTGCCTCAATTCCTTCCTACACGTCAGTACAGTTCATAATACATATGCATATAACAGATGTACACAACAATTGGAAAGTCTAACTCAATTTCAAACAATCACTGGGGTCCTGATTATAAGACAAAATCGTTATGACACGTTCCGCACCATGCCACACAATTGACCCATAATCTAGTACGTTTATCTCAATCAATCACACGTTCCAATTTATTATAGCTCCTAAGGCATGGCCTACTTGATGTTTGGCGGTCTTTTAGCGTAGCCAGGCATCGTCTCACCCCATTAAGCACGGAAATGTCTCTATTAGACAGCAATCCCGAAGGAGTATCGATCTAGAATCTATTGCGACCGGCTTCCTTTGTCTAGGGGCAACCCATATAGGGCCAACGTATGGCATAAACGCTCGTGACAAGTTCTCATAACCAACACAGACCACTCAATTATGCCCAAGGACACCGTGCATTGCACTCAAATGTCTCAATTAAGATAATGCTCTTGGCCCATTTTCTTCATATTAAAAACACCCGGTGAAAATAATTGTGTGTGGGTACACGGTCAGATTTAACTAGAAAAATTGATATCATTCCTTTTAAAATCCCACTATTTGATATAGTATTTAAAGCCATTTTTGGTGTCAAAACCCGACACCCAGGATTTTCTAATTAAATATAAAATTTTTTCACAATTTTGGAATAAATAACGAAAATTCCAATCACCACTCAATTTGCACAAATAAACACTCAATTGCATAAACTAAGCACGTGACTGCAATCAGCACAAAATTCTAGTTACCGACTATCTCGGTATAATTTTCGAAAAATATTAAATAATTAGATATTTTACGAAAATAATTAAATAAATGCAATTAAATATAATAAATACTGACTTAGGCTAGAAATGCTAATATAACAACCTAAACGCACCTCGAAAAATAGCGCACCTATCTAGATAAATCGCACATCCTATCTAGTCCTTAAGTAATCTAATCTAACCAACTAACATGTATAATTAAGCAATTAAATCACTAATCTAATCTAACTAACCACCTAATCCCTAACTAGCTTAAACTAATCAACCCTTAAGTATAATTAACTCCCCAAACAGAGTTTAGCAAGTAAAGTCACCGGTTTTGTGATCCGATGAGTTCACGGCGATGGCAACACGGAGGTGAGTGACAAGCAAGCTTGCGGCGACACCAAACGAGGTCTGGATGGGCCTAAAAATGGGCCTAGAAGCTCTAGGGCCCTTGCTAGGTTTCGGCTTCTGGTCCTTGGGCCGAGAAGGTGGGCACAGGGCTTGGACGAGCTGAAACGGCCATATGGGCGGTGAGCGGAGGCTCTAGGGTGACGGTGGTGCCCGACGGTGGCTGGACGACGATGGATGGCGGCCAGGAGGTCTTGACGGCGATCAAGGTGGCTCGGGACAGCAGCTGGGTGCGAGCAAGAGGCGAGACGGGCAGACAGTGTGCACGGGGTACAGCGCGGCCCGCGGCGGCGTGCGAGCACTAGACGGCGACAAGGGCGGTCGATGTTTAAAGGGCTAGCTACTGGCTGCTGGCTGGTCTCTGGTTCTCTCAAGCTCAAAAATACCTCAACAATAGATAAAGCGAGGCTCAATGAAGAAGAAGAAGCCAGTTGAAGATTGAGGGGGCCACAAGCCTTCAAATTCCACACTAATATCTCATTTTGCTCATTGCTAAGGCCCCACTAGCCAAAGTTGTCATCCTTAGCCAATTTGTAGCCTCCAAGCTTCCTTAGCAAGCCATCCAAGTGGTCCAAAAGTGGCTGCCCCTTGGTCCTACGAATTTTGGACCTTTTCCCTTCTATTTGAGTTCAATTACTCTCCAATTAGACCTAAATTGATGCCCATAAATTCAACCAATGTGCCCACACTTAAATTCACATTTTTCCTCATCAATTGAGCCAACTTGACGGCCAATGATGCCATAAAATACGGTCCTCTAATTTTCCCGGTCCAAAATAGCCTTACTTTGAACTTTCGCAAAAAATCCCGGTTTGTAGAAAAAATCTTCGGAAGGTGAGTCGACACTCCTAAAATGAATCGTGACATGATAAAACTTTTAATTTTTTAAATCGGATTCAATTTCGCGGTTAATTTCAATCTGGCGCAATTTTAGCGTGATCTAACCTATCGGGTAGCTTTTAGGAATTTTTAGCACATTTGACCTGTGATTGATTATTTTTCAGCCACATCATACATCTTCGACACATCGGCGACTCTCGGTTGTCGTGGAAATCTCAAGATTTCAAATACGGACACAGGGTGTTGAAATTACAGAAAAATTGTCTAGTGCCGTTCAACAGAAATTTATCAATCAAGTGGAATCACTCACATACTAATCACATACCTCTGTTGGATCAACCTATCTCTAGTCTCTGATCAATTTTGACGGTGCCATAATGACCCTTGTAGATTAGCATGGTCAAGTAGTCGATTCCTATTCGAATTCTCAAGTCTATTGCGTTAAAATCCCTTAACGGTTTCACTTGATAGACTAGTTATCTCGTGAGTGATTAGCTTAGGGAAAAGAACTTTAGACGTGTCGATGAAACTACCAACTTATTCAATCGAAAACAGAACCTGAAATTCAGGATGTCACAATCCTCTTGTAGGATTTTTTGAATCTCTAGGTCTATCAGCTGAAGCATTTTGAACCTTATTTGCACTTCCGACTCAATTCTGAGCGTAACCATAAGATTTGAAAGGTGGCCCACCTCAAACTTGAAAACCTAATCTCGAGCTCTCTCAAGTAAAATCCAATCCTTAACCATCATTTGTGAAACTGAAGACTTCCAACTCAATGCATCTGCAACCTTATTCGCCTTTCCTAGGTGATACAAGATGTCGCAATCATAGTCCTTTAGAAGTTCCATCCAGCGATGCTGTTTCATATTCAACTCCTTCTAAGAGAATAAGTACTTGAGACTTTAATGGTCTGTGAAGATTTGAAACCTTTCTCTACACAAATAATGTCTCAAAATCTTAAAAGTGAAAATAATCGCTGCAAGCTCTAAGTCATGCGTTGGGTAATTCAGCTCATGAGGTCTCAACTGACGGGACGCGTATGCAACAACCCTGCCATGCTGCATTAACACGCAACTCAGTCCGTTAAATGACGCATCACTATAGATCTCGTATCCTCCAAGACTAGATGGAATCGTTGTGGCGCACCCGAACGGCCCCCAATCCGTTAGGGTTACCACAGTTCGCTTACCTTTCACTTGTCCTGATAATATATCACTTTGATACCATATAATTATAATAGGTCTATAAGTCCTAGGGGTTTATATCATATAGATCGATCCCTGCACAGTTCATATAGCGGAAGCAAAATCAGCATCTCCCTATCCCAAAATTAGAAACGATGCACACCGACTAAACATTTTTATAGATAAGTCAAAGCTAAACACTTTTTATTTACATAGACTTGATAGACATCATTAGTCGGTACACCAAAATTTGCCGTGGTTTTCTATACCCGGCTACATACCAAAAGACAAGCGACTTCCCCTTTTCTTTTCTTTTTCAAACAGTCATATACATAAGTCTATCAGTTAATGTCGGCGATCCAAAAAGCTTCATCTGCTAACCATCACTCTTGGTCACACCTAGTCCGGTCCATCAGCTGGCGGTGGCGGTAACATCCCCAGCATGATCTCATCACGGTGGACGAACATAGCCAAAAACTCTTGAATCACTGGGCCGGCGGGCGAACCAATGTCACACAAGATCAGCACTCGCACTCGAACAAAGACTAACCCTTGTATCTCGGGATGATGGTGCTCCGTACACTCACACTCAAGGTCGACCAGTATACCGTAAAATGTGTCGAGGGTGACTGGTAGTAGAGGCATATCTTCTAGGCTGAAATATTAGTCCTCAAACGAGGTGAGTACAACCACTCAGCAATAAAAGATTCATTAAGCCATATCGTGCATAACCATCACTATCTAGTTTCATGCAAAATAAAGAAAACATAAAATCAAGAAATGAATGAGTATGCATTTAAATCCGATAAGACCTTTCAAGGCGATGACAATGTAGTTTCAAAAACCAAATGCATTGTTTTAGTCACACAGGCCCGATTATAGAATCAAACTGATATGGCACGTCCGATTCCATGCTATATAATTTAGTCCTATAACGAAACCACACGTACACACTTAATATAACCATCAGTTTTAATTTTCAAAAGGTTTCATCCCCCAGAGGACAAACGTTTGCATCCTTCTTGGATTCCGCACCCAACCCTGGCATCGCGGAAGCCTCCGGCATTCAGCCACTTAGGGTCATCGAGCATCCAGAGCGTGTCTCGTCACACCTCTAGGCATCTCGCACCCCACCTAGCATCACGAGGAACCTCCGGTGGTTTGCCATGGAAATGGTTACCCCGGCCATCCGGATTTACGTACCAATAAGCATACAACTGGGCATCCCGAAGCTCCCAGGGAAAAACCTTCGGCATTCAGCCACTAGGGCCACCGGGCATCCACAAGGCATCGACTCATTCGATCCTTTGGGCATCCCGACTCCCGGGGCATCGTTGACCCGAGGGTCCAACGGTAACAATTAACATCTTAATTTCCAAAAAAAAAAAAAAAAAACACTTTTCTATGCAATGACAAGATATCCCATAAATCTTCATCAAATCTCAATATTGTATGATATGTTGAATGCCAATATCATCATGTCAAATAACAACTCAAGATGCATTCACCCTTGGGACAAGTTGAGCAAATTCAAAGCAAAACAGCTCAAACATCACAATGCACAGTTTTAGTAACAATTTAGGAATAACCCCTAAATGAGCTCAGAAAATTCTGAAATTTTAATATGTTATAAATAAGACCTAAAGGAAAAAGTTTCATGCAAAACGCTATGTCGGATTCATTGTATATGAAGAGAAGTAATTTGCTATATTTTTTACTAACATTATGTAATAGCTTCCAGATTTAACATTTACAAAGAAAGTCGTTTCACTCACCAAAACTTGTCCATTTATTCTAAAATTTAGATATGTTATTCCTAACGATGTGTCCTACAACTTTTATTAAGAGTTCAAAGTCCAATTCTAACTAGATAATTACAGAAAATTCACGGAGTCATCACAGGTCAAGCTATCCTCTACGAAACAGTTCACTATTTTCAATAGGTTCACTTCTACCTTCATATTTTTACATTCCTATGACTATAGCTAGATATCAAACTCAATCTAAAGGATGTTATCTTAAGTAAAATGGTTCATTTCCTTATTTTCATCATTATAAATCAAGGCGACACAAATAAAAAGACTTTCTATCTATATTCCTCTAAAACAGAATCTTCATATACGGTTTTCTTCATTTCTAGCTCAGTCCAACCATTTGTTTCTCTACCAATCTCTTTTACAACACTTCAAATCTCTTCCACAACATCTAAGAATACTTTCAGCAAGTTCTTATTAACGGAGAAACCTTCCACAGTTCGGTTCAAAGCATATGTTCATCCATAAGCTCACTCACCGCAACATAAACCACATCTTTCCACTCAGCAACCATTTCCTCACCCTGCTTGACAATCACAGCTTACTCACATTTATATTTTCGAGACATGCAAGACTCTAATGCAACATGCATTGACTTATAGCCTCAATCTAGAACTCATCTAGCTCACTCCAACACAAAACAGCAACATCACATCTAATCCTCCAAAAACCCAAATATTTCCGAGTCTATTGCACTACATCGAACAATAACAGCATCGCATTATATGGATTAATGAACTTTTACTTTTCTCACTCCTAAGCTCGATCAGTAGACCAAACGGGAAGCTCGTGGGTCTTCGAACGCTGCTCAACGGTGGCGAAGACGGGCGGCGTCGACGGCGGCAGCACCGTGCTCGGCGGAAGGGCGACCTCCTCCTTCCTCACATCATGCCCTCTCTCGCACATCCACTTCTCATGCCTACAGCCCTCTCGATCGCTCACTTTCTCTCTACTAAAAAATGTGCTCGGTTCACTCTCTCTCTCTCCCTTGACTAATTCGCCCCTTTTCACCTCAATTAAATTCACTAATTAGCCATTTGCATGTCGATTTTTCGGTAGCTGCATCTACATTAGACAAGGGGAGGAGGCGTGCCTCGGCTGTGGCTCCTTGGCCTTCGCTGGCTTCCTCACACGAAGCAACGTGGCCTCCTCTGGCCTTGCTTCAGTCAACACTTCTTAAATTAGTTGACCCAATGATGTCCAAATTGGGGAGAGATGAGGCAGCTTGGACGTGGATGGCATCCTCCTCTCCGCGTGGGCATGCATGTTCTTCATGCATGGCTGAATTTCATTTCTTTCAGCCCTCTAAAATCAATTGATTTAAAATAATCCAAATCCTCTCTTATTCTACACACACTTAAGTGGTCTAATTGAGTCAAGTTATCAAAATAAATATGTACATGAATTGGCGGGATCTAACATCGGTGTCGACGACAAAGTCCGATAACAAATTCATCAATCCACGATGTGTCGTCATTTTTCTGAAGTTGGAAAAATTTTACTAATGAGATTGGTCTCACCAATGATAGTATGTAGGGATGAGATTATATCTTGTTTAACGATCAAACCATTACAATACGCTGTGCATCGGTCCAATGATGAAAATAAAACAATGTCTGTTACTTAGTCATCGACCGTCGTATATCTTAGGGTTGTCTCAAAATTTTCGGATGCCACAATTGTCAACATGGGCGCGGTAGTTAGCTTTTGCTTAAGCTCTTGGAAACTATGCTCACACTTATCTATCAACACAAATTTCTCCTCCTTCTTCAGTAGTCGAGTCAACGGCGTAGCTAGCACTAAAAACCTTTCCAAGAACCTTCAGGAGTATCCTGTCAAACCCAAAAAATTTCTGATCTCTGTCACAGTTGTCGGTCTTTGCCAGTTGATAACTAATTCGATCTTGGTTGGGTCCATGGAGATTCCTTCGCCTGAACTGGGCGTACAACTCATGATTCCTCAAGGTCTGGAGTACCATCCTCAAATGCCTCTTGTGATCCTCAAGACTTCTCGAATACACCAGGATATCGTCGATGAACACGATCACAAATTGATCCATATATTATTTGAACACTCAGTTCATCAAATCCATAAAAGCAGCTGGGGCGTTCATCAAACCAAATGGCATTACAGTTAACTCATAATGGCCATATCTAGTATGAAACATTGACTTTGGTATGTCCTCCTTTCTGATCCTCAGCTGATGATACTCTGTCCTCAAGTCGATCTTCGAAAATATTGACGCTCCCTATAACTGGTCAAACAAGTCGTCGATCCTTGGGAGTGGATACTTGTTCTTTATCGTCACCTGATTGAGTTGATGATAGTCAATGCACAAACGGAACGAACAATCTTTCTTCTTCACGAACAAAACTGGTGCTCCCCAAGGTGATGCACTGAGATGTATAAATCCTTTATCCAACAACTTCTGCATTTGTACCTTCAGTTCTTTCAACTCAGACAACGCCATTCGATAAGGAGCCTTAGAGATTAGCTCTGTTCAGGGGGCTAACTCAATTACAAACTCTATTTCCCTCTCTGGTGGTAGGCCTGGCGATTCCTTTGGAAACACATCTGGAAACTAATGCACTACAGCAATGTCCTCGATCTTTAGCTCCTCAGCTGTCGTATCCACGACAGTCGCCAGGTAACCTTGGCAACCCCCGTCTAGCAAACAAGTTGCCTCAAGCGACGAAATTAAGGTAATCAAGGGTCCTCGACTCCCAATAAACTCGAAACTTTCACCCGCTAACGGGTTAAACTGAATTTCTTTACGATAGCAGTCTATCTTAGCTCGTTGCTTGGTGAGTCAGTCCATGCCAATTATCACATCGAAATCATACATGGCTAGGGCTAACAAATCTATCCTCCCCTCTCACTCACCAATCACTAACTTGTAACCAACACAACCCACTGCAGCTAACACCTTATCCTTTAATGGTGTAGATATACTAACCACTGACTCCAACAACTCAAGACTCAATCCTAGTAGTTCAACAAATTGCTCAGTTATAAATGAATGAATCACGCTAGGATCAAATAAAGCATAAGTAGCGTGGTCGCTTAGCAAAATCGTACATGTGATCACATAAGGCGAGTCCTCTGCCTGTCCTCTGGTGATGGCGTACACTCGTCCTTGCACTGGAGGTCTGTTCAGTCCACCCTATTGTGCAACCTATGGCACGAATCCTCTATTCTGACCCATCGGTGGCGGTGGCGGTAACTGCTAAAGTCCCCTCAGTTTTCTAGGATAGTCTCTAGCCTGGTGACCCTATTGGCCACACTCAAAGCAAGCACCCGTCCTAAAACGGCACAGGGTTGATCCATGTCTCCTCCCACAAAAGCGACACGCATCATTCTGACTCAGTGCTGACTTGCTTATCCCACCCTTCCTATTGGGTGGGACATGATACCTTCCTTTGGTCATGGGCTTCTCTCCAAACTAATTCCATCTCTATTCGAACTAAACCTTGAACCAGACACAGCAGTTTGTTCACTCAGGTTCTTCTATATCAGCTGGGCCCAACCATATACCTCATTGTAATCCTTCAGGTTGAATGGAACCAATGGATTCTTCAGCTCTAGTCAGAGGCCGTTCATGAACCTCTAATCTTTGTCTTCAGGATCTTCCACTGGTCTTGGAGTATACTGAAACAGCTCAGCAAATTTAGCCTCATACTAGTCCACAGTCATCATCCCTTGATGGAGGCGTTGAAATTCCTCCATCTTCTGCTCTCGGGCGCTGCCGGAAAAGTATTTTCCATTAAAGGCTCAAAGAAAGGCGTTCCACATCGAAACCACGCATTCAGCAAATACCGTGCCTCTGGTGGCCCTCCACCAAGTACTAGCGTTATCCTGCAGCTGATAGACTGCAATGATAACTTTCTCTTCCTCAGTACACATTAGCAGTACAAAGGCCTTCTCCAAGTCGTCGACCCAGAGTGTTGCAGCCTCGGGATCTCCTACGCCTGTGAACCTCGACAGGTTCAACTTCAAGAACTACTTGATGAGCTTATGCATCGGCCTCTCTCTCTCAACAACCACGTTCCCAAGTGGAACTTCGGAAGATGTGGCATCAACAGCGGTGGCAACGGCAATAGTAGCGGCAGCTGTAGCGGCGACGGCTTGATTCTAAGCCTGCTGCCCCATGAAAGCTCCAAGCGTCTCAAACGCCTACATGATCCCGTCAATCCTGGGATCACCAAAGGAGGCGGTGCTACTTTGCTAGCGTTGGCCTGAGCCAGCACTCTCCCATGACCCCCTCGGGTACCGACCCTTGTTGGTGTCCTACCCCGAGTCGTTGGTCCGATGGTCCTCTTCCTAGGAGTCCTCTGCTCCTGATCACTTATTATGTAGACTTTCTACAGAACCTGTTTCCAATTCCATATAGAATTAGAAACTAAGTGATCCCCACAAAACTATCTACCAATCAGTTATCAATCACATGCATCAACATAAAATAAAGGCCGTTCCTACTAACTATCCCACAAATCATCACACCTTTTCACTCCAACTACCGACTAGCTCTGATACCACTCCAGGCGGGGATGTCACGCCCCGAACCTCGAGCACGTACATCTCTCGGTGGTCAATGAAAATGCAATGTCCCGAGACGCATCGCCGACCCATTTATTTTAATGCACATGCGGAAGCAAAACGATAACCCCTGACAGCAACCAACACAAGATAGAAAAGTAGGAAACAATTTCACAACCAAAACACTTTTATAAACACACTGATTTATATACAAAAGCTAGTCTATAGTCAAAAGCCTACTAAAAAAGAAAAGCCAACAAGCCTTTTAGGCACACGATCCCCAACCGAAAACTCCGAGGTCTCTTGGGATTCTGGGTCCACCACAGCACCATCAGGAGGGTCAGCTGCGCCCTCACCTAGAGCGGTGTCGACTACCATGACTGGGATCTCAAAACTCTAGAGAGGACCTACTCGGTATCCATTGAGCCCATGGCGAAACCACACCCTAAATCGATGAAGTACCTTCTAAGGTAGGCCCTCATCAACCTAGACGATGGTCACTACGAGCTTATAGACCCAGACCTTGTGGCCCCCAGGAATAGGGAAATCAATAACCAGCTCGGTAACCCTCCTAGGCTGACCAAAACATTCCGGAGGAACCGCCATCTAAGGACATGAAATGTTTAAGCCCACGACGGGGTGAGACAATGTCTCAGCAAGTTCACCCCCTAAACCCCGACTAGGAAGGAAATACAACTAGAGGCAGTCTATGCATACAAGATAGATGACTTACCTCGCCTCAATTCCCTCCTACATGTTAGTACAATTCACATATTCAATCAATGAATTCAATCAATACAATCGATCAATGAATTCAATAAATACAATTGATCAATCAATCCAATCAATACAATCGATCAATCAATCAATTCAATCCATACAATCACAAGGGTCTCGATTATAAGGCCAAATCGTCATGACATGTCTCATACCGTGCCACACAATTCTGTCCCATAATTAAGCACGTCAATGTCAATCAATCACACGTTCCAACTTCGATTATTGCTCATACAGGCACAATATACCAACGTACATCGGTCTTCTGGCATAGCTAGGCTTCGTCTATCTCCCTTGAGCACGGCAACATCCACCGACACACATCAGGGACAGCATTCCCAAAGGAGCATCAATCCAGAATCTACTGCGACCGGCTTCCGTTGTCTAGGGGCATCCCTATAAAGGCAACGTCCTACCGACGCACATCGGGGATGGGTTCACTTAGCCATCACACAATCAATCAATCCCCGCCAAGGACATTGTACTTTGCACTCAAACGTCTCAATTAAAATAATGAACTTAGCCTATTTTCTTCGTATTAAAAACACCCGATAAAGATAATAGTGTGTAGGAACACAGTGAGTATGAGCCAAAAATGCGATATCTTCATTTTCAAAAATCCCACTATTTAATACAGCATCTAAAAACATTTTTGGCATTAATAACCGACGCCCCATATTTTCTGATTAAATACCAAAATTTCACAATTTTGAAATAATAGCTCAAAATTGTAATCACCACTCAATTTGCACAAATTAACATTCAATTGCATAAACTAAGCAACCATTGCAATCGATACGAAATTCTAGTCACCGGCTATCCCGGTATAATTTTTGAAAAATATTAAATAATTAAATAAATTAAATAAATAATTAAATAAATGCAATTAAATACAATAAATACTAACCTAGGCCGAAAATACTAATCTAACCACCTAAACGGGCCTAGAAAATTATTGCACCTATCTAGATAAGTAGCACAATCTATTTAGGCCCTAATTAATTTAATCTAACCACCCAACATGCATAATTAAGTAATTAAATCACCAATCTAAACTAACTAACCACCTAATCCCTAATTAGCTTAAACTAATTACCCCTTAAGCATCATTAACTCCCTAAGTAGAGTTTAGCAAGTAAACTCAACAATTTTGCGATCCAATGAGTTTACGGTGACAGCGACGTGGAGGTGAGCAAAAACCAAGCCTACGTTGACACCAACGAAGGTCTGGATGGGTCTAAAATGGGGCTTAGAAGCCTCATCCCACAACTGAGGTTCGGCTTCTACTTTGGGCTAAAGGAGGCTACTTGAGCGATTGGGTTGGACTAAAACGTCAAGGTGGGCGGCTAGGCGGCTGTAGCGGGGCCAAGGGGTGGTTCTGGCTGGCTGGATAGCAGCGAACGGCGGCCAAGCAAGCTCAGGTCGACGACTTAGGCACGAACAATGGCGCTGGACTGAGGGACGATCGCAGACTGCGGACAGGCTAGCGCGGGCTTCGGTGGTGCTCGACGAGTAGCATGAGGCTTGGACAGGCAAGCATAGCGGCTAGGGGTGGTCAACGGGCAGGGGGGGAGCTTTCTCTGGTTCTCTGAAGCTTTCAAAACACACAACTATGGAGAAAGTGAGGCCAACGGAGAAGAAGTTGTTGAAGATGAGCAAGGGGCCACAAAATATCCAAAGCTCTCAAGCGCATGCCCCACCAGCCTTGGCTATCATCCTTAGCCAATTTCCCCCCCCATGGCTTCCTCAAGAAGTCTCCCAAATGGTCCATAAAGTTACAAACACCCCGATTACAAATTATGGACAATTGCCCCTCAATTTCCACTCAAATCAACCCAAATTGATGCCCATAAATTCATCGAAGGTGTCCAAACTTAAATTCACATTTTTCCTCATCAATTGAACCAATTTGACAGCCAACGGTATTCTAAAAAATGGTCCTCTAATTTTCTCAGTCCAAAACGGCCGTACTTTGAATTTTCGCCAAAAATCCCGATTTGTCGAAAAATCTTTGGAGGGTGAGTTGACATTCCTAAAATGAATCGTGATATGACAGAACTTTCAATTTCTGAAATTGGGTTCCATTTCGCAGTTAATTTCAATCTGACGCAATTTTAGCGTGACCTAACCTACTGGGTAGCTTTTAGGAATTTTTAGCGCATTTGACCTATGGTCGATTACTTTCGAGCCACATTGTACATTTTTGACATATTGGCAACTCTCGGTTGTTGTGAAAATCTCGGGGTTTCAATTACGGGCATAGGGTACAGAAATGACAGAAAAATCGGTCTAGTGCCATTCGACAGAAATTTTGCAATCAAGTGGAATCACCCACACGCTAATCACATACCTATGTCGAATCGACCTATCTCTGGTCTCTAATCGATTTTGACAATGCCGTAATGACCCTTGTGGATTAGCACGGTCGAGCAGTTGATTCCTGATCGAATTCTCGAGTATATTGCATTAAGATTCCTTAACTACTTCACCTAATAGACTAGTTATCTCATGAGTGATTGACTCAGGGAAAAGAACTATAAGCACGTCGATGAAAAGCCCAACTTTTTCAATCGAAAACAAAACCTGAAAATCATGATGTCACAACTCTTCCTCTCTTGTAAAAATTTCATTCTCGAAATTTAAACCATTACAAATCTTTAAACAAAAAGGTGGGGGTATAGTCATCTCATTGAATATTCACTTTTCCAGGTTCCTCTTTCAGTGCCGTGGTGTTGCCAAACCACTTTAACCAAAGGAATTGTCTTAGACGTGTGGGACGGCATAAATAAAACCTGTTAAGTGTTGTGCCATGGATGGAACTAATATTGATGCTGTCAGGCCCCTGTGGCGACGATGCCCAGGGTGTCGGGTTGCCTGCAGTGGCGTGAAAACGATGCTCTCTAGATGCTTGGGGATAGTGATGAGCCCCGAAGGTCCTCGTGATGCCAAGTGGGGTGCAAGATACTTGGAGGTGTGACGTAACACGCGTATGCTACTATGAGCACACCCTCAGGCCATGTATGCTTGGACTAAGAGGGAAAATGATAAACCAAATTGTGTATTGTACAACGTGTGATTACTAAATGAAAGACAAGACCCATCATCATATAGTATCAGTCGCGATGTCTCATTCATGAAAACAAGATGCCTGGTGGATTTTAGATGCCCGATGGATTCTAAATGAACCGTACAAATGGTTGGATTGATGAATGAACTTCTTTGTGTATGCTTTTGTGCGTGTTGTTTAATGAGTTTGTTTAAGAAGTTTGAGGTAGAGCATGCATTGATAGTAAGCTAAAATGACTCATATGCATATGATGTCTAGCTTGAGGTCGAACGCCTTGGTTGATAACAAAAAGCCCCTGAAAGTGTGGGATGCCTTGGTTGAGCCGGGAAGAACAATTTGAGACGGTTAATGAACCTTTTATACATGTTGTCATGAGTTGTTTGATAAGCTTACATGGTAAGGTAGTTCGTGTGTAAGTTGAGGGTAGGTTGTTTGGTAAGGTAGCTTATTGAGTAAGTTGAAGGTAGCTTGCTTGGTAAGTTAAGGGTAGAGTGTTTGGTGAGCTTAACGTGATTCTCGACAAGCTTAGCAAGTGAAGCCACAGGATTATTAGACTAAACCGACATCATCGCGGTTTGGTTGATGTTTTCATGGCCTCGTCAAAAAGCTGACCCATGTCGCATAGTTGCAGACTAGGGTGGTAATTCTATTATAGACCAAGGTGATAATTCTATGACACTAGAAAAAAAATTGAAGACATGAGAAGGGTGGCTTGTATTATGAAGTTGTAGTCGAAGCTTCCATGGTCTTAGTGTTAGAGCTAATATGAACACTTAGAGCGGGGTGAATAGGTGTGAAAACATTTTTTTGCAAAGAATAGTAAAAAATATTTTACATTTTAAACACCGCCCTTAGCGGCGCAGCTGGCTTGGGCTCTTTCCCCTTCACGAAGGAGATAAGTTCGTATCCCAGAGGTGTCGTTAGGGATTCTTACCTGTAGTACTGTGGTGGTGGGTACTACAGTCGCTCCCCCAAGGTTTGCTCACCGGCTGTCGGCTTACGAGGTTCCCTAGGTTACAAAAAAAAAAAAATTACTTTTAAAACTAAGTCTGATGAACACCAGACTTTCAACGAGTTAAGACTTTAGTAGTTCAATAGAGCTATGAACAAAATAAAGGAGTTCAGGGAAGAGAATAAGAGCACAAAATTTATAGTGGTTCAACTTAGATCTTGCCTACATCCACCCTCCCACGCTAACAGCCTTCTGGCTGGATTCCACTATGAATCAAAAGAGATTTTACAAACTTGTGATCTCAAATTCACAATGAAGAGTGTCTACTGCTCTCTAATGAAGTCACACTTTAATTTTCTCTCTTTTGAGTACAGTTTAGAGCATAAAGTAAGAAGTAATAAGATACTGGGAAGCTTCAGACTTTGGAATTTCTCTTTCACGCACATTATCGAACAACTGAAGAGTCCTCCTTAAATACTCCTTCATGCCTTCTCGACCGTTGGCACTTTCCAAATGAATTCTTCCAATCAACCCGTTGGACAGAATCAATCATGAAGATCTCGACCCGTTTGACGATTTGTGATGAAAGCCTGTCAATCATGTTCGCCCATACAATTAGGATCTTGGTTTCCATAAGTAGATTCTTACCAAAAATGATTGCCCTTCAAAAAGATTTGGTGTATCCAAATTGATTCCAATAAAGATATCCAATCTCGTAGGTGATATGTCCAACAAGAAGACCATATATAATCCATACGAACCAATCCCTTTAAGAAAGATAGAAAATCCCTTATCTGGAAAAGTCTTCATCCTTCGTCTTCGTTCAGTGTGGAATTTGACAGAGTGGGTAGACATTAACTTAAAGTCTGGAAGTCTTCAGACTTTGACACAGAGTATGGGCATCTTCAGACTTTGACCCAAAAGTCTAGAATTATTCAGAATAGACTTTGGAAAAGTTTTGTCATATTCAAAACAACAAATGAGTTTTTCTCCAACAATCTCCCCATTTTTTATGGTGACAAAACTTCCCTGCAGATTTAGAGATTTATAACCTGCAAAACAACTCTTAATAGTACATGATATCTTATAAAAACAGTTAGTTGAGGATCTGGATAACATCAATTCTGCAACCACAGAAAACACGTTAAACATTAAACATATATCAAGATTTAAATAATCACATCCACCTCCATAACCATCACTAATGCAAGAAGTTCTGCAGAAAATGTTCAAAACAAACAAACTTAAGATCTGTAAAAAGTTCAAACAATAAGTTCAAAATCAAGTTGAAAATTTGCGAATTCTCCCCCTTTTTGTTAACAACAAAAAGCGGAAAGAGTTAAAATAGATAGAGTATAGAAAGAATCAAGGCTATTTAGGAAGTCGGACAAGCTGGAAATCCCCCATTGGCTGCATTGATTCCTCAAGATTCTGGCATTGAAGATGAACATTCTCGACTTGATTCTGCATAGTCTTGATAAGCCGATGAGTCTATTCATGCTCGACTTGATTCTAGACAACAGTCTGAGATACTTGTTGATTCAGAGTTTGTACTTGAGTATCTAAGGACTGTACCTTTTCGGTGTGAAAGTCTGAGGAGGATCTCAACGTAGTATGCAGTTTTTTTTTTTTAATTTCAATCTCCAAAGCATATTGTAGAGCCTTTACTTCCAAAAGAAGCTCGATCATCCTTGGATAATCAGCAGTGGATTCAATTTGCACACTGGCCTCAGCGAAATGAGTTCATGGAGAGTTTAGAAACGAGGGAACATCAACTTGTCTAGTTCCAAGACTTGGTGTGGATTCTTCAATATCTACTTCAGGAAAATGAGAAGCATAGACATCTTCAAGGTGTGTGGAAGACCGACTGATACCACCACTCGTAAAAAGAGGAGAAGAATGCCCTGTTTGCTCATCAACTCCCCCTGTTTGTGTGCCTACATGTGGAGACATGATTTCTTCTTCTTGATTCTTCTCCTTTTGAGAATGGTGTGCTTCCTCTATTCGTACTCTAATTTGACCACTTCGAGTTGCTTCAGAATCTGCAGATAAAGATATGGCAATGGTTGCCTCATAAGATTCATCAACAAGTCCTCTTCCTTCTTCGTCTCTTCTTTTCTCTTCTCTTCTTTCTTCTGCACTTCCTTCTTCTTCCTTCTCTAGTCCTTCTTCTCCTTCTGGCTCTACTTCTTCTCTTCCTCTTCCTTCTTGTTGCTCATAATCAATAAAACCTCGAAGATTCTTCAAGGCAAGTGCAGAAATGGTAAGATTATCATCATCCTCTTCTTCGTCCTGCAGGATGAGAGATCTTTTCTTCTTGATAGGTTCACTTGCAACTTCCTTGCCTTTTCTCTTCCTTGCAGTAGAATCTACTTTGGTTTTGCTAGAGGACTCCTTCTTCATACGCTCAATAATCTTATTAAGATCTTTCAGCCTCATCTTTGAAATCATTTTTCAGTCCTATAAACATAGGAGGAACAGTTCTAGAGTAGAGAGAGGTGGGAAATACGATCTGAAAGTGTCTGAAAAATTTTGTAACCAGCGCTGAATAGGGCAACTATCTCTTGTCCTTCACAACCGTTCCATGCATGTGCATCAGGATAGTGTGTGGGAGTGAAAACTTCATCCCATTGAGAATAGCAAACATGAGTCGAGCTTCAAACCTGGAAACATCAGTTTTTGATGCGGCCTTTAGTCTGATGCAGTTAATGACCACTTTGTGCAACAGAATGTTTAAGGCTGACAGTCTGGAATAAGTGATACCTCCTTCAAGTAGCCTGTCCTTGACAAAAAATCTCATTGCTTTACCAAAAGATACATTCATTGGTTGGAAACCACTCCTTTCCACCCCAATAATATCAGCCAATGTGTCCACATCCACCACATAGTCTTTGTCATACAGTATGAATGTGATATGATTTTGGTCAAGAAAAGAAAGGTTTGAATAGAAATAAGTAGTAAACTCAAGATAAGCAATTGTTGTCTCAGAACCAAAATTCTCCAATTGAAGTAAGGCTAACTTCTCCCTCAAGTTAACCCTGATAAGGTCAAGGAAATCAAAATCAATAGTACGAGGGTTCATCACCCCTCTCTTCAGCATCTGCGAGTAAACCTTCTTGTGTTCCTTAGAACGAAACAATTTTGTTCTATCTCTAGGAACATTTGCAGCAACACCCATTCTTGGTTGAAAATTACAATAAAATTTCTCATCATCATCCTTGTTCTTAGGATGATTCGAACCAAACTTAGGGTCTGCAGGAAAATGCAGAAAGGCATTGTCTGCCGATCCTTTAGGTGTGATTCCTAACTCTTCCATCCTTCTTAAGAACAAAGTCTCGTTCTTATAACATTTTTCTTTCAAGAACTCATCTTTAAAAATCGCGGGAGTACCACCCTTCTTCAAATGAGAGTAAAGCTTATAATGAACCTGAGGTCTTGAGTTTCTGAGAGGTTCATCGTCTTCTATAACCTCCTCTTCCAGAGGCTGGCACGGAACATTCTGAGTAGAGTGTTGCGGAGGGTGTTGTGGAGAGTCTTCCTTAGTAAGATCGAAATGCGTCTGTCCTTTTGGCATGCCTCGAGGTCCTCGGTTAGCAATCCGGGAGGATTTCCTTTGGAAATACATTATTGCAAGCTTGGAGGATTTCTCAGACTGATTCGAGTGAAAAAGATGGAAACTTGCGAAACAAACTTGAGAGTAAAAACGAGAGAGTAAGTCATCTGTATTCTAAGGTTTGAAAAAATGCTTCGCAAGAAATACTGGAGTGTATATAAAGAAAATGAAAAGTCACAAGGAAAATCAAAACGTCACCGGGAAAAAATAAAACTGCCTTTTTGAAATAACTGATAATAAAAATTGCCAAAAATTCAAAAATTCAAAAAGAAATAACTTCCAAAAATAAAATAGGCAAACAACAATTCGAATAATCATACCTTTTCATTCCAAAAATAAAATACTTGGATTCGAGACTTTACTGAAGTAGTGTCTGGAAAGTATGAGCCTGGCCACTTCAGACTTCACTTCGAAATAGAAATAATATTCAGTTTGGTGTGAATAGACTCAAATAGATTTTTCTCCAGAGGTTTTGTGAAGATGTCTGCTAGCTGATTCTTTGAGTCAATTAACCGAATCATAATTTCTCCATTCTAGACATGATCTCTTATAAAATGATGTCGAATCTCTATGTTTAGCCCTCAAATGAAAAACTGGGTTCTTGTTGAGATTAATAGCACTAGTGTTGTCACATTTGATCTCGATACATGATTCTTCAATTGAAAAGTCTCTTAGTTGTTGTCTTATCCATAGGATTTGAGAGCAACAACTTCCAAGAGCAACAACTTCCAAGAGCAACATACTCTGCTTCTGCAGTTGAAAACGTCACAGTACTTTGCTTCCTTGAGAATCAAGATACCAACATATTTCCCTATAGTTGACAAGTGTCAGATGTGCTCTTTCTATCGACTTTACAACCTGCTAAATCAGCATCTAGATATCTAAGAAGAGTAATGTCTCATTCTTTTGGATACCACAGACCTAGCTTTGGATAGGTCGCAACATATTTAATAATGCGTTTTACAGCACACAAATGAGATTCTCTTGGGTCAGACTGAAATCTAGCACACATACAAACATTGAATAAAATATCAGGTCTAGAAGTAGTTAGGTAAAGAAGTGAACCGATCATACTTCTATATAGCTTATGATCTATTTTCTTTCCATCTTCATCCTTGTAGAGTTTCGAAGAATTTGACATTGGAGTCTCTGTTTTCTTGCAATTCTCTAACCCAAATTTCTTGATGAGATCTTTGACATATTTTTCTTGGTGAATGAATATACCTTTCTTTGATTGTCTCACGTGCAATCTCAGAATGAAGGTTAATTCACTCATCATGCTCATCTCAAATTCATCTTGCATAGAATTTGAAAATTTCTTGCAAAGACTTTTGTTAGAAGAACCAAAAATAATATCATCTACATAAATTTGTACCAATAGAAAATCTTTTCCTTCTTTCTTTATAAATAAGGTAGTATCAACCTTTCCTTTTTCAAAATCATTATGAATTAGAAACTTATTCAACCTCTCATACCAAGCTCGAAGTGCTTACTTGAGTCCATACAAAGCCTTTTTCAGTCTGTAGACTATGTCTGGCTTTCTTGGATCTTCAAATCCTAGTGGTTGTTCCATATAGACTTCTTCTTGTATAAATCCATTCAGGAATGTACTTTTGACATCCATTTGGATTAACTTGAAATTTTTAAAGCAAGCAAAAGCAAATAATAATCTAATTGCTTTTAACCTTGCTACTGGTGTATAAGTCTCGTCATAGTCTATCCCTTCTTCCTGAGTATATCATTCTGCCACAAGTCTTGCTTTGTTTTCGACTACTTTGCCATTTTCATTCATCTTGTTCCTGAAAACCCATTTTGTTCCAACAATGGATTTGCCTTTGGGTTTTGGAATTAGTTCCCATACATCGTTGATACTAAACTGTCTGAGTTCTTCCTGCATAGCTTTTATCCAGTTTTCATCAGACAATGCTTCATCTACACCTTTTGGTACTATTTCAGAAACAAGTGCTAGAGCACTAGACTCTTCTCTTCCTTTGGATCTGGTGCGGACTCTTTCATCGATGTTACCAATGATGAGTTCTTTGGGATGACTTGACTTGTGCTTTCAGTTGCTGCTTGGTTTGAGAGTTGGTTGATCCTCTACAGTTGTTGAATCTTCTTGTTTTGCTTGTTGCTGCTTTCCAGAAGTTTAAACCTCTTCAAGGAAAATAGACTTTGTAAAGTCTGAAGCAGGTTCAGACTCTTCGGGTTGAGTCTGGTCTAGTAGATTATCCACATAATCTTGAAACTTAACGTTTATGAATTCTTCCACAGATTGAGTCTTTTTGTTAAAGACCCTGTAAGCTTTGCTTGAAGTCAAATAGCTAGGAAAATTCCTTTATCTGACTTTGCTTCGAACTTTCCAGATTAATCATTTGCATTATTCAGAATAAAATATTTGCAGCCAAAGACGTGAAAATAGAAAACATTCGGCTTCTTTCCTTTATACACTTCATAAGGAGTTTTCTCTCAAATAGGCCTCAAGAATACTCTGTTGATAATGTAGCAAGCAGTTGAAACTACTTATGCCCAAAATCTAGAAGATATTTTGCTCTCTATCAAGAGAGTTTTGGCCATCTCCTATAAAGACCTATTTTTTTTTCCCACAACCCCATTTTGTTCTAGAGTATATGGAGAAGAGAAAACATGCCGAAAACCATATTTATCACAGAACTTAGCAAAGTCCTGATTTTTAAACTCACCTGTATGGTCAGTTCGTATGCTCAAAATAGCATAACCCTTTTCATTTTGAACCTTTTTGGCAAACTTTGAGAAATAAGAGAAAGTTTCAGACTTACTTGCCAAAAGGTAGACCCAATTGAAGCGAGAGTAATCATTCATGATTACTACACAATACTTCTTTCCACCAATACTTTGAGTTCTAGTTGGACCAAAAAGGTCCATATGTAGAAGCTGCAGAGCTCGATTGGTAGAGACTTGATTTACATATTTAAAGGAGCTTTTAACTTGTTTTCCCGAAACACAAGGAGTGCACAGCTCATTCTTCTGGTAAGCTAGATTTGGAAGTCCTCGAACAAGCTTCTTAGAAGAAATCTTGGCAATTTGCTTCATGACCAAGCTTCCGATGCCAGAGACTTGCTTCATCTTGAATGGAAATAAGACACTGAGAACTTTCTGGGTTTACATCCAGAAGATAAATATTGCCATGCTTTCGCCCAGTGAAAGATTGAGAGAAGTTTTGACTCGTTCCATAACAAATGCCTTCTTGGAAGTTTATTCTAAAACCAGTATCGCAAAGCTGACTTATGCTCAGTAGATTATAGTTCAATCCTTCCACCAATGAAACATTATTGATAGTTAGGCTTCCAATCTTCACGGTTCCACATCCTACAATCTTTCATTTGCTGTTTCCTCCAAAAGATACTTTTCCACCATTCAGTCTAACAAGCTTTATAAAGCAGCTTGAGTCTCCTGTCATATGCCTCGAACAGCCACTATCCAAATACCATTTGATCTTCCTTTTTATAGTGACCTACGATCAAAAGAGAAATTTAAACTTTCTTTGGTACCTAGATTTTCTTGGGTCCAGAAGAGTTAGTATTAAAAACAGTCTTAGCCTAGTCATTCTTAACTGGTCTCTAAATCTTGGGACATTCTTTCTCGAAATTTTTTAAGCTATTACACTTTGTACATCTGAGTGCACTTCGGCCAACATGTTTTATAAAGATTTTTTGAAAATGAGTTTTGTAAAAAGCCTTCGCAAGTCTTTGTTTGATTCTCTCATTTACTTTAGGAAATTTGATTAATTGAATATTTTCTGAAGTCATACCCAAACTAGATTTGTTAAAATAGGGTATTTGAGCTTAAAGAATTTTCTCTAGTTTCTCTAATCCTTTTGAAAATATTTTTGTTATATTTGAAATATCATTTTTCAAAAAGGTGTTTTCCTTTGAAAAAGAATCAGAATTTTCTTTCAAAATGTCAACTTATTTTCAGACTTTCAAATTTTTCTTTCCAAGAAACTTCCTGTTGCCTGAGCTTAGAATTCTCCCTTTTTAGTTCAAAAATCTTTTAAGAGAGTATTTGAAAATGAGACAAAGTTCATCTATGTATTTATAGACATTGACAGGAATTATTGAATCACTAACCTTATTTTCATTGTCTGAATATAAATCAAAGTCTGTTTCTGATTCTGAGTTTGAATCGAAATGAGCCATTAGACATATATTGGTATATTCTTCTTCACTTTCTTCGCACTCAGTATCACTACAAGTTTCACCTTTGAGTGCCTTCTTGTACTTCTCAGTTTTTCCTTTCTTCTTATTCAACAAAGGACAATTAGGTCTAATATGCCCATTTTTCTTCCATTTGAAACATATCACACCTTTGCTGGTTTCATTGCCCTCAGTTGATCTCTTTTGGAAATTTTGTGTGCTCTATTTCTTCTAGTTGAAACTTCTTCCCTTTCTATTCAACTTTCTGAATTTCTTGATCATAAGTGCCAGCTCTTCGTCATCCATATCATCATTTGAGTCTGTATCATCAAAATCAACGTTAGATTTAAAAGCAATTGACTTCTTACCTTTTGGATCTTATTCATCATTATTGAAGCATGCCTATCAGTTTGTCAACTGATAGAGGCATGATCCTCTGAGTTTCTCTAATTGAAGTTTTCACATGATTCTAATATTTCAAAAGCCCAAGTAGCAGCTTATTGACTTTCATTGGACCTAAGATTGGTTGAACTTGATAAGCCAAGCCCTATACAATCTCTGTAAATCGACTGAACATATCAGTAATTGACTCTTTAGGCTTCATTCTAAAGGCTTCATACTATCCGAGCAAAATGTTTATTTTGGTTTCCTTCGCTTGGTCAGTTCCTTCGTAGGTTACATGCAATCTGTCCCAAACTTCTTTAGCTATTTCACAAGAAGAAATTCGGTTATACTCAGTAGGAGATAAAGCATAGTATAAAGAGTAGATTGCTTTAGCGTCAAGAGCTTGTCTCTTGGTAAATTCAGCTTGTGTTGCTTTATTAGCATCAATGACTTCTTTTCCTCAGTTTGAGGCTGATGCAGCTTTATGATTGATTCCTTTTTCTATAGATCTCACTCCAATGGATCTCTGGATTTGAGAAAAGCCTTCATCTTGTTCTTCCAAATATGGTATTCTTTTCTATCGATGTAAGGAGGTCTGGTGTTGCTCTGACCTTCAACCAAACGTGGAGCCAAAATACTAGCCATAGAGGATCTTTAGCTTATAATTAAAATACTTCAAAAATTAAGCACACAGGCTCTGATATCAATTGTTAGAGCTAGTATGAACACCTAGAGGGGGTGTATAGGTGTGACAACAATTTTTCGCGAAGAACAATAAAAAATATTTTATTTTAAAAATTGTGTTTGATGAACAATAGATTTTGAGTGAGTTCAGACTTTAGCAGTTAAATAGAGCTATGAACAAAATAAAGGAGTTCAAGGAAGAGAATAAGAATACATAATTTATAGTGGTTCGGCTTAGATCAAGCCTACCTCCACTCTCCCATGCTGACAGCCTTCTGGCTAGATTCCATTATGAATAAAAAGAGATTTTACAAACTTGTGATCTCAACTTCATAGTGAAGAGTGTCTATTACTCTCTTAGGAAGTCACACTTTAATTTTCTCTCTTTTGAGTACAGTTTAGAGCACAGAGTAAGAAGTAATAAGATATTGGGAAGCTTCAAACTTTGGAATCTCTCTTTCACGCACATTATTGAACAACTGAAGAGTCCTCCTTAAATATTCCTTCATGCCTTCTCGATCGTTGGCATTTTCCAAAGAAATTCTTCCAATCAACCCATTGGACAGAATCAATCATGGAGATCTTGACCTGTTTGACGATTTGTGATAAAAGCCCGTCAATCTTGTTCGCCCATACAATCAGAATCTTGGTTTCCATAAGTAGATTCTTACTAAAAATGCTTGCCCTTCAAAAAGATTTGGTGTATCCAAATTGATTCCAATAAAGATATCCAATCTTGTAGGTGATATGTCCAACTAGAAGACCATATATAATCCATACGAACCAATCCCTTTAAGAAAGATAGAAAATCCCTTATCTGGAAAAGTCTTCATCCTTCATCTTCGTTTAGTCTAGAATTTGACAGAGTGGGTAGTCATTAACTTAAAGTTTGAAGACCAAACTTTGACACAGAGTCTGGGCGTCTTCAGACTTCTTCAAAAGTCTAGAATTCTTCAAAATAGACTTTGTAAATGTTTTGTCATCTTCAAAACGACAAAGGAGTTTTCTCCAACACTTAGTACCATCCTAGCAATCCTATGCGCCCAGGTCTAGCGCAAGTAACGTGTGTAGTGCAATACAGTGTAAATGTAGGGCATGCACAATAGTTTATATCAAGCGGCGCTTTGTACTTAAAATAAACCATACATTCCTATAGCCCCCTGCAAAACAAAGGTTAGCAAACACTTCCCCTTATACCTCTTATCGGCAAGAATATTTAAATATTTAATACCTTAAACGTTAAAGACATACCTAGGATCCTTATTGGCGAACAAAAACATTTTTTCAAGAAAATAAAATGACCTAAGTCCATGAAGTATTTTCAATGGTCCCAAGTGGAGTCATCAAGTTGTCGCAACCTAACCTTCCCTAAGTGCACCCCTAGGGGGTTCAGCTAATGGATTATTAAGCCTAGACTTAACTCAAGCTTTCCCAAACTCATATCAATTCGCAACCTAGGGTTGAAGTTCTTAACATGCAAATCATTTTCATTTAGGAGTTGCCGCTAATCAATTTATAATGGATTGATAAGACACCTAAGTAAAAATAATATAAGAATTATTTTACTCCTACAAATTGAAGATTTTGGATACGGGCATTTGGTTACACTAGATTTCTCTAATGCCCATTTGGCGCCATTCTTAAAAAAAAAAAAAAAAATGTATAGCCGGTAGCTTGAATTCATTTTATTACATCCTAACATGTGAGGTGACCATGCGAGTGTGTAAGCCACCAATTTAATGTCCAATAAAATGGTAAATAAATTACAGGACTTACCTCATAACGACAAAAGCATCTGCAATGTTAGCTAAAAAATCACATCAACAACCTTAGATATGAGTTTCTAATTAACACATAGTCACTCAATTTTCGGGGTTTTCACTTATTTAATGAGACCTAAAAAAAAAAAAAAAACTATGCGGACTGCATGCAATGGCATACAAAAATACTTAACTAGTGCACTTGGCCAAATAGTGTATGGCATAGTATTTTGGCACAAAATTGAATTTGGTGTTCTGCAAGAGGTTGGAACTTAGAACTCCAATGGATGATCGGGGCCACTGAGGGAAAAAACATGTAGGCAAGACTCTTCAAGCTGTCTTTCTTAGTAACTATCTATTGCATCTACATGGAATGCAATCACATATGGTTTCAGAACAAGTTGATTGAGCCTCATCTTTTGTTGGCCAAGATTCAAAAGGTTGTAAGAGGTAGGGTGTCACCCTATCAATTGTGTAGGCCTTCCTAAGCAAATATTTTATTGGCTAGTGTATGAAGGCTTCCTTCCATCTTTTCACATAATTGGTGTCTTTGAAATGTTAGGGGAATCTCCTAAGTTTTTGTATCACATCTAATTAATGATACTTGCATATTTACACCAAAAAAATCTCTGAATGATATTGCGCAAAAATCAGAATTAAGGGAGGACTAATAATCTCATCGTCTCAAATTGTATTGGCCCATCAAGTCGATATTGAGGGCATCTTTGAGAGGGAGGAGTGAAGAGGAAGATGTGGATGGAAGGATTGGCGATGCTGAAGGGGTAGAGGTTTTACTATATCAGAAGAGGCATATGTTGTCGAGAATTTTGCCACAATAGAAAATGTCATGAAATGTTTTGTATTTTGCTGTCTTAAGTATACCATCTATTAAAATATTTAATTAATAAATCATGTATTCATACAACAGTTTAAACTTTTAGAAAAGCTGGTGGTTATCTTACCAAAATCTCACATGGTATCAGAGCTAGGATATCTTGTGTCACGCCCCGATCCTCGGGCACGCACACATCCTTCTCACTTGGTCGATTTTATAATGCGATATCCCAGGACAAAGTATCGCCGACCCTTTCGTTTATTAAGCACATGCGGAAGCAGTTAAAATCCCCAAACAATAAAACGATAGGATAGAAAAGCAGGGCTATATTTTTCATATTGAAACTTCTAACCAAACTTTTGTACATGAAATCAAATAGAGAACTTCATAACTGTTCACATCAATTGGAGTTCATAAAAGAAGATGGAATCTCAATCCCTTCAGGTCATACTCAAAATCTCTCTCGGTATTATCTTCTTCTTCTAAAAATCCTTCTACTCAGGTTTCATCTCCGAGTTCTCCTTCTCAGATTCCTCCTCAGCTCCTCAACGGGGTCCTGAAATGTTTTTCCCCAAACTGGGATGAGACTACATCTCAGCGAGTTCTACCTCACTAAGCCCAATTAGTAAACTATTATACTAAAGGCTGCCTAAACACGCATAGGTCATAAGACGTACCTTAGCATCAGATCTCACCTGCAAGTTAGTACAATTCATAATAGGCACCCAAGCAATCATATCACGGATCGAAGCATCGATCAAATCGACCTAGTCGATTAAATGCCAACAAGACCACTCACGGCCATTTCTAATCAGTCAATCAATCCACGACATCAAATCAAAGCAATGAATCACATCAAGTCACACTCAGATCGAATCATCGATCAATCGACCTAGTCGATTACAAGTCAATCGACCATCTCATGGTCATTTCCAATCAATCGATCAATTCACAACATCAGATCAAGCAATGATCAATCGACCTAGTCGATTACACGTCATCACGACCCATGCTTGGTCGGCACATTCAATACTATCTATAAGTCCGACGATAGTCCAGGGGAGGCTCACTCTAAGCCGATATATAGATAGTATAGCTCGCACTAAGCTGATAGGGTTAAGGTATACTGCTCTCGCTAAGCTGACATATCGCTCGTAGGCTGATATAGTATACCGGTATACTGCTCTCGCTAAGCTGACATATCGCCCGTAGGCTAATATAGTATACCCCCGATGTTTCCACTAAGTTGATAAAGTGTACTGCTCGCGCTAAGCTGACATATCGCCTGTAGGCTGATATAGTACACTAGTATACTGCTCTCGCTAAGCTGACATATCAGAGCCCGTAGGGTGATATAGTATACTATCCGACCATTCAATCCATTCCATCTGTTATCCTTCTTGATAAAATAGCCGTGTGTGGGGACACGGTCGGCCTTAGCCAAAATATAATATTTTCCTTTCCATAACTCCCACATTTTCTGTAGTCCACCAAAACACTTTTGGTGCTGTGAACTGATATCCAGTTATTTTCCAATTACTAATCAATGATTATTCCATTAAAGAATAATTCCCAATTTCACAAATAATTCAATTCAGCACAAAATAAAGCTCAACTAAATAAATGAACTGCGCCACGACGATCAGCACGAGATTTCGGTCGTCGGCCATCTCAAACTTAATTTCTGAAAAATAAATAATTATTTAATTAATTTCGAAAATTAATTATTTAATATTAAAAATTCTGTTTAGCTCAAAATAAGGTCCAATTAAATAAACGGACTTCACCATGATCATCAGCATAATTTTCCGGTCACGGTCATCCCAGTTGAATTTTCGGGAAATAAATAATTATTTAATTAATTTCGAAAATTAATTAATATTAAAAATTCAATTTAGCTTAAAATAAATTCCGATTAAATAAACGGACTCGCCACGATCATCAGCATAATATTCCGGTTCCAGACCATCTCCCTTGAATTTTCGGAAAATGAATAATTATTTAATTTAATTCCGAAAATTAATATTTAAATGCCAAAAATCTCACTTAGGCCCGAATCATCAAATTGAAGCTCAATTAGGGGTCCGAAAATTCCCGAGACACTCCCAATAAATAGTAGACCACGTCTACTTGTTAATTGCACAATCAATTTATCTAAATCGCATCACAATTGACTAATAATTGCTAATTACTTCTAATCTAACAACCTAAACATAATTAATTAAAACTAAACCAACCTAAAGCATAATTAGCCAACTAATCCGGGATTAGTGAGATTACTCACCAAATCGCGCGCAAATCGGATCAGTCCGACGGCGGCGACGCAAGGAACGATTGTCCCCAAAGCACGGGTCGAGTTCGGGGCCGGGAAACGGCCCAAAACGGCCCACGAACAGCTGGATACCCACTCCGTGGGTTTGCTGGTTCGGCCGCAAAACAGCAAGAAAGAGAGAGGGTTGGGGGCGGCAAGAGGTCGGGAGAGCGGGTGGTGGCTTGGCGAGGCCGAGCGGTGGCCCACGGTGGCCGGAGGTGGCCGGATCGTGGCCGGTGCTGGCCAAGACGGAGTTGAACAGAGGCGGCATGGGAGCTGGACGACTCACGACGGGGACGGCAAACGCGAAGGGGCGGTGGCGGAGCGCACGGCGTGCGCGGGTGGTGCGGACGGCGGCCCGGCGGCGGTGCTCCGGCGCGACGGCGAGCTGCTGTCTTCGTTCTTGTTTCTGCTCGTTCGGCACACATAGAGGGAGAAGAAGAGAGATGTCGAGAGAGTGAGGGAATCCAGAGAGAGAGAGAGTTAGAGATAAGAGAGAGTGAGGGTTTGAAAAGTCAAAAGTAAAAGGAAAAGTGGAGGAAGCAAAGTTGGAATCGGCAGCAAGGGGGGCAATTCGCACGAGGGGGAAAAGAAAAAGAGAGGGAGAGAAGGAGAAAAAGGAAAAAAAAGAAAGAGAGAAAGAGAGAGAGGAAGGGGGAAAGGTGTTTGGCCAAATAAGGAAAGGGGAAATGAGGATAACTTCAAAAGAAAGGAATTTCCTCAAATAGAAAATTCTTATTTCAATTTCTTTTGAATAAGCTCATATATTCCCAAAAGAATTTCATATTAGAATTCTTGATTCCCCTCTTGCATTTTTGCATCTAATATCCCTCTTGAATTTCTCTCAAATGACTCTCATTAAATCAATTGATGTCTCACTTATCAAATTGATTATTTTCTTTATCCAAGAATCCCTCATACTCAATTTCACAATCCCCGACTTCATCTGAACAAAAACGGCCCTATTTATCCAGTCAAAATTAGAACCCAAAAATCTGGATGTCACATCTTGATTTCAAATCATCTAGACCTCTTAACTCCGATACCACATGTGATTTTGTGGAACCATTGCAACTATTCTAAAAAGCTTAAGCTATTAGATGAAGGCGTAGACTGAAGAGACCACCATTTTCATAAACTAAAATGAAGGCCAACTAGCAATTATCATATAGATAAAACTTTCAACTTCCCTCTCACATATGAGAAAATCCTGGCACTTGTATTGAGGATCCCGTGATCTCTTATCAATATGATGTTGTTTTTGATCAAAAGGTTGGTAATTCTTAACTTACCTATATATATTTCTTTGCATGGACTCTGCGAACCTTTGCTCCATTTCGTACTTTTGTCAATGCATGCAAGGTGCCCGCACTTACATGTATAGTGTAAGGCTTCATTTGATCATCTTTAGACAACATCTACGGAATCTCCAAAAGAGCAAATGCCTCCATCTGACTACGTTTGATTGAAAACAAAAGGGCCCACTCCCCCATTTCTTTTGTACTGTAATCGACTTCAGGCCCCGCCAATTAAAAATTACTAGGGCTATGCTTGGCTCCAGCAAATCAGCAGCAGCCGCAGTACAAATTTCGATTCAGAAAATGCACTTTAATCCCAGTGACTTCACGGGCTCTTTAAGCATTAGCTTTAATAAAGTTTGGACAATAATAAAGCCACTTTGTGCAATAATGCTTTCTACTGTTGTACTATGTGCCCACCGCCAGTTTGGCCAAAATGCTTTTCTCATTGAAAGTTTGTTTTATTTTCCTGTAAGAGCATCTTGCATGTCATAAGTCCACATTGCCGTCGGAGAATTGCCATTACAAAGATTATAATTTTCGTACAATACTCACTTGTGTACCCAAATTTTTTTCGATTACTTGAGTACTATAGTTATTTTTTCTTTTGATTACTTGAATACGATGGCTTCTAAAAAATGTACAGTTGAGTGCCATAATTTTTTCAAAGAGGTTCACCACAAATGCTAGAAATTCAACATATCATGGCACTTGGGGTGAACTTTTTTTTTTTTTTTTTTAAATTATAGCATGTGAACCCATACCAATGACCGAAGGCGGCTCAGTCAATGCCAGACCAAGGTCAACCTACTTCCAGTCTCATCCTTGACCTCTTGGTGGTCGAGGATCTTCAGATCAGCCACTAGAATAGTTTCGGTGGCCAGATGTACTTCGGGCGCCCCAACCGGTCCAAGTTTGGACTGGATTTGTTCGTAATCTAAGCCAACGATCCGACCGGTTCGAAGGCCATTCCTTGCTATCCAGATGATTGCAAACCTTCGGGTTGGCCTTTGGTCCTGTGTGGCCATAATAATCTGGAAAAATGTGTTCGGAAAGTGCATGAGATTCGTATATGATGAGGTCCACATTATTGTATGGCATGAGTGCATAACTTAGATCATAATGCGCATTCGTATGATTGGCTTGAGAGCATGGAATATATGTTATGGAATTGCCTATGTGTCTATATTGATGGCTTTGAATAATATATCTGTCATTATAAGAGTAATAAGGGTAAAGCAAGAGGAGCATTGCCATGTTTTGCCATCAATAGATGATCGCAAGTTTAGGGCACTTCCAAGGTGAACAACTTCCCCACGCAAAGTCGAGGAAGTTCACTCATTGAGATTTTCTCACATTTATTTGTTGAAATGTTTATAGGCCCTAGTAATGGTTGAGCCATTCCATCAGATTCGTTTTGGCCTCCCTATTGGGCATAGTCAGGAGGTGACGGAGTACCTTGTAGCTGGAGGCGCCAACACGCACTACACGCGTTATGTCACGACCATTTGGGTCAATGAGGGTCTGCCTAACCTTGTGCCACACTAGTTTGTGGCCTGGTACTTTTGGGTGGGCGGCGAGAGCCATGATCCCATCCGCGGCTTCAATGGTCCGCCGGGTTTCGGAGGCTCTAGGGGAGGCATCAGTTGGGATGCCAATGAGGGAGGACATTCCCGATGGGGAGGTGTCCGACCCCAAGTTGATCGTCGAGGCGGAGCCATAGATCTCGGAGGCCATTGAGGCTTAGGTAGTAGTGGGATCATTACCACTTTTTGGACCACCCTCATAGTATTAGAGGTTTAGGTGTACCCCCAGGCCCTTTTTGGCAGGAGGTCGTGGCAGAGCAGTTAGGTGGGTCGAATGTGATAAAGCTGGATGCTTAATCGTGAACTTGTGGTGTATGAAATGTTGACCCATTACGCTTATATATAAACATGATTATGTTTTAACTATCCCTGTTGATTGATGTTTGGAGATTCGTTTACATTTTCGCTTGTATGATTATCGTTATTGCGAATTGGGTTGACGACACTTCTTGGGACATCGCAATTGATTGACCGAAAGAGAAAGTAGTGTCAAGCGAGAGTTGTCGCGCAGCTGTATGAGGATCGGGGCGTGACAAAAAGTCCTTTGATTTTTTCCATTGCTAGGCATTTCACATTTAACACAATGCAAACTTTCATCTTTTACAATGGAAGCAAAGTTTAAGCTCCAGCTAAAATTTATTCAATGCAAGCAAGCATTCGCAAATGGAAAACCAACTGGGCGATACCTACGTTGTTTGACTCCGACATGAACGACAGACTAGTCTACATGCCACACGTGTTGGCGTGTGATCTAGTGTTACATAATGTAAAAATAACCTTAACGTTCCGTGACGACAGCAGTGCTAACACACTCAAATTTGAAGCAACCACATAACATTATACCCATAAACACAAGAAGCAGCAGCAGTGTCGACAAACATACGGCTTTGCGTCTAAAGGTTCTACCTGCATCAGGCTGCAGGGCCGCTTGGGCATTATTCCTCATGTTGTCCCGCATTATCCAGGAAATCTCCAACTGTTTATAGAATTCCAGTAACATTTTGATGTTTAAACATACCGCAAGGAAGTTGAAAATGGAAACCAGTAAAGAGAGGCTGATTGGAATCCACTTCAGGTCACAACTGATCTTCTTCGAGGATGAAATAACAGAAGAAAAAACCACACCTTGGAAGACGAAATTCAGATTCGTGAAGTTCAGAGTCCTATTGATGTTGTTCGAGATAAGATTTTCTAGTTTCTCAATGGCCTCTGAAACGTCCCGAATCTTCCTTAATTCTTGCTCGGCCCCTTGGTCCACCACTTCGGACCCTACGGTTAGGGGCTGCAATTCGAGTTCGCTCATTTTGTGGGTGTTTGTGTAGGACTTAGGACTAATGAGCTGGGGGAAATAGAAAGAGCGTCTTCATAATTGCCATCATGATGCATACCTATATATATAGGTAGGTGGGTTGGAACATATATATATATATATATAGGTAGGTAGCTTGGAACACCTACGTGTTGGTTCCACCAAACGAGCTACTCCAGTCCTATGGGCTGATACGTCGTATTTAAGTATATAGAAATTAGGATGTCCAGGAATATTTTGCCAAAATATATATAACTTCCAAATTCCCTCTCACATTTGAGAAAATCCTGGCACTTGTATCGAGGATCCCGTGATCTCTTATCAACGTGCCCGCACTTACATATATAGTGTAAGGCTTCATTTGATCATCTTTAGCTAACATCTATGGAATCTCCAAAAAGAGCAAATGCCTCCATCTGATTACGTTTGATTGAAAACAATAGGGCCCACTGCCCCATTTCTTTGGTTCTATAATCGACTTCAGGCCCCGCCAATTAAAAATTAGAAGGGCCATGCTTGGCTCCAGCAAATCAGCAGCAGCCGGAGTACAAATTTCGATTCGGAAAATGCACTTTAATCCCAGCCACTTCACGGCTTTAAGCATTAGCTTTAAGAAAGTTGGACACTAATAGAGCCACTTTGTGCAATAATGCTTTCTACTGTTGTGCTACGTGCCCACCGCCAGTTTGGCCAAAATGCTTTTCTCATTGAAAGTTTGTTTTATTTTCCTGTAAAAGCATCTTGCATGTCATAAGTCCACAATTCCCATAGGTCGGAGAAATGCCATTACAAATACTATAATTTTCGTACAGTGCTCACTTTAGTACCCAATTTTTTTCGATCACTTGAGGGCTATAGTTATTTTTTCTTTCCATTACTTGAGTATGATGGCTTCTAAAAAATGTACAGCTGAGTGCCATAGATTTTTCAAAGAGGTTCGCAACAAGTGCTAGAAATTCAACATATCATGGCACATGTGGTGAACGTTTTTATTTATTTATTTATTTAAATTATAGCATGTGAACATCTTTTAGAAGCCATAGCACTCAATTAATCAAAAAATATCATGACACTCAAGTAATGGTCAGACGAACGTTACATCACACGTGATGTCCTTATCTCAACTAACTGCTATTAGAAGTTGCATAAGAATGGGGAGGTGTTTGAATCAAGATATGCACAAGTTGATTGAGCCTCATCTTCTGTTGGCCAAGATTCAAAAGGTTGTAAGAGGTAGGGTGTCACTCTATCAACAGTGTAGGCCTTCCTAAGCAAATATTTTATTGGCTAGTGTATGGAGGCTTCCTTCCATCTTTTTGCAAAATTGATGTCTTTGAAATGTTAGGGGAATCCCCTAAGTTTTTGTATCTCATCTACTTAATGATATTCACATGTTTACACCCAAAAAAATATCTCTTAATGATATTGCACTAAAACTAGAATTAAGGGAGGACTAATAATCTCAATGTCTCAAATTGTATTGGCCCATCAAGTCCATATTGAGGGGATCTTTGAGAGGGAGGAGTGAAGAGGAAGATGTGGATGGAAGGATTGACGATGCTGAAGGGGTAGAGGATTTACTATATCAGAAGAGGCATATGTTGTCGAGAATTTTGCCACAATAGAAAATGTCATGAAATGTTTTGTATTTTGCTCTCTTAAGTATACTGTATATTAAAATATTTAATTAATAAATCGTGTATTCATACAACAGTTTAAGCTTTTAGAAAAGCTGGTGGCTGTCTTACTAAAATCTCACATGGTATCGAGCTAGGATATCTTGATTTCAAATCATCAAGACCTCTTAACTCCAATACCATATGTGATTTTGTGGAACCATTGCGACAGTTCTAAAAAGCTTAAGCTTTTAGATGACGACGTAGACTGAAGAGACCACCATTTTCGTAAACTAAAATGAAGGCCGACTAGCAATCATCATATAGATAAAACTTTCAACTTCCATCTCACATATGTGAAAATCCTGGTACTTGTATTGAGGATCCCGCGATCTCTTATCAATATGAGGTTATTTTTCATCAAAAGGTTGGTAACTCTTAACTTACCTATATATATGTATGTATATATATTTTTGCATGGACTCTGTGAACCTTGGCTCCATTTCGTACTTTTGTCCATGCATGCAAGGTGCCCGCACTTACATGTATAGTGTAAGGCTTCATTTGATCATCTTTAGACAACATCTACGGAATCTCCAAAAGAGCAAATGCCTCCATCTGATTACGTTTGATTGAAAACAAAAGGGCTCACTCCCCCATTTCTTTCGTACTATAATCGACTTCAGGCCCCGCCAATTAAAAATTACAAGGGCCATGCTTGGGTCCAGCAAATCAGCAGCAGCCGGAGTATGCACTTTAATCCCACCCACTTCACGGCTTTAAGCATTAGCGTTAATAAAGTTCGACAATAATAGAGCCACTTCGTGCAATAATGCTTTCTACGGGCTACTACGTGCCCACCGCCAGTTTGGCCAAAATGCTTTTCTCATTGAAAGTTTGTTTTATTTTCGTGTAAGAGCATCTTGCATGTCGTAAGTCCACAATGCCGTCGGAGATTTGCCATAACAAATATTATAATTTTCATACAGTGCTCACTTTAGTACCCAATTTTTTTCGATCACTTGAGGGCTATAGTTATTTTTTCTTTTGATTACTTGAGTATGATGGCTTCTAAAAAATGTACAGCTGAGTGCCATAGATTTTTCAAAGAGGTTCGCAACAAGTGCTAGAAATTCAACATATCATGGCACTTGTGGTGAACGTGTTTATTTATTTATTTAAATTATAGCATGTGAACATCTTTTAGAAGCCATAGCACTCAATTAATCAAAAAATATCATGACACTCAAGTAATGGTCAGACAAAAGTTACATCACATGTGATGTCCTAATCTCGGCTAACTTCTATTAGAAGTTGCATAACAATGGGGAGGTGTTTGAATCAAGATATGCACTCTTCAATGGCCAATTATGCTCTTCAAGCTAGCAAATAATTGGCTAAAAATACCAACAGCTTAGTCATCTTGCCATTGCCATAGATCCTTATATTAAAGCAAAACGGGCTCCTTCAGATTTGACATCTAATAGTTTCACTATGCCGCCTTCTTGATGATTCAATACAACCAGATGCTCGATGATGAACCTATGTTTGACCTTCAACTTTACCCGAAGCTCTGGAACCTCTAGAAGGATCAATTTGATGAGTTCCCTATGTCTGTCTAGAAGAATTGCCAAACAAGTCAAATGAAGAACTTAAAAATAACATTTTAATACAACTTTCAAGAAAATATAGTATTTGAACTTGACTTGAATTGTGGAAAGTAAATGTGCAATAATGTCTACTGTGCATGAGTTCTGTGCAATTTTCCACAATGCTTCAAGTATTGGGGACGGGCATATTAAGCCCTACCCTTCCGTAATAGAATCTGATTTTCTTCATGTGCAATTTTATTGACATGGACGCTGGCCATCCTCCCTTATACCTCTTATCTGCAAGAATATTTAAATTTTTAATACCTTAAACGTTAAAGATATGCCTAGGATCCTTATTGGCGAACAAAAACATTTTTTCAAGAAAATAAAATGGCCTATGTCCATTAAGTATTTTCAATATCCCCAGTGGAGTCACCAAGTTGTCGCAACCTAACCTTCCCTACGTGCACCCCCTAGGGGGCTCGGCTAATGGATTATTATGCGTAGACTTAACTCAAGCTCTCCCAAACTCATATCAATTCGCAACCTAGGGTTGGAGTTCTTAACATGCAAATCATTTTCATTTAAGAGTCGCCACTAATCAATTTACGATAGATTGATATGACACCTAAGTAAAAATAATAGGAGAATTATTATTATTATTATTATTATTATTATTATTATTATTATTATTATTATTATTATTATTATTATTATTATTATTATTATTTTGGGCAGAAGTAAGTAGTATATTGGGGAAAGACCAAACTATACAAAAGCGATCACGGCACCAAAACTTACACTCAAGATGAATAGGATCATTATGAGTAGAAGAATGCCGAGATGTAAAAGAGCCAAGTAGCTAGAAGGCTACAAGACTAGAAAAACTAGACAACACTAGCACGGCATGAACAACCGTCAACTAGATACAACCAACAACATAACAACCAGAGCAAGAGTAATGACGTCTCCCGCAGCACGTAGCTGCAACCTTGGACTGAGGTACGAAACTAAGAAGAGTTAACAGGCACCAATTGAAGATTAGATGGGTGGGTCAAGATCTCCAACAGAGAAGATAATCGGGTCAAGACCCTAGGTACGCTGCAACCTCCTATTCCCCGTAGAATCCTCCACATTCCTAAAGGTGATAGCCTTGTCTTTGACAACTTTAAACATATGGTTCTTCATGGCCGGTATGGTAAGAGGCTCCTCTCTAAAAAGCATGTTGTTCCTGTTCTTCCAAATAGGAAAATTATTTTACTCCTACAAACTGGAGATTTTGGATACAGGCATTTGGTTATACTAGATTTCTCTAATGCTCATTCGGTGCCATTCTTTAAAAAAAAATGTTTAGCAAGTAGCTTGAATTTTCATTTAATTACATCATAACATGTGAGGTGACCATGCGAGTGTGTAAGCCACCAATTTAATGTCCAATAAAATGGTCAATAAATTGCAGGAATTACCTCATAACGACGAAAATATCTGCAATGTTAGCTCAAAAATCACATCAACAACCCTAGATATGATTTTATAATTAACACATAGTCACTCATATTTTGGATCTTTCACTTATTTAATGAGACCTAAAAAACAACTACGTGGAATGCATGCAATGACGTACAAAAATACTTAACTAGTGCACTTGGACAAATAGTTTATGGCATAGTATTTTGGCACAAAATTGAATGTGGTGTTCTGCGAGAGGTTGGAACTTAGAACTCCCATGGATGATCGGGGCCACTAAGGGCAAAAACATGGAGGCGAGACTCTTCTTGCCGTTTTTTCCTAGTAACTATCCATTGCATCTAGATGGAATGCAATCGCAGATGGTTTCAAAACAAGTTGATTGAGCCTCATCTTCTGTTGGTCAAGATTCAAAAGGTTGTAAGAGGTAGGGCATCACTCTATCAACAGTGTAGGCCTTCCTAAGCAAATATTTTATTGGCTAGTGTATGGAGGCTTCCTTCCATCTTTTTGCAAAATTGATGTCTTTGAAATGTTAGGGGAATCCCCTAAGTTTTTGTATCTCATCTACTTAATGATATTCACATATTTACACCCAAAAAAAAAAATATCTCTTAATGATATTGCACTAAAACTAGAATTAAGAGAGGACTAATAATCTCAATGTCTCAAATTGTATTGGCCCATCAAGTCCATATTGAGGGGATCTTTGAGAGGGAGGAGTGAAGAGGAAGATGTGGATGGAAGGATTGACGATGCTGAAGGGGTAGAGGATTTACTATATCAGAAGAGGCATATGTTGTCGAGAATTTTGCCACAATAGAAAATGTCATGAAATGTTTTGTATTTTGTTCTCTTAAGTATACTGTATATTAAAATATTTAATTAATAAATCGTGTATTCATACAACAGTTTAAGCTTTTAGAAAAGCTGGTGGCTGTCTTACTAAAATCTCACATGGTATCAGAGCTAGGATATCCTGATTTCAAATCATCAAGACCTCTTAACTCCAATACCATATGTGATTTTGTGGAACCATTGCGACAGTTCTAAAAAGCTTAAGCTTTTAGATGACGACGTAGACTGAAGAGACCACCATTTTCGTAAACTAAAATGAAGGCCGACTAGCAATCATCATATAGATAAAACTTTCAACTTCCATCTCACATATGTGAAAATCCTGGTACTTGTATTGAGGATCCCGCGATCTCTTATCAATATGAGGTTATTGTTCATCAAAAGGTTCGTAACTATTTTTGCATGGACTCTGTGAACCTTGGCTCCATTTCGTACTTTTGTCCATGCATGCAAGGTGCCCGCACTTACATGTATAGTGTAAGGCTTCATTTGATCATCTTTAGACAACATCTACGGAATCTCCAAAAGAGCAAATGCCTCCATCTGATTACGTTTGATTGAAAACAAAAGGGCTCACTCCCCCATTTCTTTCGTACTATAATCGACTTCAGGCCCCGCCAATTAAAAATTACAAGGGCCATGCTTGGGTCCAGCAAATCAGCAGCAGCCGGAGTATGCACTTTAATCCCACCCACTTCACGGCTTTAAGCATTAGCGTTAATAAAGTTCGACAATAATAGAGCCACTTCGTGCAATAATGCTTTCTACGGGCTACTACGTGCCCACCGCCAGTTTGGCGAAAATGCTTTTCTCATTGAAAGTTTGTTTTATTTTCGTGTAAGAGCATCTTGCATGCCGTAAGTCCACAATGCCGTCGGAGATTTGCCATAACAAATATTATAATTTTCATACAGTGCTGTCTGTAGTACCCAATTTTTTTTGGATCACTTGAGTGCGATAGTTATTTTTTCTTTTGATTACTTGAATACGATGGCGTCTAAAAAATGTAAAATTGAATGCCATAATTTTTTCAAAGAGGTTTGCCACAAGTGCTAGAAATTCAACAAATCATGGCACCTGTGGTGAACGTTCTTTTTTAAAAAAAAAAGAATTATAGCTTATGAACAATTTTTAGAAGCCATAGCACTCAATTAATCAAAAAATATCATGATACTCAAGTAATGGTCAGACGAAAGTTACATCACTCGTGATGTCCTTATCTTGGCTAACTTCTACTAGAAGTTGCATAAGAATTGGAAAGTGTTTGAATCAAGATATGCACTCCTCGATGGCCAACTACGCTCCTCAAGCTAGCAAATAACTGGCTAAAGATACCACTAGCATAGTCATCTTTCCATTACCACCTATCCTTATATTAAAACAAAACGGGCTCCTTCAGATTTGACATCTAATAGTTTCACCATGCCACCTTCTTGTTGATTCAATACAACCAGATGCTCGGTAATGAACCTATGTTTGACCTTCAACTTTACCTGGAGCTCTCGAAGCTCTAGAAGGATCAATTTGATGAGTTCCCTGTGTCTATCTAGGAGAATTGCCAAACAAGTCAAATGAAGAACTTAAAAATAACATTTTAATACAACTTTCAGGGAAAAATAGTATTTGAACTTGACTCGAATTGTGCAATAATGTCTACTGTACACGCAGTGCAGTGCAATTTTCCACAATGCTTCGAGTTTGGGGACGGGTATATTAAGCTTTATCCCTCCCTTAAGGAATTTGATTTTCTTCTTTGTGCAATTTTCTACAATGCTTCAAGTATTGGGGCTGGAAATCATTAACATGGACGCTGACAATCCTCTCTTATACCTCTTATCTGCAAGAATATTTAAATATTTAATACCTTAAACGTTAAAGATATACCTAGGATCCTTATTGTGGCATCCCAAAATCTCATGGCAATTTCTGAAGGCATTACGACCTATGGAAAAGTGAATGGTTGTGTCATTGAAGTATGTTGTGGCCTCTAGACCAAAAAAATTGTAATAGATTAAGGCCGAGCACTTTAATGGAAAGATATCTTATGTTCTTGGGTTATCAAAGTTGGTACTATAGGATAATTTGATAATGAGAATTTTGTTCTTGGCTATGAACCTTATGGATTTAATTTTTTTGATTTATGTTGCAAGCTTTATGGCCAAGAGAATAAATGTAATTAGGTAATTATATGATGCGTAATTAGGTGATGATTAAAAGGGAAAAAATTTGAGAAGTGTGGATTGAATTTTTGGCCCAAGACCAGCCCCACCATTCGGCCCTCTTGGCCTGGCCCGCGAAGCCCAAAGGAAAGGGCTGCCGTCCGACCGGCCCAAGGAGCCCAAAGGGCTGTCGAACGAAGGGGAGAGGCCGGCCCAATCAGGCCCAACCTTTTGCATGGCAATTACCAATTGTCATCTTGCATGCAAAGTGATGATTACATGCTAATCATGAGGGGGAAGAAAAGAAGAAGGGGCGGATTGAACAAGGGACGAGGAGGTGTCGCACGAGAGAAAGAGAAAGAGAGAGAGAGTGACCGTCCAAGAGAAAGAAAGGAAGAGAGAAAGGGAGAGAGTGAGCGAGCGAGAGAAGAAGGGGAAGAGGGAGGCCGTTCGCCGCCGATCGTCGCTGCCGTTGAGCCGCCGAGTCCCGCCTTGCCCCGCCGTTTTTACTTGCTGTGTTGTGCAAGGATTAGAGGCAAGTAGAGTCCATAAACCTACCCTTTGCTTGCTGTGTTAGGTGTGTGATGAATGGTAAACTTTGGTTGTGATAGAAGTGAAGAAATTCGAAGCTCTAGGGAAAAATATGGTAGCCTTGCATTCTGTTTTCTAGAAAGGCAGCCCGACCTTTGATGAAATTGTGAGCTGCATGAGACTTTTTATTTGGAATTTCATTTCGACTTCTGGTTAAAAGTTGTAGAGAACTTCTTTGAGAGTAACATATCAAAATTTCAGAAGAAATGAACAAGTATAGACTGGTGAAAATATTTTTCTTTGAAGAAGTCAGATCTGGAAATCGTAATGCTGATCTAGTATGATTTTGTGAATTTTATAAAATTCTCTGGTTGGAATTTGATCTTGTGTTCTTAATGAAAGTTGAATATTACATGTGAGGGAATAAAATAATAAAATTTTAGAGGAAATGGATGAATTTATGCTTGTGAAACAATCTTTATCCAAAACGGTTAGAACTGGAATTCGGTGCCGAGGGTTATTGATGGTTATGGTTATTATAGTTTTTAATATATCACAAATATGATTTCAAGTTCTGCATGAAATATTTACTTCTGGATTTTTTCTATAACATATAAAAATTTCAGAATTTTTTGAGTTGATGTAGGATTTTTACTGAAAATGTGAATGAAACTGTGTATGGCAATATTTCGAAATTATAAGGACCGTGATGTGTGGACTGTACCGAATTGTATGATGTTCTTTTGATGTGGTGTTCTTCACAGAATATTTTCCTCTAGATCTTGTATATAACATGTCAAATTTTTAGGATTTATTAAGGCCGTTTACTAATTTTTCAAGAATTATGACCAAAGGAGTGCAATCTGTTTTTATCGGGAAATTTGCTGCATTTTCAAAAATAAATGAAATTACTCTATGTGATATAATGTCTTGAGTGGTTGATTATGCTGCATATGTAGTGACATATGGCATGTTATATGACATCAAAAGCTGGTTGAGACCTTTGATATTGTTGCATCAAATGCCATGTTGAAATTGAGATAAATGTGAATATAAGTTAAGATAATAACAAGACCGTCGGAGGTGTGAGCCGACAATGCCCCGAGAGTGTTGGGATGCCCGGAGTGTGTGTGTCGGATGCTCGAAGTGTGTGTGTTGGATGTCCTTGGGAGTTTTGAGATGCCTGGAGGTGTGTACCGGGGGGATACCTCGTGATGCTAGTTGGGGTACAAGATGCCTGGAGTGTGTGTGCCGGATGCCCGGAGGTGTGTGTCGGAGATTCCTCGCGATGCCAAGTTGGATGCGAGCGATAAATTGTGGGATTCAAACATTGGTCCCTAGAAAGAAAAATGATGTGATCTAATTGAAAGATAAAGATCGAGAATTGAATCATGCGCATGGGTGTGTGCTTATGGCATGGGATGAACCTCATGGGAATGCAAGCCTGGAGTGCATGGTGGTTTGTGCATATTGCGTGATGATATATGCATGGCTTCTTGATGATATAGGTACAAGTGCATGATGATATATGTACGTCGTATGGTGATATATGCATGGCTGCAGGATGAGCTATGCTTGAATGCATGAATGATATGTGTTTTATTCATGTTACCTTGATTGTTTTGTTTGATGCATTGTGTAGTTTGGTGGATCTTTACTGCTGAGTGGTTGTACTCATCCCTTTTGGGGATTAACATTTCAGATTAGAAAGATGCATTTGCTACCAGTTGCACGCGGTATCTATTATGGTTTGCCATCTAATGTCGAGGTGGAGTGCACGGAGCATTCTTGTGTTAGTTTGCCTAGTCCGGTGTATGTCCGAGTCCGTGTCTTAGTGATGTGCGATGTGGGTCTTGCTAATGGCCCGGTTATCCAAGAGTTTTTGTCTGTTCATGTCCAGCATGGTGGAGTGATGCTAGGGATGCTGCTGCCGCCGCCGCCCGATGTACCGAGTTGGGTGTGATGGCACGTATGACCGATGGGAGTTGACACTCTTTGGGGATAGCCGATGCTTGTTGATGGAGGGGTGTACATGCTTGATGTAGGGTCGAGTTCTCTTTTGGGTTATAGCCAAGTATAGTTAAAAATCTTGGCCTTTTGCTGTACCAACCCAAGATGTCCATCGTGAAAATATAAATAAAAGTGACTCGGCTTTGTCTTTTCATTTGGAACGTAGGTAGTGTGCATTGCATTATTGTTATTGGTGTAAGGGATTGTGAGACTCGTTTATGCTTCCGCTGATGAGCTGTGCTGGGACCTTTATAAAGAGAAAAAAAATGGGGGAAGAATTTTATTGAACCCCTATGAATTATGATTCCACTTTAATCAAAAAGTTACAAGGACTATTAGGTAGTAGGATAAGTGACAAGTAATCTGTGGCGACCCTAACGGATCGGGGGGGGGGGGCATCGAGGGGTGCCATAGAGATTGGTATCAGAGCAAATGGTAGGTGGAGTGATAAGGAGCCTCATTTGGAAATTGAGGAATATGATGGCAATGCACACCATAGGGTATTAAATGAAATAATTGGTTAACTTTGAATAACGGGTGATGGGTATTCACTCGTAGATCCCTAGTAGTTTATTATGAGTTGCCTCTAGGTGCCAGTAACATGTTTATGTTACTTATATAGTAGTAGTTGCTTTTGAATGGAGACAGTGAGTCTCAGATTATTCCTGAGGCAAATGCTTGGAAACTGCAGGAAAGTCATGATGCGAGCTAGAAGTGCTCATCCATCAAGGGCTAAAGCTTCTGCTGCAAGGGCTGAACCCCGAATGGAAAATATCCTGCAGGCATTGGCCAATATTGGAAATCTGATGGAGAGACAAGTGTAGCAACAACCCGGAGTGGAACGTCGGCCTCAAGGATTGGTGGAGCAATTTCTGAAACTAAAGCCACCTAAGTTTAGTGGAATGGGAAGTCCTGAGGAGGCGGAACATTGGATTGATGGGATAGAACAGATTTTCCGGTTGTTGGACTGCAGTGATGCTGAGAAAATAGTTTTGGTAGAGTACCAATTAGAGGGAAATGCAAAGTTTTGATCGAGAGTTTCGAGGGATACGATCTTTCCACCAGGTACTGATGTGAACTAGGATGAGTTTGTTAGAGCTTTTAATAGGAAGCATTTCTCTGACTGTGCTAAGGATAAGAAGATCACTAAGTTTGTTCAGTTGGGACAAAGGGAGCTGACAGTGGATCAGTATGATCCAAAATTTTTTGAATTGTCTAGGTATGCTCCCAGATTGATTGAGGATTGTTAGGAAAAAGCTAAGAGATTTCTAAAAGGGTTGAAGACTAATATTAGGAAACAACTAGTGCCTTTGAATATAAGAGATTATCATGAGATTTATGAAAGGGCATAGTTAGTAAAGCAGGAGTTGGTGAGAGAGCAATCAGAGTTTAAGAGACAGCTGAGCTTTAGTGATATCAGAAGGGGTAAGAGACCCTATCGTGGTCAAGGTCAAACTTGGGAGGCTAATAAAAAGAGTAATTTTGGAAATTTTGGAAGAGCTAGGGATGGCCTGAATATAGGGAAAGCACCCTATCAGCCTGATGTTTGTCGAAGGTGTGATGGGTGGCATGGCCCAGGACCTTGCAATGGACGACTGAGATGTTATGGTTATGGGCGAGTAGGTCACCTTAAGGGAGACTGCCCACAAGAAAGGTCGCAAATGAGTGTTGGCTCGGTGCGACAAGCACAACAGAGTGCTGTTAGACCAAACCTACCAAGGAATCCTCAGAGGCCACCAGCACAAGGAAGGGTGTATGCGGTCACCCAAGAGGAAGCGGGAGCTTCCAGAAATGTTACATGAGGTACGATTTTCATAAATGGCAAGAAGCCATATGTATTGTTTGACACAGGTACTACGCATTCATTTATATCTGAAAGATATAAGAAATTGAGTGAAATAGAAGCTACGCCTCTTGAGACGTCTCTCTGTGTTTCCACGCCTTTAAAGGATATGGTATTATCTACGATGTTGTGTGCAAAATGTAAAAAGACCTAGTCGTAATGGCTATGTATGATTTTGATATTATCATAGGAATGGATTGGCTTCATGAGTATCGGGCCAAAATGGATTGTTATAGGAAAGTGATCCAATTTGTTTTACCAAACCAGTCTAGTTGTGAATTTTTCTGAGGTCAGACCAACCTATCTATAGCACTTATTTCAACAATAGAGGCTCATGCATTACTTGACGAAGGGTGTCAAGGGTACCTGGCATTGGCTAAGGATTTTACTAGGGAAGAACCTAAGCTCGATGAAATTCGAGTAGTCAGTGAATTTCCAGATGTATTTCCTGAAGAGTTACTTGGTTTACCACCGGAATGAGAAATTGAGTTTGAAATTGAACTAATGCTTGGAACAGGACCAATATCGAAAGCCCCGTATAGGATGGCCTTAGTGGAACTGAAGGAATTGAAGGTGTAGCTACAAGAGTTACTTGATAAATGATTTATTAGGCCAAGTGCTTCTCCTTGGGATGCACCAGTCTTGTTTGTGAAAAAGAAAGATGGGTCGATGCGTTTATGTATTGACTATAGACAGCTTAATTAAGTGACTATTAAGAATAAAGATCCTTTGCCTAGAATTGATGATCTATTCGACCAACTACAAGGAAGTTTAGTCTTTTCTAAGATTGACCAGAGATCGAGATACCATCAGTTAAGGATAAAGAAAGAAGACATTCCTAAGACTGCATTTAGGACTCGTTATGGGCATTATGAGTTCTTAGTTATGCCTTTTGGATTGATGAATGCACCAGCCGCATTCATGGATATGATGAATAGGGTATTTAAGCCTTATTTGGATCGGTTTGTGATAGTCTTCATTGATGATATCCTAGTATATTATAGAGGACCTGAAGAGCATGAGCAACACTTGAGCATAGTTTTCCAAACTCTGAGAGATGATAAGTTGTATGCCAAATTCAGCAAGTGTGAATTTTGGCTGGACCGAATAATATTTTTGGGACACGTGGTGTCAGAAGGAGGAATTGCAGTGGACCCGACGAAAGTTGAGATGATAATAAATTGGCCGAGACCGATAACACCCACCAAAATACGGAGTTTCTTAGGATTGACTGGTTATTATAGAAGATTTATTGAAGGGTTTTCACGACTGGTAGGCCCCTTAACAAATTAACGCGGAAAAATGTAAAGTTTGAATGGAGTGGAGAATGTGAAAGGAGCTTTCAAGAACTTAAAAGAAAATTGACCACGGCTCCAATCCTGATTATACCATCTGGGTCTGATGGTTTTACAGTATATAGTGATGCATCCCACAAAGGACTGTGATGTGTTTTGATGCAGCATGGCAAGGTCATAACCTATGCATTAAGGCAGTTGAAACCTCATGAACTGACTTACCCAACGCATGATTTGGAATTGGCAGCTATAGTGTTTGCTTTGAAAATATGGAGACAGTATTTGTATGGAGAGAAGTTTGAAATCTATACAGATCATAAGAGCTTGAAGTATTTGTTTTCGCAAAAAGAGTTGAATATGAGACAAAGAAGGTGGATGGAGTTATTGAAAGATTATGACTGTGAGACACGATACCATCTAGGAAAGGCAAATAAGGTGGCAGATGCCCTTAGTTGAAAGTCGGCTATGGACATGACTAGTATAAGAATAACAGAGTGGAATCTGTTAAAGTCTATTGTGGATTTAGACTTCAAGTTGGAAATGGACCACCTTACTTGTATGCTTACTGCATTAAGGATTGAGCCTGAAATCATTCAAAAAGTTAAGATTTTACAAAAATCTGACCCAGAGATTTTGAGGATACGAGACGCTGTGTCTTTAGGAAAAAGACCAGAATTTCAAGTCTCTAAAGATGGAGTGGTGAGATGCCAAGGACGACTTCGTGTTCCCGACAATGAAGAAGTGAAAAAGGAAATTCTATTGGAGGCACATAGGAGTAATTATAGTATTCATCCGGGTAGTACAAAGATGTACATGAATTTACGTCAGCAATTTTGGTGGAATGGCATGAAAGTAGATATGGCTAAACATGTTTCTCAATGTTTAACATGCCAACAAGTGAAGGCGGAACATCGCAAACCTGCAAGACTATTGAGACCGTTAGACATACCAGAGTGGAAATGGGAGCATGTAACGATGGACTTTGTGCAAGAACTGCCAAAGACATCAAATGGTCATGATTCGATTTGTGAGATAGTGGATCGTTCGACTAAGTCTGCTCATTTCCTAACTGTTCGCATAAACTATTCAATGAATAAATTTGTTGAGATGTATGTAAGTCAAGTAATACGCTTACATGGTATTCCTGTAATGATCACCTCTGATTGAGACTCTAGGTTTACTTCAAATTTTTGGTGAAGTCTCCAAAATGCCTTAGGGACAAAGCTTCAATTTAGTACTGCTTTTCATCCTCAAACAAATGGACAAACAGAAAGAGTGATCCAAACTCTAGAGGATATGCTGAGAGCCTGTGTTATTGACTTTAGAGGAAATTTGAATGAAAATTTGCACCTGATAAAGTTCGCATATAACAATAGTTTTTAGAAAAGTATAGGCATGGCTCCATATGAAGCCTTATATGGAAGGAGGTGCAAAACCCTTGTCTATTGGAATGAAGTCGGTGAAGGAAAACTGACAGGACCCAAGATAGTGCAAATTACTACAAAAGCGGTCGAGATAATCAGGAAAAGACTTAAGACAGCCCATAATCGACAAAGAGACTATGCTGATAGGCGTAGAAGGCTTTTAGAGTTTAATGTGGGAGATCATGTATTCCTTAAAGTATTCCCTATGAAAGGAATATCCTGATTTGGAATGAAGGGTAAGTTAAGCCCTAGATTTGTTGGACCTTTTGAGATACTTGAATGAATAGAAGATGTAGCTTATCATTTGGCGTTGCCTCCTAAATTGGGAAATTTACATGATGTGTTTCATGTGTCGATGTTGAGAAAGTACCAGCCGGATCCTGGGCACATACTCGATCATGAAGCCATCAAAGTGGATGAGAAAGTGAGACACATCGAAGAGCCTGTGCAAGTACTGGATCGAAAGGAGCAAATTCTTAGGACCAAGAAAAATCCCGTTGGTAAAGATATTATGGCAACATCACGGTGCAAAGGAAGCCACATGGGAGAGTGAGGAATCGATGAAGGAAAAGTACCCTTACTTGTTTCAAAAGGCATAAGTGATGTCTAATTTCAAGGACGAAATTCTCTCAGGAGGGGAGAATTGTGGCATCCCAAAATTTCATGGCAATTTCTGAAGGCATTACAACCTATGGAAAAGTGAATGGTTGTGTCATTGAAGTATGTTGTGGCCTCTAGACCAAAAAAATTGTAATAGATTAAGGCCAAGCACTTTAATGGAAAGATATCTTATGTTCTTGGGTTAACAAAGTTGGTACTATATGATAATTTGATAATAAGAATTTTGTTCGTGGCTATGCACCTTACGGATTTGATTTTTTTTATTATTATTTATGTTGCAAGCTTTATGGCCAAGTGAATAAGTGTAATTAGGTAATTATATGATGGGTAAGTAGGCGATGATTAAAAGGGAAAAAAATTTGAGAAGTGTGGGTTGAATTTTTGGCCCAAGACCAACCCCACCATTCGGCCCTCTTAGCCTGGCCTGCGAAACCTAAAGAAAAGGGCTGCCGTCTGACTGGCCCAAGGAGCCCAAAGGGCTGTTGATCGAAGGGGAGAGGCCGGCCCAACCAAGCCCAACCTTTTGCATGGCAATTACCAAGTGTCATCTTGCATGCAAAGTGATGATTACATGCTAATCATGAGGGGGAATAAAAGAAGAAGGGGTGGATTGAACAAGGGAGGAGGAGGCGTCACACGAGAGAAAGAGAAAGAGAGAGAGAGTGACCGTCCGAGGGAAAGAAAGGAAGAGAGAAAGGGAGAGGGCGAGCGAGCGAGAGAAGAAGGGGAAGAGGGAAGCCGTTCGCCGCTGATCGTCGCTGCTGTCGAGCCGTCGAGTCCTGCCTTGACTTGCCATTTTTACTTGTTGTGTTGTGCTCGGATTAGAGGCAAGTAGAGTCCATAAACCTACTCTTTTCTTGCTGTGTTAGGTGTGTGATGAATGGTAAACTTTGGTTGTGGTAGAAGTGAAGAAATTCGAAGCTCTAGAGAAAAATATGGTAGCCTTGCATTCTATTTTCTAGAAAGGCAGCCCGACCTTTGATGAAATTGTGATCTGCATGCGACCTTTTATTTGGAATTTCATTTCGACTTCTGATGAAAGTTGTAGAGAACTTCTTCGAGAGTAACATATCAAAATTTAAGAAGAAATGAACAAGTATTGACCGATGAAACTGTTTTTCTTTGAAGAAGTCAGATCTGGAAATCGTAATGCTGACCTAGTATGATTCTGTGAATTTTATAAAATTCTTAGGTTGGAATTTGATCTTGTTTTCTTAATGAAATTTGAAGATGACATGTTAAGGAATAACATAATAAAATTTTAGAGTAAATGGATGAGTTTAGGTTGGTGAAACAATCTTTATCCAAAACGGTTAGAACTGGAATTCGGTGCCGAGGGTTATGGACGGTTATGGTTATTATAGTTTTTAATATATCACAAATATGATTTCAAGTTCTGCATGAAATATTTACTTCTGGATTTTTTCTATAGCATATAAAAATTTCAGAATTTTTTGAGTTGATGTAGGATTTTTACTGAAAATGTGAATGAAACTGTGTATGGCAATATTTCGAAATTATAAGGACCGTGATGTGTGGACTGTACCGAATTGTATGATGTTCTTTTGACGCGGTGTTCTGCAGATAATATTTTCCTCTAGATCTTGTATATAACATGTCAAATTTTTAGAGTTTATTAAGGCCGTTTACTAATTTTTCAAGAATTATGACCAAAGGAGTGCAATCTGTTTTTATCGGGAAATTTGCTGCATTTCAAAAATATATGAAATTGCTCCATGTGATATAATGTCTTGAGTGGTTGATTATGCTGCATATGTAGTGACATATGGCATGTTATATGACATCAAAAGCTGGTTGAAACCTTTGATATTCTTGCATCAAATGTCATGTTGAAATTGAGATAAATGTGAATATAAGTTGAGATAATAACAAGACGGTCGGAGGTGTGAGCCGACGATGCCTCGGGAGTGTTGGGATGCCCGGAGTGTGTGTGCCAGATGTCCTCGAGAATTTCAAGATGCCCGGAGGTGTGTGCCGGAAGCCCTTGAGGTGTGTGCCGGGGGGATACCTCATGATGCTAGTTGGGGTACGAGATGCCCGGAGTGTGTGTGCCGGATGCCCGGAGGTGTGTGCCGGAGGTTCCTCGCGATGCCAGGTTGGATGCGAGTGATAAATTTTGGGATTCAAACATTGGTCCCTGGAAAGAAAAATGATGTGATCTAATTGAAAGATAAAAATCGAGAATTGAATCATGCGCATGGGTGTGTGCTTATGGCATTGGATGAACCTCATGGGAATGCAAGCCTGGAGTACATGGTGGTATGTGCACATTGCATGATGATATATGCATGGCTGCTTGATGATATAGGTACAAGTGCATGATGATATATGTACGTCGTATGGTGATATATGCATGGCTGCAAGGTGAGGTATGCTTGAATGCATGAATGATATGTGTTTTATTCATGTTACCTCGATTGTTCTGTTTGATGCATTGTGTAGTTTGGTGGATCTTTACTGCTGAGTGGTTGTACTAACCCCTTTTGGGGTTTAACATTTCAGATTAGAAAGATGCCTTTGCTACTAGTTGCACACGGTACCTATTATGGATGGCCTTCTGATGTTGAGGTGGAGTGCATGAAGCATTCTTGTGTTAGTTTGCTTGGTCTGGTGTATGTCCAAGTCCGTGTCTTAGTGATGTATGATGTGGGTCTTGCTGATGTTCCGGTTATCCAAGAGTTTTTGTCTGTTCATGTCCGGCATGGTGGAGTGATGCTAGGGATGCTGCCGCCGCCGTCGCCCGATGCACCCAGTTGGGTGTGATGGCACGTATGACTGATGGGAGCTCACACTTTTTGGGGATAGCCGATGCTTGTTGATGGAGGGGTGTACATGCTTGATGTAGGGTCGAGTTCTCCTTTGGGTTATAGCCAAGTATAGTTAAAAATCTTGGCCTTTTGCTGTACCGACCCGAGATGTCCATCGTGAAAACATAAATAAAAGTGACTCGGCTTTGTCTTTTCATTTGGAACGTAGGTAGTGTGCATTGCATTATTGTTATTGGAGTAAGGGATGGTGAGACTCATTTATGCTTCCGCTGATGATCTGCGCTAGGACCTTTATAAAGAGAAAAAAAAATTGGAGAAGAATTTTATTGATCAACCCCTATGAATTATGATTCCACTTTAATCAAAGAGTTACAAGGACTGGTATGTAGTAGGATAAGTGACAAGTAATCTGTGGCGACCCTAACGGATCGGGGGGCGCCATCGAGGGGTGCCACACTTATTAGCGAACAAAATTTTTTTTTTTAAGAAAAGAAAATGGCCTGTGTCCATTAAGTATTTAAAATGGTCCCCAGTGGAGTCACCAAGTTGTCGCAACCTAACCTTCCCCAAGTGCTCGGTAATGAACCTATGTTTGGCCTTCAACTTTACCCAGAGCTCTCGAAACTCTAGAAGGATCAATTTGATGAGTTCCCCATGTCGATCTAGGAGAATTGCCAAACAAGTCAAATGAAGAACTTAAAAGTAACATTTTAATACAACTTTCAAGAAAATATAGTATTTGAACTTGACTTGAATTGTGGAAAGTCGATGTGCAATAATGTCTACTGTACATGAGTGCAGTGCAATTTTCCACAATGCTTCAAGTATTGGGGACGGGCATATTAAGCCCTACCCTTCCGTAAGAGAATATGATTTTCTTCATTGTGCAATTTTATAGAATGCTTCGAGTATTTTGCTGGAAATCATTGACATGGACGCTAGCCATCCTCCCTTATACCTCTTATCTGCAAGAATATTTAAATATTTAATACCTTAAACATTAAAGATATACCTAGGATCCTTATTGGCGAACAAAAACATTTTTTCAATAAAAGAAAGTGGCCTGTGTCCATTAAGTATTTTCAATGGTGCCTAGTGGAGTCACCAAGTTGCCGCAACCTAACCTTCCCCAAGTGCACCCCCTAGGGGGTTCAACAAATGGATTATTAAGCCTAGATTTAACTCAAGCTCTCCCAAACTCATATCAATTCGCAACCTAGGATTGGAGTTATTAACATGCAAATTATTTTCATTTAGGAGTCGCCACTAATCAATTTATGATAGATTGATAAGACACCTCAGTAAAAATAATAGGAGAATTATTATTATTATTATTTATTTTTTTTTGGGTAGAAGTAAGTAGTATATTGCGGAAAGACCAAACTATACAAAAGCGATCACGGCACCAAAGCTTACACTTAAGAAGAATAGGATCATTATGACTAGAAGGATGCCGAGATGTAAAAGAGCCAAGTGGCTAGAAGGCTACAAGACTAGAAAAACTACACAACACTAGCATGGCATGAACAACCGTCAACCAGATACAACCAACAACACAACGACCAGAGCAGGAGTGATGACATCTCCCACAGCAGGTAGCTGCAACCTTGGACTGAGGTACGAAACTAAGAAGAGCCAACGGGCACCAATTGAAGATTAGACAGGCGGGTCAAGATCTCCAGCAGAGAAGATAATCAGGTCAATACCCCAGGTATGCCGCAACCTCCTATTCCCTGTAGAATCCCCCACATTCCTAAAGGTGATAGCCTTGTTTTTGACAACTTTAAAAATATGGTTCTTAATGGCCGGTATGGTAAGAGTCTCCTCTCTAAAAAGCATGTTGTTCCCATTCTTCCAAATAGGAGAATTGTTTTACTCCTACAAACTGGAGATTTTGGATACGGGTATTTGGTTACACTAGATTTCTCTAATGCCCATTCGGTGCCATTCTTTAAAAAAAAAAAAAAATGTTTAGCAGGTAGCTTGAATTTTCAATTTATTACATCCTAACATGCGAGGTGACCATGCGAGTGTGTAAGCCACCGATTTAATGTCCAATAAAATGGTAAATAAATTGTAGGATTTACCTCATAATGATGAGAACATCTGCAATGTTAGCTCAAAAATCACATCAACAACCCTAGATATGATTTTATAATTAACACATAGTCACTCATATTTTGGATTTTTCACTTATTTAATGAGACCTAAAAAAAAACAACTACATGGAATGCATGCAATGACGTACAAAAATACTTAACTGGTGCACTTGGACAAATAGTTTATGGCATAGTATTTTGGCACAAAATTGAATGTGGTGTTCTGCGAGAGGTTGGAACTTAGAACTCCAATGGATGATCGGGGCCACTAAGGGCAAAAACATGGAGGCGAGACTCTTCTAGCTATTTTTCTTAGTAACTATCTATTGCATCTAGATGGAATGCAATTGCAAATGGTTTCAAAACAAGTTGATTGAGCCTCATCTTCCGTTGGCCAAGATTCAAAAGGTTGTAAGAGGTAGGGCGTCACTCTATCAATACTGTAGGCCTTCCTAAGCAAATATTTTATTGGCTAGTGTATGGAGGCTTCCTTCCATCTTTTTGCATAATTGGTGTCTTTGAAATGCTAGGGTAATCCCCTAAGTTTTTGTATCTCATCTAATTAATGATATTCACATATTTACACCAAAAAAAAAAAAAATCCCTTAATGATATTGCGCTAAAACTAGAATTAAGTGAGGACTAATAATCTCATTGTCTCAAATTGTATTGACCCATCAAGTCCATATTGAGGGGATCTTTGAGAGGGAGGAGTGAAGAGGAAGATGTGGATGGAAGGATTGATGATGCTGAAGGGGTAGAGGATTTACTATATCAGAAGAGGCACATGTTGTCGAGAATTTTGCCACAATAGAAAATGTCATGAAATGTTTTGTATTTTGCCCTCTTAACTATACCGTCTATTAAAATATTTAATTAATAAATCATGTATTCATACAACAGTTTAAGCTTTTAGAAATGTTGATGGTTGTCTTACCAAAATCTCACATGGTATCAGAGCTAGGATATCCTGATTTCAAATCATCAAGACCTCTTAACTCCAATACCATATGTGATTTTGTGGAACCATTGCAACTATTCTAGAAAGCTTAAGCTATTAGATGACGACGTAGACTGAAGAGACCACCATTTTCGTCAACTAAAATGAAGGCCCACTAGCAATCATCATATAGATAAAACTTTCAACTTCCCTCTCACATATGAGAAAATTCTGGCACTTGTATTGAGGATCCCGTAATCTCTTATCAATATGAGGTTATTTTTCATCAGAAGGTTGGTAACTCTTAACTTACCTATATATATATATTTTTGCATGGACTCTGTGAACCTTGGCTCCATTTCGTACTTTTGTCAATACATGCAAGGTGCCCGCACTTACATGTATAGTGTAAGGCTTCATTTGATGATCTTTAGACAACATCTACGGAATCTCCAAAAGTGCAAATGCCTCCATCTGATTACGTTTGATTGAAAACAAAAGGGCTCACTCCCCCATTTCTTTCGTACTAGAATCGACTTCAGGCCCCGCCAATTAAAAATTACAAGGGCCATGCTTGGCTCCAGCAAATCAGCAGCAGCCGGAGTACAAATTTCGATTCAAAAAATGCACTTTAATCCCAGCCACTTCACGGCTTTAAGCATTAGCTTTAATAAAGTTGGACAATAATAGAGCCACTTCGTGCAATAATGCTTTCTACTGTTGTACTACGTGCCCACCGCCAGTTTGGCCAAAATGCTTTTCTCATTGAAAGTTTGTTTTATTTTCGTGTAAGAGCATCTTGCATGTCATAAGTCCACAATGCCGTCGGAGATTTGCCATAACAAATATTATAATTTTCTTACAGTGCTCACTTTAGTACCCGATTTTTTTTCGATCACTTGAGTGCTATAGTTATTTTTTTATTTGATTACTTGAATACGATGGCTTCTAAAAATTGTACAATTGAGTGCCATAATTTTTTCAAAGAGGTTCGCCACAAGTGCTAGAAATTCAACATATCATGGCACCTGTGGTGAACATTCTTTCTTTTTTTTTTAAAATTATAGCATGTGAACATTTTTTAGAAGCCGTAGCACTCAATTAATCAAAAAATATCATGATACTCAAGTAATGGTTAGACGAAAGTTACATCACTTGTGATGTCCTGATCTCGACTAACTTCTATTAGAAGTTGCGTAAGAATTGGAAAGTGTTTGAATCAAGATATGCACTCTTCGATGGCCAACTACGCTCTTCAAGCTTGCAAATAACTGGCTAAAGATACCACTAGCATAGTCATCTTGCCATTACCACATATCCTTATATTAAAACAAAACGGGCTCCTTCAGATTTGACATCTAATAGTTTCACTATGCCACCTTCTTGGTGATTCAATACAACCAGATGCTCAGTAATGAACCTATGTTTGTGGCATCCCAAAATTGAAGACAAGCTCTAAGGTGTGTTAAAGCCCATAATTAGGTAATGAAATTACCTATGGTTTATGCTTTAGCCATTAGTTTTCTCTTAAGGCTAAGTGATAGGCTTGTGTTCATGAATTTTTGAAATTAGGACTATAGGATAAAATTAATGAGAATAATCTATGCTTGGCCATGCACCTCATAAATTAAATTCCTATAAGCAAAATGTAACAAGATTTTGGCCATGTGGAATTTAGCAATTTAAATTCTCAAAATAAAGAATAGAAAAAGGGGTAAAATTGATTTTTAATTAGGTTGGGCCTTAGGGCCAATAGCTTGAGCCTTTGGTGGGCTGAATGGCCGGCCCAATTAGGACCAAGGAGGAGTGACCGTCGACAAAAGGGGGAGGAGAGTGGCTGGCCCATTGCTGGCCCAAATGTCTCCAAGCGCAAGCCCAAAAGCCCATTGCATGTGTCATGACAGGTGGCACAAAGGAAGATGGCATGCATTGGCCATTGGAGAGGCAAGCTCATGATTGCTAATGATGAGGATTTGGGGAAATAAAAGGAAGAGGAAAGAGAGAGGGTGACTGGTTGTGTCATTCGGCCAAGTGAGTGAGAGAGAGAGAGAACCGTGCGAGAGAGAGGGAAAGTGAGGCTGAGAGAAGTGAAGCCGAGAGGGAGGAGGAGGAGCCGCTCGCCGTCCGTCCGCCCGTGTGCCGCTCGTTCACCGCCGTGTGCTCGTTGGTAGCTCGGTCTAGAGGCAAGTTAGGAATCCACTTTCTACTCTTGCACGAATGTCTTGCATGTGTGGTCGGAATCTAGGATGTTTGGAGGCACGGGAGTGAAGCTAATGTGGTTTGTTCTTGAGTTTGCATGCTGTTTTCGCATGAACCGCCTGAACCAGAATCTTGTGAGGGCTTGCATGAATGTTTAGAGTTTGATTTTGACCTTGATTCCTTCATGAAAGTTGTAGCCAACATCTTAAACTACAACATACTAAAATTTTTGGGACAAAATGATGGAGATTTAAGGGGTCAAACCCTCATCCTACGAAGATACTAGCTCTGGAACGATTTCGCTGACCTTTTGGTAGATTTGTGGTTGCATGTTGATTTTTACTAAGACTCTCTTTTCGACTTCTTCATGAAACTTGTAGAGAACATCTTAAAGACTAACATACTCAAATTTTAAGTAAAATGAACAAGTATAGCCTAGTGAATCGACTTACTCTTGAAGACGGTAAATCTGGAAACACGGTACAGGACACCCGAGACTTCATGGACCCGTATGGTGACTATTCCTTGGAGTGAAACATATCCAAATTTCAGAGGAAATGAAGAAGAATAGAGGGGTGAAAACTCGATATTTCGGAGATGACTTCACTGGACATTTCGGTGCGAGAACCAGAAGCTTCGTACGACTATAGAAAAATATTTAAAACGAATCTGGCTTAGAAGTATGCATGAAAAATCTAATTTAGTGTCTTAGCTATAACCTGGTAAAATTTCATAATTTTCGGAGGTTGTTCGGGTATTTTAATCGAATTATTTCAAAAACTGCACATTTTGTTTCTATCCGAAATTGCACGTTGTATTTGTGTGAATTATATCTTCTTGTGTGGAACTCTATTGGGCAGGTGTTTTGCATGAAATTATTATCTTATTGAGTTGTCTATCACATGTCTTGATTTCTTGATTTTTGAGAATCATATGGATATTTAATTTAAATATTTTCTAAAATGGTACAAGCTGGAATTTTGTAAACTTCAAAAAGGCATGAAAAATGGACTATCCTAAATTGTATGGACTCCATGAATTGTATTGTTATGAGTGATTGTGTCTTGCTGCATGTATGATGATGATTTGAGATGCATGTATGAATTCAAGGATGAATATGATCTTGATTGCCATCACATCACATGCCATGTTAAAATTGAACTATAATTGAAGATGAGAATTGAGATAAATGAGAAGGCCATCGGAGGTGTGAGCCGACGATGCCCCGGGAGTGTCGGGATGCCTGGCTAGAAGGGTACGGCCAGTTGCCCGGTGGCCTTGAATAGCCGGATATCGGAGGGTCCTTGGGAGTACCGAGAGGTATTGAGATGCCCGGAGAGTGGGGGAGCCAGAAGCTCGGCAGGTATTGTGCCGAGGGATACCTCGTGATGCCGGATTGGGTGCGAGATGCCTGGCTTGAAGGGTGCGGCCGGTTGCCCGGTGGCCTTAAATGGCTGAATGCCGGAGGGTCCTCGTGATGCCAGTTGGGGTACGAGATGCCCGGAGAGTGGGGGAGCCAGATGGTCTGAATTGTATCATGGATACATGTGGGATGCAAACATTGGTCCCGGGAATGAGAAATGTGGTGATCCAAGATGAAATTAGAATTAAATCATGCATGGTGATATATGCATGACATGATGCATGGTAAGGATGATGCCATATGTGACATGATGATAGTAAGTGTATGATATGACGGTGATGTCTATATGATGATGATGGTATATGAGGTATGATGACATGTGCGTGATGCCATCGTATGTTATGCATGGATGCTTGCATGACATGTGATGTTATGATTGTGATGATTGTATGACATGATGCATTGAGTGGTGATTGGATTCTTTTACCTGCTGAGTGGTTGTTCTCACCCCTTCAGGGACCAACATTTCAGATTAGCAGAATGCCGCTCCCTGCTGTCACGTGGGGTGTGTTTTACAGCCTACCTTCCAATGTAGAGGTCGAGTGCGAGGAGTTTGACTGTCCCTCTGTTCCTGGTCTGACATATATTCGAGTGCGCTGTTTGGTCATGTACGATGTGGGCCTGGCTGGGGGCCCTGTTGTCCAGGAGTTCATATCCGTCCACATTCGTCGCGACGGAGTGATGCGTGGGATGTTACCGCTGCCACCGCCTAATGCACCAGGATGCGTGTGAGAGCCCGTGCGTGACAAGTAGGAGCTAAACTTTTTGGGATGGTTAGCAGACACTAATGATGGGGGATTTTGCACGAGAGTTGTAGTGGGTCGACTGTTTCTTTTTGGGTTTATGGCCGAGTGTGGCTACATGTCCTGGCCTTTCTTTTGATGTACCGACCCAAGGAAACCCATCTTAAAAATATGTAAATAAAGTGTCATGGCTTTGTCTTTATTATGATATTTAGTGGTGTGCAATTGTATCATGGTTGATGGAGGGTGAGATGGCGATGTTTTATTTTGCTTCCGCTAAATGAGTCGTGCTGGGACTGTTTTCAAAAAAAAAAAGTGTCTATGATTTACGACGCTTCTTCTAAGAGAGGTAATTAGGTGTAACGTTTGGTGCCTGTGGCGACCTAAGGGGGTTCGAGGTGCCACAATGTTTGACCTTCAACTTTACCCGGAGCTCTCGAAGCTCTAGAAGGATCAATTTGATGAGTTCCCCGTGTCTATCTAGGAGAATTGCCAAACAAGTCAAATGAAGAACTTAAAAATAATATTTTAATACAACTTTCAGGAAAATATAGTATTTGAACTTGAATTGTGGAAAGTCAATGTGCAATAATGGCTATTGTACACGCAATGCAGTGCAATTTTCCACAATGCTTCGAGTTTTGGGGACGGGTATATTAAGCTTTATCCTTCCCTTAAGGAATTTGATTTTCTTCTTTGTGCAATTTTCTACAATGCTTCGAGTATTGGCGCTGGAATGATTGACATGGACTCTGGCTGTCTGAAGTGGTACAGCCATCGATGACGTGACTAATTTTTATAATATTTTAATTTCTTTCAAAATTTTCATTATATTTTTATTTTTTTAATATTTTCCTTCTGTCGGATCTCTATGACATGTTCGCTGTTTAGCCCAAAAAGTGGCCTTAGATGGCCTTATTTCGACTCAACCACTTCTAGATGTAGAAAATAGAGCCCAAGAGCTTCGATTTGATAGGTTGCACGGCCCAAATAGCCAACATTTGGCCCTCGAAAAATACACTATAATTTGCTCGATTTCTGCAGATTCCTAGTGCTCTCTAGGTTTTGTCCTTAAAATGCCTTAGCATTTTGTAATTTTTGTCTTGATTTCTGTGATGGTTTTTTGATGAATTTGTCTCATGAAACTTGTTCCTCATTGTCTTAAGAGTGTCCTATTATTTTTGCTGATTTTTTGGATATGTTTTGCTGGGTCAAAACCTCTTATATCCGAGTGCGTGTGAATTTGCCCTACACTAGTCCGAGGCATATATAGGCAAAATTAAGCATGTCAATGAGCTTGTCTAACCTTAGGGTCTTCATGAAAAATGAAATACACGCCGTATGCTTTTTATTAGTGTATGATTTACAAGATTTTGTCTTCATTCAATATGTCAATATCATGTGTAAACATACATGAGTGTTGCTGCAATTAGAATAGCTAATAATGCGTATTTGTTTTGCCATTTTCGTCATCATTTGTATGATCGCAACTAGGTTTTGAGTTCTTAACGTAAAATGCTCATCATCATTTTTTTGGTTAGATTTGTGCATATTCTTAAGTGATCGAAATTAGGCATGTCTTTAGCTCTTGACATAGGATTAAAACCTTATCGTGTCCATGCCTTTCCAGGCTTATTTGGGTCTCTTAGAGGCCAAATTCCATGTTAGTGCCTTCTTGACATTTGAACAATATATAGCAAGCTTTGTGTGCATATATGGTTCACCATAATTGAACGCCATTTCCTATGAGAAAATCGTGTCACAATGGTGCTAGTTACACTTAGAAACTTTCAAGTATGTCATTATAAGTCTTTGATCATCTTATATTGACATTGAATCATATGACATCTTCGCATGCCGACTTAGGGTTAGATGATTTCCTTAATCACATGTCGCATCCAATTCTAAGTCATGTGTGATATTCATGTTGTTTGTGCATTACATGAATAACTTTAGGACTTAATAATGTATGTTTAAGTTCTGGTTTTTAATGACTAACGTGCACACTTTTACAAACTTCGGTCTTAGAACACCAAGTCCACCTTAGTTGGACTCGAGCCCTTCTAGAAAATTGTAAAGCACACCTTGAGCTCTCAAATGACGTTGATTTCATGCAAATTGCTTGTCGTTAGTCCATTTTCCATTTTTCCTAATTAGACTATAATTTAGACTTAGGATCAAATTCGAAGCAAATTGCTTGTGGTTGACTATAATTTACCTTTGTTTAGATAGACTTCTACCATTTTTGTACCAATTTTTTTGTAGGGATTCTTGAGTCGATCCCTTAAAAAAGATTGTTTGTTACTCTGTTGACTATATTTTGCAAAAATTTCGTGGTTTTTCGACTTCATTTGTGTCGCGCCCCAAACCCCGGGTACGTGCACATCTCTCGGCGATCGATTAAAAATGCGACATCTCAGGACACATCGCCAACCCATTCTTTTTATCTTTCAATTAAACACATGCTAAAGCGAATTAAATAAACACCCAGCCAACAAACAAACAAATAAACAAACATAGGGATAGTAAAAACAGGACAACAAATTTCCACAAACTACTATTTATATGTATACCAAGTTAACCCTACGAGTTCATATTTACAAGTTTGCTAAAAGTGAACTCATGTACAATTTGCTAACAAAAAGGGTCGAGTTCGGGCTAACATCCAATTGTACAACTACCACAAATTCCTACAACCTCCACCCTAATATCCAAACCCAGCTCTAAGTAAGATGTCTGTCACGCCCCGATCCTCGAGCACGTGTCCATCTCTTGGTGGTCGATTAAATTTGCGACCTCCCAGGATGCGTTGCCGACCCATTCAATTTTTGATGTACATGTGGAAGCAAATAAATAAATCCCTAGACAACACAAAGATGGATAGAAAAGTAGGGTCACAATTTTTGAAAACCAAATCACACATTTATATATATCAGACTAAGTCATATACATTACTAGCCGATATTTACAAGGTCTACAAAAAAGGTCGATTCCCGAGACAAGCTGTCCTATGACCAGTTAGTCCGACTCATTCGCGGATTCTTCAGTGTTCACAGGAGCCGGGTAGGATGGTGGGATCTCCACTACGCCATCAGGAGGGTCAGCTGTGTCCTCGTTCAGAGCAGCATCAATTACCACACCGAGGATATCAAAAGTCCTAAGGGGACCTAGCCAAACACTGTTGGGAGCGTAGCGGAACCACGCTTTGAATTGATTAGGTATCTCATGATGTGGAACCTCTTCGACCCAGACAGTGGCTACAATAAGCTCATAGACCCAAAAACTTCCAAGATCGGGGTAACTAGAAACCCACTCGGTAATCCTCATGGGACGACCATGACACTTAGGAGGATTTGCCATCTAAGAACCTAAAAAGTTAAGCCTACGACGAGGTGAGACAATGTCTCAGCAAGTTTAGCCCCTAAACTACGACTATAAAGGAAATACGCCTGAAGGTTACCTATGCACACAAGAGATAGGTGACTTACCTTTGCCTCAGTTTCTCCTTGCAAGTCAATACGATTCATATATTCAACGAATCACTTCAACAAATCAAATCATCAAATCAATTCAAGTCATCGAACAATCGATCCAGTTGATTTCATACCATCAAGACCCTCTCTCGGTCAACCCATTCAATACTATCTATCAAGTTCGATCACATCAAGAACTGCTCACCCAAAGCTGAAGATAGATAGTATAGCCCGCCAAAAGTTGATAATTGATATAGCTCGCCAAAAGCTGATATAATATACTCATAATGTTCACTAGAAGCTGCTAAGATATACTGCTCACCAAAAGCTGACATATCAAAGCCCTTAGGCTGATATAGTATATTGGTATACTGCTTACCCTAAGCCGACATATCAAAGCCCGTAGGCTAATATAATACACCATCCTGATTATTCGATCATTTCACCACTTTTATCATTCCCAATAAAATAATCGTGTGTGGGTACACAATCGGCCTTAGCCAAAATATAATATTTTCCCTTTTCAAAAATCCCACCATTTAATATAGTCCACCAGAATATTTTTGGCATTATAAATCGACGCCTGGTGTTTCCTAATTAAAAACTGACAATACTCAATTTTGGGATAAATTCTCAAAATTACAAATTCCACTCAATTTGCATAAAATAGCATTCAATTAAATAAACCAATCACACCATTGCAATTAGCACAAAATTCCAGTCACCGACTATCTCGGTCTAATTTTCGGAAAATAATAATAATTAAATAATAACCAAAATTAATTAAATAAATACCAAAAATACAAACTTAGGCCGGAAAAGCCTAATTAAATATCGAAACGGGCTTGAGAAATTTTCGAACCTATTTGGATAAGTACTATAGCTTATCTAGTCTCTAATTACACTACTCTAACCACCTAACATGCATAAACAAATAATTAAATTGCTAATCCATTCTAACTAACCACCTAAACCATACTTAGCCTAAACTAATCAACCCTTAAGCATAATTAAGTCCATATGCAAAGTTTAGTGAGTAAACTCACCGGTTTTGAAATCGGATAAGTGCACAACAACAGGGATGCGAAGGTGGGCAACAAACTCCAAAGTGAGGACACTAAGTGAGGCCTAGAAGGGGTCCAAAGTGGTCCTCGAAGCCCATGGTTGGACTGGGCTACTCGATTTTGTCCAAGGCCGAGCGAGCTGGAACCAATGTTGGAAACAACAAAGGATAGGTGAACTGGGCTGCTGCGGTGGACGGTGGGTGACGACAGTGCTGCGACAACTTGGATGGCGACAAACGGCGGCTGGCACGGTCGAACAAAGGCTTGGCTACATCGAACAGGGGCGCGGGGATGAGCAAATGCGAGTAGGGAGGTAGACGGCCAGGCGAGATTGGTTTGGGCCCGTGGCTGGCATGCGATGCCTCTGGCTGATCCTACGAGCGTCGACGGCAAAGGGGGGGCTTGGCTAAGTTTCTCTAGTTTCTTTGGAGCTTCAAATCACACTAAAAATGGGGAAAGTAGGTTTGAAGAAGAAGATGAAGCTAGTTGCCCAAGTGGAGGGTCCCCTTGGCCTAAATATCACTCAAATGCTCATTGCTATGGCCCCACTTGTCTTCAGCCCTATCCTCAGCCATTTTGCAGTACATTAGCTTCCTTCAGAAGTCATTGAAGTTGTCCAAAAGGTTAGGGACTAAGGGGTTACGAATTTTGAAGTTTTTTCCCCAAATCCACTTCAATTTTCTCTTGAATTAATTCAATTCGGCCCCTAAAAATCCAACTAGGATTCCCTAGACCAAATTGACATTTTTCCTTGCCAATGAATCTAACTCGCATCCCAAAAATGCGATACAAAACGGTTCCCAGAATTTTCCGGTCGAAAACGGCCCTATTTTGAATTTCCGCCAAAAATCTCAGTTTGTAGAAAAACCTTCGGAGGATGAGTCGACGTTCCCAAAATGACTCATGACATGACAGAACTTTCAATTTCTGAAATCAGATTCAAATTCGCGGTTAATTTCAATCTAGCTCAATTTTAGCGCGACCTAACCCACTGAGTAGCTTTCTGGAATTTTTAGAGCAATTGACCCGTTATCGATTTATTTCGAGTCACAATGTACATTTTCGACACATTGGCGACCCTCTATGGTTGTGACAATCTTTAGATTTCGAATACCGACACAGGGTACCTAAAACGATAGAAAAATCGATCTAATGTCGATTGACGAGAATTTTGCAATAAGGTGGAATCACTCACGCTTTGATGATGTATCTCAGCCAAATCAACTTATCCCTAATCTCTGGTCTTGACGATGCCGTAATGACCCTAGCAGATTAGCACAGTCGAGCAATCGATTCATGGTCGAATTCTCAAGTCTATTGCATCAAAATCCCTTAATGGCTCTCCTAGATGGACTAGTTATCTAGTGAGTGATCAACTCAGAGAAAAGAACTATAAGCGCGTTGATGAAAAGCCCAACTTATCCAATCAAAAACAAAGCCTGAAAATCAGGATGTCACAATGTCGGGTAAGTCACCAGGTGAACACAGCTCCTCGGGCCCTACTGGCTCATTATCTGGATCTACCATGACACCTTCTGGGATGTCTATATCCATGGGGTCGGTGTCCTGTTCAACCCTTCTTCCTACGCGTGGCCTATCAAAACTGTCATGCCCCGAACCATGAGCGCGTGCCCATCCCTCGGTGGTCGATAAAAATGTGAGACGTCCTAGGACGCATCGTCAACCCTTTCATTTTATTGCACATGCAAAAGCGAATAAACAAATCCCCTTACAGCAACCAGTATGGGATAGAAAAGCAAGAAAACAATTCATAGTCAAAACACGCTTTTAAATACACACTAAGTTATATACAAAAGTCAACAACCGAAGCTTACTACAAAAGGGAGGGTCAACAAGCCAGCTAAGCACACAAATCCCCAACTGAAAACTCCGAGGTCTCCTGGGGATTTGGGTCAATCACAGCACCATCAGGAGGGTCAACTGTACCCTCGCCAAGAGTGACGTCTACCACTGCAGCTGGGATCTCAAAATCTCGTGGGAGACCCACTCTATATCCATTGAGCCCACGATGAAACCACGCCCTAAATCGATGAGGTACCCTCTAAGGTAGGCCCTCATTGACTCAGACGATAGTTGTCACATCCCGATCCTCAGGCACGCGCACATCCCTTACTTTTGGTCGATTTTAAAATGTGATATCCCAGGACTACATATCGCTGACCCTTTCCTTTTTAATAGCACATGTGGAAGCAATTATAAAAATCCCCAGACAATAAAGCAATGGGATATACAAGTAGGACTAGAAACTCGAACCTGAAAACCAACACCCTTATGTACATCTATAACACTCAGTCATACATATACATATACAAACCATCTTAAAAAGGTCGGTTTCTACTTAACAAGTTCCACGGCAAAAGTCATCAAATAGGAGTGGAGTCTCAGTTCTCATCAAGATCCTACTTTGGATCATCCTCGGGGTTCTCCTCCAAGTACTCCACTTCGGGTTCTTTCTCCTCAGGTTTCTCATCCGGGTCTTGAAATGTTGTCCTACAACCTGGATGAGACTATGTCTTAGCAAGTTCTACCCCCTAAGACCCAATTAGTAAACTAATACACCTTAGGGCTGCTTATGCACAACATAAGTCAGAGGACTTATCTTGGCCTCAGATTTCACCTGCATATCAACACGTATCAAATAGACACTCAAGCAATCACATCACTGATCAAAGTATCGATCAAATCGACCTAGTCGATTACATGCCAACAAGACCACTCACGGTCATTTCCATTATTCCAACCAATTTACAACATCAATTCAAGGCAATGATCAATCGACCTAGTCGATTACGTCTCAATCAACCATTCACCGATCATTCCATTTAATCAATTAATTGACAACATCAGATTAAAGCAATGAATCACATCAAATCACACTCAGATCGGATCATCGATCAATCGGCCTAATCGATTACATGTCGGTCGAATCATTTTTAGGTCATTCGTTCCATCCCATATAACCTCCAATAGTAAACTGAATCACAGAGTTCCAATAATACTCTCGGGCGTCGTTTTCGCCAAGGTGACATAAGTAACAGATGTTCTACGTGCGTTCTTTAAGGCGCCGTTTTCGCACAGCGATATTTCTCATCACCGAACCACACCCGTCATAGATCATAGACAGTCTACATGCGTTCTTTAAGGTGCCATTTTCGCACAGTGATGTCTTTCATCACCGAACCACGCCTGTCACAAATCATAGGCAGTCTACGTACGTTCTTTAAGGCGTTGTTTTCGCACAGTGATATCCTTAATCACTGAACCACGCCTGCCACAAGTCATAGACAGTCTACGTGCGTTCTTTAAGGCACCGTTTTCGCACAGTGATATTCTTAATCACCAAACCACGCATGTCTATACTCTGTACCTGATCGATCTCAACCAATAGAGCTCTCAGTTCACTCTCACGATTCTCTCCACTTTACAGCTCATCAAGGCATTATTAATGCTAAATAGCCATACGTGGCCACCTACCAAATCAATCATTTAATTCCACTTCATTTCAATCAATTAAGGAACAATTCCTCAAATTGCACAATCAATTCAATTCAGCACAAAGTGGAGCTTAAATAAATAAACGGACTGTACCACGACAATCAGTACGAAATTCCGATCATCGACCATCCCGGTTGAATATCCGGAAAATAAATAATTAAATAATTAACTTCGAAACATGCTTGAGAAGATGGAAAGGAATGGATGAGGATGGACCCAAAGTCAAATAAAATATCTTCTTACATAAATGTTTGGTCCCCAATAGTTTCCCACCAATTTTCCACCAATAAATCTAATATTGATGCCAAAATATGCTGCCCTCACTATAGATCTGAATCCTTCAAGTTAAGCTTCAATTTATCCACCGAATCTCCAAATCGAAGTCCAATTTCGATGAAGATAAATCCCGTAGAATTTTCAGTAAGTACCCAACACCCAAAGGCTTGGCTTGTAAATCCAAACTCGCTTAAATTCAGTCCAAATGAATTTCTATTAATTTTACACGATGTCTAAACGATTTTCCATAAAAATCTCGGAATCTCCAAAAAATCTTCTGAGACTGAGTCGACATTCCTAAAATAGCTCATGACACCACAAAATCTTCAATTTCTAAAATTGGACTCGAATTCATGGTTAATTTCTATTCGACGCGTTTTTAGTGTGACCTAAGCTATCGGGTAACTTTCAGGCATTTTTACAGCAAATGACTCGTGATCGATTTTTCTCGAGTCACAATGAACCCACTCGACTCATTGGCGACTTTCGATTTTTGTAAAAATCCCGAGGATCCAAATATAGACACAAGGTACCAAAACAATAAGAAAATCAGTCTAGTGCCGGTCGACGAGAATTTTCTAATTTAGTGTTATCACCCATGATTAGCCACACATCTCTGTTGAACCAGCCTATTTCTGAGTTCAAATCGATTTTATACTGTGTCACAATGGCCTCTAAAGATAGACTCGGTCGAGAAGCCGATTCCTAGTCGAATTCTCAAGTCTATTTGCCTTAAAATCTTTATTAGTTTTCCTAGATAGTCTAGTTATCTCGAGAGTGATCAACTCTGAGAACAGCCCTATAGGCGCGTCAATGAAATGTCCGATTTATTCAATAGAAAACAGAGTTGAAAATCTGGGATGTCATAGTAGTCACCACGAGTTCATAGACCCAGACCCCGTGGCCCCCGAGAACAGGGAAATTAGTAATCAACTCGGTAACCCTCCTAGGTTGACCATAACAACCGGAAACTCCGCCATCTAAGGACCTAAGAAGAATTGAGTCCACGACGGGGTGAGATTTGTCTCAGCAAGTTCACCCCTAAACTCTGACTAGGAAGAAAATACGCCTAGAGGCAGTCGTAACCACACAACCACACAGCCACACAACCATAGAGACTCACCTCGTCTCAGCTCCTCCCTACATGTCAGCACAATTGATATCACAAACATGAGCAGTAATTCAAGCTCAATCAATTGGAACACCACACTCAATCTCAGACGATCACAAGGGTCCTAATTATAGGGTCAAATCATTTTGACGTGTCCCATACCGTGCCATACAATTTTGTCCCATAATCTGACGCATTTAACTCAATCAGTCATGCATTCCTAATTTTGATATCGGCCCAATGGGCATGGCCTACTTGATGTTCGACGATCTTTTGGCATAGCCAAGCGTCATCTCACCCCATTGAGCATGGCAACGTCTCTATCAAATGACAATCCCGAAGGAGCATCGGTCCAGAATATACTGCGACCATTTTCTTCGTATTAAAAACACCTAGTGAAAATATTTGTTTGTGGGTACACGGTTAGATCGAACCTGAAAAATTTGATATCCTTCCTTTTGAAATCCCACTACTTTTTTATAGTATATAAAACAATTTTTGGTGTCAAAACCGGACACCCAAGATTTTCTAACTAAATACCAAAATTTCACAATTTTGTAATAAATAACCAAAATTCCAATCACCACTCAATTTCCACAAATTAACACTCAACTATATAAACTAAGTACACCACTGCAATCAGCATGAAATTCCGGTCATGGGGTATCCCATTCTAATTTCCAGAAAATATTAAATAATTAAATAAATTACAAAAATAATTAAATAAATGCAAATAAATACCAAAAATAACAACTTAGGCTAGAAATGCTAATCTAACCACCTAAATGGGCCTAGAAAATTTTCAAACCTATCTACATAAATATCACATCCTATCTAGTCCCTAATTAATCTAATCTAACCACCTAACATGCATATTTAAATAATTAAATCACTAATTTAATCTAACAAACCACATAATCCATACTTAGTCTAAACTAATCATTCATTAAGCATCATTAACTCTCTTAGCAGAGTTTAGCAAGTAAACTCACCGGCTTAGCGGGCCGGTGAGTCCACGGCGACGGCGACGCGGAGCCGAGCGATAAACAAGCGTGTGGCAACACCAATCGAGGTCGGGAAAGGCCCGGAAAAGCCCCTCGAAGCCCACAGCAAAGTTGCTGGGCTTGGTTCTATTCTGGAGGAACCGAGCTAGACCGAGCAGTTGGTAACGGGAAGGCGGGCGGCGGGCAGCGGGTGGCAGCGGCGGACCATGCGGAGGCAACGGTGGTTTGGAGGAGCGGCTACGTGACTTAGGACGGCTGTGACGCGACTTGGCTTCGTTGGACAAGGGCTCAGGATGGAGGGGATGCAAGTAGGGAGGCGGATGGCTCGTGGGAGCCGGCAAGTGGCTTCGGCGGATATGTGGGCGCGACGGCGAGTTCGGCGGCTTCGAGTAACGGTCGACGAGTTTGGGGAAGGAGCTGGCTATCTTTGGTTCTCTCAAACTCACAAAACACACAAAGATAGAGAAAGTGAAGCCAAGGAAGAAGAAGAGATGGACTGTTGCTAAAGGGAGGACAAAGGCCACCAAAGTCAACCAAAAATATCCCAAATGCTTGAGTGGCTACCCCACCATGTCCAGCCCTATCCTTAGCCTCCTTTCCTTCATCAATCTTCCCCAACAAGCCTTGGTAGAAGCTGAAATATTGCACCCCCCTTCGACCTACGAATTTTGGACATGAACCCTCCAATTCCTAATTAAATTCCCCTCCAAATGAGCTCAATTTGGCCTCTAAAAATTCAGCCAAGGTGCCATTGTTCATCTCATCATTTTTCCTCATCAATTTTTGTCCAACTTGAATCTAAAAAAAGTGACCAAAAATGGCCCTCTAATTTTCCCGGTCCAAAATCACCCTACTTTGAATTTTCGCAAAAAATCCTGGTTTGTAGAAAAATCTTTGGAAGGTGAGTCGACGCTCCTAAAATGAATCATGACATGACAAAATTTTCAATTTCTGTAATCGAGTTGAAATTCGTAGTTAATTTCAATCTGGCACGATTTTAGTGTGACCTAACTTACCGAGTAGCTTTTAGGAATTTTTAGTGCAATTGACCCGTGGTTGATCATTTTCGAGCCACACTGTACATCTTTGACACATTGGCGACTCTCAGTTGACGTGAAAATCTTGAGGTTTCAAATACGAACACAGGGTACAAAAAAATAACAGAAAAATCAGTCTAGTGCCGTTGGATAGAAATTTTGCAATCAGGTGGAATCATTCACACACTAATCACATACCTCTATCGAATCGACCTATCTCTAGGCTTTGATTGATTTTGACGATGCCGTAATGACCCTTGCAGATTAGCACAATCGAGCAGTCGATTCCTGATCGAATTATCAAGTCTATTGCTTTTATATTCCTTAACGGCTTCACCTGATAGACTAGTTATCCCATGGGTGTCCAACTCAGGGAAAAGAACTATAGGCGCGTCGATGAAAAGTCCAACTTATTCAATTGAAAATTGAACCTAAAAATCAGGATGTCACAACTCTTTCCCTCTTATAAAAGTTTCATGCTCGAAATTTAAACCTATTACAAATCTTTAAACAAAAAGGTAGGGGTACAGTTGTTTCATCGAATCTTCACTTTCCCAAGTTGCTCCATCTGTGCCGTGGTATTGCTAGACCACTTTAACTAACGGAACTGTCTTGGTGCCCAGAATATGTTCTTTCCAATCCACAATTTGAACTGGTCTTTCCACATATGACACCTAGTCATGCACATCCAATTCTTCGAAATTCAGCACGTGGGTCATGTCAGGCTCATACTTCCTCAATATCGACACGTGAAAAGTGTCATACACTTGCGCCAACCTCGGCGATAATGCAAGATTATCTTGGAATTAATAAGTTGACATTTAAAAATAATAATTAATAACTTGATAATTACGGATGCGTTTGGTAAAGTCCCGAGAACATTTGTTTCTATTTTTTTGTTATTGGAAGTAGAAATGGAACATAAATATGTTTGATAAGTTTTTTTTGTTCTTGGGAGCAATTTTTTTCTCAAAAATTGATTTGGGACAAAAATAAAAAATAAAAAAAAGCTTGTTCCGGAACAAAAATAAAAAACGGAATTAATTCTCATCCTTTTTAAAACTTCTTGGCAAACTTCTTTGTGTCTCACTCTCTTCTCTCTAGTGAAGTTTGTTTCTCCTCCTCCTCCTCTTCGCATCGTTCACCAGAGAAGACAGAGTCCCTATTCTTTCTAGAATCTCAAAAGGGCCTACGTATCTTGGACTCAGTTTTCCTTCTTTGCCGAAGCATAAAGCACCCCTCACCAATGACACCTTCATAAAGACATGTTCACTAACTTGGAATTTCAATGGTCTCCGATGCTTATTTCCATAGCTTTTCTAGCGGCTCTGAGTGGTCTTTAGTCTGTCCCTAATAACGGCAATTGCATCCACTAATTGCTGAATCAACTCTGGGCTTGTGATCTTTCGCTCTCTGACCTCATCACAACACACTGGCGTTCCGCCCACTCTGCCATAGAATGCTTCAAACGGAACCATCTAAATACTCTGCTGATAGCTATTGTTGTAGGTGAACTCGACAAGGTTAAGACGTTCCTCCCAGCTTCCCTTGAAATCCAACACACAAGCTCGCAGCATGTGTTCGATGATTTGAATCGTCCTCTCAGACTGACCATTCATCTGAGGATGATATGCCGTACTGTACTGCAGCTTCGTTCCTAAGGCGATTTGAAAACTTTTCCAAAAGGCAGCTGTGAACCTTGGGTCTCGGTCTAATGTAATCGTCACCGGCACTCCATGCAGACGAATAATCTGATGCACGTACAATTCTGCATGCCTATCCAAATCAACGTCCTTTTGTACTGTGATGAAGTGAGCCAACTTCGTCAATCCGTCAACCACTACCCAAATGAAATCATTACCACTCTAACTCCTTAGTAAGCCTGTTATAAAATCCATTATGATGTGTTCCCATTTCCATTCGGGAATCTCAAAGGGATGTAGAAGTCCTCTAAGCTTACAATGCTAAACCTTTACTTGCTGACACGTCAGACACTTGGTGACATGCTTAGCAATATCTACTTTCATAACGTACCACCAATAGTGTTGACACAGATTCTTATATATCTTTGTACTGCTAGGATGAATACTATAACTGCTACGATATGCTTCTGATAAGATCTCCTCTTTAAGCACTACATCATTAGGTAGACACAATCGTTTTCAGAACCTTAGTGTTCTGTCTTCAAGAATCTGAAAGTCAGCCTTTCTCTTTTCGGTATCCTCTTGCAGGATTTTCTAAATTTCCAGGTTTGTCGGCCGAAGCGTCTTAATCCTTAACTGTACTTCCGGTTCAATTCTGAGGGTGACCATAAGATTTGAAAGGTGGCCTACCTCAAATTTGAAAATCAAATCTCAAGCTCTCTCGAGTAAAATCCATTCCTTAACCATCATATGCGCAATTGAAGATTTCCGACTCAGCGCATCTACGACCTTGTTAGCCTTTCCAAGGTGATATAAGATATCACAATCATAGTGCTTCAGAAGTTCCATCTAGCGATGCGATCTCATATTTAACTCCTTTTGAGAGAATAAATACTTGAGACTTTGATGGTCAGTGAAGATATAGAATCTTTCTCTGCACAATAATGCCTCCAAATCTTTGGAGTGAAAATAATCACTTCACATTCTAAGTCATGCGTCGGATAATTTAGCTCATGAGGTCTTAACTGACGGGACGCGTAGACAACAACCATGCGATGCTGCATTAACACGCAACACAGTCCTCTAAACGGCGCATCACTATAGATCTCGTATCCTCCAGGTCCAGATGGAATCGTCAACACGGGTGCGGTAGTCAGCTTCTTCTTAAGCTCTTGAAAACTATGCTCGCACTTATCTGTCCATACAAACTTATCTTCCTTCTTCAGTAGTCGAGTCAACGGCGAAGCTAATGCTGAAAATCCTTCGTGAACCTTATGTAATACCCTGCTAAACGCAAGAAGCTTATGATCTCTGTCACAGTCGTCGGTCTTGGCCAGTTAATAGCGTGACCTAGGAATGCTACACGAGTCAACCAAAACTCGCACTTACTAAACTTGGCATACCGCTCATGATTCCTCAGTGCCTGCAATACCATCCTCAAATGCCTTTCGTGTTCCCCAGGATTCCTCGAGTACACCAAGATATCATCAATGAACATGATCACAAACTGATCCAAATACTCTTTAAACACTTGGTTCATCAGATCCATGAAAGCAACTGGGGCATCCGTAAAACCAAACGGCAATACAATGAACTCATAATGGCTGTATCAAGTACAAAACGCTAACTTCGGAATGTCCTCCTTTCTAATCCTCAGCTAATGATATCCTATCCTCAAGTCGATCTTAAAGAATATCGACGCTCCTTGCAACTAGTCAAACAAGTTTTCGATCCTCGACAGTTGATACTTATTCTTGATCGTGACCTGACTGAGTTGGCGATAGTCGATGCACAGGCACAACAAACCATCTTTCTCCTTCACGAACAGAACTGGTGCTCCCCAAGGGGATGCACTAGGACGTATGAATCCCTTATCCAACAACTCCTGCATCTACACCTTCACCTAGACAACTTTCCACAAAGGAGCATCGTCCCTCATAAATGCATCAGGACAGGTTCACTTAGTGACCATACAAGAACATAGTAGGCCAAGAACACCATGCTGTACGTTCAAATGCCTTGTTTTTAATAATGAACTTGACCAATTTTTTTTCTTATTACAAATCCTGGTAAAATAATCATGCGTGGTCACGTATTCAAAAGCGAACTGTAAAACTTCGTATACTCCTATTCTAAAATTCCAGGATTTTATATAGTACATAAAGATTGGCATCAAAACTCGACACATGGCATTTTTCCATCTTAAAGCCCATAAAACCAAGTTTTGTGAAAATAATCGGTAATTACCATCAAGAAATCAACTGCACAACAACACACATGCAAGCCATCAAAATTACCCATAACTTCTCAGCATACCAAAAATCAACCAAATCACAAAATGTACATTTTCCAGCAAGAAAGACACCAAGAACAATCACAAGACCACAACCCGCCCTTACCGGTAGAAACCGAGTCCACTCACACGTTTCCAAGATTAATTCCAGAACTATAATCAAACGAGTTTGGAAAATCCTCAAATTTGAATATGTTATAAAGGACACTTAGAAAAACACTTTTTATGAAGACACCTTTACCCAGATCATCCTAGAATAAGAGCAATAAATCGCTTAAACCATTACCAAAACTGTGTCCGTGTCCAGAAGTATATTTTCAAAAACCATGTGGTTTGAGGTCCAAAACTCGTTTGTTTGCTCTGAAACTTGACTATGTTAAACTTCAAGATGTGATGAAAAACTTTTGTGAAAAAACCCTTTCCAAAATCGAACCATAAGAGTTGATAAAAATCTTTTAAACACCAAAAGGTCACTGGTTCCAGCACAAAACGAGATTCTATCTTGCATGCAATGAAGCTGAAATCTTGTCCTTTTGAATCCGGAAAATCCTGAATAAAATATATTTCATAAATAAAGATGTTTAAAACATTTTTCAAGAATGAAGTAACCTCAAAATCATAGTACATTTTAACCATGAAAATAGCAAACGGCGAGTGTCCAGTAAACTGCAATTAATTAAGCTAATCCAACTTAATTAATCTAACCAAAGTTAACTAACCTAATCATTGTCAAATAACCTAACCAAGGCTCGTTAACACTAATCTAGGATTAACTAACTATTCCTCATTAGCACTAATCTAACATCGGAGCGCAATTAACAGCCTAATCAAGGATTAAGGAGTTAAATCACCGGATTAGGACGGCAACGCGACAACGACAAAAACTTGAGACTACAAAGGCTCTCACGGAGGTTTGACGGAGGCGGGGTCGACTCTACAAGCTCACGCCCAAGGGGAACTTGGCTCGGCTTTGGGGCTACTAGGCTGGTCTCGGTAGCTGCTGGCGGTGGGATAGGCAGCTGCTAGACATAGGGCATTGCTATTCGGTAGAGTGGGACATTGGGTGGTGAGGCCTTGCGGCTGGTGGGGGAAGCTGCTGCTGTGGCATTGGCTATGACGTGAAGGGGGCGTTGGACGGTTGGATGAAGTTGGCGGTGCTAATGGTGAAGATGGGAAGTCGGTGTGAAGTGAAGATGGGATGAGGTGGTGGCAACTGGCGGTGATGATGCAGCAGCACAAACCAAGGGAAATGGAGAACTAAGTGGAGAGGAAATGGAAGGAGTGGGGGTCGGCAGTTGGGAAAGGGGACGAAGAAAGGTGAAGGAAGAAAATAACAAGAGAAGTAGAAGGGAAAGAGGAGCGGCAATCATCACAAATGCCCCAAAGTCTTCATGCCCAAAAGTCCATGGCTCATTCAATTAGAAATTTGTTCTAATTTCACCCAAATAAACCATTTTGGGGGTAGAAAAATCCCATTTTTCCTCCCATCCGAATTTCTCATTTTATTTCCTTTTTGTCTTAAATTCATTTTTCCGCAAAATTTCGAACTGGAAGAAAATTCGCCGAAAGATGAGATGACGTCCTCTAAATGAATCGTGACACGCTCGAACGTCCGATTCTCGAAATTGAATTCAATGTCGTGTTTAAAATCGACCGAACGCGACTTTAGTACGACGTAACTTATCGGGTAGCTTTTAGGGATTTTAACGTGTTTGACCCGTGGTTGATAATTTTCGATTCACATTTGTGCATCTTCGAATAGTAGACGACTCTCGGTTGTCATAAAATCGTGAGGGTTCAATTACGTGTCCCGAGTATAATATCGATAGAAAATTGGTTTATTGTTGTTCGACGCGAATATCACAATCATGTGGAACCACTGGCAATTTGACTACGCAAATCCATCGAATCGACTCATAACTATTTGCTAATCGATTTTTAATGGTGTCGTATTGACCATTGCCAATTATTATGATCAAGTGATTGATTTCTGATCGAATTCTCTAGTCTATCGCGTTTATATCCCTTAACAGCCTCACCTAATAGATTAGTTAACTCATGAGTGATCAATTCCGAGTAAATTAACCATAGATCAGTTCCGAGTGAAACGGCCAAATTTTGGGATGTCACAATTTGGTAAGTTAAATCTTGGTTGTAATGACTTGGTGTCTTGTTGTTTTGACTATTTTGTGATGCATTATTGCTCATTATTTGATTTTTATAAAATCATGCTTAGCTATTTTAGGAAAACTTTCCCATGGAAATTGTTCCATACTATGTTGTGCATGTTAGGAAATTTTTTCATGGCTTAATCACCAATGGGTGTCACCTAATTTTGCTGATTTCTTGTGCTTGGTCTAAATATTCCTGTTATAAGCTTTTGGTTGTGATTGCTTAGCTAGGCCTTTTAGGCTAGTTTATGAATGAAATTAAGGCATATCATCTCCATGAAATTTGTTTCAAATCCTTTAATCTTCATTGTCAAATATTTTCAAATACTTGATTTGACCTTGAAACTGCTTTGATACATGTGATGTTTCTAAAAGCAAACCTTTAAAAATTGTTTTCAATACTTGATTTGACCTAGGGAAATTCATGGTTTGGACCACATTTAAAATGTCTACAATGCCTATGAGTGCATTTATGCAAGCCCTGGGCAAGTCTTGGCAATTAAATGCGTTCCATAGCCTAGATATCCCTTAGTCCAAAATGTTTTCAAATTTGTTTAAATCTTGATTTGACATTGTGAAATTCATGGTTTGGATGTGGCACCCCCGAAACGGCCCCCAATCCATTTAGGTCGCCACAGTTTGCTTACCTCTCGCTTACTTGACCTGAAGGTCTATAAATCTTGGGGGTTTATAACTCTTAGATCGGTCCCTACGCAGTTTATAAATGTATAGTGGAAGCGAAATCACATCTCTCTATCCCAAAATTAGAAATGATGCACACCTACTAGACAGGTTTATAAGTCAAGCCGAACACTTTTATTTACATAGGTTTGATAAACAACATCGGTCGGTACATCAAAACTTGCCGTGGTTTTCTATACTCGGCTTCATAACAAAAGATAACCCCACCTCCCTTTGACTTTCCTTTTCATGCATTCTTATACAAAAGTCTATCAATTAGTGTCGACAGTCCAAAAATGATTCATCTGCTACCCGTCCCTCTTAGTCACACCTAGCTTGGTCCGTCAGCTGGCAGCGGTGGCAACATCCCCAGCATGAAACCATCACGACGAACGTGCGCCGACAGGAACTCCTGAACCACTGAGCCATCAGGTGTACCAATATCATACATAATCAGAACCCACACTCGAACAAAAGACTAACCCTCGTATATTAGGATAAGGGTGCTCCAAACACTCGCACTCAACGTCAATTGGGACACCATGAAATGTACCAGGGGTGACATGTAGCAGAGACATGTGTTCTAATCTAAAATGTTAGTCCCCAAATGGGGTGAGGACAACCACTCAGCAATAAAAGATTCATCAAGCCATGTCAAGCAGTACCGTCAATGTCTAGACTCATGCAAGATAGACAACAACAGGTAATCAAGGGACAAATATGCAACAATATCATGAAATTCTTTAATGCAATGGCAAAAATGCAATTTTAAAAGAATCAAAATGCATCTTGTCCAGTTACCCAAGTCTCGATCATAGGGCCAAACTGTAGTGACACGTCCCATTCCATGCCATACAATTTAATCCTATAACCATACCACAAACACACTTAGTAGAATCATCCATTTTATCATTCAAAAGGTTTTGTCCCCCGGAGGACCAATGTTTGCGTCCCTCCAAGCATTCGCATCCACCTTGGCATTGCGAAAGCCTCCAACATTTAGCCACTAGGGCCACTGGGCATCCGGAGCGTATCACACCTCCAGGCATCTCATACCCCACTTGGCATCACGAGGAAAACCTTCGAGGCTCACCATGAGAATGGTTACCCCGGCCCTCTCTATTTACGTACCGACTAGCATACAACCGGGCATCCCAAAGCTCCCGGGGAAAAACCTCCGGCATTTTGCCACTAGGGCCACCGGGCATCCACAAGGCATCGACTCATTCAATCCTTTGGGCATACCGACTCCCGGGGCATCGTTGACTCGAGGATCCAATGGCAACAATTAACATCTTAATTTCAAAAAACACTTTTCAATGCAATGACAAGATGTACCACGAATTCTTCATCCAATCCCAATATTGCATAATATGCCAATGCCAGTATCATCATGTCAATGACAATGCAAGATGTATTCACCTTTGGGACAATTCGAACAAATTAAGAACTAAACAGCTCGATTCTTACAATGCACAATTCTGGTAAAAATTTCAGAATAATCCCTAAATGAACTCAGAAATTATGAAATTTTGACATGTTATAAATAAGACGTAAAGGAAAAAGTTTTATGCAGAACACCGAGTCAAATTTCTTATATATCGAGAGCAGTAATTTCTGTATTCTTTGCTAACACTTTGTAATGACTTCCAGATTTAACATTATCATAGAAAAATCGTTTTATCAATCAAACCTTGTTTGTTTATTCTAAATTTTTTATGTGTTATTTCTAAAGATATGCCCTACAACTTTCATTAAGGGTCCAAAGTCAAAATCTAGCTAGATAATTACAGAAAATTCATGGAATCACTGAAGGTCATGCTGTTTTCTGCGAAAACAGTTTACTAATCCAAAGAGAACTACCTCTACTCATTTGAATCCAGAATCCAACGTCCACAGCCAAGTGTTAACAAGTCTATTGCACTACATTACAGCTGCTTCACTTCCAAAAATCCACTATAGTTAGACCCTTAAGTTCTTATTTCAACCCAAAAACCGAAATCTCATAGAACATACTCTGTTTTTTTTTTTTTTTTTTTGCTCAGTTTTCTTAGTCCAACTTCATTTCATTCATCCAAAATCAACATGCACCTCCCAATTCTGCATTTTCTCACATCTACCAGCATTTCACCAGATAATTGCAGCATGCAAGACATGGATTAGTGAACTTTCACTTGCCTCGAGCTCTTCTACGTGGTTGCAAACAAAAATACGGGCTCGGGGGGTCGCGGCTTGGCTCAACGGCGATGAAGACCGGCGGCATCGACTACGGCAGCTCGATCACGGGCAGAGGGCCGCCTTCCTTCTCTGCCCTCACTCGCTCGGACCGCTCGCTACTCACTCTCGCTCGAACTCTCTCTCTCTCTCTCTCTCACTTGCTCAATTCCGAATGCTTTTGTTTCTTTGATTAATTGATTAGTGAACTTTTGCATGCAAGTTAACAGGTGGCTTAAAGGGAGAGAGACAGATGGAGGGTGGCTGAGGCAGCAATGGGCAAGTGGAGAATGGCGTGTCTCCCTTGTTTGGTTCCCCCCCCCCCTTTTGGTCGACACTCAAGGGCTTCTTGGGCTGCTTGGGCCTTAAAATTGTGGCAAAAAGATCCAAATTAAATGGCCCATAATCTTCAGATATAAGCCCATAATTTCTGCACAAATATGAAGCATTTTGTTTTCCAAAGGAATCAATTTATATTCCCATAATCAATTTGCTTCATGTACAAATGCATAACCGAAGTTCTTGCGTGGAGAAAGGATTTGGTCAAGCGACATGATGGCAAAATTTCATTTCCTTACTTGTCAATTCGCATGAAGAAAAGACGTACGTGATCCTTATGTTCGGTCCAACTCCTCAACATTTCATCCTTAAATTCAGCATGCGTGTTCCTCATGTATGACCGAATTCCATCCCTTCGGTTCTTAAATAAAAAAAAAAAAACAAATTATCAGTCGATCAAAGTCCAAAGATTTTCTTTTGTTGCACAGTTGATCAGTCCATTGCTAAACATATCATATCAATCCACTAAATAAACAAATACGAATCAATGCCCGTAAATGACATCAATGCCACAGTTCGATGATACTTCCATCGATTGGTCATGACCGTCATGTGCCTGAGGATCGTTGAAATTCTTGGATGCCACATTGGACCATATTCAAAATGCCTGCAATGCTTGTGAGTGCATTTATGCAAGCCTTGGGCTAACCTTAGCAATTAAATGCGTTCCATAATTGAAACATCACATGCACCCCCCCCCGGTGCATGTAATCACGTCATCCATTAGAAATGTTTGTGTTCGTGATTAGCACGTGCCTTGATAACAAGTGACTCGCTGATGGTTCACTCACTTGGTTGATTATTTGGAAAATAAGGTCCAAAAGGCTAGCTTGTGTGCTTAATTTTAGCTCCTGCATGTGATTTCTAAATGTATATTAGGGTTGATGTGTGATACCAAGAGAAAATCTTGGGGATCACATGGAATGCCTCATTAAGGACTTTCAAGTGTTATTGGCCATGTGAGAACATAAATGATCAATAATCACTATAAGTCATAAAATGAATAGAGTAGGTGTTTAGAGGGACCTACGCATGATTTGCAAAGGCCGACCTCGAGGCCCAATTTAAGTTGATTTTGAACTTTATTTCACTTGATTGATAGATCTTGCTTTTGATTATTCTGACATTTATGGATGTTTCTTTCCATTGTAAATACCTAGTTATAATTCTTAGACTAGATTTAGATTAGGATCCTGAAGATAGAGAGAACACAAAGATGATGGAAAGTCAATGTCCATTCTAACCATGATTTTATATTTTTCATCCCCGACATATGTCTCAAGTTCTCCTTATTTGTATAAACACCCAACAAATTATGGGTTTTTCCTTTTCGTTTACCTTTTTGAGTTTTCATATTTCTTAGGATTGCTTGTTAGATTTATTGTTTACCTTGGTTGTTTACTTACCGTTTCACACTTTTAATTCAATTGATTGCCTTCTTTTCATCTTTCTTAGAAATAGAATGACACGAAAATGACCATCCACACATGATCGCCTAGCTAAGGATAAACGGTCTCGAAAAAGTAAAAAGAAATACATGGATACCTTAGGGAACACGACATATTGTTAGGTATTGGAAGGTCGCTAATAGAAATATTAGTGTAATTTAAGTCCCCGAACCTGGATGTTTAGTTACATAGGAATCGAGAAACTGTTCCCGACCCTCGATTGGGTTCTCCAATCAACCCCAAAAAACGAGGCTAGTGGCAACTCCCGTCTGATTTCTAAGTTGTCTTAAGCAACTACACCGTTTAATAAACCCATTGTGAGGGTATAAACTTTTTGAAAATGTTCACGATCATAATTTAACATACTTGATATGGCAGTATCCAATAAGATGCCATCCTATGGGCAAAGACGTACTATTAAGAGGGTTATTATTATCGAAATACCCTTAAACTCACCATTATGTCTGATTTCATTTTGACCTTATAACTGTCGATCAAGATGTTCCACAATGTTCAGGCAGGGCCATGACACCTTCCGTTGTCATGCGAGGTAGGAGGATGGGAGACCTCACGACTACGATGAAGTGAACTCACAATTCGTTTTGTCCCCAAAAGGTGAGGTGATGACACCCTTTTGTGATTGTGAATTGTGAGGGAGATCTCGTGGTCAAGTACCTCTAAACTTGACCTTTCCCTCTTCCTTTCCTCGAAGGCGGGGTGGCAGAGAGATTGTGTAACAACCTTGACTCCATCCCCAGGGTCTCGAGCTACAAGGATTGTCAAGACCAAATTTTTCGAGGTTTGGACCACCTAGGGTTTGGCTAATGGATTGTTAAGCCTAGACTTAACTCGGGCTCTCCCAAGCCTATACCAATTTGCGACTTTAGGTTCAAGTTCTTAACATGCAATTGATTTTCAATTAGGAGTCGCTACTAATCTATTTTTTGATGGGTCGATTAGAAACCCAAGTAAAGTAATGGGAGATTTACTTTACTCCTATGAACCAGAGACTATGGGTACGGGGACTTGGTTACGCTAGAATTCTCTAACGCCCTTTCGGTACCTTTCTTTTTATTTTGAAAAATGTTTGGCAATCAGTTTGGATTGATTTTAAATCTATTTTCCTAACATGTGAGGTGGTCATACGGGTGCACAATCCACCAATTTAACACCAAATAAACAATAAATAAATTGCAAAAACTTATCTTCAAGCAACGAAAGCATCTGCAATATTAAATTAAAATCCACATCAACAACCCTAGATATGGTTTCTAATTAACACGCAATATTTATTTTGTTTTCTCTTTTCCAACGAAAATATAGTCCATATGCAATGCGATGCTTCTAATTCTAATATGAAATGATATGGCATGACAATATGTCCTAAACTATATGACATAAATAAGCATGCAGTCTATTATAAAGAAATGTAATAATTAAATATGCAATTTCAATTAACCCAAATGACTTAATTCTAACAACATGCAATGCAATGCAATGACGTACAAAGTTATTTCAATTGAAATGACATGCGGCATTTATTAAATGACCTAATCTAAAGACGGACAATTTCTAATTAGAAATGAACCTAACAATAATCACTAAATGACGTGAATTTCATGGACCTAATTTTGTATGATGTGCACATGATTTTTCTATTTTAAAAAAATGCAATATGTCCTATAAATTGCAACTAATTTGTCCTAAGACAAATTTTATTTTTTTTATGAAATGCAAAACATAACTATCTAGATTAAAATTCTATCTAGCTTATATTAATCGGGTCAGACTAAATCCTAATTAAAACTAAGATATTATCTTAACCTAGCAATCTCTAACCTAAGATGCAAAAATCAATCTAAACTTAAAATGAATGCAATTTATTCTAATATGTCATGACGTGCCAAGGATGCCCTAATTCTACATGACATATGCATGATAACTTTTCTGTTTTTTTATATTAATTTCGAAATTAAAACTAATACATTCAAATAAAAAAACTAACAACCTAAATGAATGCACTTTCTTTTTGGATTTTTTATTTAAAAATTCGAAATAAGATTGCAATCCTAAATATGCAAGATAATAAAAACAAACCTAATCCTTATTCAGATTTTTTATTTTCTTATTGAAAATTCAAAATAAGATTGCAATGTTAACCCTAAACATGAAATATTCTAAAGCAAATCTAATCCTATCTCAAATATTTTTTTGGATTTTTCTTTTAAAAATTCGATTGACTTAACCAACTTGACGACAAGCAAATCAAACAAGATGAGATTGATATCCGAAAATTGACGAACCATATCTCACACATGAGATCGGGTTGGCGAATTTTAAATTAAATCGCGAATTGAATCTCAGGCTTGAGATTAGATTGTCGATTTTTTTAAGGGATTGAGAGTCGGATTTCGGGCGCGAAAATCGGATTGTCAAAAATCGGATTGTCAATCCCTAGCTTGAGGGACTATTTCACGTTGGAATCTCAATCACGTATCAATGAATAATCACACAAAAAAATATAAAAAAAACTATAAATTATATAAAAATAATAAAGATAAAATAATAAAAAACTACCTAATCTGATTTTTTCTCTTTTCTGTTTTTTCTTCCTTTCCGCACACAGCCGTGGATCTCCAAGGGGAGAGGGTCGATTAGTCCGGCAAGGGGCTCTGACAAAGGAAAATTCCGGCGGCAGCAGACGGCAGAGCACGGGAAGCGAACACGGAGCAAGGCTGGCAATCGGATCGGCAACGGCAGCAGCTTCGAAGGCGGAGCAGAAGTGATGCGGGTCCGCCTGGCTTCGATATGGGTCACTGATCAGAGGCGGAGCAGCTGCTGGGCGACGGGCGATGCTTGGGTTTGGCTGCAGGAGTGGTGGGTCGCAGCACGGCAGGGCGGAGCGGCTTGAATTACCGGCGACAGGTGTCCAGATCGGGCGCGGGATGCTCTGGCGGAGGCTTGGCGTCAGGCGGGGCAGCAGGGATAGACGGATGTGCGACGTCGACAATCAAGTGCGAGCGTGATGGGATGGGCTCCTACGGCTCGCTCAGAGGTGCAGAGGGAGTGGTGCTGTTCGCGAGCAGGGGCGCTGGTTCGTGCGGCGTTGCAGTGCTAAAGCGAGGGCTCACGGAGATGGACGGGCTAAGGCGTCGGACTTTCTCGGATGGCAATCGGTGGGACTGAGCTTCAGGCGACTGTCGGAACGGTGGCAGTGTCGCGAGCGCGGGGCGGGGTCGCGAGCGCAGGGCAGGGTGATCAGCGGCTTGGGCAAGAGTGTCACCGGCGGAAGGTTGAAGAAGAACAGTAATTTTTTCTGTCACACGCTGCTTCTCCTTTTTCACTGTTGTTGCAGTACTTTTCCCCTCTTATTCATGACGACTTCCCCTCTATCTTCATTTTTTCTTCTTTTTCGGTCAAAGAAGCAAAAACATTTTTAATTTTTCCTTCTCTTCCAAAAGTGAGTGAAAAGAAAAAGCCCCCCCTAGGTCCTCGTACATTGTTGCTTTTATAGGGGGTAGGAGATAAGTTTTCGATTTCCTCTTCAAATCTACATCCGCGATACCTTTTCACCAACTGATCACTATTGATAAGAATTCAAGATTACAATAAATATTTTCTCGAAATCCAAATCTCGCAAAGATAAATCGCAATATCGGAATATTTTTTCACACATTTGCCTTATCGAAAAGATTCATATCCCAAAAAAATTTCAAAATTTTTATTTTTCACGTGATAATTAAAAAAACATGGGCTTGAGCCAACCAGCTCGCTTCATGGGCTTAGTCCAACTAGTTTGAACCCATTCGCACTGGTCCAATAAATAAAATGCCAATTAAAATAAAATAATTATAATAATAATAAATGCACCTAAAAATTATATGCTATGCAATTGAATTATAATTTTTTTAGGGGTTAAAATTAATCCCTAACTTTTTGATAAATGACTAAACGGGTCGCCAAAATTTAGGTGTCAACAACTGCCCCTCTTTGAAGGTGAGCTCGTAGAGGTTGCCTTCAAAGATAAATTGAGACCTAAATTTTGGTTATGCATATGCAATGGATGATTTTTGTTGGAAAATGAATTCCATTTTTTGATGCAACTTATATGATGCATGGAAATGCTAATGCAAACGATAAAGGAACTTACCTGGAATAACTTACCTTCAAAGAGGGTAGAGTGATTGAAGATAGTTGGTGTTACATGTCCAGGACCCGTACCATTTTATGGTCGCCCAGAATAGTAACATGGCTTTGTAAAGAGATTGCTTTCTCAGGACTCGTACCATTCTACGGTCGCCCAGTAAGATAGTGTTTGGTTGTGTCTACGACCTGTACAATTTTACGGTCGCCTGAATAGGGAAATAGGTTTTGTCTAGGACCCGTACCATTCTACGGTCGCCTGAATAGGGAAATAGGTTTTGTCTAGGACTCATACCATTTTACGGTCGCCCAAACGAGGTTTTGCTTGGCTAGGACTCGAACCATTCTTCGGTCGCCCAGGCTTGCAACAGAGATCAACTGACCAGGACCCGAACCGTTCTTCGGTCGCCTTAATCAGATTGAATCTAGAGGAAAATCTTTGGGGGACAACTCAGTCGAGTGTCGATTAAAAGGGACTCTGGGCTACAAAAGCACGACATGTCGATAAAAGAAATCTGGGCTACGGAAGCACGCCGGTTCGGTAAAATGGACTCTGGGCTACAAAAGCACGCCAAGTCAATTATAGGGAACATCGGGCTACAAAAGCACGCCGAGTCGATGAAAGGGATTCTGGGCTACGAAAGCACGCTAGGTCGATATAAAGGGACTCTGGGCTACGAAAACACGCCAAGTCAATAAAGAGGGATTCTAGGCTACGAAAGCACGCCAGGTCAATATAAAGGGACTCTGGGCTACGAAAGCACTTTAGGTCAAGAACTTCGGGCTACAGAAGCACGCCAGGTCTATTAAAGGCGACATCGGGCTACGGAAGCACGCCAAGTCGATGAAAATGACTCTGGGCTAGGAAAGCACACCAGGTCGATATAACTGGATAGCTTGACCAAGTCAAGTGTCGATGCACTTGAGAGAGAATACATGCACAACGACAAGTATTTTAGAGTATGGTAGAGATATACTTACCTGGTGATATCTCTAGTTCTTAGGGATATGTCTTTTGGAATTTAGATATCCTGTTGAGGTATTTCACCTCATGGTGGAGGTTTCTCATATCCTAATATCATGAAACATTCTGCAAGGAACTTGAATTACCTGTCAGACATGATTTAGAGCAAAAACTGATATGCATTCATCAAAGAGATAGATAATCTAAGCTACTCTAGAATGCACATTTCAAAATTCAGTGAGGTTTTCATCAACTCAATCGGGATTTATGCATAATGACCTTTGCATCACCCAAATTTCCACTGGAGAGAATTATCATTCAAGACAATCTTCACTCATGACATGGATTTCTTAAGAATACTAAATGAGAGACTTTCGGTTAGAAAGGACTTTCACTCACTCTCATTTAGAATGTCTATTTTACACGAATCACTCAATTTCATCATATCGACATGGGTCCGAGTATTCTCGCAAGCGGTACGATCTTACCAATCTGAGAGGTCTTTAACAGGGACCATAATGTTGGCTTGGTCAACGGCTTAACAAAGGGACTCTTTGAGTCAAGGCTATTGAATAAATAGTCTTGTAATCATCTCCGGGTTTACAAGTCAAGAACCCTGCAAAATGAAAAAGAAATAATCTTGCTCGCACTTCTTTGAGCGATGCTTATAAACATATGAACTCCTACGTTAATTCAAATGCCCTAATCTGAAGAGACTTTGTAAGGGACGTAACGTAGGTTGGGTTCATGGGTTGAGAAATAAAAGGATCATTAGGCTCAAAATGTGTGCAAAAAGGTGTGAGTTGATGATCATCTTGGCATTGCCACCAGTTTTCTTTTTCACCATCGGGGATTGTCTTCATGAAATCCCCCATTGATTGTAGAAACTCGGCATTTGAGTTCTTTGAGTATTGCTCCATTGGGATTCAATTCTTACAATTGACAGTCACCTATCTTAACTTTCTTTTTTGATCTATGGGCATTGACCTTGCTTTTACTAGGCACACCGCTTTTTCATGCCCCTAGTGCTCATGCATTTTTTCTTTACTTCTTTCATGGGCATCGGCCTTGCTTTTACCAGGCACACTGCTTTTTCATGCCCCTTAGTTCTATTTTGAATTCAATTCTTGCGCATAATGCATGCGTCAAGCAAATTACACTTTGAATGACACTCGAACTTTTTAAGAGTCTTCATCTGCCTTTTGCCTTGCCCTAGTGTGGGGAATGATCATCAATTGGGTTTAAAAGAAATGAAATTATAGGCTCAATTGGGCTATGCAGAGGATATAAGTGTATGGGATAGAGAAAGAAATGTTCTTCGTCATCCTAAGGCATTTAAATTAACGCATGATTTCAATGTAATAGCACTACTTGAAGATTGATACAAGTGAAAGCAAGAAAATTTCAATTCATTTTCCTCACCTCATGATGCCATTTTATCTCCTAGCTGCCCCGATGTGGGGTGATTCTTGACAGGGGTGATTTGAAAAGAATATCCGTAAGTGTATGGGCTCAAAAGGTTTAAGCAATGGATCACATGTAGTGTTTGGGATAGAGAAATGAATTGCCTCTCATCATTTCGGTTGCTGTACTCTTGCGAGAGAACTCTTTACCTTATGGAAATGAACCTTCCTACACTCATCTCACAAGTGTATAAATATGGGACTGTGTATAGGATAAGGTTTGCCTTTCATCATCCCGACTCGTCTCATTTAGTATGCTCAATCAATTCCACATCATTCATTAAATTAGTCTATCTTGATGTTCTTTAGTGGAATTGGTGGACAAAACATGTAAAAGTCACCATGCAAAATCCCTTTTTAAAAAAGTCCAACAGCTTTAAGCATGAAAAATTGTGAAATTCAAAACAATTTACCACACTAAAAAAATGGTCTTAAACATTCATGTGGGGGATTATTTCACAATGGGATTGCCTCAGCAATGGATGCCCTTGGGTTGTCCTTATCAGTGAAAATCCACTTTTGCCCCTGCACAAGAGAACGTGCATAAGTATAATACTATGCAACATTAAAGTAAATTCAAATTGCACATCCATTTTGACTCCGGTCGAGACTTTATCCCAGTCGGGTCACTACCAAAACCTGTCATGCCCCCAAATTGGTCATCTCTTTCTCCAGGGAATGATAGTCCTCTTTTACTTGCCCCAAATCTGTTTTTTTTTTTTTTTTTTTTTTTTTTTTTGCAAGTGCGCCCTAACCTCGTTGATCACAAGTCAAGTTTATGATCATTGAAACTTAATATGCTATTTTCAGATGTCCCTTGTCATAACAAGTTATAGAATTATGCACTGAGACAAGAAGCAAATGAGTCAGACAAACAAACAGGTTTAATCTGCTACAAGCTTTGAGAATTTTTTTTTTTTATAACAATGAAATGCTTTTGTTTTCGAAAAAGTTTTTGGGAGGAAGCATGAAAAAGTCCAGCCCTCAAGATTTCTCCGTGGATGATAGTTCCTTTCATGGTTGGATATCATCATTGGACTGGTTTGGTATACTACATCATGTCCTCAAAAGTAGAAATAAAATTGTAATTTCATTGAATAGAATCAAATGAATTACATTATTGGAATGTAAATCGTGATTCCTAAACCCCAAAAAAGAGATAAAATTGAAAACGATTTCTAAAAAGTGAAAACCAATCCCAAAAAGTGATAAAAATTCCCACGCAGGGGAATGTGCAACAGTAACAAGTTACTCTTGCAGGCTAACGTTCATGTCTTCCGAAAATCCTTCGTCATTGGTTCCTATGAAGGGGTCATCGAACAGACCTGTGATTCCTTCTAGGGCGTCATCTGAGTTCTCTGTCTTTGGAGGCGTCAGATCGTCCATGTCATCTCATCCACTTGGAACTTTGTTGCGGGAGTCAAAGTAAAAGCTGGGAGGAGCCAAATACTTCACCAGGTAATCAAACTTGCCACTAGGCTGCCCAAGAGTGTCCATCACTTCCACTTCATCTTGCTTTGTCTTAGGGACATTGTCAAGTTTGGCAATGACTAGTGGGTTATCTTCCAGTTCAGGCATGTCGCTATTGCTCATTCGGGTCTTGTATTCCTGCTTCGAAACTACTACCTTAGGGAAAGCAGGTGCAGGAGTCAAATCCACTAGGAGGGATTGGATTTGGGCTGTCATAAGTTGCATAGAGGTGAGCAACTGTTGGAGTTGGTATTCCATAGCAGAGATGCGATCATGCATTTCAGTTTGGTCGGCCATTTTAGCTTTTGATCACGTAATGATAGGCGAACGCGAGGGATCCGTTCTCACCTAATTCAAATGAATGAAAATATATAAGTATGAGGTGCAAATAAAGAATCAATCCATGACAATGATCTATCAACTTTTTTTCATCATTTTTTTTTTCATGAAAAGCTCTTACAAGGAGGGAATTTCCTAAAGAGAGCTAGGAAAATAGACATCCTAGTAAGATCAAATTTCCTAGACATGAATTGAAAACAAATTCTCCAAAGTTTTTTGTTTTTCCAAATGATTCATTGCATGGCAATTTCCTCATTTCATTTCTAAAAGGAATTAGATCAAATGACTATACTAGATTGTCATGGACAGACCAAAAGCATAACAAAATAAATTTCATGGTATAGAGATAGAAAACTTACTTTACCAAGAAAAATCAACGGCAATCACATAGACATGAGCATGGTAAGTGGCTCGATTTCCAATCTATAAGGCTTATCAAAGTGAAGCCACAAGGATGATCAGACTAGCCACAGGCTTGTGTACTATGTCAGGTCCTCATGACTCCGGCTTGGTCAAAGAGCCGACCCGGGTCACAGGCATGCAGACCGAGGTGGGTACTCTTGACCCCATGAAAGAAACTTTGGGATTGAGATGGGCGACTCGTACCGCGGGCATGCGGTCGGAGTGGTATCCATCTCAATACCATCCTAAATGATCCTATGCGGCCCAGGTTCGGTGGCAGGTTGTGTCTGCAAAAGTGTAGTGCAAGATGTAAGGCATGCACAACAGTTTAAATCAAACAACACTTCATATATAAATAATAAACCATACATTCCTACACCTCCCTGCAAAACAAAGGTCAGCAAACACTTCCCCTTATACCTCCCATCCTACAAGAACATTTAACACCTTAAATGTTAGGGGCGTACCTGGAATCCTCGGTGCAAAACAAAACATTTTTCAAAAGAAAAGAAAAATTGGCCTAAATCCACTAAGAGTTTTAACTCAAGTCCCCAGTGGAGTCACCAAGCTGTCGCGACCAAATTTTTCGGGGTTTGGACCACCTAGGGTTTGGCTAATGGATTGTTAAGCCTAGACTTAACTCGGGCTCTCCCAAGCCCATACCAATTCACGACTTTAGGTTCAAGTTCTTAACATGCAATTGATTTTCAATTAGGAGTCGCCACTAATCTATTTTTTGGTGGGTCGATTAGAAACCCAACTAAAGTAATGGGAGATTTATTTTACTCCTACGAACCAGAGACTATGAGTACGGGGACTTGGTTACGCTAGAATTCTCAAACGCCCTTTCGCTACCTTTCTTTTTATTTTGAAAAATGTTTGGCAAGTAGTTTGGATTGATTTTAAATCTATTTTCCTAACATGTGAGGTGGTCATACGGGTGCACAATCCACCAATTTAACACCAAATAAACAATAAATAAATTGCAAAAACTTACCTTCAAGCAACAAAAGCATCTGCAATATTAAATTAAAATCCATATCAACAACCCTAGATATGGTTTCTAATTAACACGCAATTTTTATTTTGTTTTCTCTTTTCCAATGAAAATATAGTCCATATGCAATGCGATGCTTCTAATTCTAATATGAAATGATATGGCATGACAATATGTCCTAAACTATATGACATAAATAAGCATGCAGTCTATTATAAAGAAATGTAATAATTAAATATGCAATTTCAATTAACCCAAATGACTTAATTCTAATGACGTGCAATGCAATGCAATGATGTACAAAGTTATTTCAATTGAAATGACATGCGGCTTTTATTAAATGACCTAAGCTAAAGACGGACAATTTCTAATTAGAAATGAACTTAACAATAATCACTAAATGACGTGAATTTCATGGACCTAATTCTGTATGATGTGCACATGATTTTTCTATTCTAAAAAAATGCAATCTGTCCTAGAAATTGCAACTAATTTATCCTAAAACAACTTTTATTTTTTTTATGAAATGCAAAACATAACTATCTAGATTAAAATTCTATCTAGCTTATATTAATCAGGTCAGACTAAATCCTAATTAAAACTAAGATATTATCTTAACCTAGCAATCTCTAACCTAAGATGCAAAAATCAATCTAAACTTAAAATGAATGCAATTTATTCTAATATGTCATGACGTGCCAAGGATGCCCTAATTCTACATGACATATGCATGATGACTTTTTTGTGTTTTTTTATATTAATTTCGAAATTAAAACTAATACATTCAAATAAAAAAAACTAACAACCTAAATGAATGCACTTTCTTTTTGGATTTTTTATTTAAAAATTCGAAATAAGATTGCAATCCTAAATATGCAAGATAATAAAAACAAACCTAATCCTTATTCAGATTTTTTATTTTCTTATTGAAAATTCAAAATAAGATTGCAATGTTAACCCTAAACATGAAATATTCTAAAGCAAATCTAATCCGGACTCAAATATTTTTTTGGATTTTTCTTTTAAAAATTCGATTGCCTCAACCAACTTGACGACAAGCAAATCAAACAAGATGAGATTGATATCCAAAAATTGACGAACCATATCTCGCGCATGAGATCGGGTTGGCCAATTTTAAATTAAATCGCAAATTGAATCTCGGGCTTGAGATTAGATTGTCGATTTTTGTAAGGGATTGCGAGTCGGATTTCGGGCGCGAAAATCGGACTGTCAATCCCTAGCTTGAGGGACTATTTCATGTTGGAATCTCAATCAGGTATCAATGACTAATCACACAAAAAAATATTTAAAAAAACACAAACTATAAACAGCCGTGGATCTCCAAGGGGAGAGGGTCGATCAGTCCGGTGAGGGGCTCCGACAAAGGAAAATTTCGGTGGTAGCAGACGGCAGAGCACGGGAAGGGAACATGGAGCAAGGTTGGCAATCGGATCGGCAACGATAGTAGCTTCGAAGGCGGAGCAGAAGTGATACGGGTCTGCCTAGCTTCGATATGGGTCACTGATCGGAGGCGGAGCAGCTGCTGGGCGACGGAGATGCTCGGGTTTGGCTGCAGGAGTGGTGGGTCGCAGCACGGCAGGGCGGAGCGGCTTGAACTACCGGCGACAGGTGTCCAGATCTGGCGCGGGATGCTCCGGCGGAGACTCGGCGTCAGGCGGGGCAGCAGGGAGAGACGGATGCGCGACGTCGACGATCAAGTGCGGGCGTGACGGGATGGGCTCCTACGGGTTGCTCGGAGGTGCGGAGGGAGCGGTGCTGTTCGCCAGCAAGGGCACTGGTTCGTGCGGCGTTGCAGTGCTAAAGCAAGGGCTCACGGAGATGGACGGGCTAAGGCGTCGGACTTTCTCGGATGGCAATCGGTGGGACCGAGCTTCAGGCGACTGTCGGAATGGTGGCAGTGTCACAAGCGCGGGGCAGGGTCGCGAGCGCAGGGCAGGGTGATCAACGGCTTGGGCAGGAGCGTAGCCGGCGGAAGGTTGAAGAAGAACAGTAATTTTTTCTGTCACACACTGCTTCTCCTTTTTCACTGTTGTTGTAGTACTTTTCCCCAGCTATTCATGACGACTTCCCCTCTCTCTTCATTTTTTCTTCTTTTTCGATCAAAGAAGCAAAAACTTTTTTACTTTTTCCTTCTCTTCCAAAACCGAGTGAAAAGAAAAAGCCCCCCTAGGTCCTCATACATTGTTGCTTTTATAGGGGGTAGGAGATAAGTTTTCGATTTCCCCCTCAAATCTACATCCGCGATACCTTTTCACCAACTCATCACTATTGATAAGAATTCAAGATTACAATAAATATTTTCTCGAAATCCAAATCTCACAAAGATAAATCGCAATATCGGAATATTTTTTCACAAATGTGCCTTATCCAAAAGATTCATATCCCGGAAAAATTTCAAAATTTTTATTTTTCACGAGATAATTAAAAAAACATGGGCTTGAACCAACTAGCTCGCTTCGTGGGCTTAGTCCAACTAATTTGAACCCATTCGCACTAGTCCAATAAATAAAATGCGAATTAAAATAAGATAATAATAAAAATAAATGCACCTAAAAATTATATGCTATGCAATTGAATTATAATTTTTTTTAGGGGTTAAAATTAATCCCTAATTTTTTGATAAATGACTAAGCGGGTCGCCAAAATTTAGGTGTCAACAAGGATTATTTTCACAACATCGCAGGCACATCACCGTCCCATTTCTTTTATCTTTTCATTAAGAACATGCGCAAGCGTACATACAACATCCAGACAACAACAAATAGTCAAGAACACAACCACTTACAAAAACACAATTACACCAGTTATATTTACAAGCCTTTTTGTCATGGGCCCTTATGTTTACAACCACTACATATTCTATGCTCAAAAGGCTGAGGTAAACCTTAGCTCCTTTAGCTAGACTGCAACTCCAGAACTAGTGTGAGACCTCCATGCTTGCAATTCTAAAAAACAACGGGGTGAGTCATGGACTCGATAAGTAAAACCCCTAATTCTCTACTAGGAGGACATCACGTCGTCAAAATTTAGTAGGTGCAATACTCGCAATGCAATATCAATGGCAGATTAACGACAAATTTATTGCTACACCTCGACTACATGCAGATGTCCATTATAGCATACTTCAATGCATACTTACCTTCAGCTTGTCCATGAACATATCAACATATCATATTTATGCATATACTAGCACAAAGATAATGATTTTTTATCATCATCCTGGCTCGACCAAGCTCTCTTGTGGCACCCCGAAACACCTAAAGCCACCACAGATTACCAAAGAAGAACCTTAGTTCCTAGGCATTTTTTTTTTTTAATATATAACGGTCCCAGCGCATCTTATTTTGCGGAAGCATAATCAAGTCTTACCAATTCTCCCTCCAACGATCATGATACAATGCACACCACTAAACATCATAAGAAAAGATAAAGCCAAGACACTTTTATTTACATATTTTTTTATGATGGATTTTCTCGGGTCGGTACAAAAGAAAGGCCAAGACTTTTAACTACCCTCGGCCATAACCCCAAAAAGAGACAACTCGACCCTCTATGTCGATCATGCAAAATCCTCCATCTACTAGTGTCGGCTATTGTCTAAAAAGTAGCAGCTCCTACTCCTCACGCGCGGGCCGTCACACCCATCCCGTTGCGTCAGGCAGTGGCGGCGGCAACATCGCCTGCATCACTCCCTCTCGACGAACGTGAACAGATATGAACTCCTAAATGACTGGGCCCCCAGCCAGGCCCACTTCATACATTACTAATGCACGAACTCGAATGAATGTCAGACCAGGGATGGTGGGACAGTTGATCTCCACACACTCGACCTCCACGTCCGATGGAAGGCCATAAAAGACGCCCCGCGTGACAATAGGGAGCGGCATATTTCTAATCTGAAATGTTAGTCCTCAAAAGGGGTGAGTACAACCACTCAACAGGTAAAAGATCCAATAAACCACTCAATGCATCACACAGCACAATCAAGACATCATAGTATAGTTCATACCATTCATACATCCAAGCATTACTTACCTTGTAGCCATGCACATGTCATCATACCATATATGCATATACATCCATGCATTTATCATCAAGCATACATGCATGTACCATCATGCCATATGTGCATATACATCCATGCACTCATCATCAAGCATACATGCATATACCATCATGCCATAGGTGCATATACATCCATGCACTCATCATCAAGCATACATGCATACATGCATATACCATCATCCCATAGGTGCATATACATCCATGCACTCATCATCAAGCATACATCCATAGACCATCATGCCATAGGTGCATATAGATCCATGCGTGTTCCTCATGCATGGCCGAATTCCATCAATCGATCAAAGTCCAAAGACTTCTCTTGTTGCACGGTTGGTCGGTCCAATAGATAAAAGAAAACGTGGCCGTTGCATATTTGAGGGTTGTTGGAATTTTCAGATGCCACATGTGATCGCATCAGGCGAGTCCTCTGCCTGTCCTCTTATGATGGCGTGCACCATTCCTTGCACTGGAGGTTTGTTCTGTCCACCCTGATGTGCAATCTGCGACGCAAATCCTCGGTTTGGATCTATTAATGGCAACGGTGACAACTGCAATCCCATTTGTCTTCGAGGACAATTCTTGGTCATGTGATCCTGCTGGCCACACTCAAAACAAGCACCAGACCTAGAATGGCACGGGGTTAATCTATGTCATCTTCCGCAAAAATGACACACACCATTCTGTTTTGACGCTGACTTTCTTATCCAACCCTTCTTGTTAGGCGGAATCGGATACCTTTCTCCAGTCATAGGTCTCTTCACAAACCTATTTCCATCCCTGTTTGACCTAAATCTTGACCTAGACCCGGCGGCTTGTTCATTTTGGTCTCTCTCTATCAACTGGGCCTATTCATACAGTTCGTTGTAATCCTTCAAATTGAATGGCACCAGCGGACTCCTTAAATCTGGTCTGAGTCCTACTCTGAACCTTCTAGCTTGGTCTACTGGATCCTCGATCAGCCTAGGGGCGTGCTGTGATTGCTCAACGAACTTCGCTTCGTACTAATCTATTATCATTGCACCTTGGCGAAGGCGCTGGAATCCAGCCATCTTCAGTTCCCTAGCACTGTCAAAAAAGTACTTGCAGTTGAACACTACGATGAAGGCGTTCCACTCCAAAGTCACACCTTCTGGGAACACTACTCCTCTGGTGGCCCTCCACCATGTACTTGCGTTCCCCTATAGCTAGTATAGTGCAAGGACAACCTTCTCCTCCTGAGTGCACCTTAACAGTGCAAAAGCCTTCTCTAAGTCTTGGATTTAAAGTGTTATAGCCTTGGGAGCTCCTGCCCTAGTGAACCTCGGTTGGTTCAACTTCAGAAACTGCTCAACAAGCTTATGCATTGGCTTCTCTCTCTCTACAACCATGTTCCTAGGTAGAACTTCGGCAGGTGTGGCAATAGGATTGGCAATAGTAGCAATAGCAGTAGCAACATCAGCGGCGGCATTGGCTGTAGTAGTGACGGTTGCAGTAGTGGCGGCTGAGGCGATGGTGGTGGCAGCTTGATTCTAGGCCTGCTGCCCTACCACATTCCCAAGCATCTCAAGTGCTTGAACGATCCCCCCTATTTGAGGATCGTAAAGGGCTACTACCCCAACACCGACTGGAGGCGGCACTACTCCACTTGCATTGGCCCGAATTGGTGCTCTACCATGACCACCTTGGGTACCGACCCTGGTTGGCGTCTTACCCCGAGTCGCTGGTCCAATGGTCCTTTTCCTAGGAGTCCTCTGCTCCTTATCACTCATAATAAGTTCTTTATAGAAACCTGCTTTCCAATTCCATACAAAATTAGAAATTGACTGATCCACACAAAACAATTTACCAAACAGCTATTACTCACATGCATCAGTATAAAATAAAGGCATTTTCTACTAACTATCCCAAGAACCCATCACCCCTTATCACTCCAACTACCGACCAACTCTAATACCACTCAGGGTATGGATGTCATGCCCCAAACCACGAGCACATGCCCATCCCTCGGTGGTTAATAAAAATTTGCGACGTCCAAGGACGCGTCGTCGACCCTTTCATTTCATTGCACATGCAGAAGTGGATAAACAAATCCCTTGATAACAACCAGCATGGGATAGAAAAGCAGAAAAACAAATCACAATCAAAACATGCTTTTCAATACACACTGAGTTATATACAAAATTCAACAACCAAAGCATACTACAAAAGGGAGGGTCAAGAAGCCAGCTAAGCAGGCAAATCTCCACTCGAAAACTCCGAGGTTTCCCGGGGATTTGGGTCCAACACATCATCATCAAGAGAGTCAGCTGTACCCTCGCCATGAGCGACGTCTACCACTGCAACTGGGATCTCAAAATCCTGCAAGGGACCCACTCTGTATCCATTGAGCCCGCGGCGAAACCATGCCCTAAATCAATGAGGTACCCTCTGAGGTAGGCCATCATCGGCCCAAACCATAGTCACCACGAGTTCATAGACCTAGACCCCGTGGCCCCCGGGAACAAGGAAATCAGTAATCAACTTGGTAACCCTCTTAGGCTGACCATAACAAACCGAAGGCTCCGCCATCTAATGACCTGAGAAGAATTGAGCCCACGATAGGGTGAGACAATGTCTCAGCAAGTTCACCCCCTAAACTCTGACTAGGAAGGAAATATGCCTAGAAGCAGTCCTAACCACACAACCACACAACCATAAAGACTCACCTCATCTCAACACCACCCTACATGTCAATACAATTCATATCACATACATGAGCAGTAATTTAAGCTCAATCAATTTGAACGCCATACTCAATCTTAGACGATAACAGGGGTCCTGATTATGGGGCCAAATCGTTGTTACATGTCTCATACTGTTCCACACAATTTTGTCTCATAATCCAACGTTTTTAACTCAATCAGTCATGTGTTCCTAGTTTTGATCTTAGCCCAATGGGCATGGCCTACTCAATATTCTGGGGTCTTCTGGCATAGCCAGGCATCGTCTCACCCCATTGAGCATGGCAACGTCTCTATTAAACGGCAATCCCGAAGGAGCATCAATCCAGAATTACGAAAATAACCAAAATTTCAATCATCACTCAATTTGTACAAATTAACACTCAATTGCATAAACTAAGCTCAACACTGCAATTAACATGAAATTCTGGTCACGGATTATCTCGGTCTAATTTTCAAAAAATATTAAATAATTAAATAAATTACAAAAATAATTAAATAAATGCCATTAAATACCAAAAATACCAACTTAGGCCGAAAATGCTAATCTAACCACCTAAACGGGCCTAGAAAATTTCTGAACCTATATAGATAAATAGCACATCTTATCTAGTCCCTAATTAATCTAATCTAACTACCTAACATGCATAATTAAATAATTAAAACACTAATCTAATCTAACTAACCACCTAATCCATATTTAATCTTAAACTATTCATTCATTAAGCATAATTAACTTCCTAAGTAGAGTTTAGCAAGTAAACTCACTAGTTTAGCAGGTCAGTGAGTCCACGGCGACAGCGACATAGAGGCGAGCGAGAAACAAGCCTGCGGCGAGACCAAGCGAGGTCGGGAAAGGCCTCGAAAAGCCCCTTGAAGCCCACAGCAAAGCTGTTGGGCTCGATTATGTTATGAAGGAACCAAGCTGGACCGAGCGGCTAGAAACGGCAAGGCAGGCGATAGACGGCAACGGCGGACCAGGTAGAGGCAACGACGGCTTGGACAGGCGGCCAGGCGACATGCGATGACTGTAACATGGCTTGGCTTCGTTGGACAAGGGCTCAGGTCGGAGGGGATGCAAGTAGGGAGGCGGATGGCTCGCGAGTGCAGGCGAGTGGCTCCGGCGGACATGTAGGCACGACGGCGGGTCAGGCTGCTTCGGGCGACGATTGATAGGCTAAGGGGAAGGAGCTGGCTGTCTCTAGTTCTCTCAAGTTCACAAAAAACACAAAGATGCAGAAAGTGAAGCCAAGGAAGAAGAAGAGATGGGCTGCTGCTAAAGGCGGGACAAAGGCCACCAAAGTCAACCAAAAATATCCCAAATGCTTGAGCAAACCGCCCCCCCATGTCCAACCCTATCCTCAGCCTCTTTTCCTTCACCAATCTTTCCCAACAAGCCTTGTTAGAAGCTGAAATGTTGCACCTCCCTTGGACCTACGAATTTTGGACATTAACCCTCCAATTCCAATTAAATTCCCCTCCAAATGAGCTCAATTTGGCCTCCAAAAATTCAGCCAAGATGCCATCATCCATCTCATGATTTTTCTCATTAATTTGTCCAACTTGAACCCCAAAAATGCGACAAAAAATGACCCTCTAATTTTTCCGGTCCAAAATGGCCCCACTTTGAATTTTCGCCAAAAAGTCATTCTTTGCAGAAAAATCTTCGAAAGGTGAGTCGAGGCTCCCAAAATGAATCGTGACATGACAGAGCTAAATCGGGTTCAAATTCACGGTTAATATCAATCTAGTGCGATTTTAGCGTAACCTAACCAACCGAGTAACTTTTAGGAATTTTTATTGCAATTGACCTATGGTCGATTATTTTCGTGCCACACTGTAAATCTTCGACACATTGGCAACTATCGGTTGTTGTGAAAATCTCAAATTTTCAAATACGGACACAGGGTATTGCAATGACAGAAAAATCGGTCTAGTGCCATTCAACAGAAATTTTGCAATCAGGTGAAATCACCCATACACTAATCACATACCTTTTATCGAATCGACCTATCTCTGGTCTCTGATCGATTTTGACGGTGGTGTATGACCCTTGCAGATTAGCACAGTTGAGCAGTCGATTCCTAGTTGAATTCTCAAGTCTATAATGTTTATATTCCTTAATTGCTTCACCTAATAGACTAATTATCCTGTGAGTGGCCAACTCAGGGAAAAGAACTATAGGCGTGTCAATAAAAAGCCCAACTTATTCAATCGAAAATGGAACCTGAAAATCAGGATGTCACAAAAACCGTCCCTGGGGCCCTCCCGATCATCGTTCAAATCCGTAATATACCAAGCTTGGAAACAGTGGGGCACGTCATAGCCCAAACACTCGTTGACCCAAACCGTTGTCACAACCAACTCACGGAATCGGTTGGTATCGGGGATAGGGTAGAAGGTATTATCTACCTCCATATCCCACGGAACCTTAAAACGAACTAGACGAACCTCCATACTAAGGGTTTGAAAAAGCTTAACCATGACGGGGTGAGATAAATCTCAGTGAGTCAACAACCTAAGCTCCGATTAGGATGCAAATTCACCTCGAAGGCAATCCTAAACATGCACCATACAAAACTCACCTCGCCTCGGCACGTACCTGCATATTAGTGCATCACATATGCCATTATAAATACAACAAGCATAATTAATAACAAGAACATAGGATTCTCATCCTCCATACATTTACATGGCTCTCGATTATAATGTAAAACCATTATGACACGTCCCATACCATGCCACATAATTTTTCCACATAATCAAGCACAATAGCACAACCATTCAAGTGTGTTTTGGTTATTACGACCCATTGGACACAGCCAACTCAACAGTCGACGGTCATCCGGCGTAATCGGGCATCGTCCCACCTCGTCGGGCATGGTAACGTCCAGCATCCTCTACCTAGACGGCATTCCACAAAGGAGCTTTGTTTCAAAATCCATCTGCAAACGGCAACATCTAGCATCCTCCACCTAGACAACTTTCCACAAGAAGCATCGCCCCTCATAAATGCATCAGGATGGGTTCACTTAGTGACCATACAAGCACATAGTAGGCCAAGAACACCATGCTTTACGTTCAAATGCCTTGTTTTTAATAATGAACATGACCAATTTTTTTTCTTATTACAAATCCTGGAAAAATAATCGTGCGTGGTCATGTATTCTAAAGCGAACTGTAAAACTTGGTATACTCCTATTCTAAAATTCCACGATTTTATATAGTACATAAAGATTGGTGTCAAAACTCAACACATGGCATTTTTCCATCTAAAAGCCCATAAAACCAAGTTTTGTGAAAATAATTGGTAATTACCATCAAGAAATCAACTGCACAACACCACACATGCAAGCCATCAAAATCACCCATAACTTCTCAGCATACCAAAAATCAACCAAATCACAAAATGTACATTTTCCAGCAAGAAAGACACCAAGAACAATCACAAGACCACAACCCGCCCTTACCGGTAAAAACCAAGTCCACTCACACGTTTCCAAGATTAATTCTAGAACTATAATCAAACGAGTTTGGAAAATCCTCAAATTTGAATATCTTATAAAGGACACTTAAAAAAAAACTTTTTATGAAGACACCTTTACCCAGATCATCCTAGAATAAGAGCAATAAATCGCTTAAACCATTACCAAAACTGTGTCCGTGTCCAGAAATTATGTTTTGAAAAACCAGGTGGTTCGAGGTCCAAAACTCGTATGTTTGCTCTGAAATTTGACTATGTTAAATTTCAAGATGTGATGAAAATTTTTTGTGAAGAAACCCTTTTAAAAATCAAACTATAAGAGTTGATAAAAATCATTTAAACACCAAAGGGTCACTGGTTCCAGCACAAAACAAGATTTTGTCTTGCATGCAACGAAGCTGAAATCTTGTCCTTTTGAATCCAGAAAATCCTGAATAAAATATATTTCATAAATAAAGATGTTTAAAACATTTTTCAAGAATGCAGTAACCTCAAAATCGTAGCACATTTTAACCATGAAAATAGCAAACAGCGAGTGTCCAGTAAACTGCAATTAATTAAGCTAATCCAACTTAATTAATCTAACCAAAGTTAACTAACATAATCATTGTCAAATAACCTAACCAAGGCTAGTTAACACTAATCTAGGATTAACTAACTAATCCTCATTAGCACCAATCTAACCTTCGGAGCGCAATTAATAACCTAATCAAGGATTAAGGAGTTAAATCATCGGATTAGGATGGCAACGCGACGACGAAGAAAACTTGAGACTACCAAGGCTCGCATGGAGGTTTGACGGAGGCGGGGTCGACTCTACAAGCTCACGCCCAAGGGGAACTTGGCTCGGCTTGGGGGCTACTAGGCTGGTCTCGGTAGCTGCTGGCGGTGGGACAGGCAGCTGCTAGACATAGGGCGTTGCTGTTCGGTAGAGTGGGACGTTGGGTGGTGAGGCCTTGCGGCTGGTGGGGGAAGCTGCTGCTGTGGCGTTGGCTATGACGTGAAGGGGGGTGTTGGACGGTTGGATGAAGTTGGCGGTGCTAATGGTGAAGATGGGAAGCTGGTGTGAAGTGAAGATGGGATGAGGTGGTGGCAACTGGCGGTGATGATGCAGCAGCACAAACCAAGGGAAATGGAGAACTAAGTGGAGAGGAAATGGAAGGAGTGGGGGTCGGCTGTGGAGAAAGGGGATGAAGAAAGGTGAAGGAAGAAAATAACAAGAGAAGTAGAAGGGAAAGAGGGGCGGCAATCATCACAAATGCCCCAAAGTCTTCATGCCCAAAAGTCCATGGCTCATTCAATTAAAAATTTGTTCTAATTTCACCCAAATAAACCATTTTGGGGGTAGAAAAATCCCATTTTTCCTCCCATAAGAATTTCCCATTTTATTTTCTTTTTGTCTTAAATTCATTTTTCCACAAAATTTCGGACTGGACGAAAATTCGCCGAAAGATGAGACGACGTCCTCTAAATGAATCGCGACACGCTCGAACGTCTGATTCTCGAAATTGAATTCAATGTTGTGTTTAAAATCGACCGAACGCGACTTTAGTACGACCTAACTTATCGGGTAGCTTTTGTTAGAGAAATCTATCCAGAATATTTTGAAGCTGACAAAACGTTTCTATTAGTCTAGTCTGGATATTTGCAAGCCTTCTATTTAGAGTCTGAAGACTTTCACATCACCGCACTCAAAGACTCAAGACTTAAGACTCAAGACTATTCTCATTGACAGTTTTCTAATCCAAAGGACGAAGGAAATCCAGAGCCGAAGTATTTGGTTGAAGATTTATTCCTATCCTCTGGAGAAGATCTCTTGGCTGGATAATTGTAACGGATTTATTCATTCGTTATCAAGATCGTTTGAAGATCCGATGATCAACGAAGTATTCTTGGAAGGTTCTATTCTTGGAAACCAAGATCCTGATTGTATGGGCGAACAGATTGATGGGCTATCGTCAAGTTCCTTTAATAGCTCGAATGATCTTCTTGATTGATTCCGTCCAACGGGTAGATTGGAGGAACTCCTTTGGAAAGTGCCAACGGGTATGATGGCATAAAGGAGTATAAAAGGAAGTCGTTCTAGCTGCTTTAGTATATGATCGATAGAAAAATTCCAGAGTCTGAAGCACCTTGATTATTAGTCGATTCATTCTGAGCGAAATTGTAGACACAGAGAGTGTCTATACTTAGTGATACCTTAAGCGAGTGTGATAGATCATCCACACCGAAAGATCAAGGGAGAACATCGCTGTAACATCTCTTTGTTCATAGTGGAATCCAGCCAATACGCTGTCAGTGCAGAAGAGTGGACGTAGGCTTGAAATAAGCCGAACCACTATAAACCGCGTGTTCAAATTTCTCTTCCCTTCTCTCAATCTTACTTTGATTACCGTTTGTCTCGAATCTATCAACTGTCTAGTATTGTGAAAATATCGAGAAAATTATTGCATATACCTATTCACCCCCCTCTAGGTACTTATTCTAGCTACATCAATTGGTATCAGAGCTCGTGTACTCACTTTATTTAAAGTGTTTTACTTCAAAGTAAAAGATCCATGGCTAGTATGCTAGCACCAGGGCTGGTGGAAGGTCAGAGCAATACCAGACCACCCTACTTTGATGGAAAGGATTACAACATCTGGAAGAACAAGATGAAAGCCTTCTTACGATCAAAGGATCCTCTGGAATGGGATGTTGTAGAAAGAGGAATTACTCCTACAGCCGCATCGAGTCTCGAAAGAGGAAAAGAAACCGTTGAGACCAGCGGAATGACTCAGAAGAGATTATCAAGAGACAAGCACTCGATGCAAAAGCAATTTACTCTTTATATTGTGCTTTGTCACCTACTTGAATATAACGAAATATCTTCTTGTGTTACAGCAAAAAGAAGTTTGGGATAGATTGCACATCACCTATGAAGGAACAGATCGAGTGAAGGAGACCAAAATTAACATTCTCCTCGGTCAATATGAAGCCTTCAAAATGAAACCAGAGAATCAATAACCGACATGTTTAGCCGTTTTACGATATTATCAATGGTCTTGAGAATCAAGGACAGAAAATTTCTGATCCCATGAAGGTAAACAAGCTACTTTGCGTGGACTCTCCAAGGATTGGAATCACATAAAGACTTCAATCGAGAGACGCAAAGAATTATGCCACTATCTGTCGATGAGCCGATTGGAACTCTTCGCCTTATGAAGTGGAACGAATCAATGAAGACGAAGATCCAAAAGGTAAGAAATCCATTGCATTAAAATCAATTGATGATTCTCGATGATACGATTCGAAGATGACATGGATGATGAGGAGCTTGCTCTCATGATAAGAAGATTCAAAAACCGAATAGAAAAGGAAGAAGGTTCAACTCAAGAAAACAAAGTTTTCAAAGACAAGAGACCAAGTCTGTTGATGATGAAGAACCAAACAAAGATGTAGTTTGTTTTGAATGTAAGAAAAAGGGACACATCAGACCCAACTGTCCTCTTCTGAAGAAAAAGAGAGGAAAAGCTGAAAAGTTTCGAAAAGCTCTCAAAGCCGAAACCTGGAGTGATACAGAGTGTGAAGAAGTGATAATGAATATGCCAATCTATGTCTGATGGCACATTCAGACTCAGACTCAAACTCTGGATCAGACTCAGACTCAAACTCTGGATCAGACTCAGACAGTGAATTTGAGGTAAGTGAGTTTAAAATTCCTGTCAAAGTTTCCAAATACATTGATGAATTGTGTTCTAGTCTTAAGACTTCTCTCAAAAGAATTTCCGAACTTAAAAATGAAAACTCAACTCTAAAACAAAAGGAAATCGTTTTAGAAGAAAGAGTTAAAAGTTCAGACTTAAATGTCTCTTCTCTTAAAGAAAATAAAGAAAATCTTTTGAAAGAAAATTCTCTTTTAAAAATCGACTTATCGAATATTTCAAAAGAAATTTTCTATAGGGTCCGAAAAGCTTGAAAAATTCTTTCAGGCTCAAAGACCTTACTTTAATAAGTCCGGTCTAGGTATGACAGAAACAATTCCCTTGATTGATTTTCCTAAAGTAAAAGAAAGAATTAAGAAAAGACCCCGAGAGAGGCTTACAAAAATCATTTCAAGAAAGTTTTTGTAAAGTCCGTAGGTCGAAATGCCCTCGATGTTCAAAGTGCAAAAGTCCGGATCACTTTGAAAAAGAGTGTCCTATGGTTTGGAAACCCGTTAAGAAAGTATGGGCGAATCTTTTGTTTATTTTACTAACACCAAAGGACCCAAGAAAGTTTGGGTACCAAAGAAAGTTTGAGACTCTCTTTTAAATGCAAGTCTCCATCAAGAAAAAGGTAAAATGGTATCGTGACAGTGGATGCTCAAGACACATGACAGGAGACTCAAATTGCTTCATAAAGCTTGTTCAAGTAAATGGTGGAAAAGTTTCATTTGGAGGAAATAGCAAAGGAAGTATTGTGGGATTTGGAACTGTGAAAATTGTCAATCTCACAATAAGTAATGTTTCCTTAGTGGAAGGACTCAATTACAATCTTCTCAAAGATTAGCCAATTGTGTGACACTTGGTTTTAAGATCTTCTTTCAAGAAGGAACATGTTCGGAACCAAGAAAGACTCTACTCGATCTTTCATGGATCGAAGACATGGAAATATTTATCTTCCGGATGTGAAACCGGATGAATCGAAATGCTTAATCTCAATTCAAGACGAAGCAAGCTTATGGCACAGAAAGCTTGGTCATGTCAACATGAAGCAATTAGCCAAGATTTCATCAAAGCAGCTTGTTCGAGGTCTACCCAAATTACCATACCAAAAGTCTAATCCATGTACTCCATGTATTCTGGGAAAACAGGTAAGAAATTCATTTAAGCAAATAAATCATGTCTCTACTAATAATGTACTGCAGTTGTTGCATATGGATCTCTTCGGACCAACTAGAACTCAGAGTATTGGAGGTAAGAAATATTGCCTAGTAATTGTGGACGATCACTCCTGCTTTACTTGGGTATATTTTCTTGCAAGTAAGTCTGAATCCTTCTCCTATTTTGAAAAATTTGCTAAAATGGTTCAAAATGAAAAAGGATGTGTTATTTCAAGTATAAGAACAGATCATGGAGGTGAATTTGAAAATCAAGATTTTACAAAGTTTTGTGATGAATCTGGCTTTAAGCATGTGTTCTATTCTCCATACACTCCTCAAAGAAAATGGAGTTGTGGAAAGGAAGAATAGATCTCTTCAAGAAATGGCTAGAACTCTTTTAATTGAAAGTAAGATTTCTTCACGATTTTGGGCTGAAGTCAAGTTTCAACAAATAAGTGCTATATAATCAATAGAGTCTTTTTAAGACCTTCTCTTGAGAAAACCCCTTATGAGCTATTCAAAGGTAAGAAGCCTATTGTTTCATACTTTGATGTGTTCAGTTGCAAATGCTTTATATTGAAAAATGCCAAAGGTCGAATTGGTAAGTTTGAAGAAAGATCAGATGAAGGCATCTTCCTTGGATATTCTTCATCAAGTAAAGCCTACAGAGTCTACAACAAGAAAAAAGTCAGATCCCGTGGAGGAGTCAATGAATGTCAAATTTCAAGACTCTATGCAAGACGATTCCGTCCGACTCATCATGAAGAATCTCGAACCTCGCTCCGCACCCTCCAAAGCCTACAACTCAAGAAGCATCTCGGACTGAAGACCAAAGCATCAAGATGATCGTGAAAATTCAAATAAAGAAAGAGATCATCAACTCGACAAATCAACCAAGAATCGGAAGCATAAATCCAGCCATCCTAAAGATCTTATCATTGGCGACATCAATGAAGGAATTCGCACCAGATCTAAAAGGCATGAAGAGTCTAGTGCTGTGGCTCTCATTTCTGAAATTGAACCAAAGAGCATAGAAGAAGCTTTAACTGATGAAAGCTGGATTGAAGCTATGCAAGAAGAGCTCAGACAGTTCAACATTAATGATGTCTAGGAATTGACACCTAAACCTAAAGGTCTAAAGAATGAAATTGATTTATCCTAAGACAATTCTATTCAACTTATATTAAGGATTAGGTCAGGCTAAATCCTAATTTAACCTAAGATATTGTTTAAACTTAGGAATTTGTAACCTAGGATGCAGTCTATCTAAAAATCAATTTAAACTTTAAATGAAACATGCAATTTTACGATAATATGCAATGACGTACAAATAATGCCATAATTCAACATGACATATGCATAATGACTTTTTTATGTTTTTTTATTAATTTCGAAATTAAAAATTGTCGAATAATTAAACATGCAACCTAAGCTAAGAAAAAAAAAAAAAACTAGCAACCTAAATTGATTGATTTTTTTATTATTTTTATTATTTTTTATTTTAAAAAAATTCAAAATAAAATTCCTATTCTAAATATGCAAAAATCCTAAAACAAGAAATAAACCTAATCTAACTCACATTTTTTGTATATATATTTCTTTTTTCTTTTTTTCTTTTTTTTCGAAAGCAACATTAACTTAAACCACACGACCGCAATTCGAGCCAAATAAGATTGACATCCAAAAAATTGACGAACCATATCTCGTGCATGAGATCGGGTTGGCAATTTAAATTAAATCGTGAATCAAATCTCAAGCGTGAGATCGGATTGACAATTTTTCAAGCGATTGCGAGTCGGATTTCGGGCACGAAAATCAGACTGTTAGTCCAAAATTTCAGAGGCAATTTCATGTCGGATATTTCAGTCATACATTAAAGAATCGAGTCTCCTAAAAAAGCAAAATATAAAAATAAAAAATAAAAAAAACTATCTAATGTATTTTTGCTTTTTGTTATTTCTTTCCAAGGATGTTGGCAACCGTGATGGGTCGTCGGGGGGTTGGGTCGCCGGAGTTCGAAGCTCTGGTGCGGGGACTCCGGCGAGGGATCCGGTGGCTGGCGAGGAAGGTTTGCGGGTGCTGCAAGTTGTGGAGGGGACTTCGGCTTCTGGCGACTCGGGCACAGTGGGCAAACGGTGGGCTTTGTGTGGTGAGGGAGGCTCACAAGTGTTGTAAGTCACGGCGACGACGGTGATGGAGCTTCGAGCAGAGGCAGCGGCGAGCGTTGGGCGCAGTGACGACAGAGGTGGAGCAGGGTGTCTCAAGTGCTTGCTCGAGCAGAGACGGTGGGTGACGGCGATGTAGTAGGCAGCGTTCAACACCAGGTCGAGTAGAGGCCGAAGGCAGGGGCGTCGCTACTACTCAGAGGCTGACGGTGCAGCCCGAAGAAGATCTGCTAGTGGAGCGGTGGTGGAGCAGCGCAGGGGCGACAAAGCCCAGCTATGGATCACGGGTCGTCGGGTGGAATAGTGATGGTGATGCGAGCGTGAGGGGAGGTGTTGACTGCAGGCAGGGGCACTGAGTTAGGCATGCAGCAGCTTGGCTTCTGATAATATCACGGGTCAGACCAGCGGAGCAACAGTGTGGAGGCGCGGTGGCTGGCGTCGTGGTGCTGGCGCAACGCACGACCGGTGCGTCGGGGGTCTCCGCAAAGAAGACGATGCGGTGCCCCCTGCCTTTTTCTCTCTCTCTCTCTCTCTCTCACATCCCCTCACTAGTCTTCTCTGTCTCCCTCACTATAGACCGGTCAATTCCCCTCTTCACTTTTCTTCTTTTTTCTTTCTATTTTTTTTCTTTCTCTCCCAAAACCGAAGGAAGGACCACACGTTTTTTCCTCTAAATTGTTTCCAATTCCTCCCTCTTGTGTTTGTACACGAACAACACCTTTTATAGGGGAAAAATTTAGACCTTCGTGGCATATTTTATTTCCAATTTTGCCTGTGCATAATCTCCTGAATATATCGTTACACCTCACGCGGTATCCTCTTTTGTATTTTTCAAATATTCCATCCGAAAATTTCCTTTCTACTCAAAAATCTGTCCCTCAATGTATATTACCTGAATATGTGAAAACTCTTAGCGAAATATGTGAAAAATCTCACGCTCACCGTCAGTCCAATAAAATAAAACAAAATAAGATAAATGTTTCTAAACTATATGTCGTGCAATTATTATTATTATTTTTTTGGGGTAAAAATTAACCCATTTTTTATGCAAAAATTGACGTGTCAACAACCTGTTTTTACACGGTGAGACTATCACATCTAGTCGAAACCCATTTTTACACGGTGAGACTGTCATATCCGATCGAAACTTGTTTCTACATGTTGAGACCCTTTTTCCAGTCGAAACTTGTTCTTATACGATGAGACGTCCCTGCTAATCGGAACTAGTTATCATATAGTAAGATTTTCCCATCTCGGTTGAGGGACATCTTCTACAAAGTAAGGTCATCCCTTCATATCCTTTTCTCATTAACAGCCCCAATTGTCATCGTCTAGGGGCAAAATTTAGGTGTCTCTTATGTTTGAAGGGAAGCACTTCAAGCTCTCATTCAAAGAGGGGCAGCTATTGATACCTAACTTTTGTCATTTTACTTAAGACTTAATAGCATTAAAAGATAGGAATTAGCCACCAAAAAAATAAATAAATAAAATCATTAGAAAAGATCTTATGTTTTCACTATTGCACTGCACATTGAATGGTCTTTTCTTAATTTCTTCCAAAAAAATTTTCATCAAAAAGAAAAAAAATTAAACATTTATCACAAAAATTAATTACAAAAAAAGGGAAAAGAAAAGAGAAAACGTGGAAGGGGCCGGGCCGGATCTCACCTTGGCTCGGCCCTCCTTTTTCCTTCCTTCCCCACATGGGCCCGACCCTTCTCCCCTTTGGCCCGACCCATGCCGGCTTCTTCCTCCTCCTGTCCATCTTCGCATGTGGAGCCTGCAAAAGGGGAGAGGAAACCTACAGAGAAGGGGGAAGCAGGTGCAGAAAGAGGGGGCAATAGCAACTAGAGAAAAATAGCAGAAAACGGAGAGAGCAGAGAGCACGCCCGAGAGAGAACATAGACGGAGGAGAAAGAAGGGAGTCCACACGACCTCCGCCGGAGATCTCTCCGGCGGTGAGCGAGCCAGAGACGGAGAAATGCCAAGCAAGCCAAGATTTGATCGTTTCCGATAAGATCTAGGAGGTAATGCCGCTATGCCATCGCTCGCCGCTACCATCCCGCCATCCCCGACGACTGTTGTCGTGTCTGTGTCCCCGTCATGTTGCTGCCATCCACAACCCAACCCCCATGCCAGACGCCATCCCTCGAGCATCGCCGCTTCTACCCTCCGAACGCCAACTTGCAGTGCCCGCCGCCGCTGTTGCTGACACTAATTGTCCGAGCTCCCTTGCTGCGCGAGCTGCTATAGCTACCATTGCGAGCATCGCCACGCGAGCAACCTAATCCCTCTGCCAGTCACTGCCTCTGCACCCCTACTGCAGCACCCGTGACTCTGGCTACTCACGGCCACCCTGCTGCCCCTCGGGGTAGCTCCGAATGTTGGCCTGCAAATAACCAGAGGCCGTTGCACCACCTGCAGCCGTGAGCACCACCATGCCAACTTGCCCAAACGCCGTCGCTCCTTGCTACCCGTCGCCGTCGCATGCCGCGTCATCATCCCCGTCAACACAGAGGCACCAGAAAGGAGGCACAAATCGAGTTAAAGGAGCTGGGCCGGGTGCAATTTTCAGGTAAGGTTTTTGTCCGCTTGGGCCTATGATGACGGGCCATCTGATTTTTACGCTTTAGTTTGGCTTTTCGAGCTCAAGCTAGGTGGGCTTGTTTTGGGTATGGGGCTGCGTGTGTGGGCTGACCTTTTGTAAGGGATTGGGCCGTTGGTTGGGCCCAATCTAGACCAAGGAAAGGCCCTACCAAGGCTGGTTGGGCCTTGCCTTTTGGGCGGGCCAATCAGTGCAACCCCTAACCGAGCCAAACTCGAGCGGGTCTAACTAACCCTCCCCGACTGGGTCAAACCCAGGTCCGGCCCTAAAAAGAAAATATTATTATTTTTTTTAAAAAAAAATTAAAAAATTTAGAAAATTAAAGAATTATGGGGTTTGGTTAGGAGTTGCTATGTATTGCCTTTTTTTAATGTAATTAGGCCTTTATTTGCTCGTATATTGATTATATAGCATGTTTAATTAGCATATTTATTTACGTTTGTAGAAGTTTAATTGCATGTGCTTAATTTTACTGCAATTAGGATCTTGGTAGTTATGATTGTTACTTTAATGGTTGCACACCCGCATAATCAACTTGCATGTTAGTGGATATGTGTAAAATCAATCCAAATTGCCTGACAAAAATCTTTCCTTTTAAAATGAACAAGATTAGGCACTAAAATGGCACTAATTGGTCAATTAGTGTAATCAAGTTCCTGACCCTAGATTCTCTGGTTGCGTAGGAAGTGAGGTACACTCCCATACCTCACTTGGTTTCTAGCTAACCACAATAGGGTAGTAGCGACTCCTTATTGCAAAATTCTTGAAAATATCCCAATGTCATGCGAGGTATGGGTTTGGGAGAGCCCACGCCTAATCATGGGCCTTAGGCCTGTCCTTTAGGCAATACCCTTAAATCTATTCCCTTCGCCAGAGGGTAGGTCTCGACAATAGGATGCCATTTGCGGGTGGATTTAGGAATGAAACTCCTTACAAGAATGCACCCAAGTCAACGAGATGTCGTGCTTGATGGGGAAAGATGATGCCTGGTTACGCTGGATGATTTGCGAACCTTTGGGTTCTTTAGGTCTTGAGTGATCGTAATAATCTGGGCAAATGTGTATGGGAAGTGTGTGAGATTCGTATGTGATGAGGTCTAGATTATTGTATGGCATGAGCACATGACTTAGCTCATAATGCGCATTCATATGTTTGGCTCAAGAGCATGAGAGATATGTTATGAATTGCCTTTACATCTATATTGGTGGCCTTGACTAGTAGATTTGTTGTTATGAGATCGATGGGAGTAAAGTGAGAAGTGTCTTGCCATGTTTTGCCATCGATAGATATTTGCATGTTTAGGGCGCTCCCAAGGTCTAGGGAGTTCATTAATTGAGTTTATCTCATATTTATTTGTTGAAATATTTTTAGGCCTTAGGAATCGCTGAACCATTCTGTCATATTTGTTTTGGCCTCCCCATCGAGCATAGCCAAGAGGCGACGGAGTACCCGGTAGTAAGAGCAGCCAACGCGCACTATACATGACATGTCATGACCTTTTGTGTCAATGAGGGTCTGCTTAATCTCGTGTCATACTGATCCATGGCCTAGTATTTTTGGATAGGCGATGAGAGCCATAGTCCCATCCGTGGCTTCGACGGTCCACCGGGTGCCGAAGGATCTGGGGGCGGCATCTATTGGGATGCCAAGGATAAGGACATTCTCGATGGGGAAGTGTCCGACCGTGAGATTAACCCTACACTAGTTGCCATGTAGGAGGCCTAGACCTCGAAGGCCATTGGGGCTTAGGTAGACATAAGGTATTAGCACATTTTGAACAACCCTTATAGTAGTAGAGGTGTAGATATACCTCGGGGCCGTTTTTGAAGGCGGTCATGGCGAAGCAGTTAGGCGTGTCGGAGGTGAAGAAGCTAGTTGTTTGACCCTTGAACTCATGTTGTATGAGATGATGACTCATGAAGCTTTTCATGAACTCATGTTGAACTCATGTTGTATAAATGACTATGTTTTAACTAACATTGCTATTTGATGATTAAATATTTGCTCACGTTTCCACTTGCGCGTTTTAATGTTATTACGATTTGGGTTGGCGACACCTTTTAGAACATAGCAATTGAATGACCAAAAGAGAAAGTAATGCCGAGCAAAGGTTGTCGTGTGGCCGTATGTGGATAGGCGTGTGATAGTCGCTTTTAAGCGTTTTTCTGTTCATTTCCAAAAAAAAAAAAATCCGAAATATTAAATAGGTGACTTTCGGATTGACTTTTTGGTCAATCCTTTGACCAAAAGTCAACTTAGGGTTAAAATTTGATTTTTTCACCCAAAAAATGTCATTAATTTCACTTTTATAAAATCAAATTTAAAAAATACAAAGATTTGATTAAAAAATTAACATGAAATAAAAAAACAACTAAAACGTTGACTTTTGGTCAAACTTTTCACTAAAAAATTGGAAAAATAAAAAAACCCACAAAAACACTTCATTTTAGTGACAATTTGATTTGTGTGTTGAAAATTGCACAAAATTCGATTAAGAGCTTTATTTTCGATTTTTTCGGTTTTAGGTTCAAAATCGACAAAAATTAAAATTCCTTTTTATTTTAGTCATAATTAGGTGTAGTTCCTTTCGAACAATTGGTCTAGGGACTATTTTTAATCCATTCGTTCATTCAATTTCAGGAACTGTCATGTCGAAAGACAAGTTGCCATTTTAAGCCCTAATGAGGGGTCAAAATCAATTTTTTATGATTTGCGAACGGACAATTGTTTTCGACTTATTTTCTTAGTATATGTTCAAATTTGGGATCAATTTTGAGAAATTCATATGGAAAGTTCTTGATTTGAGGGATTTCACTCTCTTGAATGTAAGAAAAGCAAGCTATCGAGCTTTGATTGAAGAAATATAGATTGACCAATTCAAGACTATGGTTCAATTTCATGAATCAATGTCCAATTTTCACATTAGACTTCAATTCATTTTTTGTCTAAGTCTCGTAGCTTCAACTAAAAGTCAATTTGAATGCATTAGGTGATCCTAAGCATGGTTTGTCATGACCCCAACTCCATCTTTAGGGTCACAAGCAACGGGGTTTATTTTTGCAACGTCCTAAGCACGTCGCCAATATCTTTTTGTTAAGCACATTCGGAAGTGTTACAAACAACACCTAGACAACAACCAGCAGCTAGGAAAACAATCATTTACAAACATATAATTACATCAGTTATGTTTACATGCCCTTTTTATCAAGGCCATTATATTTACAACCACTGCATCTTCTATGCTCAAAAAGCTGGGGTAAACCTTAACTCCTTTAGCGAGACCACAACTCCCTCGTGCCTACAATTCTGAAAAACAACGAGGTGAGTTATGGATTTAGTAAGTAGAAACCCATAATTCTTCACTGGGAAGATATCTCATCATCAAAATCCAGTAGGTACAACACTCGCAATGCAATGTCGTGGGTAAATCAATAGCAAACTTATTGCTATCCTCCACTACATGCATATGTCTATTACCGCATACTTCAATGCATACTTACTTTCAGTGTATCAATAAACACATCAGCATATCATGCTTATTTATATACTGGCACTCATGCAAATTCATTTATCGTCGTCCTAGCTCAACCAAGCCTTCCTGACTAAACTAAGGCATCCCGCTTCAAGCCAAGCATCCTAGCTTAATCAGAGCATCTCAACTCAACCGAGGTATCTTGGCGCGAGCTCACTAAGGCATCCGGGCTCAACTCAGGCATATTGGCTTAACCAGGCATCCCGAGGCTAGGTTACCCAAGGCATCCAGGCTCAAACCCAAGCATCCTAGCTCAACTAGGGTATCTGGTTCAATGAACGAAGCATCGCTAGCAACGCTATGTGGTGACGGGCACTTTTTCCTCTTTAGGTGCATCATATAAGTGCATCACACAAGTCGATTCTTCATCTTTCATCTTAGCCAATGCATATAAGACTCGAAGGCGTGCTCATTCAAGTAGGTGTGCCATGACTATTAACAGCATACTATATAATATGCCGAGCACGACTCTTGGTTCGTGGCTTGAGCTAAATGTTTAGGCCATCGCAACTAGATGTCGATTCCAAGCTAAGTGAACCTCAACCTCGTCCCAGCGCGTGAACACACTCAAGCATACAAACATGAGCAAACCATATAAAAGAACATTACAACATACACACGGCTTACACGGGTGAGTACACCACTAAACTTGACGATGTAGGCTATTGCCCAAGCCAAGAGTTAGAGATTCTACTTACCTTCAATGAACCTCGATGAATTATAGGTGGTTTTACCAAGAGAAGGCCATCCAATGATGTGGTGGGCGAGCAAGGCCGAGAAGAGAGAGAGGGTGACAGTGAGAGGGCATGAGAGAAAAGAGAGTGTAAGTGAGGGAGGAAGAGGAGATGGTGTAAAAATGAGGGGAGGGAATGCCTCTATTTATAGTCAAACCCCTCATGATGATCTTTCCAAGTGGACCAATCATCTTCATGTAGGTGGACAATCTAGATTGAGGAGGTGGCAAGCTAAAGAGATGGGTGGCAAGTCTAGTTCCTAGGGGGGACACTTGCTCATTTTTCCGTTAATCCACCTAAGGGGTTGAGTCATCATGGAATAATTACATGTAATTATTATTGGGACACCTAAGCCAATGACTAAGCCTCTCTCATTTAATTGCCATGATTTCATGCAATCATTAGGCTTAGATATGTTCACATTAGCCAACTTGCTATTGAAGTTTCTTCTCTCTAACACACTAAGGTCCATAAGCATTTAATGTATTCTTATCTTCAAGCCAAGAAGTCTCCAGATTAGCTTGCTCCTCAAGTTGGGTGCGCAACCCCCTTCTCTTCCAAGTTGGGCGTGTGACCCACTTATCCCGGGGTAAAAGATAGTTTCGAGCAATTTTTGAAATCGGCATCATTACCTTATAAAATGCACTAGAAAAATTATAAATCTTGATATGTTGTAGAGAAGACCTCAAATAACATTTTTCGTGAAGGAAAATTAGCCAAATTCGTGCTGTGCAAAGAGAAGCAATTTAATGAACACAACCCAAAAATTCACCCATCAAGCAGATTCAACAGTCAGAGAGAGAGATTCATTTTGAAATCCAAATATTTACAAAACTATTAGAAATTTTAATATGTTGTAGATATGGATGTCATTTAAAAATTTTGTGAAGGAAGTATGTCCAAATTTGTAACATTTTTCGTGAAGGAAAATTAGCCAAATTCGTGCTGTGCAAAGAGAAGCAATTCAATGAACACAACCCAAAAATTCACCCATCAAGCAGATTCAACAAATCGAGAGAGAGATTCATTTTGAAATCCAAATATTTACAAAACTATTTGAAATTTTAATATGTTGTAGATATGGATGTCATTTAAAAATTTTGTGAAGGAAGTATGTCCAAATTTGTAACATCCTCAACTTCAAGCCCTTTACAGAGAGAAGTCCGAACTTGGTTTAACCAGTTAAGCCCAATTGCGTTCGGCTTTATTCGATCATGGCTTAGGCACGAACCTCGAGCCAAATAAGGTAATCGATCATGGTTAGACTCGATTGACTCCCGCCCAATGAGATGAGCTTCTATTGGTGTATTTAATGTGCTTCGAAGGTAGCCTATTAATGCATGATGACTAAGTAGGACACTTGGCACAATTAGTCTTACTCTTGAAAGGTAATCATGAAATTTTGGATGGTTATATGTTAAGAGGGGGGTGAGTCATAAGCTCATTAATGGTAGGGAGTGATTCATAGCCTAGAAAAAAGATGACAAAGGATCTTGAAGATCAAGTAGGGCGCCACCCCTTCTCCTTAGGCTTGCCACTTAAGGTTCCATAGGTTTTGACTCTTCATATTCTCGAAATCCCTAGACCTTTTCCGTTTTCCAATTTTACAGAGCTCTTTGTGCTTCGAATTTAGAGAAACTTCCTTCATGAATGTTGTTAAAAATATCTTAATATATAACATGCTTAAATTTCATATTTTTCCGACGTGAAATGATTGGGACGATGGCCCAATCAATTACCGTACAGAACTTGCCCGGCGTAGTAAAAACAACGACCCGATTGCCTTCTCGATTTTTTATAAAATTTACCCTTTCGAATTTGAACATAATTTCTTGAAAAAAGTTTTAAAGGACATCCATTTATACAACATATAGAAATTTAAAATATTTTTGTGAAGATTTAGATTTTAAAATGAGTCTTTTTCTCCAACCATTGAATCTGCTTGATGGACAAATTTTTGGGTTGTGTCTAGTGATTTTATGCTCCTTCCACAGAATGATTTGGACTTGGATTTCTGCATAAAAAATATCTTTTAGGGTCTTATCTACAACATATTGAAATTTTATAATTTTTCGAGCCCATTTGATGAGGTATTAAGGCTGATTTTAAAAATTGCTCGAAACTGTTTTCACCCCAAGATGAGAATGCCACACGCCCAACTTGGAAGGGGAAGGGCTGCACGCCCAACTTAAGGAGCAAGGCTAATCTAGAGTATTCTTGATTTAAGATGAGGATGCATCAAACACTTTTGGACTCTATTCCTTCAATGGCAAGATTGAGGTGTCCCCAATGGCATGGAACTAATTATTCCCTAGGATGAGACTAGAAGACCAAGTTGCCTTACATTTAGTACCCTCAACAAATGATTCTTGACTTAGGAAATAGTAGAGGCCAATGATGGAGCCTTTCAAGAATATCTTGGATAGCAATTATTGGGGGAGATAAGAAGGATCACTTCATTTATTAAGAGCCATCAATACAAATCTAGATGGACCAATTAGGAACTTGCCACTTGAAACTTAGAAGCCTTTGGAATAACCTATAGACTTGCCACCTTGCCTTTAGACTTTCCACCTAAGCTATTGACATTAAATGCCTTATCAAGACCATTAATGAAGGGTGTTCTATAAATAGGGGCAAGGCTCATTCTCTCCCAAGCATGCACACACACAAATTTATCTTCCTCTCTTCTTCTTCCTTGCCCACCCACACCGACCCCTCCATCTTTCTCTCCATGGCTCTCTCTTTAGGTGTCCTTGCCGCCGTTCGCCACCACTTGAGACCGCCGGTTAGAAGGTTGTAAGTAGAACTTGCTAATATGTGGTTAGGGTGTTGTGTTACCCTAATCCAAGCATGTAGCGAGTCCTTGATTGAAACGTTGTGACTATGTTCTTGCTTGAGGGTCGGTTGTGTTTGCTTGGATCAGTTTAGACCTTGTTTCTTGATTGAGTTTGATTTTAGTTTGATGAGCTTTGGCTCGTGCTTTGGTTTGAGCCGCTTTGGAAGAAGCCGGTTCATGTGTTTATTCAATATGCTTTGATTTTTTCTTTGATACAAACCTATTTGTAAAGCGTTTTTGTGAAAGCTTGGTATTTCCTTACAAAATTATTTCCATTCATTTTCATAAATGCATGTTCTAGTTCATGCCCCGTGCTCTGAAAAGGGGTTTCGTCGGCCTTGAACATACATGAGATCACGTCAGATTAGTCCTTTCATGGTTTTGGCACAATATTGAGGTATATTGTTCTCGAGCCAAGTTAGTACTAAATCGGTGCTCAAACGTGTCGACATGTTCAACGTCTTGGTTCTAGTAAGTCATTTCACACACTTATGTCCAGCATGCCTTCGGGTCCTTGAACTAAAAGCAAAGATAAGAACCAAATTGTGATGCTTGATGCATGGATACACGATGGACTAATTTATGCCATTGACCGATAGATTTAGCGACGATGCCCCCCTCGCCAATGGGATGCCTCGTTAATAAGAACAAGATGCCCCCACACCAACGGGATGCCTTGTTAATAAGAACGGGATGCCCCCATGCCAATGGGATGCCTTGTTAGAAGGACAAGATGTTGTGATAATTCTAGCCGTCACCCTTCGATTAAGGGACGTTGCCTGATTAAGTTCGGATGCTCGGTGGATTCTGGAAGAGTCAATGGATTTCGACTGTTAATAAATGAATCTCGTGTGCATGAGTTCCACACATTATGAAATGGATTTTGGTTATGCTTGCATATGAGCGAGGCATGAGTTCCTCATATTATGGAATGGATTTTGTTTATGCTGGTATAACATTGAGTGAGGCGTGAGTTCCTCATGTTGTGGGTCAATATCGAGTTATGTTTGCATATTGTTGACTGGGGATTTCTCATGTTTCATATGAGATAAAGCTTTTATTTTGCTATTGATCTACCATCGACTAATGTCTTGGATGAGTTATATGCTTGTTGATAGGCGAGACATCCTCCTACCCATAAATTAGTGGGCTTTACTTACTAAGTTTCCCTAAAACTCACCTCTCATCCTTTCAGTCTTGCAGGTATGGAAGTCTCATGTCAATTTTGGGAGTTGCAATCTTGCTAAAGGAGCTAAGGTTTACCCCAACCTTTTGAAGATGTGGTAACTATAAATATAACGGCCCGTGATAGAAGGGCTTGTAAACGTAGCTAATGTAATTGTGTGTTTGTAAATGGCTGTTTTCTTAGCTACTTGTTTTTGTCCCAGTATTGTATGTATGCTTCCACATGTGCTTTGTCACGCCTCGAACCTCGAGCGTGCGCACAACCCTCGGTGGTTGATAGAATTTCGCGACGTTCCCAGGACTCGTCGCCGACCCTTTTTATTTTATTGCACATGCGGAAGCGAATTAACTAATCCCCTGACAAAGACATACATGGGATAGAAAAACAGAACAACCAATTTCAAATCAAATACACTTTTGTAAACACTTCAAGCTTACATAGAAGGTCTATGTCATAAAGAACGACTAAGCCACCTATGCTCCTGACCCTTCTGCTTCAAGCTCCTGACTCTTCACACTAGGGACCTGAAAATGGTTATTCAATAACCAGTGAGATATAAATCTCAGCGAGTTCCACCCCTAAGCCCCGGTTAGTACCCCAACTCAACTCGGGATATCTCTCTAGAACCTCCCTTCAAACAAACTATGACTAACAACCAACAATCAATAGTCGGTTCACATGCAACCTTACCTAGTATGCCAAACCCTGCAAGTTGAATCTCTGCACAATACACGCAATGCACATGGCCATTAAATGATGCAGTTCATCAATCACATACGAGTCGCGTCACAAGCGATCTCACTTGGCCATTGCCGCACCCTGCACGTTATCAATTCATGCATGCATGCCATGAACAAGGTGATCAACTCATGCATGACTAGAACCAATGATGCCACGATTCTCATGCATTCTTGCACATTAGTGCGTCACCTATCACACATCAATATATTCCACGTATCCCGATTATAAGGTAAAATCGTTATGACACATCCCATACCGCGCCACACAATTTTACCCCATAATAAGGTGCAACTATCTCACTCAATACTCCATACCAGGCTCAAGGTTCTAGAGGTGTCCTCTCCTCACGAAGTTCTGATATCGTGTGGCACTTTTAGTCCCTAACCTCAGTTAGTCATAGTTCAAGGTACTAGAGGTGGCTCCCACGAATTCACACTGTCGTGTAGCACTTAGTTCTCGACTATATTAAGCAATAACTCTGTTGGAGAAATCTTCATGAAGTGTTTTGAAGCTGACAAATCGTTTCCATCAGTCTAATCTGAAGGTTTGCAGACTCTACTACTTAAAGTCTGAAGACCTCCGAACAGCCAGACTCAAGATTCAAAGTCTATCCTCATTGACAATTTCTAATCCGTTGAAGAAAGGCTATCCAGAACTAGATGTTTCATTAAGGATGTGACCTTATCGACTGGAGAAGATCTCTTAGCTGGATATGACATAACGGAATTCTTTATTTGATCATGATTGATTCGAAGATTAAGGATCTGATGATTGGCGAAATATTCTTGGAAGGTTCTACTTATGGAAACTGAGATCCTGATTGTATGGGCGAACATGATTGATGGGCTATCGACATGTTCCTTTAATAGCTCGAATGATCTTCCTAATTGATTCCGTCCAACGGGTAGATTGGAGGAATTCCTTTGGTAAGTGCCAACGTGTATGATGGCATAAAGGAGTATATAAGGAAGACGTTCTAAGTTGTTCGAGATGTGCGCGATAGAAGAATTCCAAAGTCTGAAGCTCCTTGTTATTTAGTCAATTCCTTTGAGCGAAATCTTGTACACAAAAGAGAGTCTATATTTGTGAGAAACCTTGAGGAAGTGTAGTAGAATATCTACACTGTGGAATCAAGGAAAAGCCGTGTCTTTGTAACATCTCTTTTGTTCATAGTGAAATCCAGCCGGTGGGCTGTCAGTGCGGAAGAGTGGACGTAGGCTTGGAATAAGCCGAACTACTATAAACCTTGTGTTCAATCTTCTCTTCCTTACTCCTTGCTTTACTTTGATTGTATTTCATTTTGTTAACCAAAAGAGAACTCCCTTTCTATCGTTTGCCTAGTATCGCTTCCGTATCTCGAGAAATTGTTTTTACACTTATTCACCCCCCTCTAGGTGTTTATACTAGCTATCTCAAACTCAAGGTACTAGAGGTGGCTCCCACGAATTTCCATTATCGTGTAGCACTTAGTTATTAGCCACGAAAAGCACTAGTATAAAGTTCTAGAGGTAACTCACACGAAGTCTCACTATCGTGTAGCACTTAGCCTCTATACTATGCATTGCAAAGCTTCTAGAGGTGGCTCCCATGTGACTCAAGTCACCATGTAGCACTTAGACCTTGACTACTATAAGCAACGGTATAAGGTACTAGAGGTAGCCCACACAAGGTTTCATTATCGTATAGCACTTAGTTCTTTACCGACTCACGACCAATCGGTTCTCTCAACACAACCAACTTTTTCATAAAAGTGGTCCATCTCCCATGTCCCTCGAACAATCCATTTTCCCCTTTTTGTAGAAAACATACAGTTCATGCGGATGTTTATGCTATAACACATCCAATCACTTCATAGGATTAAACACACAAAATTAGACCAATTTTCGCTTCTAGATGAACAGTGCATGTGAACAGTGCACATGAACAGTATTTTGTGAGTAATGTCGCGTGAATATTAAATTTCCAGAATTCATTAAATAATAAATTATATTTAGAAATCATCAAAACAATGATTAAATTAATGAAACCAATCAATTAAGATAAACATGCTTAATTAACCACATAAGCATAATTAAGCTAATAAAGTAAAATTAAGCTAAACCAATCTAATCCATCCATCTAACCACCTATCTTAGGGCTAACACTACTTAACTAAATCATCTAAACTAGAATTTAATCTAACTAAACCAACCCTCAGCAAGTTTAGGCACTAATCGAAGGATTAGGAGCTAAACTCACCCGTTAAGCAGGCCGGAGACACCGATGCGGCGGTGACAATGGTGGCTATGCACTGGGACCTCTACCGCAATGATCCAATGCATTCCCAAGCTCAACACAGCAACCACAACTCGGATTTCTACTGAAAACACTAAAAAACAACCCTGCCGGAGGACAAAACAAGTTGAACGGCTTGGCCGAAGCTCTGGCGAAGGGGATGGTTGGCAACTGACAACACCCGGGGATCTTGAGAGTCTTGTTGGAGGATGGGATGAGCAAAGGAGCGGCTAAAATGGAAGAAAACAGGCTGCAAAGTTGAAATAGGCGAAGTAGGGCAAAACCAAGCGGTCCGGCGATCGATGTCTTCGCACCACCATATGAGACAGCCAAAGCATCATTACGGCAAGTGGCAGGACTCGTTGGAATGATGTATTCTTCACGATGGTGGGTGGAGCGTAAGCTAATTCATCCGGGAAGTCAACTTTTAACTCGGATTTTTTACAAAAGGTCAGCTAGAACAGAACTGTTTCAAGCGGTCGGACTGCCGCTAGCTTCTGGTTGGCCAGCGGGTCAACTGGCAGCTCCGACCGAGGAACAGTTGGGTCCCGATGGATGATCTGGATGTCTTGAAGACAACGGTGGGTGGCACTTGAGCTGATTCATCCGGGAAGCCAACAATTACCTCAGCTCTTTGGAGGAAGGTCTGTTGGAGCATAAACTGGAAGAGAGGGAGAACAAGGGAGAGAGAGCTCCATCGAGAGAGAGCCGAATGAGGGGAGAGAGAGAGCGATGTGAGGGCTATCAAGGCCCCCAAAAGCTAGCTCGAAGTCCTCATGCAAGTCCCCTCACCCTCTCTCTCTTCTCTAGCCTTGTTCTCCCTACAACTAGGGGCAATTTGGTCATTTCACCCTGCACAATTACTAATCTATCCTTAGGCTGAAATTGGTGGATGAGCCTAAGGATTGGGCTTGGCCATGAATAGGAATGAGCTTGGGAATTTATTGGGCTTGAAATGGTTATGAATTAGCCCATGGGCTTAGAAGATGAATAGTAGGTTTGGCCCAATGGGCTTATTTGCTTGACTTAGGCCCATTAAGGTGGCTGTCCAACTTTGGGCCTAGGGCCCACACTGGCTTGGCCTGGCCCACAACCTCATAGGCTTACTTCCTCTATCCGAAAATCCCTTTTCCAATTGCTCAGCTTAACTAGCTCTATTGACTGTTGAAGCAACTTCATCTAAAGTCTGTCCTAGACGTTCCCGATAATTTGAAGCCCATTCTTTAATTCTCATGCCATGTCAATTTCGTCCAATGCCATTTCGGGTACAACTCAGACTGACGGGTGGCTTCGAGGATTCACGCGTAACCGACTCATGCCAAATCACATTCAAGACATCTCAACGCATGGAGATCCTTGACCGCATGAAACTATGGAGGATAGATTCTTATTTCAAAGTACACGATCATTGAGGATCAACATAGGGTAGTTCGTGGGTTCGATAATGGTAAATGAAATCACCCATCGTTCCATTATGTTCTATCCGTGAATGGACTTCTAGTCATCCTTCAAATCGGCCTGCCTATATATAGGATCATCCTCATGCAAATCTCACGGTCAAGTCGTTTTCCCAAGTCGAGTCCCTTAGTCATGCGAGTTCTTTTCTCATTAGCCTTTTCCCTCAAGGTCAGTATCTCAGGAGTGATCAATTCCGAATGAGATCAACCAACAATGCATTGACGAAATTCATATCCATTCATTCCTCAGAGGACTCAAATTTCAGGATGTCACATGCTTAATGAAAAAATAAAGAGAAATAGGATGGTGATGTGCCTGGGACGTCACGAAAATAACCCTTACTACTCGCAACCTTGCGAATAGAGTTGGGTTCGTGATAAAAATTGAAAGTGAAGATTTATAAAAATTCGAGAAAGCGACTCGGTTACCATTTTCACTATATTGGGCAGGTCCCAAATGGTAAATGATCTAGCCTTCATTCTAATCATTTCATCTCAGAAAAATATGAAATTTAAGTATGTTATAACTCAAGATGTTTCGAAAAACTTTCATGCAGGAAACTTCTCCAAATTCAAAACACAAAAAAGAAAAAAAAAACTCTATAAAACTGGAAATCATAAAAGGACTAGAAATTTCGAAAAACTGGAAAATCAAAATCTATGAAATCCAAGGTGACAAGTTTATTGAGGAGAGGTGGTGCCTTACTTGGCTTCCAAGATCACTCGCCATCAATCCCTTAGGCCATGAGTTCATTAGTCATTTGGGACACCTAAACCTCTGCACTCGTTACCCTCATTTAATGCATTTAACTCTCGTTTTTCAAGAAGATTAGCCTATCTAGCTTGGCCTCTAGGTCTTCTTAATAGGCTTATGACTCACTCTCTCTTAAGGTACAACCATCCAAAATTTCATGATTACCTCTCGAAGGGCAAGACTAATCGTGCCAAGTGTCCTACTTAGTCATCAAGCCTTAATTAACTACCTTTCAAGAGCATTAAATGCACTAAGTTTGAAGGCCATCTCATTGGGCATGAATTAATCAAGTTTGACCACGACCGACTACCTTATTTGGCCGGAAATTCATGCTTAAGCCATGATCGGACGAAGTTGGACACAACCAGGCATAACTAGCGAAACCGAATTTGGACTCCTCATTTACTATGTAAATGGCTCGAAGTTGAGGATGTTACATGGGTAATTAATCAAGTACGTTTATTGCAATATTAATTGAATTCAATTTCAATTAATTTGCAGTATTTGACAATAAATTGCAAAATTGCTCATTTTAGTCCTTAGTGCTCGATTGTGTATACCCATGGTTTAGGTCCATTGTTTTTCAAAATAATCACTCAATTAAGTCAATATAAAACCCATGGACCGCATTAACGGAGTTTAATTGGCTTAATTTGATCAAAATCGGACAAAACCGATCAAGAACCAGTCAAATTGGCATGAATCGGTCCGACCGGTCTGATCGACCACCGGAAGGGTAAGTTGATCCGACCCCTTGTTGATCGGTTATAGATCTCCAGTGATCAATTCTAGTGTCAATTTTACTCCCATGCCCTCACCTTTTCAAGATTTTGCAGATTGACTCTCTAATTTTATAAATTTGTAATTTGACCCCTAATTAGGCCATTGAGCTCACTTCACGTTATAAACTCAAATTTTTGCTAATTGGACCCATCTGATCGGTCTCCCAACACTTCTTAATGATGTTTAGCCTTTTAAAAATTTGATTTGGCCATTAGATTAAGATTTGGACCGTCAGCCAAGATCGATCGATTTGGGACCAGTATAAAAGCATTTTCCCTCCATTTTTTGAAGGGGGCTCATTTTTGTAGATTTCTCTCTCTCTACAGATCAATTCTTTGTCATCTCTCTTGTTTCGCACCTCTTTCTTCTCTCTCTCCTCTCCCTAGCCGAACTAGTTTCTCGTTGGTTCAAGATTGCCGGCCTCATGTTGTTGGCCAATCGACTGTCGATTAGTCCCCTCGGGAATAGTTCGTGATCATGATTTAGTATACTTAGGAAAAGGTTGTTGCAACCGGTTTATTAAACAACTAGATTGTTTAATAAACCCATCATAAAGGGTATGAACCTCAAGAAAAGGTTTGCAATCATGATTTAATGTACTTGATATGGCAGTACCCTAAAGGATGAAGTAATGCCATCTTTACGAGCGAAATGTACTATCAAGAGGGCTGTTATGATCGAAATACCCTTGAACTCACATTTACATTCGGTTTCCTTTCAATCTTAAAACTATCAATCAATATATGCTGCGACGTCGAGGTTGGGTCTTGACAAATCCTGCTATCACGTGAGGTACGAGCTTGGAAGGATTCACAACTGTGATTAAGGGAACTACAAATGGTTTGCTTGAAAGGTGATGTGGTTAAGCCTTTGTGGATGAGAACCGTGAGGGAACTCTCTTGGTCAAATACCCCTAAACCTGACCTTTCTGAGGGTCGAGTCGATACAAGGAGGTAGTGAAGAAGTTTGGTCTAGAAGGAAGCAAAAAGATCGAGACACCAATATCATCTTCTATCAAGCTTGACAAGGATGTAGAGGTAAGTCCATCAACTTTAAACTCTAGGGAGGCATGATAGGGTCATTACTATACTTAACAGGGTCTGGACACGATATTCTATTTAACACCTATTTGTGTGCTCGATTTTAATCTGATTCAAAGGAATCTCATTTATCCGCTATTAAGCAGATCATTCTATAGATTGGATCATTTCAAAAACTAGGATTATAGTCCCCTAAAAATGTAGATTTTGACACACCCCAAACCTTGAGCGCGCGCACATCCCTCAGTGGTCGATCAAAATGCGATGTCCCAGGACAAGTCGCCGACCCATTCAATTAAGCACATGTGGAAGCGTATAATAAAATAATCATCAAACAACACTCAACATGGGATAGAAAAGCAAGGCAATAAATTTCACACCAACACACTTTTATAAACACCTCAGGTTCTTATACAAAAGGCCTATCTCCAAAAAGAACTACAAGCCACCTATGCTCCTAACTCTTCCGCTTCAAGCTCTAGGTTCTTCACACTAGAGACTTGAAAAAATAAGCCCATGACGGGGTGACACAACGTCTCAGCAAGTTCACCCCCTAAACCTCGACTAGGAAGGAAATACGCCTAGAGGCAGTCTATACACATAATATAAGAACTTACCCCGCCTCAGTTCCCTTCTACATGTCAGTACAATTTATATATCACATATGTGCAGTAATAACACTCGATCATTTGGAACATCTCAATTCACATCACAATCAATCAATCCAACAATCAATCAATCAATCACAGGCATCCTGATTATAAGATCAAATCATTATGACACGTCCCATACCGTGCCATACAATTTTGTCCTATAATCTGGCACGTCAATTTCAATCAATCACACATTCCAATTGGTTACTGCCCGCACAGGCACAATCTACTGATGCACATCAGTCTTCTGGCGTAACTAGGCTTCATCTCACTCCTTTGAGCATAGCAACATCCACCGACGCACATTGGGGACGGCATTGCAGAAGGAGCATCGGTCCATAATCTACTGCAATCGACATTCGTTGTCCAGGGGCATCCCATATAGGGGCAACATCCTACCAATGCACATCGGGGATGGGTTCACTTAGCCATCACACGATCAATCAATCCTAGCCAAGGACATTGTGCTTTGCACTCAAATGCCTCAATTAAAATAATAAACTTGGCCTATTTTCCTTGTATTAAAAACATCCGATAAAAATAATCGTGTGTGGGTACACAGTCAGCTTGAGCCAAAAATGCGATATCTTCCTTTTTAAAAATCCCACTATTTATTATAGTACCTAAAAACACTTTTGGTGTTACAAACCGACGCCCAATATTTTCTAATTAAAATACCGAAATTTCACAATTTTAAAATAAATACTCAAAATCACAATCACCACTCAATTTACACAAATTAACATTCAATTGCATAAACTAAGCACACTATTGCAATCAACACAAAATTCCGGTCACCAGTTATCCTGGTATAATTTCTGGAAAATATTAAATAATTAAATAAATTACAAAAATAATTAAATAAATATAATTTAATTCAATAAATGTAGACTTAGGTCGGAAATGCTAATCTAACCACTTACATGGGCCTAGAAAATTAATGCACCTATATAATTAAATACTACACTCTATCTAGTCTTTAATTAATCTAATCTAACCACCTAATAATCTTAATTAAGCAATTAAATCACTAATAAAAACTAACTAACCACTTAATCTTATCTTAGGCTAAGCTAATCACCCCTTAAGCATCATCAACTCCCTAAGTAGAGTTTAGCAAGTAAACTCACCGGTTTAGCGGTCCGGTGAGTCCATAGGGATGGCAACGCGAAGGCGAGCAACAAACAAGCCTGCAGTGACACCAACGAAGGTACGGATGGGACCTAAAACGGGCCTAGAAGCTCTCAGCCCTTGCTGGACTTCAGCCTCTGTACAATGGCTAAAGTGTGGCATCCTAAAATCTCGTGGCAACCTCTGGAGTACCACGAACCATGATTAGGTAATGGAAGTGCCATTGGATTTTGTATTAGGCATTGAATTAATGAATTTCAATTAATTTAAGGCCGAGCATTGTAATGGACGATTGTTTGGATGGAGATGTGTCTACAAGTGGCCCAAGGATTTTATTAAGGTGCAAATTGATATAGAAATCTTATTCTTGGTGGTGCACTTTATAAGTAGAATTTTATGGATTTAAATTACAAAGTTTTGTGGGCTTGTAAGTTGAAATTAGGTGTTAATTTAAATAAGGGTTAAATGGAATAGGAATAGGAGAGGATGGGCTGATTTTAAGGCCCAAAGACTATCCAACCAGCCCACGCAGCCCTCCTATTCGACCGGCCCATGAAGGCCCAAGACCGGCCCAGCATTGAAGCCCATCAACCCTTGCATGTGAGTTGCCAAGTGGCATGGAGGAGAAGCCAAGTGTGGCTGCCCCCATTGGCTTCCTTGGCTACATGCAATCAAATGATTGCAAATGATTGTAGGGGAAGAAAATTAAAGAGAGGGAGGCAGATTGATGAGGGGGAATCGACCAAGAGAGAGAGAGAGAGAGAGAGAGAGAGAGAGAGTGTTGTCCGAGAGAGAAAGGGGAACCAAGAGAGAGGAAGAGAGAAAGAGAGGAAGGAGGCGTGCGAGAGGAAGGAGGAGGATCGTCCGCCTAGCTCGCCGCCGTTCGTTTGCCACTTTGCCTGCCATCCTTGTTGCTGTTTGTGCTTAAGTTTAAGGCAAGTGGAGTCCTAAAACCTACCCTTTGCATTGCTGTGTTGTGTGTGTAGTAGATGGTAAATCTTGGTTGTGGTAGATGGGATGAAATTTCGAAGCTTTGGAGAGAGATTTGTTGGCTTAGCATGCTGTTTCTGGAAAGACCAGTCCGACCATCCATGAGTTTGTGTGCTGCATTCGACTTTTTAGTTAGAATCTTGTTTTCGATTTCTTCATGAAAGTTTTAGAGAACACCTTGAAGAACAACATACTAAAATTTGAGGCAAAATGAATAAGTAATGGTTAGTGAAATGATTTTTCCTTGGAGAACTTAGATTTGGAATTCGTTGTGCTCACCTTTAGAGATTTCGTGGTCTGAAAAGTAACTTTCTTGTGGAAATATCACTTTCATCTCTGAATGAAAGTTGTAGTGTACTTCTTGAGGTAGAACATATCAAAATTTTAGAGGAAATGAACAAATATAGGTCGGTGAAGTCGATGTTCTTTGAAGAAACTGGATCTGGGAAAAACGTTACCTCGACTCAGTATGATTTCGTGATTTTTATAAAATCAGACAATTAAAATTTGATCATATTTCCTTAATGAAAGTTGTAGGTAATATTATGAGGAATAACATACTAAACATTTAGAAGAAATGAACATATGTAGGTCGGTGAAATGAGTTTCTTTTGAAAGATGATAATCTGGGAAAAGATGACACTGAGAACAGGGGGAAATAATCGTCTATATCTATTAATCTAGAATGAAATGGGTTTTGATTTCTTCATGAGATATTTACCTTTAAGACTTTTCTATAACATGTCATAATTTCAGAAGTTTTGGAGTTCATTTGGGTATTTAATTTAAATTTCTTCCGAAACTGTGCAAGTTGAAATATTAAAGTTTTGAAAACTGTGATGCATGGACCATAGTGTTTTGTGTGAGATTCTTTTGGTATGGAGTTATTCATGAGATATCTGCCTTTAGGTTCCGTCTATAATTTGTCAAGTTTTCAGAATTTATTAATACCATTTACTATTTTTTTCTGTAGTTTTAATTAGAGGAATGTATTCTGATTTATCCGAAACATTGATGTGTTGTGAAAAATAAATGAATTATCCATGTGATGTAATACTTTGAGTGATTGATTTTGCTGCATATGTGATGACATATGGCATGTTATATGGCCTGAAAAGTTGGTTGAGATCTTTGATATTATTGCATCAAATACCATGTTGAAATTGAGATACATGTGTGAATATAATATGAAAAAATAACAAGACTTTCGGAGGTGTGAGCCGACAATGCCCCGGGAGTGTTGGGATGCCCGGAGTGTGTGCACCAGATGCCCGGAGTGTGTGTGCCGGATGTCCTCGGGAGTTTCGAGATGCCCGGAGTGTGTGTGCCAGAAGTCTCGGAGGTGTGTGCCGGGGGGGGATACCTCGTGATGCTAGTTGGGGTACGAGATGCCCGGAGTGTGTGTGCTGGATGCCCGGAGGTGTGTGCCAGAGGTTCCTCGTGATGCCAAGTTGGATGCGAGCGATAAATTGTGGGATGCAAATATTGGTCCCTAAAAAGATAAAAATTGAGACTATATCATGCACATGGATGTGTATGTATGGCATGGTGATATATGCACATATGGCATGGTGGTATATGCACATATGACATGGTGAAATATGCATGAATGCTTGATGATAAGTGCATGGTGATATATGCACATATGGCATGGTGATATATGCACATATAGCATGGTGGTATATGCACATATGACATGGTGATATATGCATGAATGCTTGATGATAAGTGCATGGTGATATATGCACATATGGCATAGTGATATATGCATGGCTGCAAGGTAAGGTATGCTTGAATGCACGAATGATATGTGCTTTGTTCATGATACCTTGATTGTTTTGTTTGACGCATTGAGTAACTTGGTGGATCTTTACTGTTGAGTGGTTGTACTCACCCCTTTTGGGGATTAACATTTCAGATTAGAAAGATGCCTTTGTGACCAGTTGCACGCGGTACTTACTATGGCATACCTACCGATGTTGATGTGGAGTGTACGGAGCATGTCTGTGTCGGTGCTCCTGGTTTAGTTTTTGTTCGAGTCTGTGTCCTGGTGATGTATGATGTGGGTCGAGTTGATGGCCTGGTTATCCAAGAGTTTTTATCTATCCATGTCTGACATGATGGAGTGATGTTAGGGATGTTACCGCCACCGCTCCTGGTTTAGTTTTTGTTCGAGTCCGTGTCTCGGTGATGTACGATGTGGGTCGAGCTGATGGCCTAGTTATCCAGGAGTTTTTATCTGTCCATGTCTGACATGATGGAGTGATGTTAGGGATGTTACTGCCGCCATTGCCCGATGCACCGGATTGGGTATGATGGCACGTATAGCTGTTGGGAGCCGACACTTTTTGGAGATAGCTTACGCTTGTTGATGGAGGGTTGTACATGTTCGACGTAGGGTCGAGTCCTTTTTGGGTGGTAGCCAAGTATAGTTAAAAATCTTGGCCTTTTTGTTGTATCAACCTTAGTGTCCATCATGAAAATATAAATAAGAGTGAATCAGCTTTATCTTTTCTTTGGGTGCGTAGTTGGTGTGCATTACATTATGGTTATTGGAGGGAGAGATGGTGAGACTTGTTTATGCTTCCGCTAATAAGCTACGTGGGACAGCTTTCAAAAAAAAAAATCCATAGTCAAAGGGTATCAGTCTGTGAAGTTATATGAGATCAAGTAATTAAGAGAGATCACTGGTGGCGACCTCAGGCGAATCGGGGGTGCCACATGAAGGGGCTGAACTGAGCGGCTGGGTTGGGCTGAAACGAACTAGGCGGGCGGCGAGCAGCAGCGACGGACCAAATGGGCAGCTCCAGCGGCTGGACGGCGACGGACGGCGGCTAGGCGAAGCTGCGACAACGACAAAGGCAACTCAGGGCGTCGGAACAGTGACCAAGAGGTGCGGACGAGTGTGCGAATGTGCGGGTTGGCGAGCGGGGGCTCGGGCGGTGCGATGGTGCATGACAGCGGCAGGGGAGGCGATAAATGGCCTAGCTAGCTTGGTTGGCTAGTTTCTCTAGTTTTCTAGCTCTCAAAACACACAACAATGGATAAAGCAAGCTCAAGGTAGAAGAAGAAGGCAGCAGCTAAAGGGGGGGCCAAAATGCCACTAAGTCAACACAAAATATCCCAAATACTCATCACACATGCTCACCATGTCCAGCCCTCAATCCTCAGCCATTTCTTCCACAAATCGTCCCTAACAAGCCATTGAAGAGGTCCAAAATGTTGCTGCCCCTTGGTCCTACGAATTTTGGAACATTCCCCTCCAATTTCAATTCAATTTCAACTCAAATTAACCCAAATTGATGCCCATAATTTCAGCCAAGTTCTCCACACTTAACTCCACATTTTTTCTTGCCAACTAGTCCAACTTGAATGCCAAAAGTGCAACAAAAAATAGCCCTCTAATTTTCTCGGTCCAAAATGGCCTAAATTTGAATTTTCACCGAAATTCCTAATTTGCCGAAAAATCTTCGAAGGGTGAGTCAATGTTCTTAAAATAAATCGTGACATGATAGAACTTCCAATTTCTGAAATCGGGTTCAATTTCATGGTTAATTTCAACAGAACGCGATTTTAGCGTGACCTAACCTACCGAGTAGCTTTTAGGAATTTTTAGCGCATTTGACCCGTGGTCGATTATTTTCGAGCCACATTGTACACCTTCGACACATTGCCGACTCTCGATTGTCGTGAAAATCTCGAGGTTTCAAATATGAACACAGGGCACAAAAATGATAGAAAAATCGGTTTAGTGCTGTTTGACAGAAATTTTGCAATCAGGTGAAATCACCCATACTTTAATCACATACCTCTGTTGAATTGACCTATCTTTGATATCTGATCAATTTTCACGGTGCCGTAATGACCCTTGCAAATAAGCACGGTCGAGGAGTCGATTTCTGGTCGAATTCTCAAGTCTATTGCGTTTAGATTCATTAATGGCTTCACCAAATAGACTAGTTATCTCATGAGTGATCAACTCAGAAAAAAGAACTATAGGTGCGTCGATGAAAAGCCCAACTCATTCAATCGAAAACAGAACCTAAAAATCAGGATGTCACAGATTTATGTTGCTTGGATATTCAAATGTTGACTTTGTAGGTTGTAAAATCGATAGAAAGAGTACATCAGGTACTTGCCAATGCTGTGAAGTATGTTGATCTCTTGGTTCTTAAAGAGGCAAAGTTCAGTCGCTCTTTCAAGTATTGAGACTGAATATATTGCACCCAAAAATTGTTGTGCCTAGCTTATTTGGATGAAGTAACAATTGAATGATTTTGGAGTTGTTGGAGAAAACTCCTTTGATGTTTTGAAGTTGACAAAACTTATTCAAAGTCTATCCTGAAGAATTTCAGACTTTTGTGTCAAAATCTGAAGACTCCCAAACTTTGTGTTAAAGTTTGCTCACTCTAACAAATTCCAGATTGAACGAAAGTGAAGGATGAAGACTTTTCCAGATGAGGGATTATATTTCTTTCTTCAAGAGATTGGTTCATATGGATTATATATAGTCTTCTGGTTGGAAATCACATCTACGAGATTAAATATCTTTATTGGAATCATTTTGGATACGTCAAATCTTTTTGAAAGGCAAGTAAATTTGGAAATAATCTATTTATGGAAACCAAGATCCTGATTGTATGGGCGAACAGGATTGACGGGCTTTCGTCACAATCTTCAAACGGCTCGAGATCTCCTTGATTGATTCTATCCAACGTGTTGATTAGAAAAATTCCTTTAGAAAGTGCCAAAGTCGAGAAGGCATGAAGGAGTATTTAAGGAGGACTCTTCAGTTGTTCGACAGAGTGCGTGAAAGAGAAATTCCAAAGTCTAAGGTTTCCCAATTTCTTGTTATTCCATATACTGTGCTCTAAATTGTACTCAAAAGAGAGAGACCTATAGTGCGACTTCATGATAAAGCAATAAAGACTCTTCACCGTGAAGTTGAGATCACAAGATTGTAAATTCTCTTTTAATTCATAGTGGAATCCAACCAAAAGGCTGTCAGTGTGGAAGAGTGGACATAGACTTGATCTAAGCCGAACCACTATAAATTATGTATTCTTAATCTCTTCCATAAACTTCTTTATTTTGCTCGTAGTTCTATTTAACTGCTAAAGTCTAAACTAGCTTAAAATCTGTTATTCTTCAGACTCAATTTTCAAAGTAAAATATTTTTACTATTCTTTGCAAAAATTGCCTTCACACCTATTCACCCCCTCTAGGTGTTCATACTAGCACTTACAATTAGTATCAAAGCCTATGTACTTAATTTTTGAAATGTTTTACTTCTAAGCTAAAGATCCTCTATGGCTAGTATTTTGGCTCTAGGTTTGGTTGAAGGTCAGAGCAACACCAGACCTCCTTACTTCGATGGAAAGGAATACAATGTCTAGAATAACATGATGAAGGCATTTCTTAGATCTAGAGATCCTCTGGAATGGGATGTCGTAGAAAAATAGATTAACCCTAAAGCAAAATCAGCTTCAGATCGAGGAAAAGAAGTTATTGATGCTGACGAAGCAACACGAGCTGAATTTACCAAGAGACAGGCATTTGACGCCAAAGCAATCTACTATTTATACTGTGCCTTATCTCCTACTGAGTATAACCGAATCTCTTCTTGTGACACAGCAAAAGAAGTTTAGGACATATTACATGTCACCTACGTAGGAACTGACCGTGTGAAGGAAACCAAAATAAACATTTTGTTCAGACAGTATGAAGCCTTCAAAATGAAGCCTGGAGAATCTATTACTGAAATGTTTAGTTGATTTACAGAGATTGTAAATGGCTTGGCTTATCAAGGTCAACCAATCTCAGGACCAATGAAAGTCAATAAGCTGCTGCGTGGCCTTTCGAAAGACTGGAATCATGTAAAGACTTAAATTAGAGAAACCCAAAGGATCATGCACTATCAGTTGACTAATTGATAGGCACGTTTCAGTCGTACAAAGTGGAACAAATAAATGATGAAGAAGATCGTAAAGGTAATAAGTCAATTGCTTTAAAGTCTAACATTGATTTTGATGATACAGATTTACCTGATGATATGGACAATGAGGAGCTAGCACTTATGTTTAAGAAATCCAAAAAGATGAATAAAAAGGGGAGAAGATTCAACTAGAAGAAACAGAGCACGCAAAATTTCTAGAAGAGACCAATTGAGGAATGTGAAACAAGCAAAGATGTGATATGTTTCGAATGCAAGAAAAATGGGCATATCAGACCTAACCGTCCTCTGTTGAAGAAGATGATAGGAAAAACTGAAAAGTACAAAAAGGCACTCAAAGCTGAAACTTGAAGTGACACTGAGTGTGAGGAAAGCGAAGAAGAATATGCCAACATATGTCTAATGGCTCATTTCGACTCAAGCTCAAAATCAGAAATAGACTCTAATTCAGACTCAAACAAAGAAATTGAGGTTAGTGATTCAAAAATTCTTGTCAAACTCCCTCAATACATAGGTGAACTTTGTCTTAGTCCCAAATCCTCTCTTAAAAGGATTTATGAACTAAAAAGGGAGAATTCTAAGCTCAGGCAACAGGAAGTTTCTTGGAAAGAAAAATTTGAAAGTCTGAAAACAAGTTTTGATAATTTGAATGAAAATTCAGATTCTCTTTCGAAGGAAAATACTTTTTTGAAAAGTGATATCTCAAATATAACAAAAAGATTTTCAAAAAGATCCGAAAAACCGAAGAAATTTCTTTTAGCTCAAATACCCTACTTTAACAAATCTAGTTTGAGTATGACTTCAAAAATTGTTCCATTAATTGATTTTCCTAAAGTAAATGAAAGAATCAAACAAAGACCTACAAAGGTATTTTACAAAAATCATTTTCAAAATTTTTTTGTAAACCTTTTGGCCGAAGTGCACTCAGATGTTCAAAGTGTAACAATTTAGAACATTTCGAGAAAGAATGTCCTAAGGTTGAAGACCAATTAAGACGGACTAGGCTAAGAATTTTTTAATACTAACCCTCCTGGACCCAAGAAAATCTAGGTACCAAAGAAAGTTTGAGTTTCTTCTTTGATTGCAAGTCACTATCAAAAGGAAGATCAAATGGTATTTGGATAGTGGCTGTTCGAGGCATATGACAGGAGACTCAAGTTGCTTTATAAAGCTTGTTAGACTGAATGGAGGAAAAAGTATCTTTTGGAGGAAACAACAAAGGAAATATTGTAGGATGTGGAATTGTGAAGATTGGAAGCCTAACTATCAACAATGTTTCATTGGTGGAAGGATTGAACTATAATCTGCTTTGTGATACTAGTTTCAAAATAAACTTCCAAGAAGGCATTTTTTCTAGAACGAGCCAAGACTTCTCTCAATCTTTCACTAGGAGAAGGCATGGTAACATTTACCTTCTTGATGTAAACTCATAAAGTTCTCAGTGTCTTATTTTTATCCAAGATGAAGCAAGTCTCTAGTATCGAAAGCTTGGTCATGTTAACTTGAAGCAAATTGCTAAGATTTCTTCTAAGAAGCTTGTTCGTGGACTTCCTAATCTGGCTTACCAGAAGAATGAATTGTGCACTCCCTGTGTTCTTGGAAAACAAGTTAGAAGTTCATTTAAATCTGTGAATCAAGTCTCTACCAATCGAGCTCTGCAGCTTCTTCGTATGGATCTTTTTGGTCCAACCAGAACTCAAAGTTTTGGGGGAAAGAAATATTGTTTAGTAATCGTAGATGATTACTCTCGCTTCACTTGGGTCTACTTTTTGGCAAGTAAGTCTAAAGGATTCTCTTATTTCTCGAAATATGCCAAGAAGGTTCAGAATGAAAATGTTATGCTATTTCAAGCATATGAGCTGACCATGGAGGTGAGTTTGAGAATTAAGACTTTGCTAAGTTCTGTGATGAATCTGGTTTTCAACATGTTTTCTCTTCTCCATACACTCTAGAACAAAATGGGGTTGTGGAAAGGAAAAACAGATCTTTACAGGAGATGGCTAGAACTCTCTTAATAGAAAGCAAAGTATCCTCTCGATTTTGGGCAGAAACAGTTTCAACTGCTTGCTATATTATCAACAGAGCATTCTTGAGGCCCATTCTAGAGAAAACTTCTTATGAAGTGTATAAAGGAAAGAAGCCAAATATTTCCTACTTTCATGTCTTTGGCTGTAAATGTTTTATTCTGAAGAAAGCAATTGATTGATCTGGAAAGTTCAAAGAAAAGTCAAATGAAGGAATCTTCCTTAGTTATTCGACTTCAAGCAAACTTACAGAGTCTTTAACAAGAAGACTCGATCCGTAGAAGAATCTATGAACATCAAGTTTCAAGATTATGTTGATAATCTACTTGACCAGACTCAACTTGAAGAGTTTGAACCTGCTCCAAACTTTACAAAGTCTATTTCCCCCGAAGAGGTTCAGACTATGGAGAACAGCAACAAGTAGAACAAGAAGATTCAACCAATGCAGAGGAACAATCAACTGTCAAACCAAGCAGCAACTGGAAGCACAAGTCAAGTCATCCCAATGAACTCATTGCTAGCAACATTGATGAAGGAGTTCGCACCAAATCCAAAGGAAGAGAAGAGTCCAAAGCTCTAGTACTTGTTTCTAAGATAGAACCAAAAAGTATAGACAAAGCCTTATCTGGTGAAAGCTGGATAGAAGCTATGTAGGAAGAACTCAGACAATTTAGCATCAACGATGTATGAGAGCTGATTCCAAAATCCAAAAGCAAATCCATTATTGGAACGAAATGGGCTTTCAGGAAAAAGATGAATGTGAATGGTAAAGTGGTTAGAAACAAAGCTAGACTCGTGGCAAAAGGATATACACAGAATGAATGGATAGACTATGACGAAACCTATTCACCAATAGCGAGGTTAGAAGCAATTAGATTATTATTTGCTTTTGCTTGCTATAAAAATTTAGGTTATTCTAGATGGATGTCAAAAGTGCATTCCTAAATGGGTTCATACAACAAGAAGTCTATGTGGAACAACCTCCGGGATTTGAAGATCTAAGAAAGCCAGACTCAGTCTACATACTGAAAAAAGGCCTTGTATGGACTGAAGCAAGCACCTCGAGCATGGTATGAGAGGTTGAGTAAGTTTCTAACTCATAATGATTTTGAAAAGGGAAAGGTTGATACAATCTTGTTTATAAAGAATGAAGGAAAAAACTTTCTACTGGTACAAATGTATGTAGATGATATTATTTTTAGTTCTCCTAACGAAAGTCTTTGCAAGAAATTTTCAAAATCTATGCAGGATGAATTTGAGATGAGCATGATTGGTGAGTTAACTTTCTTTTTGGGATTGCAAGTTAAACAATCGAAGAAAGGTATATTCATTCACCAAGAAAAATATGCCAAAGATCTCATCAAGAAATTTGGGTTAGAGAATTGCAAGAAAGCAGAGACTCCAATGTCAAGTTCTTCGAAACTGGATAAGGATAAAGAAGCAAAGAAAGTAGATCAAAAGCTATATAGAAGCATGATCGGTTCACTTTTCTACCTTACTACTTATAGACCTGATATTTTATTCAGTGTTTGTATCTGTGCAAGATTTCAGTCTGACCCAAGAGAATCTCATCTAAGTGCTATAAAATGCATTATCAAATATGTTGCGACCTATCCAAAGTTGGGTCTATGGTATCCAAAAGAATGAGACTCTACTCTTCTTGGATATTCAGACGCTAATTTAGCAGGTTGTAAAGTTGATAGAAAGAGACCCTTCAGTAGATGTGTAGTTTGGGTTCGAACCAGGCGAAAGCTGGTGTACCTGTAACGTCCCGGTTTGATGAGGGCGGGGAGTGGACGCCGAGGTCAGAGGACCTGAACAACGAGCGGCTCCTGGCAAGCTTCTAGAATGGCAAAAGGGGGGAGGAATGAACCGAACTATGCTGAACTGGAAAGGTAGTGTTTCTAGGATAATTTTATTAGAGTAGCACAGCGGAAGCATGGTTAAGCTTGTAGAACTCTTGTTTGTGAGAAAGAAGGACAGGTCGATGCGTTTGTGCATTGATAATAGGCAATTGAATCATGTAATTGTTAAGAGTAAGTACTCATTACCTAAAATTGATGACCTATTTGACCAACTGCAAGGAAGTTCGGTCTTTTCTAAAATTGACTCGAGATCAGGATATCGACTAACGATTAAGAAGGAAGACATTCCTAAGATTGCATTGAGGACTCGTTATGGACACTATGAGTTCCTGGTTATGCTATTTGGATTGACGAATGTCTTAGCTGCATTCATGGATTTAATGAATAGGATATTTAAGCCTTATTTGGATCTAATGGTGATTGTCTTCATTTGATGATATCCTGATATATTCTAAAGGACCCGAAGAGCATGCGCAGCATCTAAGCGTAGTGTTGCAAGCAAGGCTTAAGAAGTGAATTATGGAGAGTAAGTCATGAATTTGAGGATTAAGTTATGATCATTCGAGCTAAATAGCGACTTCCCATTAGAGGATCTCATTGGAAGTCTTGATGCATTACATGGAGGCATCTAGTATGTATAGATTGATCTTAGAAGTCATGAGTTTGAGTGGTCATATGAGACATGAAATTATTTGTGGTTTATATGTCAGAATAATAGGTTTAATTGATAGTGGTCAACTTTTAATTTTAGGTGATTATCTCAGTTTGAAAAAGGTTTGGTGGAATTAGCGAATATGATCACTTGTGGTTATAGTCTAAGTGATGATTCTTTAGGATGAGATATGAGATATACTCGGTGGAAACTAGACAAGTTTTATTTTGGTGGATTGTCGATCTTTGAATTAAATAAGTCTTGGTGGACTATAGATATTTGAATCGAAGGGATGATGCTATATTTTAGGCTTGAATTCATGTTGCAATGAAGGTGTAGTGAATGTCTTTGTTGGACTGAACCAAATGAGTTGTTAATGGTGTTGATTTTGATGGTTCTAGGCTTGAATTGATGGTGACTAAGGTATAGGAATGATTCGGCTAAATGGTGTGTTAGATTGGAAATACTTGAGTTTGGATGTTTTCAAAGCTCTAAGATTTTACATGCAAACTACTTTGAAAATCTTAAGGTCGGAACTGAGTTTGATGACTCGCTGATGCGTTGATTTCGGTATTTCAAGAAAGGCTTAGGATTTTGGTATTTTAGAGTTTTTAGTTTCAAAAATCCTTACAATGGGACTAATATTATTGACTCGCCGAACTATGATTTTCAATACTTCAAGAAATGCTTATGGTTTTTGGAGGAAATTATCACCTGTACATTCCAAGTTTTGAACTTCAATCGAAAAGCGGATTTTGATTATGAACTGTTTTAGAAAATCTCTTGAATTTCGTCAAAATTTATGAGTACTATGACACCGTGCCCAAAATGTTTTAAGAAATGTTTTCTATTTCAAAGATTTCCGAATTTTTTATAGAAAACATTCCAACCCATTGGAGTTGGAATTGAGATTGGAATTTTTGCCAACATACCGATTCAAATTTACTAAGGGTTTTGATAAAGTATTTTATTTCGCGCCGTGATGCAAGTGCGACTCAAGGCTTTACATGTGGATTCCGAAAACATTTGAAATTTAAACGTGAACATGGATTTTTTTTTTTTTGGATTTGGTATCATGCTTTGATTTTGCGAATTGGTTTCAACGATATGAGATTTACCTATTTTCAAAGACGATTATTGTTATATTGTTGTGTCTTTGAAATCCCTATTTTACATTATTTGATATCATAAAGTGGAATTTTTAAGAACTCAAAGGATTTTCCACATTGGTGATTTGAAAACGTTTTGACATGGAAATGACATATGATTTCAAGGTTTACTAATGTTGTTGAATGCTTTCAAAAACCTCAGTTTGTATTGTTTGATTTCATGAAGGAAGATTTTCAAGCGTTCAAAAGAAATTTCAGATGTGGTTGTCATTTTAAAACTGTTTATGGTGTTGAGATAAATTAAGATATGTTAAGAGCTTGCATCCTTAACTTTAGAGGAAGTATCAGCCCGATCCAAGACACATACTCGATCATGAAGCCATCAAAATGGATGAGAAAGTGAGGTACATTGAAGAGCCTATGCAAATGCTGGATCGAAAGGAACAAATTTTCAGGACCAAGAGAATTCCATTGGTTAAGATATTATGGTGATATCATGATGTGGAGGAAGCCACATGGGAGAGTAAATATAAGATGAGGGAAAGGTACCCTTCATTGTTTAAGGAGACATAGGCAATGTCTAATTTTGAGGACGAAATTCTCTAAGGAGGGGAGAATTGTGGCATCCCAAAATTCATAACGACCTCTAGTTACATTAAAGTCTATGAATAGGTGATGGAAGTATTATCAAGTTATTTTTTTGGCCATTTAATCCATAATTTGCAATAAGATATATGGCCAAGCTTTTAAGGGATAATTATGTGATAGGAAAGAAAATTCTATCATTGGCCATGTGCATCATAAATTGGAATTTATGGATTTGTGACTATATGTTTAATGGCCTTATTATTTATGCAATTAGATATTTATTTAAATGATGATTAAGATATATTATAAAAATAAAATAAAATAAACTTGGGCCATTTAAGTTTGGACCTTAGGCCCAAGTGAGATGGGCCTAAAGTGGGCCAAGAGGCCCGGCCCATAGAGCTCATTGGGCCGTCGGTGCATGGAGGGGGAGGAGGAGCAGCCGCATGGCCTCCAAGTGTCTTCAACAAAGGAGACACTTGTCTCCTTCTTAGGGACAAGTGTCCCCCATGCAAAGAGGGGATACATGCAATATATAAGCCACCAAAAAGAGAGAGAGAAAGGGAGAGAGAGAGAGTGGCATTCGGCCAAGCCAAGTGAGAGAGAGTGAGTTGCGAGAGAGAAGACGAGGCCGAGAGAGGAGGAGCTCGCCCGTCGCCGCCCGCACGCCGTCGTCCGTCCGGTCTAGAGGCAAGTTGGGGTCCTTTGCTGCTCTTGCATGTGTGTTTGTTACATGTATGTTTGATATAGTGTCGAATTTGAGTGGTTAGGAGAGGAAAACCGAAGTATGGATGGCTTGTTCTTGAGTGGTGTTGCTGTTTTCGCTTGAACAGTTTGAGTCAGAATGTTGTGTGAGCTTGCATGCATGTTTAGAGTTCGATTTTGGTTGTGATCTCTTCATGAAAGTTGTATCTAACATCTTAAAATACAACATACTAAAATTTTGTGTAAAATGATGGAGATTTGAGGGGTCAAACTCTCATCCTACGGAGATGCTAGATCTGGAATATTTTCGTGTGAACTGTTTGAGTCAGAATATTGTGAGAGCTTGCATGCATGTTTAAAGTTATATTTTGGCTTCGATCTCTTCATCAAAGTTGTAGCTAATATCTTAAAATATAACATACTAAACTTTTGTGTAAAATGATGGAGATTTGAGGGGTAAAACAATCATCCTACGGAGACCTCAGATCTGGAACGATTTCACTGACCTCTTGATGGATTTGCGGTTGCATGTTGAGTTGTACTAATAATCTCTCTTTTATTTATTCATGAAAGTTGTAGGGGACATCTTAAACTACAACATACTCAAATTTGAAGCAAAATGAACAAGACACCCGAGACTTCATGGACCTAAATGACGACTATACTCTGGTTATTTGACTTAGATATCTTCATGAAACTTGTAGAGAATATCTTGATGTAGAACATATCCAATTTTCAGTGGAAATTAAAGAGAATAGGTAGGTAAAAACGCGGTATTTCGGAGAAGTATACACTGGACGATTCGGTAATGGATCCAGAAGCTTCGTGTGACTGTAGAAAATAATCTAAAAAGAATCTAGCTTGGAAGTCTTGATGAAAGATGTACGAACATGTCTTGGCTATAACTCGGTAAAATTGCGTAATTGTGTAATGGCCAATATAACTCGTATGGGTATTTTAATCGAATTTCTTCGGAGACTGTGCATTCTGGTTTCATCCGAAAATTATATGCTGTTTTGTGAAAATTGTGGAATTGTGTGAAATTCTATTTGGCCATGTATTTTGCATGTAATTATTATCCTATTGGCTTGTTTATCACTTGCCTTAATTTTTATAATTTTGGGAATTTATAGATATTAAATTTAATATTTTTGAAAATGACAAAAGCTGAAATTTAAATAAATGAAAAATGACATGAAAAATGGATTATTTTATTGGCCATAAATTCCATTGAATTTTATCTCATAAATAATTATACCATGTTACATGTATGATGAGGTCTTGATGTATGAATTGAGATGCATGTGTGAATTCAATGCGAATATGACTTGTTTGACATCACATCATATGCCATGCTAAATTAAGACCGAAATTGGTAAACATGGATAATGTTAAATAAGGAGATGGTTGTGGTGGAGGATGATGCCCGGAATGTATAGAGATACATTGCCGGATGGCCCTGGGAGTTTCAGGATGCCCGGACAGGGAGTGTAAATGCCGGAAGCCCTGTCGGAGGTTTCTGCCCGAGGGGAATGCCTCGCGATGCCAATTAGGATGCGAGATGCCCGGAATGTGGGGGGTCGGAAGCCCTGTCGGAGGTTTCTGCCCGAGGGGAATGCCTCGCAATGCCAGGATTGGGGTGCGAGATGCCCGGCCAGGGAGTGTAAATGCCGGAAGCCCTGTCGGAGGTCTTTACCCGAAAGGAATGCCTCGTGATGCCAGTTGGGATGCGAGATACCCGGAATGTGGGGGGCCGGATGCCCAGTGGCCAGGAATGGCTGAATGCCGGAGGTTTTCTCGCATGGGATGCGAGTGAAAAATATGAGAAGAAATTGATGATCTGAGGAAGGGTGATGTGGTGATCAAAATAAAAGTTAAAAGTGAAAATTGAATCATGCATGATATATGATATGATATGATGATGATCACCCATGGCATGATGATATGCATGATGATGATGATATATGATATGATATGATGATGATCACCCATGGCATGATGATATGCATGATGATGATGATGTATGATGTGATATGATGATGATCACCCATGGCATGATGATATGCATGATGATGATGATGTATGATGTGATATGATGATGATCACCCATGGCATGATGATATGCGTGATGATGATGATGTATGATGTGATATGATGACATGTGCAGTATGATGATGCCATGATGATGATGACATGTGTGGTATGATGATGCCATGATGATGATGACATGTGTGGTATGATGATGCCATGATGATGATGACATGTGTAGGGTATGACAATGTCATGTATATGATGATGATGACGTGTGTGATATAATAATGTCATGATGACGATGATAGGAGTATGACATGATAACACACATGTATGTGTTATGATTGTGGTGATGATGCATGATAGTATACGCATGGCTTCAAGGTAAGTAATGCCTGCAATGCATGTATGACTTGTATGATGCATTGAGTGGTTATTGGATTCATTTACCTGCTGAGTTGTGGCATCCCAAAATTCAAGTCATCCTCTAGAGAAATTAAAGCCTATAATTAGGTAATGAAATTACCTATGGTCTATGTGTTAGCCATTAGTTTTCTTAAGGCTATGTGTTATTATGCTTGTGTTTATGAATTTTGAAATTAGGATTATAGGATAAATTAATAATCTATGCTTGGCCATGCATCTTATAAATTAAATTCCTATAAGTAAAATGTCACAAGACTTTGGCCATGTGGAATTTAAAATTTAAAGTTTATAGGAGAAATTATAAAAGGGAAAAATTTAATTTTTAATTAGGTTGGGCCTTAGGCCCATTTGGCCGAAGCCTTGATGGGCCAAGCTGGTCGGCCAAATTAGGCCTGCGGATGGGGCTGTCGCCGGCCCAAAAGGAGGCCCAAGAGGAGGCCCAAGCCCATCTTGCATGTGGTGACAAGTGGCAAGAAGGGGGTCTTCATGCATTGGCCAATTTGAGAGGCAATCTAATGATTGCAAATGATGAGCTTTAGGAGGGATAAAAGGGAAGAGAGAGAGAGAGGAGTGGCCGGTTACTTCATTCGGCCAAGTGAGAGAGAGAACCGTGCGAGAGAGAGGGAGAGTGGCCGAGAGAGAGGAGGAGCCGAGGAGGAATCGCCGTCCGTCGCCGGTGTGCCGCCGTTCGTGTGGTCTAGAGGCAAGTTGGGAATCCACTTTCTACTCTTGCACCATTGTTTTCGCATGAACTGTTTGGAGTCAGAAAATTATGAGAGCTTGCATGCATGTTTTGAGTGCGATTTTGGCTTTGATCTCTCCATGAAAGTTGTAGACAACATCTTAAAATACAACATAATAAAATTTGGTGTAAAATGATGGAGATTTGAGGGGTCAAACTCTCATCTTACGGAGATATCAGATCTGGAATGTTTTCGCATGAATCCGCTCGAGTCAGAATGTTGTGTGAGCTTTCATGCATGTTTAGAGTCCGCTTTTGGCTTCGATTTCTTCACGAGAGTTGTAGCTAACATCTTTAACTACTACATACTGAAATTTCGTGGAAAATTATGGATATTTGAGGTGTTAAAGTCTCATTCTACGGAGACCTCAGATCTGGAAAGATTTTACTGCCCTCTTGTTGGATTTGTGGTTGCATGTTGGTTTATGTTGAGAATATCTCTTTAATTTCTTCACGAAAGTTGTAGGGGATATATTAAACTACAACATACTCAAATTTGAAGTGAAATGAACAAGTATAGCCTAGTAAACCGACTAGATCTTGAAGACGGAAATTCTGGTGATGTGTCCCGAGATACCCGAGACTTCATGGACTTAAAAGATGACTATACTCTGCTTATTTGACGTAGGTATCTTCACGAAACTTGTAGAGGATATCTTGATGTATGACATACCTAAATTTCAGAGAAAACGAAAGAGCATAGGTAGGTGAAATCTCAATATTTCGGTGGTGTGTACACTGGACGATGTGGTAACGGATCCAGAAGCTTCGTGAGACTGTATAAAATAACCTAAAAAGAATCTGGCTTTGAGTTCTGCATGAGAGATGTACGAAAATGTCTCGTCTATAACTCGGTTAAATTTCATAATTTTTGGAGGTCATATGAATATTTTAATCGAATTATTTCGGAAACTGTGCATTCTGCTTCTATCCGAATATACATACTGTTTGGTGTGAATTGTGCCTTCTTGTGTGGAATTCGATTGGGCATGTATCTTTCATGAAATTGCTATCTTATTGACTTGTCTACCCTTAGCCTTAATTTCATGATTTTTGAGAATCATATGAATATTTGATCTAAATATTTTCTGAAAGTGGTATTTGATGGAATTTTGTATGGATTGGATGATGATGTATTGATGCATGCATGACTATGAGTGGAGATGCATGTATAAATTGAATGCTGCATATAATCTTGTTGGTCATCATATTGTGTGCCATGATGAGTTGAGAACAAAATTGGTGACCATGGATAATGATGAATGAGGAAACCGTTTGTGACGGATGATTATTCCCCGGGAGTGTCGGGATGCCCGGTGGTATACGGTATGTAATTCTAGGGGAGGCCTGGTGGTATGTCGGTACGTAATTCCGGAGGGCAGGGGAAACCATTTTCATGGCGAGCCTTGAAGATTTCCCGGGAGTGTCGGGATGCCCGGTGGTATAGGGTACGTAATTCCAGGGGAGGCCTGGTGGTATGTCGGTGCATAATTCCGGAAGCCCTGTCGGAGGTTTCTGCCCAAAGGGAATGCCTCGCGATGCCAGGATTGGGGTGCGAGATGCCTGGCTAGAAGGGTAAAGGCCGGAAGCCCTGTCGCAGGTTTCTGCCCGAAGGGAATGCCTCGTGATGCTAGTTGGGATGCGAGATGCCCGGCCAGGGAGTGTAAATGCCGGATGCCCAGTTGTATCTTGGATACATGCCCGGATGCCTCGTGAAGCCAATTGGGATACGAGATGCCCGGAATGTGGGGGTGCCGGATGCCCGGTTGTATCTTGGATACATGCCCGGATGGTTCTCGCAATGCCAAGATTTGGGCGCGAGTGATGAATGTGGGATGCAAACATTGGTCCCGGGAATGAGAAATGCGGCGGTCCAAGATGAAATTGGAATTAAATCATGCATGGTGATATATGTTTGACATGATGCATGATGGTGATATGCATGATGATGATGATGATGATGATGATGATATGCATGATGATATGCATCATGTTGATGATGATGATATGCATGATGATGATGATATGCATAATAATATGCATGGTGATGATGATGATGGTGATATGCATGATGATGTGCATGATGATGATGATATATGATATGGCATGATAACATGTGTAATGTGATGATGTCATGATGAAGATGACATGTATGATATGATAATGCATGATAGTATGCGCATGACTTCAAGGTAAGTAACGCCTACAATGCATGTATGATTTGTATGATGCATTGAGTTGTTATTGGATTCCTTTACCTGCTGAGTGGTTGTACTCATCCCTTTTGGGGACAACATTTCAGATTAGTAGATGAATAACTATTGGATATGACCGCGAGGGGAAGGAGAGCAAATGGAGGAAACTTTTGGACGCCGACACTAATCAATGGACTTTAAGTATTCGACTGTTGGAGAAGATGTCGGTCATCCTTTGAAGTGTAGCCGAGTATAGAAGACTACGGCATTTTGATGTACCGACTAAAGATGTCCATCTGCTCTATGTAAATAAACGTGTTCGGCTTTAACTTATATAAGATGTTTAGTAGGTGTGCATCGATTTCTGAATGTAGGGAAGGGAATTGTTGGATATGCTTCCGTTATGTAAATTGTGCAAGGGACCGTTAATAAAAGATGTAAACCCCCATGGTTGTATGGACCCACTGCAATTGAAATGGTATCAGAGTAATATGTTAATAAGGAAAGTGAATGGTAAGCGATGTGGCGACCCTAATCGGATCGGGGGCCGTCGAGGGGTGCCACATCCTTTGTTGGTATCAGAGCTATGGTTCATTTGGAGTGATAAAGAGCCTCAGATGGAAATGAGGATAGAATGATGCACACCATAGGGTACTAACCAAGAGTAGTTGAATAACTTTAAACAACGGGTGATGTGTATTCACTCGTAGATCCCTGGTAACTAGTGTAATGTTGCTTTTGTGTGCTAGTAACTTTTGATGTTACTTATATGACTTTAGTAATGTATGAACATTACTTCTCCTTCTTAGCTAATTAGTGACACTGAGTCGCAAATTGTTTCTGAAGCGAAACTTTCTGAGCTGTCTAGGTATGCCCTCAGATTGATAGAGGATTGGGAGGAAAAGGTTAAGAGATTCCTTAAGGGCCTGAGGATAGATAGTAGGAGATAACTAGTGCTCCTGAATATGAGGGATTATAATGAGATTTATGAAAGGGCACAGTTGGTGGAGCAGGAGTTGATGAGGGAACATTCGGAGGATAAGAAACCATTGTCCTTTGGTGATGTGAGACGGGGTAAGAGACCCTATCCTGGTCAAGGTCCGACTTGGGAATCTAAGAAAAAGAGTAACTTTGGAAATTTTAGAAGCGCTTGGAGTGGCCCGACTTTTGGGAAGACACCCTATCAGTTCAATATTTGTCGAAAGTGTGATGGGAGGCATGGGCCAGGACCCTGTAATAGCCAACTGAGATATAATGGATGTGGGCAAATAGGACACTTTAAGAAAGACTGTCCACAAAAGAGGTTGCAACCGAATGTTAGCTCGGTGCGACAGGTACAACAAAGTATTGTTGAGCCAAATCCACCAAGGAATCCACAAAGGCCACCACCACAAGGAAGGGTGTATACGGTCACTCAAGAGGAAGCAAGAGCTTCCAAAAGTGTTATCTCAGGTATGATTTTGATAGGGGGATAGGAAGGTATATGCGTTGTTTGATGTGAGTGACATGCATTCATTTGTGTCCAAAAAATATAGATGATTATGAGGAGTAGGAACAAATCTCTAGATATGCCTCTTCGTATTTCTACATCGCTGAAAGATATGTTGTTATCTACGTTGGCATGTGAGATGAGTGAGATAACCCTAGGGGAATGAGATTTGGAAATGGACTTAATAATGATAGTTATGTATGACTTTGATGTCATCGTAGGAATGGACTAGCTCCGTAAGCAATGAACTAGGATGAATGATTTCCTGAGATAGTGCTTGCCCATGTGCTAAGGATAAAACCGTGAGGCTAAGAATGGGATAAGCCAAAGGGGATAATATCTCTGTAAGTTAATCCCTGTTGAAACGAGACCCTTCAGTAGATGTGTAGTTCGGGTTCGAACTAGGCGAAAGCTGGTGTACCTGTAATGTCCTGATTTGATGAGGGCGGGGAGTGGACGCTTAGGTCAGAGGACCTGAACAAGGAGCGGCTCCTGGCAGGCTTCTAGAATGGCAAAAGGGGACGGGAGTGAACCGAACTATGAACTGAACTGGAAAGGTAGTGTTTCTGGGATAATTTTGTCAGAGTAGCGCAGTGGAAGCATGGTTAAGCTTGTAGAACTCTTGCTTGTGAAAAAGAAAGATGGATCGATGCGCTTGTGTATTGATTATAGGCAGCTGAATCAGGTGACCATTAAGAATAAGTACTCATTATCTAGAATTGATGACCTATTTGACCAATTGCAAGGAAGTTTGGTCTTTTCTAAAATTGACTTGAGATCAGGATATCGACTAAGGATTAAGAAAGAAGACATTTCTAAGACCGTATTTAGGACTCACTATGGACACTATGAGTTCCTAGTTGTGCTATTTGGATTGACGAATGCCTTAGTTGCATTCATGGAATTAATGGATAGGATACTTAAGCCTTATCTGGATCAATAGTGATTATCTTCATTTGATGATGTCCTGATGTATTCTAAAGGATCTAAAGAGCATGCGTAGCATCTAAGCGTAGTGCTGCAAGCAAGGCTTAAGAAGTGAGTTATGGAGAGTGAATTATGAATTTGAGGATTTCATTGGAAGTCATGAGTTTGAGTGGTCATATGAGACATGGAATTATTTGTGGTTTATATATCGGAATAATAGGCTTAATCGATGGTGGTCAACTTTTAATTTTAGGTGATGATCTTAGTTTGAAAAAGGTTTGGTGGAATTAGCGAATATGATCACTTGTGGTTATAGTCTTTCCAAGGTGAAATGGTGGAAGTTCAAATTGTGGATTTGATGAATGATTAGTCTAAGTGATGATTCTTTAGGATGAGATATGAGATATATTCGGTGGAAACTAGACAAGTTTTATTTTGGTGGATTGTCGATCTTTGAATTAAATAAGTCTTGGTGGACTATCGATATTTGAATTGAAGGAATGATGCTATATTTTAGGCTTGAATTCATGTGGCAATGAAGGTGTAGTGAATGTCTTTGTTGGACTGAACAAAATGAGTTGTTAATGGTGTCGATTTTGATGGTTCTAGGCTTGAATTGGTGGTGAGTAAGGTATAGGAATGATTCGGCTAAATGGTGTGTTAGAATGGAAATACTTGAGTTCGGATGTTTTCAAAACTCTAAGATTTTACATGCAAACTACTTTGAAAATCTTAAGGTCGGAACTGAGTTTGATGACTCGCCGATGTGTTGATTTCAGTATTTCAAGAAAGGCTTAGGGTTTTGGTATTTCGAAGTTTTTAGTTTCAAAAATCTTTATGACAGGACCAATATTATCGACTCATTGAACTATGATTTTCAATACTTCAAAAAATGCTTATGTTTTTTTTTTTTGGAGAAAATTATCACCTGTACATTCCAAGTTTTGAACTTCAATTGAAAAGCAAATTTTGATTATGAACTGTTTTAGAAAATCTCTTGAATTTCATCAAAATTTATGAGTAATGTGACACCGTGCCCAAATGTTTTAAGAAATGTTTTCTATTTCAAAGGACTCTGAACTTTTTATAGAAAACATTCCAACCCATTGGAGTTGGGATTGAGATTGGAATTTTGCCAACGTACCGATTTAAATTTACTAAGGGTTTTGATAAAGTATTTTATTTCACGCCGTGATGCAAGTGCGACTCAAGGCTTTACATGTGGATTTCGAAAAAACATTTGAAAATTTAAACATGAACATGGATTTTATGGAATTGGTATCATGCTTTGATTTTGTGAATTGGTTTCAACGATATGAGATTTACCTATTTTCAAAGACTATCATTGTTATGCTGCTGTGTCTTTGAAATCCTTATTTTACATTATTTGATATCATAAAGTGGGATTTTCGAGAACTCAAAGGATTTTCCATATTGGTGATTTGAAAACGTTTTGACATGGAAATGGCATATGATTTCAAAGCTTACTGATGTTGTTGAATGCTTTTGAAAACCTCAGTTTGTATTGTTTGATTTCATGAAGGAAGATTCTCAAGCATTGAAAAGAAATTTCAGATGTGGTTATTGTTTTAAAACTGTTTATGGTGTTGAGATAAATTAAGATATGTTAAGAGCTGCATCCTTAACTTTAGAGGAAATATTAACCCGACCCTAGTTGCATACTCGATCATGAAGCCATCAAAATAGATGAGAAAGTGAGGTACATTGAAGAGCCTATGCAAGTACTGGATTGAGAGGAACAAATTCTCAGGACCAAGAGAATTCCATTGGTTAAGATATTATGGCAATATCATGATGTGGAGGAAGCCACATGGGAAAGTAAAAATAAGATGAGAGAAAGGTACTCTCACTTATTTCAAGAGACATAGGAAATGTCTAATTTCGAGGACGAAATTCTCTAAGGAGGGGAGAATTGTGGCATCCCAAAATTCAAGTCATCCTCTAGAGGAATTAAAGCCTATAATTAGGTAATGAAATTACCTATGGTCTATGTGTTAGCCATTAGTTTTCTTAAGGCTATGTGTTATTATGCTTGTGTTTATGAATTTTGAAATTAGGATTATAGGATAAATTAATAATCTATGCTTGGCCATGCATCTTATAAATTAAATTCCTATAAGTAAAATGTCACAAGACTTTGGCCATGTGGAATTTAAAATTTAAAGTTTATAGGAGAAATTATAAAAGGGAAAAATTTAATTTTTAATTAGGTTGGGCCTTAGGCCCATTTGGCCGAAGCCTTGATGGGCCAAGCTGGTCGGGCCAATTAGGCCTGCGGATGGGGCTGTTGCCTGCCCAAAAGGAGGCCCAAGAGGAGGCCAAAGCCCATCTTGCATGTGGTGACAAGTGGCAAGAAGGGGGTCTTCATGCATTGGCCAATTTGAGAGGCAATCTAATGATTGCAAATGATGAGCTTTAGGAGGGATAAAAGGGAAGAGAGAGAGAGGAGTGGCCGGTTACTTCATTCGGCCAAGTGAGAGAGAGAACCGTGCGAGAGAGAGGGAGAGTGGCCGAGAGAGAGGAGGAGCCGAGGAGGAATCGCCGTCCGTCGCCGGTGTTCCGCCGTTCATGTGGTCTAGAGGCAAGTTGGGAATCCACTTTCTACTCTTGCACCAATGTTTTCGCATGAACTGTTTGGAGTCAGAAACTTGTGAGAGCTTACATGCATGTTTTCAGTGCGATTTTGGCTTCAATCTATGCATAAAGTTGTAGATAACATCTTGAAATACAACATACTAAAATTTGGTGTAAAATTATGGAGATTTGAGGGGTCAAACTCTCATCTTACGGAGATGTCAGATCTGGAATGTTTTCGCATGAATCCGCTCGAGTCAGAATGTTGTGTGATCTTTAATGCATGTTTAGAGTCCGCTTTTGGCTTCGATTTCTTCATGAGAGTTGTAGCTAACATCTTGAGCTACAACATACTGAAATTTAGTGTAAAATGATGGAGATTTGAGGTGTTAAAGTCTCATTCTACGGAGACCTCAGATCTGGAAAGATTTTACTGCCCTCTTGTTGGATTTGTGGTTGCATGTTGGTTTATGTTGAGAATATCTCTTTGATTTCTTCACGAAAGTTGTAGGGGATATATTAAAATACAACATACTCAAATTTGAAGTGAAATAAACAAGTATAGCCTAGTAAACCGACTAGATCTTGAAGACGGAAATTCTGGTGATGTGTCCCGAGATACCCGAGACTTCATGGACTTAAAAGATGACTATACTCTGCTTATTTGACGTAGGTATCTTCACGAAACTTGTAGAGGATATCTTGATGTATGACATACCTAAATTTCAGAGAAAACGAAAGAGAATAGGTAGGTGAAATCTCAATATTTCGGTGGTGTGTACACTGGAGGATGTGGTAACGGATCCAGAAGCTTCGTGAGACTCTATAAAATAACCTAAAAAGAATCTGGCTTGGAGTTATGCATGAAAGATGTACGAAAATGTCTCGTCTATAACTCGGTTAAATTTCATAATTTTTGGAGGTCATATGAATATTTTAATCGAATTATTTCGGAAAGTGTACATTCTGCTTCTATCCGAATTTACATACTGTTTTGTGTGAATTGTGCCTTCTTGTGTGGAATTCGATTGGTCATGTATCTTTCATGAAATTGCTATCTTATTGAATTTTCTACCACTAGCCTTAATTTCATGATTTTTGAGAATCATATGAATATTTAATCTAAATATTTTCTGAAAGTGGTATTTGATGGAATTTTGTATGGATTGGATGATGATGTATTGATGCATGCATGACTATGAGTTGAGATGCGTGTATAAATTGAATGCTGCATATAATCTTGTTGGTCATCATATTGTGTGCCATGATGAGTTGAGAACAAAATTGGTGACCATGGATAATGATGAATGAGGAAACCGTTTGTGACGGATGATTATTCCCCGGGAGTTTCGGGATACCCGGTGGTATACGGTACGTAATTCCAGGGGAGGCCTGGTGGTATGTCAGTACGTAATTCCGGAGGGCAGGGGAAACCATTTTCATGGCGAGCCTCGGAGATTTCCCGGGAGTGTCGGGATGCCTGGTGGTATACGGTACGTAATTCTAGGGGAGGCCTGGTGGTATGTCGGTGCATAATTCCGGAAGCCCTGTCGGAGGTTTCTGCCCGAAGGGAATGCCTCGCGATGCCAGGATTGGGGTGCGAGATGCCTGGCTAGAAGGGTAAAGGCCGGAAGCCCTGTTGCAGGTTTCTGCCCGAAGGGAATGTCTCGCGATGCTAGTTGGGATGCGAGATGCCCGGCCAGGGAGTGTAAATGCCGAATGCTCGGTTGTATCTTGGATACATGCTCGGATGCCTCGTGATGCCAGTTGGGATACGAGATGCCCGGAATGTGGGGGTGCCGGATGCCCGGTTGTATCTTGGATACATGCCCGGATGGTTCTCGCAATGCCAAGATTTGGGCGCAAGTGATGAATGTGGGATGCAAACATTGGTCCCGGGAATGAGAAATGCGGCGGTCCAAGATGAAATTGGAATTAAATCATGCATGGTGATATATGTATGACATGATGCATGATGGTGATATGCATGATGATATGCATGATGATGGTGATGATGATATATGACGACATGCATGGTGATGATGATGATGGTGATATGCATGATGATATGCATGATGATGATGATATATGATATGGCGTGATAACGTGTGTAATGTGGTGATGTCATGATGAAGATGACATGTATGATATAATAATGCATGATAGTATGCGCATAACTTCAAGGTAAGTAACGCCTGGAATGCATGTATGATTTGTATGATGCATTGAGTTGTTATTGGATTCCTTTACCTGCTGAGTGGTTGTACTCACCCCTTTTGGGGACAACATTTCAGATTAGTAGATGAATAACTATTGGATATGACCGCGAGGGGAAGGATAGCAAATGGAGGAAACTTTTGGACGCCGACACTAATCAATGGACTTTAAGTATTCGACTGTTGGAGAAGATGTTGGTCATCCTTTGAAGTGTAGCCGAGTATAGAAGACTACGGCATTTTGATGTATCGACTAAAGATGTCCATCTGCTCTATGTAAATAAACGTGTTCGGCTTTAACTTATATAAGATGTTTAGTAGGTGTGCATCGATTTCTGAATGTAGGGAAGGGAATTGTTGGATATGCTTCCGTTATGTAAATTGCACAAGAGACCGTTAATAAAAGATGTAAACCCCCATGGTTGTATGGACCCACTGCAATTGAAATGGTATCAGAGTAATATGTTAATAAGGAAAGTGAATGGTAAGCGATGTGGCGACCCTAATCGGATCGGGGGCCGTCGAGGGGTGCCACATGAGTGGTTGTACTCACTCCTTTTGGGGACCAACATTTCAGATTAGTAGATGGTTTGAACGGTTGGATATGACCGCTAAGGAGAAGGATAGCAAAGAAGGGAACTTTTGGACGTCGACACTAATCGATGGACTTTAAATATATGACTGTTGGAGGAGATGTCGGTCATCTTTTGAAGTATAGCCATGTATAGGAAACTATGGCATTTCGATGTACCGACTAAATATGTCCATCTGCTTTATGTAAATAAAAGTGTACGGCTTTAACTCATATAAGATGTTTAGTTGGTGTGCATCGTTTTCTGAATATAGGAAAGGGAGTTGTTGGATGTGCTTCCGTATATGAATTGCGCAAGGGACCGATCTAAAAGATGTAAACCCCCAGGTTGTATGGACCCGCTGCAATTGAAATGGTATCAGAGTGACATGTTAATAGGGAAAGTGAAAGGTAAGCAAAATTGTGGCGACCCTAATGGATCGGGGGCCATTGAGGAGTGCCACACAAACAATGCCTTTCTTTGTTTTCCAACAGAACCTAGGTTTGGTTCTAATAATCCTGAGAACAAGGATGATGATGAAAAATTTTATTTGAAATTTCAACCAAGAATAGGTATTGCTGCTAATGTTCCTGGAGAAAGAACGAGATTGTTTCGTTCTAAGGAACACAAAAAGGTTTACTCATAGTTGTTGAAGAGGGGTGATGAACCATTGAACTGTTGATTTTGACTTCCTGGACTCTATCAAGGTTAACTTAAGAGAGAAGTTAGCCTTCCTTCAACTAGAAAATTTTTGTTCTGAGATGACTGTTGCTTATCCAGAGTTGACTACATTTTCTATTTGAACCTGTCCTTTCTTGACCAGAATACAATCAAATTTACTATGTGTGATAAAGACTATGTAGTGGATGTTGACACATTGGCAGACGTTATTGGGGTGGAAAGGAGTAGTTTTCAACCAATAAATGTCTCTTTTGGTCAAGCAATGCGATATCTTCTCAAAGACAGAATGCTAGAAGGAGGCATCACTTATTCTAGACTATCAACCTCAAATGTTCTGTTGCATAAAGTTGTCATTAATTGCATCAGATGGAAGGTTGCATCAAAGACTGATGTTTCCAGGTATGAAGCATGGCTCATGTTTACAATCTACAATGGGATGAGGTTTTCGCTCTCTCATACTATCCTAATGCACATGCACAGGACAATTATGAAGGATAAAGGACAGTTGCCCTATTCACCGCTGGTCACAAAGCTGTTTAGACATTTTCAGATCGAGTTTCCCATCCCTCTTTGCTCTAGAACTGTTGCTCCTATGGTTATAGGACTGAAAATGATTTCAAATATGAGGTTGCAAGATCTAAATAAGGCCATTGAATGCTTGAAGAAGGTGTCCTCAAGCAAAACCAGAGAAGATTCTGCTGGGAAGAAGAGAAAAGGCAAAGAAGTTGTGAAAGAACCTGTAAAGAAGAGAAAATCTCTCATCCTGCAAGCAAAGAGGATGATGATGATGATGATCTTACAATTTCTGCCTTTGCCTTGAAAAATCTTCGAGATTTTGTTGATCTCAAGAATCCCACTGAAAAAGAAGGAAGAGACAGAGAAGAAGCAGAGCCGGAAGAATAAGAAGCACTAGAGAAGGAAGAAGCAGCAAGAGAAGAAGAAGAAAGAGAAGAAGAAGGAAGAGGTCATGATGATGAATCTTATGAGGCGACCATTGCCATTTCTTTATCTGAAGATTCTGAAGTGACTCGGAGTGGTCAAATTGGAGTACAAACAGAAGAAGAATATCACTCTCGTCTTGAAAACGAGAAGACTCAAGAAGAAGAAATCACTTCTTCTCCTATAGGCATCAAAACAGGTGAGCTGTTGAGAAGACTTCTTCTCCTCTTTTTACATGTGATGGTATCAGTAGATCTCCTGCACACCCAGAAGATGTCTATGCTTCTCAATTTCCTGAAGCAGACGTTGAAGGATCTATACCGAGTCATGGGACTAGACAAGTTGATGTTCCCTCGTTTCTAAACTCTCCATGAACTCAATTTGCTGAAGTCAGTGCTCAAACAGAACCAAATGCTGACTATCCCAGGATGATAGAGCTTCTTTTGGAGGTAAAGGCTCAGCAATATGCAATGGAGATTGAAATTCAGAAACTCCATACTGCGTTGAGATCCTCTTATCACTTTCACATTGAGAAGGTATAGTCCTTAGATACTCAGGTACAAACTCTGAATCAGCAAGTATCTCAGACTGTGGCAAAAAATGATCAAACTCTTCAAATTCTCAAAACTGTTTAGACACCAGTAGAGAATGTTCATCTCTAGTGCCAGATGCTTGAAAAGGTAGTGCAGTCAATGGGGGATTTCCAGCTCGTTCGAATTCCAAGACAACCTTGACTCTTTTTTATCTCTTCTCTATTTTGATATTCTCCACTTTTTGCTATTGACAAAAAGGGAAAGAATTTGCATATTTTGTTTAAACTTTACTTTTGAACTTTTTTTTTTTTTTTGCAAATTCGATTTAAGTATATTTTGAATACTTATTCAGAAGCAATTTCTTGCAATAGTGATGATTATGGATGTGGATGTGGATGTTTAAATCTTGATATGTGTTTTTCAAGATTAACTTATTTTCTGTGGTTGCAGAATCGATGTTATCCATATCCTCAACTAACTATTTTTATAGGATATCATGTACTGCTAAGAGTTGTTTTGCAGGTTATAAAATTGTAAATTTGTAGGGAAGTTTTGTCACCATAAAAAAGGGAGAGATTGTTGGAGAAAACTTCTTTGATGTTTTGAAGTTGACAAAACTTATTCAAAATCTATTCTGAAGAATTCTAGACTTTTGTGTCAAAGTCTAAAGACTCCCAAACTTTGTGTCAAAGTCTACTCACTTTGACAAATTCCAGACTGAATGAAAGCGAAAGATGAAGACTTTTCCAAATAAGGGATTATCTTTCTTTCTTCAAGGGATTGGTTCATCTAGATTATATATGGTCTTCTGGTTGGAAATCACATCTATGAGATTGAATATATTTATTGGAATCATTTTGGATACATCAAATCTTTTTGGAAGGCAAGTAAATTGTGAAAGAATCTACTTATGGAAACCCAGATCCTGATTGTATGGGTGAATAGGATTGATGAGCTTTCATCACAATCTTCAAACGGCTCGAGATCTCCTCAATTGATTTTGTCTAATGGGTTGATTGGAAGAATTCTTTTGGAAAGTGCCAACGGTTGAGAAGGCATGAAGGAGTATTTAAGTAGGACTCTTCAGTTATTTGACAAAGTGCGTGAAAGAGAAATTCCAAAGTTTGAGGTTTCCCAGTTTCTTGTTATTCCATATACTATGCTCTAAATTGTACTCAAAAGAGAGAGACCTATAGTGCGATTTCGTGAGAGAGCAGTAGAGACTCTTCACCGACAAATTGAGATCGCAAGATTGTAAATTATCTTTTGATTAGTAGTGGAATCTAGCTAGAAGGCTATCAGCATGGGAGAGTAGATGTAGGCTTGATCTAAGCCGAACCACTATAAATTCTATGTTCTTATTCTTTTTCCTGAACTTCTTTATTTTGCTCGTAGTTCTATTTAACTGCTAAAGTCTAAACTAGCTTAAAGTCTGTTGTTTTTCAGACTCAGTTTTAAAAGTAAAATATTTTTACCGTTCTTTGCAAAAATTGTCTTCACATCTATTCACCCCTCTCTAGGTGTTCATAATAGCACTTACAGGAGTGAATGGGAAGTACATTCCAATCATGTGTGACAACACGAGTGCTATAAACTCACAAAAAATCCAATATTACACTTAAGGGCAAAGCACATCAAAGCAAGACATCATTTTGTTAGAGATCATATTAGCAATGGTGATGTTTGCATATAGCTTGTAGATTCAAAACATCAGCTAGTAGACTCTTCACCAAGCTACTTCCAGCCTTCGAATATATTTGTGGTGAACTTGGGATCTATAATGAATTTGAATAGCATATCCTAGGTAATGTTTCATTTACTTGACATTGATTAAAAGACCAGATATGCTGAAAAATAGAGGTACACACAATTTTTTTCAAAAATGTTACCTTTATAGTGTAGTTCTCTCTCTCTCTCTCTCTCTCTCTCTCTCTCTCATTTTACTGTTTTGACACATGATATCCCTTATCTATAGTTGTTATTGCTATTTTGTTGGATACATGATATCCCTTATCTATAGTTGTTATTGCTATTTTGTTGGAATTTTGGAACATGATTTTATTGCTTATTTTATTCTTGATTGTTTAAGTCAAATATTTAGTAAAAATCATACATAAGAATGTTACCGTTGGCATACATCAGCTAGCTATCTCTCAACATGAACTCGTTGCTCCTATTTATAGAGAAATAATATTCATGTCATTCCTCACCACAAAGCTATTCCTAATCTTTTATACTCGCTCGTATTCTCTTTGTGACATCCCAAATTTCACCGACCTTCATTAGTGTAATTAGATCATTAGGAACTTAGATTAATTAGATTGGGCCAGAAAGTGAACCCGATGGATCGTGAGAAATGTGTGGGCTTGAGAAGTAAGTGGGCCACACAAATTGGACTTAAAAAGTCGAATGAAAGATTATGGATTTGGGCTTAGCTTATAACAGGCCAAGATTTAGAATTGTTAGACTGCTAAATTTAGTTTAGTGGGTCGGATTGTTATAGATTAAGCCTATTGGGCCAGAGATGAATATTTAGGCCCGAGTGATTTTATTTTATAGATTATAGTTATGATAATTTGATTAGTGATTGTAATGTTAATATCAATTTCTAACTTTAGCATTTCTTGTGATGAATTCTCTATAGGCTAACACTAAGTAGTTAATATGTCATATAATTTCATAACTTTATATGATTATAATAGAATTGAAATCTAATGGAATCGAAAGGGAATTAAGTGAAAACATTTGAAACTAATGAACCGACTAACGACACGGATTAGAGACTAATTGATTTTGAGTGACAATTGACGAAAGAGATCAAACTTGGAGGCCATGACACTTCTCTCTCTTCTCTCTTTGTTTTCTTCATCACCCACAGCTTCGATTCCCACAAACCGAAGCAAGCAACCTCAAGAGACATAATCATTAGCAAAATCTCATCATTAGTGATTAGCCTTGTAGATCTATTTCCCTTCTTAAATTTCGAAACCCTCTCTCTCTCTCTTCAAAAACCAAGAAACCCATCTTCTTCTTCTTCTTGTTTTTCTCTCGGTCGAGCAGTGAAGAACCAACGACAAACCAGCGATTTCTCCTTCTTGCATGCGAAATTTTGGTGTTGATCTTGAAGCATCTTTGTGTTGTTTAGTAGCTGAAGCAAGGTAAGGAAAGATATAACTCTAAATTGAAAGTTATCCATTGTTTGTCAAGAAAGCTTGCAGGTCTAACCAAATAGTGAAAGATTTGATCTATAGTTGTTGTTTTGTGATTAATCTAAGCTTAGTAAGTGTTAGATTGAAGGTAGAAGCCATTGCATGTTACTTTTGAGTCTTGCATGTTTTGAAATCCAAGTGTGAGTATGTTGTCTTTGCCCGGTGAAGTGATGAAATGGTTGCTGAGTGGTTGGATGTGGTGTATATTGTGATGAGTGAACTCACGGATGCAATTATACTTCGAGCCGAGCTATGAATGGGCTATTTGTTAAAGAAAAGCTTGCGGAAAGTACTTTTAGTTGCTGTGATTAAGTATTGAAGTGTTGTAGAAGAGATTTGTGGAAAAATAAGTGGTTTGGTCGGGCTAGGAGTGAAGGAATCATGTATACCTATTTTGTTCGAGGAGAATATAGTTAGGGAGTCTTCTGTTTTGTGTTATTTTCTTTATGTATGTTGATGAAAATAAGCAAGGAACCATTCTACATGATAAAACATCCATTAGATTGAATTAGAAACCTAGCTATGATTATATGAATATAAAAACGTAGAGATAGAAGTGAATTTAGTAAAAACCAGTAAACTGTTCTTGTGAGAAATGGTTTGACCTTTACGGATTATATGAATTTTCTGTAATTACGTAGTAAGAATTGGACTTCGAATCTTTAATAAAAATTGTAGAACACATCTTAAGGAATAACGTGTAAAAATTTGAGATTTAATAGATAAGAATTGTCTAGTAAAACAATTTTTTTTGTAGATAAAGAATCTGGACGTCGATACAGGGTGCTAGTAAAGATTATGGCGATTGTTACTCTTAATAATCTGAGAAGTAGACTTAAGTTTCTTCATAGAAAATGTCAACCTATATCTCAAATATAACATACTAAAATTTGGTAGTATGTTGACAAGAATTAATATACCTTTTGTGTCCAAAACCGAAACTGTTCATTTAGCTAGTAAACTGTCTGGACCCGAGAACAAATACTAGATGTTGTGTCTTTTATATTAGACTTGTATGACACACACAGTCTCGTAACCTTCTAATAGATGTTAGTTGTATAAGAGTAAGTCTCACATCTTATTTGAGATATAAGTGCATATAGTATCATGCGTGTGCAATGAGTGCGGTGCATAGTGCTTGATTATGGGGTAAATATCTGTTCGGCATGGAATGGGACATGTCGTAATAGGTTTTATCTTATAATTTGGACACGCACGTGTGCTTGGTTCATGAGAGTTAGATATATAGTTAGATACTTTGGAGTCTTTTCTTTTTGCATACGATAAATGCATTAATCAAAGGTGTGGTGGTGTGAAACGTGTGCTTAAGAGAGTGAATGAACCCATCAGTAGAGAGATACTAGTGATGCCCCCGGAAGTTTGGGATGCCCATGCTAAGTGGTCTTGGATGCCTCGGTAGAGAGATACCGGGATGCCTCTGAGTGAGATGCCCTTATGTGTGATCAAGGATGCCTCAGTTGTGTGATACTGAGATGCCTCGGAGTGAGATGCCCCATGCTGAGTGGTCTTGGGAGGACCTCGGTTGAGTGATGCCGGGATGCCTCGGAGTGAGATGCCCATAATAGAAATATTGTGGAAGTCTGGATAAGGTAACTTCCGGAAGTGAATCAAGCCGATAGAGTTCCAGTTAGTAACCGATCGAGGGTGGATCATATGCACACTAAATATAATTCTACTTGGCAAGTGAGTTTATTCATTATTGTTGCATTGCATCTTGATATGAAATTGAGCTTGAGAAAGGTAAGCATAGAAATGGATGCACATAAGGTGATTACATACATGATGTGTTAATATCCAATTGTTTATGCTTGTGACAATCCTACCTTAGTATCTTAAATTGCTTGGTCATGATTCCCTTGTAATTTTGATGGCTATGGATTGTTTAAGTTAGAGTTTTATCATTCTTTACTGGGCAAAGTTGTTGCTCATACCTTACATTTTTGAGATTGATAACATGGATGTGCCGCCAATAGCTTGATACAGGGTGGTAGCACGCCTCGATATTTCTTTCATGACGTGTATGATCCCGACATTGACATGACTTTCTCTAAGTATGAGGCTACTTATGGATGGATGATGGTAGAGCTGACTTGATACCGATGAAGTTCGTTGCATGGTTTATCAACCATGAAGGGGAGATATTCGACCCTTTACCCTTTGGTGCAGGAGGACCAGAGCTGGGACGGATGGTGCCTAGACGCCTTTGATCATGTAGAAGCTCACTGTCTTTTGTTTTTTGTTAGATGTGGGCTTGTGTGGGAACTCGTGGAGTAGACACCCTCACCCTTTATCCTTGGCTTTTGTTACGCCTTACTTTTGTTATGTATATGTTGTATATATAGGCGATGAACATGGAAAGAGTCCAGGTTGATAAATTTTGTAGGCCCTGATGATGATAAGAAGAAATGAAGCTTCTCGTGATCTTGTTTATGTGCATGAATGAATTGGCCAATACTAAGAATTGAAGGTAGAGTGATTGCAGGATAACCTCATAATATAAACTTAAGATTTTAAATAATCCATGTTATATATGCTAACCTTCAGTGGTAAACACTATAGATTATCTAAAGGAGATTACAAGTTAGGCAAGATGATAATAATAATTATAGTTCCACTTGCGCTTAGTACATGACGCCCTAGGACGTCACACTCTCACTCTCCTCAACACCCTACACTCTCTCTTTTTCAATCCAAACTAATGGTACCATCAGCCAAACTAGACAAGGATGGAAAGGTATATTCTTCACATGCTTAACATCTTGTATAGATTATTATGTTTTCTATGAGAAAATGCAGGTAGCTAGAGAATCCATCCACGTGAAGTTTAATGAATCTTGAAGAAGAGAAAAACGATAGCAGCAAATCTTGTACATATTAGCAAATTTTGCAAACAGCAACAAATTTTAATGATATCAATAATTTCTTGTGAAGCAACTATCTCTAATAGTAGCTAATTTCGCAAGTAGCAGCATTTGCTATTATCTAGCTTATAGATTGCCCTATCTTCAAAGGTTTGAGAATTCTGCTCTATACATTGCAAATCATAAGTTATTAAAGATAGATCAAAAAAATTTGAGTGACATGAGCATGCCCATTAAAGATTCATACGAAAGGTTGAGTACTTTCTTGATTAAAATGCTTGAAATGCTTATAGATGGTACTCTTATTTATCAAAAAAAAAAAAATTGCACATTATATATGATTTGATATGTTATATATTTAGCATCCTTTGTGTAAGAGTTTGTTGAGTTTATGCAGGTTGAAATCGAGATGAGTGTGATGGTGGAATTCAAATAATCTTCTTCCCGAATTTCAAAAAGTAAACTGTGACAAGGATGATGTTGTTACAAAGAAAAATAGAAGCATAACATTATGTTCAGCACCTCAACGTTGTGATATCAACACCAAAACCGATAACATCAGTAAGGAAAGCACGAACAACAACGCTAACAAATTGTGACAGGACCAATGTAGAAGCTGTTGTGAATGGCGAACATTTCCAAACCCTAGTGAAAGCTATTTACAAGAACTATCATAATGATAGGGGGAGGAAAACAAAATGATGAAGAGCAAAGTGGAGATATTACACAGAAATCATGATAGCACCAATGAAAGTTAAGACGAGAGTTGACACAAAATGTTGCAAATGGTGAACATTTTCAAACCCTAGTGAGAACTATTTTTGTGACAGGCTGAAATTTTAAGTTCTCTTTCAATTAAATTAATTGGGCCTCTCATTGTGCGCCTATAGTGCTATTCACAGAGCTAATCACTAATAAGATAACTAGACTCTGGGGAAGTCACTAAGGGATTTTAATGCAATAGACTTGGGAATTCAACCAGGAATCGATTACTTGACCGTGCTCATCTGTACAGATCATTACGGTAGAGTTAAAAGTTGATTAGAGATTTGAGATAGGTCGGTTCGACTAAGATGTGTGGCTAAACGTGGGTGGTTCCACTAAATTACAAAATTCTCGTCGACCGGCACTAGATTGATTTTTTTGTCGTTTTGGAACCCTGTGTCCATATTTGAAACCTCGAGATTTTCACGACCACCAAGAGTCGCCAATGTACCAAAGAGGTTCATTGTGGCTTGAAGAAAATTGACCATGGGTCAATTGCACTAAAAATTTATGAAAGCTAACCAGTAGTCTAGGTTACGCTAAAATCACGTTGGATTGAAATTAACTGCGAATTTGAATATGATTTCAGAAATTGAAAATTTTGTCATGTCACAAGTCATTTTGGGAACGTCGACTCAGTCTTTGAAGATTTTTTTGCAAACTGGGATTTTTTGGCAAAAAGTCGTCATAGGGCTGTTTACGACCAGGAAGTTTCGATGATCATTTTTTATCACGAAATTGGGATACAAGTGGGTTCTATTGGTGAGGAAAAATACTAGTTTGATCGAAGACTCGATAATTGAATTTTTAGAAGCTGAAATACACCGATTCGGGGAGGAATTGAATGGAAATTGAACAAATTCCAACAAAAATTCGTATGCCCCCTTTGACCCAACAATTAGACCATTTCAAGGCTTTTAGAAGAGTATTTGGTGGCTAGAAATCAACTGAGGAAGACAGCCATGTGGGTGGGACACACCAAGGGGACCAAAGAGATAGGGAGAGACCAAGGTGGCCCACTCCAAAGCCCAAAGTTGTCCCCCCTCTCTTTCTTCCCCATTTCCATCGATCCCTCCCCCTTTGCAGCTCCTTGAAACTTCCAGCAAGCCCAGGAACAGAGCTAGCAGCCAGCCGAAGCCCCTTGCCGCCCGTCCAGAGCTACTGCACGCCGTCCGATCACTCGCCGTCCGATCGCTCACCGAGCCAGCGACCCAAGTCCTCTCACCATCTAGTCGTGAGCCTATTCGCGTGTCTCCTTTGCCCGTGCTCGTCACCAGCGCCCTGTTCGCCATCTGCTGGAGCTGTCTGAGCCACCGTGAGCCACCACTGGTCGCCGTAAGGCCCCGCCTAGAACAGCAGCAACCCCTTCGACCGTCCCTGCCCATTTATAACTCAACCGGCCTCGAATCAGCCCCTTCTTGGCCTAGCCACAGAACCGAACAGTGTGGGTCTTGCTAGTGCTGTTTGGCCCGTTTTTGTGGCCTTCTGGACCTTGAAAGGTGCACTTACTTTGTAGTTTGTGGCCTGTCTACACGTCCCTTTCGTTTTGATCCAAGCGGATCATAAATCAAGTGAGTCTAACTCACTAATCCATGTTTAGTAAGTTAATGATGTTTAAGGTTGATTAGTTTAGACTAAGTATGAATTAAGTTGATAGTTAGAATTGACTAGCAAATTAATAATCGTTATTGCATGTTAGGTGGTTAGAGTAGTGTAATTAGAGCCTAGACAAGCTCTTGTATTTATCTAGAGTGGTTTGAAAATTTTCCGGGCCCGTCTCAACTTTTAATTAGGCTTTTCCAGCCTAAGTTGCTATTTTTGGTATTTAATAATTAATTTTCGTAATTATTTAATTAATTATTTATTTTCTAAAAATTCGATCGGGATAGTCGGTGACTGGAATTTCATACTGATTGCAGTTGTGTGATTGGTTTATTTATTTGACTGTTATTTTGTGCAAATTAAGTGTGATTGCAATTTTGGGTATTTATCCCAAAATTTATTTAATTTCATTAAATAATTAGAAAATCACCGAGTGTCAGTTTACAACACCAAAATGGGATTTGTGGGCTGTTAAAATTGGTGGGATTTTCAAAGGAGGAAAATATTGTATTTTGGCTAAAGCCAACCGTGTCCCCACACACGATTATTTTTATCGAGTATGTTAAAAATGGTGAAATGGTTAAATGATCAAGATGATATACTATATTAGCCTACAGGTGATATGTCAGCTTAGAGCGAGAAGTAGACTGGTATACTATATCAGCCCGCGGGTGATATGTCAACTTAGAGTGAGCAGTATACCTAGCAGCTTCTGGTGAGCATTATTAGTATCTATATCAGCCTATGGGCGATATGACAGCTTAGAGCGAGCAGTATACTATCTATTTATTAGCTTAGTGGAAGCTATACTATTTATTTTTAGTTTAAAGTGAGCAATCTTGATTATGTTCGGACTTTATAAATAGTATTGATTGAGATGACCGGGGAATGGTCTCAATGACATGGAATCGACTAAGTCGATTGATCGATGATTCGATTTGTTTGGATGAAATGATTGAATGGTTATTTGAATCATATCGACTTGCAAGAAGGGACTAAGACCAAGGTGAGTCCTCTGATTCGTGTTTATGCCTAGGCAACCCTCATGGCATATTTTCTTCCTAGTCAAGTCTTAGGGGGTGAACTCACTGAGACATCGTCTCACCCTACTGTGGGATAATATTTTAGGTCCTTAGATGGCAGCTCCTCCTAAGCATTTTGGTTAGCCTAAGAAGGTGACAGAGCAGAAGTGCTCCATCCCTCTCCATGGAGACCCTAGGGATGGGTATATGAGTTGGTGAAATCCATAGTCTAGGTCGATGCGGGTCTACCCAAAAAGGTGCCCCATCAATACAGATCATGGTATTGCCAAGAGCAGAATGGCTAGAGAGAAGGGCCCATGCCGGAGTCCGAGGTTCCTTTTTATGTCCTAGAGGTTGCTTTTGGGAAAGGCACAGCAGATCGTCCAAAAGGTTTGGTAGTGGACGAAGAACTGGACATGTTAGAACTAGAGTCCCTGGTGTATTCCGCTGAAGGCTCCAATTGGGATGAGTATAAAGATGAAGAGGAGGACGAGGATCCATAGTTTTGTGAAACCCCCCCTGTTTTACAGACATTGTGAATAGCTTGGCTTCTATTATATATATGACTTGGTTGTATTATGTATGTATATATAAGTGTATTGTTGATTTTCAAAATTTTGACTCTACTTTTCTATCCCATCTTGTTGTTGTCTGGGATTAATTATTCGCTTCCGCATGCATAATAAAATGAATGAGTTGGCAATGCGTCCTAAGACGTCGCTATTTAATCGATCGCAGAGAGATGGGCACACACTAGGAGAATTGGGGCCTGACAATTTTCAAGAACTATCATGATGATAGGGAGATGAGAACAAAAGGATGAAGAGCAACAATAGGAAAATTGCAAGAGAATAGGAAGAATCATGAGCATCTCAAAGAATCAGTACATGAAGAGAGAGCAAAGATCAAGTGGGAGCAAATCTTGATACATTTGAACTAATTTTGGCTTGGATCTTGATTATCATTTTGAGAATAAAAGAAAAGGTGAATGCATAGGTAGAACTTGCTAAGTTATACATAATGCGGTTAGTCCATCTTCTATATCACTTACTTTTGGTCATGATGATGATATTGATGATATTAAAGATCCTAAACCATGCCTTTTTGTTTTTGATTTTTGGTCATCCTAAATCATATCAATTGTTTTCGGTTTTTGGTAATCCTAAACCATATCTCTCGTTTTTTAGGTCATGGTCAACCTTAAACCTCGTTCTTTAAGTTCTTGGACAACCTTAATTCTCGTCTGTTAGATTCCTAATAAACTTTAAACCTTGTCCCTTAGGTTTCTCGTCAACCTTAAACATTGTCCCTTGGGTTCTAGGTTATCTCAATAAACCTTGACTTCAAGTTCAAGGTTATCCTCATAAATCTTGATTTCAGTTTTTAGGTTATCCCCATAAATCTTGATTTGAGGTTCTAGGTTATCCTTATAAACCTTTATTCTAGGTTCTAGGTTATCCTCATAAACCTTGTCATTAGGTTAGTGGTTATCCTTAAACCATTTCCTTTTTTTCCATAACAACCTCATTTCCTTCATTCGATTCCACAAGAGAGACGGAGAGAAGAATCCCAAACATAAGTCTAGATACCTTAATGAGTGAAGGTAAGTGTCCAGGTATGTCCCAAACCAAATGTCATTTTCTTTGTTATTTTCTTTTCCCAAAGTGGAGTCAACTGAAAATTGCAAGTATTAATTTTGTCTTTGAGTGAAACCTCTTTGAACTCCCACTCAAAGAGGGGTAGCTGTTGACACGTGATTTTTAGTCGGCGTGTTGAGAATAGTAAAACAATTGAGATTTGGATTTCTGATTGCGTTAAAGCTCGTTTCTTAACAAAAAGTGTCGTTATTCATTTCTTTCTTTTGCATTATTGTTCTTAAGCAATTTCTAAGTCATTTTTAAGAACCTGAAAAGTCAACTACTGATTTTCGAATTGACTTTTTAGTCCACTCTTTGATTAAAAGTCAACCCTAGGTGAAAATTAACTTTTTACCCAAAAAAAGATGTCATTTAATTTTAATTTTACTTTTATCAATTCAATTTCTTAAAAATTCAAAGATTTGATCAAGAAATCAACCTTTTAGGGGAAAGTGAACTAAAGGGATGTTTGACCAGAAAAAAAAAAAACTAAAGGGTTGACTTTTGATCAATGATAAAAAAATTGAAAAAAAATTACAAAAATACCTTTGTGAGCGCCGGGTGCGGCGACCCGCGATCTTAGGGCTTGTCACTCTATTTATTGGTCCCTGCACGATTTTACAGCAGAAGCGAATACATCAACTCCCTTTCAACTCTTGAAGTGATTACATGATACATATATATACATATACATATATATACATATATATATATATATATATCAACCAGACACTTTTATTTACATATATTTTTTTTAGACGATGTTCATCGGTACACATAGGCCAAAATTTCCTATATTTGGCTATACCAAAATTGGACCAACTCTTCCGCTATCTATCCACAACGTCGTCCGTTTGCATGTGCTGGTATCCTAAAATTTTTGCCATCCTCCCATGTCCTCTGCTACTCCAACCCACTCGAGCCACCATCGTCATCCTCCGGTGGCGGTGGAAGTGGCCCCATGGTGCGCCCGTCCACTCGAGCGTACAAGACCATGAACTCCATGTGCACTAGACTCGAGGTGAGTCAAGTGTCTACAGTAAGAATCACCCATATCTGGATGAAGGTGAGTCCTGGCAAGTCGAGGTTAGGGTGCTCTGTCTACTCCCATCTCAGGTTGATGGGGATGGTGTAAAATGTACCAGAGGACGCAGGCAACATCAATATCTTTATATTACGTATGTCTACCGCTACTCGATTCCACACAATCCGAAACAATTCACACAACTGGAGCAAGGAGTATATATCATAAAAAAAGGGCATATTCAAAACCAATGAGAATTTAGAAACTCATTTTATCTCAAATCACTTCCACCATCTTCTGGAAGGACCAATGTTTGCATCCCTTCCAAGCTCTTGCATCCTACTTGGCATCACGAGGACCTCCGGTTCCATATTTCAGTCACAGTGCGTCTAGAGCGTGTTACATTACACCCCCAGGCATCTCGCACCCCACTTGGCATCACGAGCAACCTCCGGGGTTTACCATGTCAATGATGTCCCCAGGCATCTAATACGCGTTACGTCACACTTCCGGGCATCCCTAGTCCCGAGGCACCTCTGGGGCTCACCAGTCCCCAGGCATCTAAAGGCATCGCCATCACGATCCTCCAGGCAACCCGACATCTAGGGCATTGTCGTCCTAGGGGTTCGACGTCATCAATAATGTTTCTACCATGGTGTAGTAGTCTAATCAATTTAATGCCAAAAATCTTTCATGTGGTTAACGCACGAGAAATACATTGCTTCCAAGATTCTCGAATCATAAGACAAACTTTAGTATAAACAAATATTTAAAATATGTCAAGCTCACATCAATGAAAACAATTTCACGGTCTCACCCCAAATAATTTCAAAATCCACATGCTTGAACTTAACGTATCCTCACATTTCATAAACTTGGAATTCCCACATGAAGAGAAACCGATCTCGTTCGATCCGATGACGTCAATTTGCCTTGAAGGGAAGAGAGCGTTGCCTTTTGCGTTTATTTTTCTTTTGGAGGTGTTTCAAGGGAGAGAGGGAGGAGGGAACGTACGTTATGCCAAAAGGTGCGTTCCTCCCTCTTTATCTCCCCTTATATACATCCCCTCCAAAAAGAAACGTGCCCCTTCATCATATCCCTCTATCCATGGGCCCTAATCTTGTGGGTCGAGCTTTTACGCCCAACATGGGCGGACGGGCCAACTTAGACCCATCAAATTAATAAAATCATAATCTCCCACTCGCACATGGTGGGCCGAATAGGATTCTCTTTACCTCTTTTCAACATTCATAACGGTGAATAATCCTTGCGACCAGCATACTTTGAGAGCTCGTTGCCATACATCTGTTAGGAATATATAGCAGCTCATAATGGGCATCACACTTTGAGTAGATTTAGTATGCAGTACCCTAGATCGATCGATCACATTTATATCTCTCTTGATCTCTTTTAAGTAATGATATATATATTGTATTCACAATTATGATTATCCCAAAGATAGTCATAATTGGTCGACTAGTGAATACAAAAACTACAATGTGATTCTCCATATTCGATCTTCCTCTTTCCTTCAAACTCTCAATTTCAGTTCAACTTGCTTTTCTTGAAATGCCCCATTAGATCGAATCAACTCATGACCATTGACAACATCCTAAGATAGCAAACACTAAATAGAAATCTTGAGAATAAGTAAGAGTCATGAGGGCACTAAAATTGAGGAACTCTTTTCCTCAAGAGTCTCACACGGCATAAAAGTTGAGATCAAACTTTTGCCACTCTTATTGGTCGTCTCATGCATACGTAGTATGAAATACGTATTACGGTATTAACTCATTTCCCATGGAGCGTATGTCTACACCTTCAATACCGTACAGATGATAGTTCAGACATACCCAATGTCTAATTTGAGTTCACGTATCTACTCATTCACAAAATTCATCAGAACTCACATCTGGTATCATAGACAGATAAAGTAAAATATGTGGGTTATTTTACTTTCGGACATAGTAAGTATTATGTCATCATCTTAACACTTAGTTAAGGCGACACACGTATTTTAAGCTTGAGCTCTTGATTATCACCTAGATAATAAGCTTAAAAACCGTCTCATCTCTATTTATCACATAGTAAATAGAGGCGATTACTCGTGTGAGTGGGCTAATCTTACATCTGTACGACATACTTTCTCAACTTAAAGTAATGCACTAAGCATTAAGATGCATAAAGATCAAACAAATATTCATAGGCATTAATACTGAAAAATACAAGTTCATAAATGTGAACCACTTAGGGAAATTACAATATCCAGTACATCAGACTCTACGCAATCCTAGAGATTTTACATGACCACAAAACACATCTCTAGGTATTAGCTTTGTCATAGGATCTGCTACCATTCTATGCGTAGATATGTACTGTAAGTTCACATCCTTTCGTGCAACCATATATTTGACAAAGTTATACTTGGTATCTATATGTTTGGTCTTGCCATAATATTTTGGATCTTTGGTGTACGCTATAGCTGCTTGGCTATCACAGCTAACCAATAATGGATTTGTAGCTTTCTCAATAACACCTAAATGATCCAAAAATCTCTTAAGCCAAACTCCTTCTTGTACTGCTGCTGATAATGCCACGAACTCGGCTTCCATCATGGACAAGGCTATACACGTTTGGTTCTTACTGCTCCATGATATGGTGCCATTGTTCAGTAAAAAAGCAAATCCAGAGGTAGATTTTCTTTCATCTAAATCTCCTCCCCAATCAGCATCTGAATAGCCTTCAAGTTACAGATCATTTCCTTAGTAATTCAACTTGTAATCAGCAATTCCCTTCAGATACCTCAGTATTCTCTTAATGGCCTTCCAATGTGCTTGACCTGGGTTGGATTGGTATCTACTCACCATTCCAATTGCAAAACATATGTCAGATCTTGTACACATCATAGCGTACATCAAGCTCCCAACAGCACTAGCATAAGGAACATGTTTTATTTGTTCCTTCTCTTGTAGAGTCCTTGGACACAGTTTATGGCTCAATCCTTCACCTTTTGCAATAGGAGTGTCTATGGGTTTACAATCTTGCATACGAAATCGTTCAAGAACCTTATTTAGATATGTTTCTTGCGAAAGAGATAACGATCTCTTCGAACGATCTCTTGAAATCTTAACTCCAAGAATGCATGCAGTCTCACCCATATCCTTCATCTCAAAGTTGGAAGACAACCGACTCTTGACAGTATTAACCAACTCCATATTGCTTCCGGCAATTAGTATATCATCAACATGTAATGATATGATCACAAATTGATCATTAGATCTTTTGATATATACACAATGATCCTCATCAATCATTGTAAAATCATATGCCATTATGGCATTATGAAAACGTATATACCATTGTCTTGATGACTACTTAAGGCCGTATATCGATCTCAAAAGTCGACATACCTTTCCTTCTTGGCCTTCTTTTATGAAACTAGTAGGTTGTTCCATATATATTTCTTCCTCTAATTCTCCATTGAGGAAAGCAGTCTTTACATCCATTCGTCAACAGTCAAAGTCAACGACCAACGGTCGTCAATAGTTAACAGTCAACAGTCAACGATCAGGTTGCCTGGTCCGGTCGCCCGACGGACCGGTCGGGTCGGTCAGACCGGTCGGACCAGTCGGACTAGTTGGGCCGGGTTGGACGGACCGACCGGCGCGTGCGGCACGCGTGCAGCTGACGTCACGATGACGTCAGTTGGCGCATGCCTCGCACGCGCCTTCCCCTTCGCGCTGAAGACGCTGGTTCGTTCCGGTTGCGCGTGGGGGCGCATTCGGCGGCCTTTGGTGGCGTTCCACCACTCGTCGCGCTCGTCTCGACGAGACCTTCCTTTCAATGCCATCAAAAATCGATTTCAGTTACAGAAACTCAAAAAAAATGGATTAACAGTGCACGGGTGTCGGGATTTTTTGCCCCGATCAATGTCGGCCGATTATTTTCACGAAAATTAATAAAAAAAATCATCCATAAACATGAATGGGGTCGGGAAAAACATGGAAAAGGATCAGGAAACAAGAACTACGGCTCTGATATCAATGTTGGGATTGTCGGATTCCCAAAAACCTGATTCGACACTAAATCGAACCCCTAAACTTGTGCGGAAGACGAACCCGGGAAAAACACATGCATCACCGATCCTAAAGCACACCACGGAATCGAGCGTACCTTGTTAGCCACAGATTAAACACCAACGCCAATATAAGAAAGAGAAACCGATCCCGTTCGATCTGATGACGTCAATTCGCCTTGAAGGGAAGAGAGCGTCGCCTTTTGCGTTTGTTTTTCTTTTGGAGGTGTTTCAAGGGAGAGAGGGAGGAGGGAACGTACGTTATGCCAAAAGGTGCGTTCCTCCCTCTTTATTTCCCTTTATATACGTCCCCTCCAAAAGGAAACATGCCCCTTCATGATATCCCTCCATCCATGGGCCCTAATCTTGTGGGCCGGGCTTTTAGGCCCAACATGGGCGGACGGGCCAACTTAGGCCCATCGAATTAATAAAACCATTATAAATCAAAGCAACTTTTGTATTAATGATGTTAGAATGCGTTGGTTTTAAATCTTGAGACTGCCATCGGTTCACGATGACGACAATGCCTCGTGTGTCGGGTTGCCTCGAGGATCGTAGTGGTGATGCCTCTGGAAGTCTAGGGACTAGTGAGCGCCGAAGGTTCCCCGGAAGGTGAGATGCCTGGAAGTGTAACGAGACATGTTCTGGATGCCTGGGGACATCATTGACATGGTGAGCCTCGGAGGTCCCTCGTGATGCCAGCTGGGGTGCGAGACGCCCAAGGGTGTGACGTAACACACTCCAGATGACCGGTGACTAAAATATGGAATCGGAGGACTTCGTGATGCCAGGTAGGGTGCAATATGCCTAGAGGGACGCAAACACTGGTCCTCCATAAGACAGTAGTAGTGAGTCATGATAAATTGAGTTTTAAACATCTAAATGTTTCATGGTACTGTGCTGTTTGAGATTGTGTTGAATTTATGCATACTCATTACTTTGGGCATTTGCTCTGTTTTGGATTGCATGAAATCAAATGATGATAATTTTATGTAATATAGTTTAGTAGAACTTTGACTGCTGAGTAATCATACTCACCCCTCATCGGACTAACATATTAGAGAGGGATAGAGATGCCGTTGCTGCTTGCGTCCTCTAGTACATTTTATGGCATTCCCGTCGACCTGCGATGGGAAGGGATAGAGCACCCCGACCCTGATCTGCCAGGAGTTGTCTTATGACATCTTGAAATTCGACCCCGTTTCGATAAAGTGAAATGGGCATGTCAACAACGTGCCTATGGTCCTTTTTCTCTGAGTTGATCACTCATGAGTTAACTAACCTATTGGGTGAAGCCATTAAGGGATGTATCTGCAGTGAAATCCCTAAAAGCTACTCAATTGGTTGGATTGGACAAAAATCGCGTATGATCGATTCTAACCATGAAATTTAAATTGGTCTCAGGAATCGAATATTCGAGCGTGTCACAATTCATTTTTAGGACCGTCTCATCATCTGTCAATTTATTAACGAGTTCAAAATTTCAATAAAGAAATTATTGTAGGAAAAATCGAAGACTGGAAGAAAATAAAAAGGGAATGAGAAAAGGAAAATAATAGAGGTAATAAGAAACTTGTGTTTTCTTATTAAAATATTATTTTCTTTTCCTTTTTCTTTCCTCTCTCCCTTTTCTCTCTTTTTCTCTCTCTCTTCTCTCTCCTCTCCCCTCCCCTTTGTGCGAGCACCCTGCTGACCGCCTACCCCCTCTTGCCAAATTCAAATTGGCTTCCCCTCTCTCTCTTTCTTTTTCACTTTGACCGGTCAAACACCTTTATCTCTCCTCTCACTCTTATCTCTTCCTCTCTCTCACTCGGCACTCTTCTCTCTCTCCCCTACTTTCCGAACGAAAAGGAGAAGCAGAAGCAGAAGCCGCACGAAGAGAGGAGCAGCTCCCCGTTGTCGCCGCACTCCGCCACCCACACGTCGCCTGTGTGCTCCGCCGCTCGCAGCGCGTTCCGCTATCGCCCCTCGCACCCAGGTGTTCTCCCCTCGCGCGATCTAGCCCCTGCTCCGCCTCTGCCTAGCTCGTCTAGCCACCTCCGGCCGCCACCCAGCTCCGTCCAGCCACCGTTCGGACCCGCCGGAGCTTCCCTCGCTCTCCCCCGGTCTTGCTTCGCCGACCTAGCCCCTGGACCAGCCTCGGCCAGCCTTGATCAGCAAGTGGCCGAGTGGGTTTCCAGCCCCCTTCGGGCCCGTTTTGGGCCGTTTCCAGGTTCGGAACCCGAGGCCCGCTTTGGAGTTTATAGTTCCTCGTGTCGTTTAAGTGGCCGAGACCATCGACAATGACAGTGACAGAGATAAGAAGTTTTCTGGGGTTAGCAGGTTATTACACACGGTTTGTGGAAGGGTTCTCATCGATAGTGTCGCCTCTGACAAAGCTTCTGAAGAAAGAAGAGAAATTCGTTTGGTCAGATAAGTGCGGGTGTAGTTTCCAAGAGCTGAAGGAAAAGTTGACTACCGCACCTATGTTGACAATTCCATCTGGTCCTGGAGGATTCGAGATCTATAGTGATGCGTCATTCAAGGGATTGGGTTGCGTGCTGATGCAACATGGCAGAGTTGTTGCATACGTTTGCCGGCACTTGAGACCTCATGAATTGAATTATCTGACGCATGACTTAGAACTTGCAGCCATCATATTTGCGTTGAAGATTTGGAGGCACTACTTGTGCGGAGAAAAGTTTCAGATTTTCACAAACCATCAGAGTCTCAAGTATTTGTTCTCTCAGAAGGAGTTGAACATGAGACAGTGCCGATGGAAGGAATTGCTGAAGGATTATGACTGTGATATTCTATATCACCTGGGAAAGGCGAACAAGGTCGCCGATGCATTGAGTCAGAAGTCTTCAATAACGCAAATCTTGGTTAAGGAGCGGAACTTAATCGAGAGAGCTCGGGATTCAGAATTCAAATTTGAGGTAAGCAACCTTTCAAGTTTTATGGCCACCCATAGAATTGAACCGGATGTCCAGGTCAGAATTAAACAACTCCAACCAACAGATCCAAATGTACAGAGAATTCTTCAAGAGGATACCAATACAAGAAAGGCTTTTGAAGTTTCTGATGATGGGGTATTGACGCTCCATGGACGTTTGGTTGTACCTGATGATGTAGAGCTTAGGAAAGAAATTTTATCTGAAATACATCGTAGCAGTTATAGCATTCATCTTGGAAGCACCAAAATGTATTAGAAGCTGCGTCAACACTATTGGTGGTCAGGTATCAAGGCGGACATTGCCAAGTATGTCGCCAAGTATTTGACTTGTCAGCAAGTAAGAGCCCAACATTGCAAGCAGGGAGGACTTCTGGAACCTCTTGCGATCCTAGAATGGAAATGGGAGCATATCATGATGGATTTCGTGGCTGGACTACCAAGGAGTCAAAGAGGAAATGATTCAATTTGGGTAGTGGTCGACAGGCTGATAAAGTTGGCTCACTTCATTATAGTTCGAAAGGACTTAAGTCTGGATAGACACGCAGACTTGTATGTGCTTAGGTGGTTCGTATGCATGGAGTGCCGGTTATGATAACATCCGATAGAGACCCGAGGTTTACTGCTGCTTTTTGCAAGAGCTTGCAGAGTGCTTTAGGTACAAAGCTTTAGTATAGTACGGCATATCATCCTCAGACGGATAGCCAGTTTGAAAGGAAAATTCAGACTCTTGAAGACATGCTGAGAGCATGTGCAATGACTTCAAAGGAAGCTGGGAAGATCAGCTTCATTTGGTGGAATTCGCCTACAATAATAGTTATCAGCAGAGCATCAAGATGGCTCCATTTGAAGCGTTGTATGGTAGAGCATGCAAAGCTCCAGTACCTTGGGATGAAGTCGGGGAAAGGAAAATCACAGGCCCAGAGATGGTTCAGCAATCAGTAGATGCCGTGGCAGTAATTAGAGGCAGATTAAAGGCAGCGTAGAGCAGGTAGAAAAGTTAAGCAGATAAGCGTCGAAGGTCTTTGAAATTCCAAGTTGGTGATCATGTTTTTTGAAAGTGTCACCAATGAGGGGAACTTCGCGCTTTGATAAGAAAGGCAAATTGAGTCTCAGGTACGTAGGTCTGTTCGAGATTCTTGGGAGAATCGGGACCTTAGCGTATCGTCTTGCGTTGCCGCCAAGATTGGCGCAAGTGTATGACGTCTTTCACGTGTCGATGTTAAGGAAGTACGAGCCTGACCCGACCCACGTACTTAATTTCGAGGAATTGGATGTGGATGACCATGTGTCATACGTTGAAAGCTTGGTTAGGATTGTTGATTGTAAATAGCAAGTTCTGCGTACCAAGACCTTTCCGTTGGTCAAAGTGGTCTGGCAACACCACGGTACTAAAGGAGCGACTTGGGAGACTGAAGAGTTGATGAGACAGTTGTACCCTCGCTTTTTTTTTTTTTTTTATCAAAGTTTGTATTGGTTTAAATTTCGAAAATGAATTTTTTATAAGAGGGGAAGAGTTGTGACATCCCAAAATTCGACCCCGTTTCGATAAAGTGAAATGGGCATGTCGTCAACGTGCCTATGGTGCTATTTATCTGAGCTGATCACTCACGAGTTAACTAACCTATTGGGTGAAGCTGTTAAGGGATGTATCTGTAGTAAAATCCCTAAAAACTACTAAATTGGTTGGATTGGACTAAAATCGCGTCTGATCGATTCTAACCATGAAATTTAAATTGGTCTCGGGAATCGAATATTCGAGCGTGTCGCAACTCATTTTTAGGACCGTCTCATTGTCTATCAATTTATTGACGAGTTCGAAATTTCAATAAAGTAATTATCGTAGGAAAAATCGAAGACCGGAAGAAAATAAAAAGGGAATGGAAAAGGAAAATAATAGAGGTAATAAGAAAATTGTGTTTTCTCATTAAAATATTATTTTCTTTTCCTTTTTCTTTCCTCTCTCCCTTTTCTCTATTTTTCTCTCTCTCTTCTCTCTCCTCTCCCCCCCTTCGTGCGAGCACCCTCCTGACCGCCTACCCCCTCTTGCCAAATTCAAATTGGCTTCCTCTCTCTCTCTTTCTTTTTCACTTTGACCAGTCAAACACCTTTATCTCTTCTCTCACTCTTATCTCTTCCTCTCTCTCACTAGGCACTCTTCTCTCTCTCTCCCCTCCTGTTCGAACGAAAAGGAGAAGCAGAAGCAGAAGCCGCACGAAGAGAGGAGCAGCTCCTCGTCGTAGCCGCGCTCCACCACCCGCATGTCGCCCTTGTGCTGTGCCGCTCGTTGCGCGTTTAGCTACCGCCCCTTGCGCCCGAGCATTCTCCCTCCGCGTGATCCAGCCCTTGCTCCGCCTCTGCCTAGCTCGTCTAACCACCTCCGGCCGCCACCCAGCTCCGTATGGCCACCGTTCGGACCCGCCGAAGCTTCGCTGCCCTAGCCGTTGGACCAACCTCAGCCAGCCTTGATCAGCAAGTGGCCGAGTGGGTTTCTAGCCCCTTTCGGGCCCGTTTTCGAGTCGTTTTCGGGCCTCGAACCCGAGGCCCGCTTTGGAGTTTATCGTTCCTCGTGTCGTCCCAATCGGATTGATCCGATTTGCACGTGATTCCAGTGAGTAATCTCACTAATCCTTTCTTAGTTTGCTAATTATGTTTAGGGGTTCGTTAGGCTTAATTAAATGCAAATTAGGTGGTTAGATTAGAATAGATTAGCGATTATTAGTTAATTGTGATGTAAATTAGACAAATTGAATGTGTATTTAGCAAGTAGACATGGTCTACTATTTATTGAGGGTAGCTCGGGATTTTTCTGACCCTTTATCGGACTTCAATTTGGCAATTCGAGCCTAAGTGGAATTTTTGGTATTTAAATATGATTTTTCAGAATTAAATTAAATAATTATTTATTTTCCGAAAATTCAACCGGGATGGCCCGTGACTGGAATTTTATGCTTTGCTGATCCTGGTGAAGTCCGTTTATTTAATTGAGCTTTATTTTCAGCTAAATTGATTTTTTAATATTTATTAATTAATTTTCGAAATTAATTAATTATTTATTTATTTTTTCGTAAATTAAGATTGAGATGGCCGAAGACCGAAATCTCACGCTAATCGTCGTGGCACAGTCCATTTATTTAATTGAGCTGCAATTTGTATGGAATTGATTTAATTATGAATTTTTAGGAGTTATTCATATTGGCTTGATGGTTAATTATTTGATTGAGAAATCGTTAGGTATTGGTTATCACCTGAAAGGAAATATGTGGGCTCGGTGAATCGGAATATCACCTGGAGAATGCACGTGAGTTCATTGGTTGAATATGCCATCTTGGCGAAGAGGTTGCCTTAGAGAATGTACGTAAATTGTTGAATATTGATCATGCCTGTGTGGTGATAGTTGATCATGCCTATGTGGCGATAATTGATCATGCCTGTGTGGCGTAGATTTTGCCTGTGTGGCCATATCTCTGTGTGTCGAGTGTCGTGCCCAGGTGGCTGAAAGTAATTGGGATGCCTAAGAGCATGCACATAAAGTGTTTATTGTACATCACCTTGGCGAATCGACGCCCGAGAGCATTACTATAGCTTTGTGACTAAGAATGCAAATGGGAGGTTTTATAATGAGAAGTGATTTGACCTGGAAATGGTCCGACTGACATGTAATCGACTAGGTCGATTGATCATTGCTTTGATTTGATGTCGTGAATTGATTGACTGATTGGAAATGACCGTGAGTGGTCTTGGTGGCATGTAATCGGCTAGGTCGATTTGATCGATTCTTCGATCTGTGATGTGATTACTTGGGTGCATATTATGAATTGTACTGACTTGCAGGTGGGATTTGAGGCCAAGGTAAGTCCTCTGACCTGTGTGTGTTTAGGTAGCCTATAGTATAATAGTTCACTAATCGGGCCTTAGTGGGGTAGAACTCGCTGAGATGTAGTCTCATCCCGGTTTGGGAAAAACATTTCAGGACCCCATTGAGGAGCTGAGGAGGAGGAAACTGAGAAGAAGAACTCTGAGGTGAAACCTGAGGAGAAGGACTTTTGGAAGAATAAAATCATATCGAGAGGGATCTTGAGTATGATCCGGATGGACTGAGATTCCATCTTCTTTTGAGAACTCCATTTTGATGTGAATAGAGTTAGAGTAAAAAGTTGTGAATAATTGTGAAGTACTCTGGTTTGTGTTTTGTATAAAAGTTTGGTTATAAATTTCAATATGAAAAATATGGCCTTGCTTTTCTATCTCATCATATTTATTGTATGGGGATTATAACTGCTTCCGCATGTGCTTAATAAATGAAAGGGTCGGTAATACATAGTCCTAGGATATCGCATTGTAAAATCGACCAAGTGAGAAGGATGTGTGCGTGCCCGAGGATCGAGTTGTGACATTCCCCTTTTTGTGGTATCAGAGCGAGGTTCAAGATTGGAGTGATAAGAAGCGATGACCATGGAATAGTTAGTAGGAAAGGCCTTTAAAAACATGCTAGTGCATGTTTGTGTTAGCTGGATGCTAGAATTGTTTGTTGTGTGTGGATTGCTCATCTTCTAATCCGGTGTGGATTTGGAAGACGAGTTTCAGTGTAAAGACTGAACCATGAGCAAGCAGGAGTTGAGAACTCCTAGTAAGAGGACAATGTCCTCTGTGACTCGAGATAATGCACTGACTAAGGTCGGTACCCGAGGTGGTTGTGGCAGAGTGTCGGCCCTGGCCAGCTCGAGCATAAGAGTACCACTGCAGGTTGGTACTAGTGTAGCAGCGTCGAATGATCCTAAGTTCGATAGGATCGTTTTGATGCTAGTGTTCCTTAGGAAATGGATGAGCCAGGAGGCTCAGGATCGAACTGCCGTCAATGTTGCAACCACCTTTGTTACCATACCTGCTGAAGTCCAGAGTGGAGATGTGATCCAAGAGCGAGTCATTACATTCGAGCCGAGGTATAGATCCAGTTCAAGCAAAAATGGAAATCGGTCAGGGAAAAGACCGAGGTCAAGAGAAAAGTATTCTATTCCACTCACAAGGAAGGGTGGGGTAGTCAAGTCAGCACCGAGTCAAATAGACCAGGTTGTTTCCGGACGTGATGATGGAGATTGGTCTTAAGTCCTTCCTAGGACGCGAAATTGTTTGGAGTATAACCAACAGGGATATCTGGCCGAGAGTGGTCCTAGCAAACTAATGGGGCAACTAAAAAGAGTGCATGCTTTCACTTGATGGGAGATTGAAGACTCACCTGATAGGTGTCAGAATTGTAGAAAGAAGCATGGATAAATCCAATATTCGAGTATTACTAGAACATGTTGGGATAATGACCAGCATGGGCATCAAGTGAAGGATTGTCATTGGAAGTCTAAGGTAGCATAGACATCGCTACTGCCGCCAGAACGTCACTAGAATGGCGAAAGGAATGATAGTAGAATTGACCTCGCACCGATTAGAGAAAGAATGTGTTGGAGGTGATTTTATTAGAGCAAGGTGGCAAAGTTTTGTGCCGAGTGGGTAGAACTCAAACTGTTGAAGTAAAAGTGAAAGAGAGGGAAATCACTAGAAATAGTTGCGTTTGACTAGTTGCTGAGGTGTGAGTTTGATGCCACATGAATAGTGTAAGTTCATGGAGCATATTGTGATAATGAATCATGGTCATTATGAGTTTACAATGATATCGTTCGGATTGACGAATGCTCCAGCTACTTTTATAAATTTGATGAACAAAGTGTTCAAGGAATATCTGGATTAGTTTGTGATCGTGTTCCTTGATGACATCTTGATCTATTCAAGAAGTGATGAAGATCATGAGAATCATCTGAGAGTAGTACTCCAAACCTTAATAACTCATCAGCTATATGCTAAGTTTAGCAAATGCGAGTTTTTGTTGACTTGTGTTGCGTTCTTAGGTCATATGATTTCCGGGGAAGGAATCTCCGTCGACCCGAGCAAGATAGAAGTTGTGATCAAGTGGCCGAGACCATCGACAGTGACAATGACAGAGATCAAAAGTTTTTTGGGGTTAGTAGGTTATTACAGACGGTTTGTGGAAGGGTTCTCATCGATAGCGTCGCCTCTGACAAAGCTTCTGAAGAAAGAAGAGAAATTCGTATGGTCAGATAAGTGCGAGTGTAGTTTCCAAGAGCTTAAGGAAAAGCTGACTACCGCACCTATGCTGACAATTCCATCTGGTCCTGGAGAATTCGAGATCTATAGTGATGCATCATTTAGGGGATTGGGTTGCGTGCTGATGTAACATGGCAGAGTTGTTGCATACGTTTCCGGGTAGTTGAGACCTCATGAATTGAATTATCAGACGCATGACTTAGAACTCGCAACCATCATATTTGCGTTGAAGATTTGGAGGCACTACTTGTGCAGAGAAAAGTTTCAGATTTTCACAGACCATCAGAGTCTCAAGTATTTGTTCTCTCAGAAGGAGTTGAACATGAGACAGTGCCGATGGATGGAATTGCTGAAAGATTACGACTGTGATATTCTATATCACCTGGGAAAGGCGAACAAGGTTGCCGATGCATTGAGTCGGAAGTCTTCAATAACGCAAATCTTGGTTAAGGAGCGGAACTTAATCGAGAGAGCTCGGGATTCAGAATTCAAATTTGAGGTAAGCAACCTTTCAAGTTTTATGGCCACCCTCAGAATTGAACCGGATGTCCAGGTCAGAATTAAACAACTCCAACCAACAGATCCAGATGTATAGAGAATTCTTCAAGAGGATATCGATAAAAGAAAGGCTGATTTTCATGTTTTTGATGATGGGGTATTGAGGCTCCATGGACGTTTGGTTGTACCTGACAATGTAGAGCTTAGAGAAGAAATTTTATCTGAAGCACATCGTAGCAGTTATAGCATTCATCTTAGAAGCAGTAAGATGTATTAGAATTTGCGTCAACACTACTAGTGGTCAGGTATGAAGGTGGACATTGCCAAGCATGTCGCCAAGTATTTGACTTGTCAGCAAGTAAAAGTCCAGCATTGCAAGCCGGGAGGACTTCTGCAACCTCTTGGGATCCCAGAATGGAAACGTGTGGCATCACAAAAATTCAAGACAACCTCTAGAGGAATTAAAGCTCATAATTAGGTAATGAAATTACCTATGGTTTATGCTTTAGCCATTAGTTTTCTCCTAAGGCTAAGTGATATGCTTGTGTTCATGAATTTTTAAATTAGTAATATGGGATAAATTAATAAGAATGATTTATTCTTGGTCATGTGAAATTTAAAATTTGAAATCTATAAAAGAAATAATTAAAGATGAATAATTGAAAATAAAATTGATTTTAATTAGGTTGGGCCTTAGGCCCAATGGCCTAAGCTTTTGGTGGGCCGAATGGCCGGCCCAATTAAAGCCCAAGGAGGTGTTGCCGTCGACCATGAGGAGGAAGGAGTGGCCGGCCCACTTCTTCCAATCCAAGCCTAAGCCCAAAGCCCATTATGCATGTGTCATGACAAGTGGCAAGGAGGACTTGCATGCATTGGCCATTAGAAGAGGCAAGCTAATGATTGCAAATGATGAGATTTGGGGAAAATAAAAGGGAAGAAGAGGAGAGAGAGTGGCCGGTTGTGTTGTTCGGCCAAGTGAGAGAGAGAGAACCGTGCGAGAGAGAAGGAGAGTGAGGCCGAGAGAAGAGAAGCCGAGAGCGAGGAGGAGGAGCCGCTCGCCGTTCGTCCGCCCGTGTGCCGCTCGTTCGTCCGCCGTGTGCTCTTGCTAGCTCGGTCTAGAGGCAAGTTAGGATCCTCTTGCTGCTCTTGCATGTGTGTGTGTTGCATGTATGTTTGGAGTAGTGTCGAATTTTGGGTGATTAGGAGGGAGAAACCGAAGCTACAGTGACTTGTTCTTGAGTGATGTTGCTGTTTTCGCATGAACCGCCTGAATCAGAATCTTGTGAGAGCTTGCATGCATGTTTTGAGTTCGATTTTGACTCTTATTTTTTCATGGAAGTTGTATCTAACATCTTAAAATACAACATACTAAAATTTGGTGCAAAATTACGGATATTTAAGGGGTCAAACTCTCATCCTACGGAGACACCAGATCTGGAACGACTTCACTGACCTTTCGGTGGATTCGTGGTTGCATGTTGATTTTAAATAAGAATATCTCTTCGACTTCTGCATGGAACTTTTAGAGAACACCTTAAAGACTAACATACTCAAATTTGAAGTAAAATGAACAAGTATAGCCTAGTGAATCGAATTACTCTTGAAGACGGTAAATCTGGAGACGTGGTACTGGACACCCGAGACTTCATGGACCCATATGGTGACCTTTCTTTGGAAATTTGACTTATATCTCTTCATGAAAGTTGTAGGGGACCTCTTGAAGTAAACCATATCCAAATTTTAGAGGAAACGAAGAAGAATAAATGGGTAAAAACTTGGTATTTCGGAGAAGACTACACTGGACGTTTCGGTGCTAGATCCAGAAGCTTCGTACGACTATAGAAAATGATCTAAAACGAATCTGGCCTAGAAGTCTTCGTGAAAAATATACTTTAGTGTCTTGGCTACAACCTGGTAAAATTTCATAATTTTCGGAGGTCGTTCGTGTATTTTAATCGAATTATTCCAAAAACTGCACATTCTGTTTCTATCCGAAATTGCATGCTGTATTTGTGTGAATTATATCTTTTGGGTGGAACTCTATTGGGCATGTGTTTTTCATGAAATTACTATCTTATTGTCTTGACTATCACGTGCCTTGATTTAATGATTTTTTAGAAGCATATGGATATTTAATTTAAATATTTTCTAAAAATGGTACATGCTGGAATTTTGTAAAAGGCATGAAATATGGACTATTCCAAATTATATGGACTACATGAATTGTATTGTTGTGAGTGATTGTGTCTTGTTGCATGCATGATGATGATTAGAGATGCATGTATGAATCAAAGGATGAAAGTGATCTTGTTACCATTGCATCATGTGCTATGCTAAGTTGAGACATAAATTGGTGAACATGAATAATGAGAAAAGAGGAGACTATTTTGTGGCGGATGATAATGCCCTGGGAGTGTCAGGATCCCCGGGATGGGGGGTGCCGGATGCCGGATTGTATTGAGATACAAGGCCGGATTGTCCTCGGGAGTTTTGAGATGCCCGGGAAGTGGGGGTGCCGGAAGCCCTGGAGGTTTGTGCCCAGGGGGATGCCTCGTGATGCCAGTTGGGGTACGAGATGCTCGGCCAAGGAGTGTAAATGCCAGAAGCCTCAGAGGTTTTTGCCCGAGGGATGCCTCGTGATGCCAGTTGGGATGCGAGATGCTCGGAATGTGGGGGTGCCGGATGCCCGGTGGTGTGTGCCGGAGGTTTATCTTGCGATGCCGGATGTGGTGATCGAATTGAAAGATAAAAGTGAAAATTGATGACATGCATGTATGATGTGAAAATGATAACCTATGGCGTGATGACATACATATATGATGCGAAAATGATAGCCTATGGTATGATGACATGCATATGTGATGTGAAGATGATGGCCTATGGCATGATGACATGCATATATGACGTGAAGATGATAACCTATGGTATGATGATATGTGTGAGATATGATGATGATCACCTATGGCATGATGACATGCATATATATGATATGATGATGAGATGTGCATGGATGCATGGTAACTATGCATGATGATAGACATGATGATGGTAAGTGTATGACATGATGGTGGTGACTATGTGATGACGTATGTACATAAGGTATGGTGATATGCGCATGATACCAAGGTAAGTTATGCATGGATGCCTTAATGGCATGTGATGCTCTGATTGTGATGACTATGTGATGCATGATGCATTGAGTGGTGATTGGATTCCTTTACTTGCTGAGTGGTTGTACTCACCCCTTCGGGGACCAACATTTCAGATTAGCATAATGCCGCTCCCTGCTGTCACGCGGGGCGTGTTTTACGGCATTCCTTCCGATATAGAGGTCGAGTGCGACGAGTTTGACTGTCCCTCTGTTCCTGGTCTGACATATATTCGAGTGCGCTGTTTAGTCATGTACGATGTGGGCCTGGCTGGGGGCCCTGTTGTTTAGGAGTTCATATCCGTCCACATTCGTCGCGACGGAGTGATACATGGGATGTTGCCGCCGCCACCGCCTGATGCACCGGGATGGGTGTGAGGGCCCGTATGTGACAAGTAGGAGCTGAAACTTTTTGGGATGGTTAGCCGACACTAGTGATAGGGGATCTTGCACGTGAGTTGTAGTGGGTCGACTGTTTTTTTTTTTTTGGGGTTTAGGCCGGGTGTGGGTTCATGTCCTGGCCTTTCTTTTGATGTACCGAGCCAAGGAAACCCATCTTTAAAATATGTAAATAAAGTGTCATGGCTTTGTCTTTTATTATGATGATTAGTGGTGTGCAATTGTATCATGGTTGATGGAGGGAGAGATGGCAATGTTATATTTTGCTTCCATTAAATGAGTCGCTCTGGGACCGTTTACAAAAAAAAAAATGTGCCTATGATTTACGAAGCTTCGGCTAAGAGATGTAATTAGGTGTAACGCCAGGTGCCTGTGGCGACCTTAGGTGGTTCGGGGTGCCACAAAATGGGAGCACATCACGATGGATTTCGTGGCTGGACTACCAAGGAGTCAAAGAGGAAATGATTCAATTTGGGTAGTGGTCGACAGGTTGACAAAGTCGACTCACTTCATTGCAGTTCGAAAGGACCTGAGTTTGGATAGACATGTAGACCTGTATGTGCGTCAGGTGGTTCGTATGCATGGAGTACGATTACGATAACATTCGATAGAGACCCGAGGTTTACTGCTGCTTTTTGGAAGAGTTTGCAGAGTACTTTAGGTACAAAGCTTCAGTATAGTACGGCATATCATCCTCAGACGGATAGCCAGTCTGAAAGGACAATTCAGACTCTTGAAGACATGCTGAGAGCGTGTGCAATAGACTTCAAAGGAAGCTGGGAAGATCAGCTTCATTTGGTGGAATTCGTCTATAATAACAGTTATCAGCAGAGCATCAAAATGGCTCCATTTGAAGCGTTGTATGGCAGAGCATGCAGAACTCCAGTATGTTGGGATGAAGTCGGGGAAAGGAAAATCACAGGCCCAGATCTGGTTTAGCAATCAGTAGATGCTGTGGCAGTAATCAGAGGTAGATTAAAGGCAGCGCAAATCAGACAAAAAAGTTATGCAGATAAGCGTCGAAGGTCTTTGGAATTCAAAGTTGGTGATCACGTTTTTCTGAAAGTGTCACCAATGAGGGGAACTTCGCCCTTTGATAAGAAAGGCAAATTGAGTCCGAGGTACGTAGGTCCGTTCGAGATTCTTGAGAGAATCGGGACCTTAGCGTATCGTCTTGCGTTGCCGCCAAAATTGGCGCAAGTGTATGACATCTTTCACGTGTCGATATTAAGGAAGTACGAGCCTGACCCGACCCACGTACTCAATTTCGAGGAATTGCACATGGATGACCGTGTGTCATACGTTGAAAGCTTGGTTAAGATTGTTGATCGTAAAGAGCAAGTTCTGCGTACAAAGACTATTCCGTTGGTCAAAGTGGTCTGGCAACACCACGGTACTAAAGGAGCGACTTGGGAGACTGAAGAGTCGATGAGACAGTTGTTCCCCGGCTTTTTTTTTTTTTTTTTTTTATCAATGTGTGTAATGGTTTAAATTTCGAGGATGAAATTTTTATAAGAGGGGAAGAGTTGTGACATCCCGAAATTCAACCCCGTTTCCATAAAGTGAAATGGGCATGTCGTCAACGTGCCTATGGTCCTTTTTCTCTGAGCTGATCACTCACGAGTTAACTAACCTATTGGGTGAAGCCGTTAAGGGATGTATTTTCAGTAAAATCCCTAAAAGCTACTCAACTGGTTGGATTGGACTAAAATCGCATCTGATCAATTCTAACCATGAAATTTAAATTGGTCTTGGGAATCGAATATTTGAGCGTGTCACAATTTATTTTTAGGACCATCTCATCGTCTATCAATTTATTGACGAGTTCAAAATTTCAATAAAGTAATTATCGTAGAAAAAATCGAAGACCGGAAGAAAATAAAAAGGGAATGAGAAAAGGAAAATAATAGAGGTAATAAGAAAATTGTGTTTTCTCATTAAAATATTATTTTCTTTTCCTTTTTCTTTCCTCTCTCCCTTTTCTCTCTTTTTCTCTCTCTCTCTTCTCTCTCCTTTCCCCCCCTTCGTGCGAGCACCCTCCTGACCGCCTACCCCCTCTTGCCAAATTCAAATTGGCTTCCTCTCTCTCTCTTTCTTTTTCACTTTGACCGGTCAAACACCTTTATCTCTCCTCTCACTCTTATCTCTTCCTCTCTCTCACTCGGCACTCTTCTCTCTCTCTCCCCTCCTGTTCGAACGAAAAGGAGAAGCAGAAGCAAAAGCCGCACGAAGAGAGGAGCAGCTCCCCGTCGTTGCCACGCTCCGCCACCCGCACGTCGCCGTTGTGCTCCGCCGCTCGCCGCGCCTTCAGCTACCGCCCCTCGCGCCCAAGCATTCTCCCCCCGCGCAATCTAGCCCCTACTCTGCCTCTGCCCAGCTCGTTTAGCCACCTCCGGCCGCTGCCCAGCTCCGTCTGGCCACTGTTTGGACCCACCGAAGCTTCCCTCGCTCTCCCCCGGTCTTGCTTTGCCGCCATAGCCGCCATACTAGCCTCGGCCAGCCTTGATCAGCAAGTGGCCGAATGGGTTTCCAGCCCCCTTCAAGCCCGTTTTGGGCCGTTTCCGGGCCCTGAACCCGAGGCCAGCTTTGGAGTTTATTGTTCCTCGCGTCGTCCCCGTCAGATTGATCCGATTTGCGCGCGATTCCGGTGAGTAATCTCACTAATCCCTGCTTAGTTTGCTAATTATGTTTAGGGGTTGGTTAGGTTTAATTAAATGCAATTAGGTGGTTAGATTAGAATAGATTAGCGATTATTAGTTAATTGTGATGCAAATTAGACAAATTGAATGTGTATTTAGCAAGTAGACATTGTCTACTATTTATTGAGGGTAGTTCGTGAGTTTTCTGACCCTTTATCGGACTTCAATTTGGCAATTCGGGCCTAAGTGGAATTTTTGGAATTTAAATATTATTTTGAGGAATTAAATTAAATAATTATTTATTTTCCGAAAATTCAACCTGGGATGGCCCGTGACTGGAATTTTATGCTGCTGATCGTGGTGAAGTCCGTTTATTTAATTGAGCTTTATTTTGAGCTAAATTGAATTTTTAATATTTATTATTTAATTTTCGAAATTAATTAATTAATTAATTATTTTTCAGAAATTAAGACTGAGATGGCCGATGACTGAAATCTCGTGCTGATCGTCGTGGCACAGTCTGTTTATTTAATTGAGCTGCAATTTGTATGGAATTGATTTAATTAAGAATTTTTAGGAGTTATTCATATTGGCTTGGTGGTTAATTATTTGAATTAGAAATCGTTGGGTATTGGTTATCACCTGAAAGGAAATACGTGGGATCGGTGAATCGGAATATTACATGGAGAATGCACGTGAGTTCAGTGGTTGAATATGCCATCTTGGCGAAGAGGTTGCCTTAGAGAATACACGTAAATTGTTGAATATTGATCATGCCTGTGTGGCGATAGTTGATCATGCCTGTGTGGCATAGATTGTGCTTGTGTGGCCGTATCTCTGCGTGTCGAGTGTCGTGCCCGTGTGGCTGAAGGTAATTGGGATGCCTAAGAGCATGCACATAAAGTGTTTATTGTACATCACCTTGGCGAATCGACGCCCGAGAGCATTACTGTAGCTTTGTGACTAAGAATGCAAATGGGACGTTTTATAATGAGAAGTGATTTGACCTGGAAATGGTCCGACTAACATGTAATCGACTAGGTCGATTGATCATTGCTTTGATTTGATGTCATGAATTGATTGACCGATTGGAAATGACCGTGACTAGTCTTGTTGGCATGTATTCGACTAGGTCGATTTGATTGATGCTTCGATCCATGATGTGATTATTTGGGTGCCTATTGTGAATTGTACTGACTTGCAGGTGGGATTTGAGGCCAAGGTAAGTCCTCTGACCTGTGCGTGTTTAGGCAGCCTATAGTATAATGGTTTACTAATCGGGCCTTAGTGGGGTATAACTCGCTGAGACGTAGTCTCATCCCGGTTTGGGGAAAACATTTCAGGACCCCATTGAGGAGATGAGGAGGAGGAAACTGAGAAGGAGAACTCTGGGGTGAAACCTGAGGAGAAGGACTTTTGGAAGAAGAAGATCATATCGAGAGGGATCTTGAGTACGATCCGGATGGACTGAGATTCCATCTTCTTTTGAGAACTCCATTTTGATGTGAATAGAGTTAGAGTAAAAAGTTGTGAATAGTTGTGAAGTACTCTGGTTTGTGTTTTGTATAAAAGTTCGGTTATAAATTTCAATATGAAAAATATGGCATTGCTTTTCTATCACATCGTATTTATTGTCTGGAGATTATAACTGCTTCCGCATGTGCTTAATAAATGAAAGGGTTAGCGATACATAGCTCTGGGATATCGCATTGTAAAATCGACCAAGTGAGAAGGATGTGTGCGTGCCCGAGGATCGGGTCGTGACATGTGTTCATTCGGATACGGGTGATTTTGACCGTAGACACTGGACTCCCTCGAGTCCAATGCATCTGGAGTTTGGTCCAGTACGTTTGGAGGGATGGAAGCACCATGGGGCCACTTCCACCTCCGCTGGAGGATGACGATGGTGGATCGAGCGGGGTAGAGTAGTGGAGGATGGGAGGACGGTATAAATTTTTTGGATACTAGCACTTGAAGATAGACGACATTGTAAAAAGCTAGCAGAACAGTCGATCCAATTTTGGTATAGCCAACTATAGGATAGTTCTGCTTTTGTGCACCGATGAATGTCGTCTAACAAGATTTATGTAAATAAAAGTGCTGGTTGATATCTATGTGTATATCTAGTGTGCATCATTTCAAAGTTTAACAAAGGGGTTGATATATCGGCTTTCACATTAAGAACGCACAGGGACCAATAAATAGTTGACAAGCCCTAAGATCGCGGGTTGCCGCAATCTAGTGGTACCAAAACAAAAGACATCCAGGATAGAGATGTGGCGTGATGACCCCAACGAGCTAGGGGTTGAGGGGGCGCCACAGCTGGTGAATGTATGGTTGGCAGAGTGGTGAGGAGTTACGGGCCTGGCGTGAATTGTGGGTGCTGGCAAAAGGAGGAGTGGAAGAGAAGGGATGAAGATGCGAGGGAAAGAGAGAACATGGGGGAAGAAGAAGGGGAATGGCAAAAGGAAGGAGGTCGGCAGCAAGGGGGGTGTGACATCCTGAAATTCGACCCCGTTTCGATAAAGTGAAATGTGCATATCGTCGGCACGCCTATGGTCCTTTTTCTCTGAGCTGATCACTCACGAGTTAGCTAACCTATTGGGTGAAGCCGTTAAGGGATATAACCGCGGTAAAATCCCTAAAAGCTACCTAATCGATTGGATTGGACTAAAATCGCGTCCGATCGATTTTAATCATGAAATTTAATTCGGTTTCAAGAATCGAATATTCGAGCGTGTCACAATTAATTTTTAGGATCCTGTCTCATCGTCCATCAAATTATTGACGAGTTCGAAATTTCAGGAAAGAAATTATCGGAGGAAAAATCGAAGACCGAAAGAATTTAGAAAAAGAAAGAGAAGAGAAAAATAAAATAAGAATAATTATATTATTTTGTTTTATTTTTCTCCTTTTCCTTCTCTCTTCTTTTCTCTCCCTTTTCTTTCTTTTTCTCTCTCTTCTTTTCTCTCTTCTCTCTCCTCTCCCCTCCCCCTTCGTGCGAGCACTCCACCACCTGTCCTCTCCCTCTCTCTTTTTCTTTGACTAGTCAAAGCCTCTTATCTCTTTTCTCTTTCTTCTTATTCTTCTTTTTTTCGCGTGCGAAGCAGTAATCGGAAGCAGAAGCAGCAGCTCGCCACTCGTCCCATCGCCTGCGCCCGCGCCCGCGCATTCGCCACTCTCCGCGCGCTCTGCCAGCTCTCGTTTCCTCGCGCCCAGGCCTCCCCCGTGTGTCTTCCGCCCCTGTTCCGCCTCGTCCAGCCACCGTGAGTGGCCGAGCAAGCCGCCGGAGCCGCCGTGCAGCCTTGCCGGACTGCCGCCTACCTTCCCGACCCTTCTCCGCCTCTAGCCATCTCTATTTTCCCCTGTTTCGCAGCCGAACCAGCAAACCCGCGAGTGGGTTTTCAGTCAGTTCGTGGGCCGTTTTGGGCCGTTTTCGAGTCCCGAACCCGAGCCGTGCTTTGGGAAGTTTTGTTCCTCGCGTCGCTGCCGTCGGATTGATCCGACTTGCGCGCGATTCCGGTGAGTAATCTCACTAATCCCGGATTAGTTAGCTAATTTTGCTTAAGGTTGGTTTAGTTTTAATTAATTATGTTTAGGTTGTTAGGTTAGAATAAATTAGCAATTATTAGTCAATTGTGATGCGATCTAGATAAATTGATTGCGCAATTAGCAAGTAGACGTGGTCTACTATTTATTGGAAGTGTCTCGGGATTTTTCCCGACCCTAATCGGGCTTCAATTAGGCTTTTTGGGCCTAAGTGGCATTTTTAGTATTTAAATATTAATTTTCGAATTAAATTAAATAATTATTTATTTTCCAAAAATTCAATTGAGATGGCTAGTGACCGAATTTTTATGCTGATGATCGTGGTGCAGCCGTTTATTTAATTGGGCTTTATTTTGAGCTAAATTGGATTTATTGTAATTAATTATTAATTTTCGAAATTAATGAATTATTTATTTATTTTTCGGAAATTAAGATTGAGATGGTCGACGACCGAAATTTCGTGACGATCGTCGTGGTGAAGTTCGTTTATTTAATGGAGCTTTATTTTGTGTTGAATTGAATTATTTGCGAAGGATGAGAACTATTCTTTAATTGGAAAATCATTGGTTATTAATTGGAAAATAACCGGGCATCGGTTGATAATGCCAAAACTATTTGAGCGGACTATAGAAAATGTGGGAGTTATGGAAAGGAAAATATTAGATTTTGGCTAAGGCCAGCCATGTGTCCACGCACGATATTTTATTGGATATTTCTAATACGAAGAAATAAGGCCAAGACATTACTTTAATTAAGAAAGTTAAGTGCGAGGCACAATGTCATTGGGCCGTGATGGATTAATCGCATGTTGGCTTATAGTTGAAGCAAGATGATTATTGGAAGTTGATGTGATGTGTGTTGTGTTGAGGGAAACCAATGGATCATGAGCAGGTAAATGACTAAGTACTACACAAGTAGAAGACTTTGTGTGAGTTACCTCTAGTGCCTTATACCATTGCTTATTGTAGTTAAGGATTGAGTATTACATGGCGACCTGAGTCGCATGGGAATTACCTATAGTGCCTTGCTGCATTGTTATGCATAGTGGAGGGCTAAGTGCTACACGATGGAAGATCTCGTGTGAGTCACCTCTAGCGCCTTACCCTATTGCATTTTGTAGTGAATGACTAAGTACTGCACGATAGCTAGATTTCATGTGAGTTACCTCTAGCGCCTTATACTATTGTTATTTGTAGTGAAGGACTAAGTACTGCACGATAGCGAGATTTCGTGTGAGTTACCTCTAGCGCCTTATACTATTGTTATTTGTAGTTAAGGATTAAGTACTACACGATAGCGAGATTTCGTGTGAGCTACCTCCAGCGCCTTATACTATTGTTATTTGTGGTCAAGGACTAAGTACCGTACAATGACGAGACTTTGTGTTGGGGTCACCTCTAGCGCCTTGAGCCTATATTTGAGTGGGAATGTTGCATTGGAATGTTGAGATTAATTATCGAGTATAGATGGAATCATTGATATGATTTGATCCATTTGTCATGGATTGATTGATTGAAATGAATTGGCTGGGGAATGGTCATCGTTGACATGTAATCGACTAGGTCGATTGATCATTGTTTTGATATGAGGTTGTGAATTGCTTGATTGAATGGAAATGACCATGAGTGGTCTTGTTGACATGTAATTGACTGGGTTGATTTGATCGATGCTTCGACCAGTGATGTGATTGCTTGGGTGTCTATTTGAACTGTGCTAATATGCAGGTGGAATCTGAGGCCAAGGTAAGTCCTCTGCCCTATGTGTGTATAGGTAGCCTCTAGTATAATGGTTTACTAATCGGGCTTTAATGGGGTAGAACTTGCTGAGACGTAGTCTCATCCCGGTTTGGGGAAAATATTTCAGGATCCCGATGAGGAGCTGAGGAGGAGGAATCTGAGAAGGAGAACTTTGAGTTGAAACCTGAGGAGGAGGATTTTTGGAAGGAGAACGAGAGAGATCTTAAGTACGACCTGGATGGATTGAGATTCCATCTTCTTTTGTGAACTCCAATTGATGTGAATAGTTATGAAGTTCTCTGGTTTGTGTTTTGTATAAAAGTTTGGTTATAAGTTTCAATATGAAAAATATGGCATTGCTTTTCTATCCCATCGTATTTATTGTCTGGGGATTATAACTGCTTCCGCATGTGCTTAATAAAAAGAAAGGGTCGGCGATATATAATCCTGGGATATCGCATTATAAAATCGACCAAGTGAGAATGATGTGTGCGTGCCTGAGGATCGGGGCGTACAAGGGTGGGGAATGTGCACATGAATAGAGAGAGGGGGAGAGAGAGAGAAAGAAAGAGAAAACAAATAAGTCAACGCAACAACCATTGAGAAGCCTAGGGAAATATCTAATTACTCATTGCAAATGCCCCAAAGTCTTCGTGCCCAAAGTCAAGAGCCCACCCAATGAGAAATTTGCTCTAATTTCTCACAAATCAACCATTTTTGGGCAGCAAAATCTCATTTCCCCTCTTGATCCGAATTTCCCTTAATTTTCTTGTTTGTCCGAAAATCGATTTTCCACAAAATTTTCGGACTTGACGAAAATTTTCCGAAAGATGAGATAACGTCCTATAAATGACTCGTGACATGCTCAAACGTCCGATTCTTGAAACCGAATTCAATTTCGTGGTTAAAATCGACCAAACGCGATTTTAACACGACCTAACCTATCATATAGCTTTTAGGGATTTTAGCATGTTTGACCTATGGTCGATAATTTTTTATCCACGTTTGTGCATCTCTATATTGTAGACAACTCTCGGTTGTCAGAAAATCGTGAGGTGTCGATTACGTGTTCCAAATATAATATTGATAGAAAATCTCTTTTGTGGCACCCCTCAACGGCCCCCGATCTGATTTGGGTCACCACAGTTCGCTTACCATTCACTTTTCCTAATAACATGTCACTTTGATACCATTTCAATCACAACGGGTCCATACAACCATGGGGGTTTACATCTTTTTTTCTTTTTTTTCATCGGTCGCTTGCACAATTCATATACGGAAGCACATCCAACAACTCCCTTCCCTATATTCAGAAAACAATGCACACCTACTAAACATTTATAGGTAAAAGCCGTACACTTTTTATTTACTTAAATCAGATAGATATCATTCATCAGTACATCAAAATGTCGTAGTCTTCTATATTCGCCTACACTCCAAAAGATGACCGACATTTCCTCCAACAGTCATACACTTAAAGTCCATCGATCAGTGTCGGCGTCCAAAAGCTCCTTCCCTTGCTATCCTCCTCCTCACGGTCATATCCAACCGTTCAAACCATCTACTAATCTGAAATGTTGGTCCCCAAAAGGGGTGAGTACAACCACTCAGCAGGTAAAGGATCAATAAACCACTCAATACATCATGCTATGCAATCATCACAATCATAGCATCACATGTCATACAAGCATCCATGCACAATATACCATGGCATCATGCACATGTCATCATACCTCATGTACCATCATCATCATATAGACATCACCACCATATCATACACTTACCATCATCATGTCACATATGGCATCATCCTTACCATGCATCCATGCGTATAACATCATCATCATATCACATGTACCATGATCATTACCATGCATCCATGCATGTAACATCATCATCATATCACATGTACCATCGTCATTACCATGCATCCATGCATCATATCATGCATTTATCATCATGCATCATGTAATGCATATATCACCATTCATGATTTAATTCCAATTTCATCTTGGACCACCACAATTCTCATTCCCGGGAACAATGTTTGCATCCCACATTCATCACTCGCGCCCAATCCTGGCATTGCGAGGAACCATCCGGGCATGTATCCAAGATACAACCGAGCATCCGACACCCCCACATTTCGGGCATCTCGTATCCCAACTGACATCACAAGGAACCTTCGGGCATGTATTCAAAATACAACCAGGCATCCAAAGGGCATCGACTCATTCGAACCTCTGGGCATCTCGCACCCCACTTGGCATCACGAGGAATCTCCGGGGCTCACCATGAAAATGGTTATCCCTACCCTCCGGGCATGCATAATGATACAACCCCTCACCCTCCGGGCATGTATCATAATACAACCGGGCATCCCGACGCTCCCAGGGAAAACCTCTGGGCATGTATTCATAATACAACCAGGCATCCAAAGGGCATCGACTCATTCGAACCTTTGGGCATCTCGACTCCCGGGGCATCGTCGGCTCACACCTCCGACGGTATCATCATCATCATAATTTATATTCACATCATTATAATTCAATTTAACATGGCATGTGATGTGATGGCAATCAATATCATATTCATCCTTGAATTCATACATGCATCTCAAATCATTATCATGCATGCATCAATACGTCATCATCCAATCCATACAAAATTCCAGCAAATACCACTTTCAGAAAATATTTAAATTAAATATTCACATGATTCTCAAAAATCATGAAATTAAGGCTAGTGGTAGAAAAGTCAATAAGATAGAAATTTCATGAAAGATACATGCCCAATCGAATTCCACACAAGAAGGTACAATTCACACAAAGCAGCATGTAAATTCGGATAGAAGCAGAATGCACAGTTTCCGAAATAATTCGATTAAAATATACATACGACCTCCGAAAATTATGAAATTTCACCAGTTATAGCCAAGACACTAAAGCATATTTTTCATGAGACTTCTAAGCCCAATTAGTTTTAGATTATTTTCTACAGTCACACGAAGCTTCTGGATCTAACACCGAAATGTCCAGTGTATGTCTCTCCGAAATACTGAGTTTTCAGCCACTTATTCTTCTTCGTTTCCTCTGAAATTTGGATATGTTTTACTTCAAAGGATCCCCTACAAATTTCATTAAGAGATCTTAGTCAGATTTCCAGAGTATAGTCATCTTACGGTTCCATAAATTCTCGGGTGTCCCACACCGCATCTCCAGATCTACGGTTTTCAAGAGCAAGTTGATTCATTGAGCTATACTTGTTCATTTTACCTCAAATTTGAGTATGTTAAACTTCAACATGTTCTATACAAGTTTCATAAAGAATTCTAAAATATATTCTTAGTAAAAATCAACATGCAACCACAAATCCACCGAAAGGTCAGTAAAATCACTCCAGATCTAGCGTCTCCATAGGATGAGAGTTTGACCCCACAAATATCCATAATTTTACACCAAATTTGAGTATGTTGTATTTTAAGATGTTAGATACAACTTTAATGAAGAGATTACATCAAAAATCGAACTCTAAACATGCATGCAAGCTCTAACAAAGTTCTGACTCAAACAGTTCATACGAAAATATTCCAGATCTAGCATCTCCGTAGGATGAGAGTTTGACCCCTCACATCTCCATTATTTTGTACCAAATTTTAGTATGTTGTATTTTAAGATGTTAGCTACAACTTTCATGAAGATATTAAAGTCAAAATCGAACTCAAAACATGCATACAAGCCTTCACAAGATTCTGGGTCGAGCGGTTCATGAGAAAACAGCAAGCATCTCCAAGAACAAACCTCATGCACTTCGATTTCTAGCTTCTAAACATCCAAGAACTCAACCACACATGCAAGACACACATGCAAGAGTGGAAATCAATCCCAACTTGCCTTAAAGACCGAACGAACAGCAGCAAAAGAGACGGCACACCGGCGACGGACGGACAGCGTGCGGCGGCGACGGGCGAGCTCCTTCCTTTCTCTCTTCCTCTCTTCCTCTCTTTCTCTCTTTCTCTCCTCTCTCTCGGCACCTCTCTTGGACGACAACCCTCAACCATCAGCCACTCCCTCTCTCTCTTCCTTTTTGGTTGTATTTATATTGCATGGGGGACACTTGTCCCTAAGAAGGAGACAAGTGTCTCCTTGGTTGAAGACACTTGGAGGCCATGCGGCTGCTCCTCCTCCCCTCCATGCGTCGACAATGGGCCGGGCTTATGGCCCACTTTAGGCCCATCTCACTTGGGCCTAAGGTCCAAACTTAAATGGCCCAAGTTTATTTTATTTTATTTTTATAATACATCTTAATCATCATTTAAATAAATATCTAATTGCATAAATAATAAGGCCATTAAACTTATAGTCACAAATCCGTAAATTCCAATTTATGATGCACATGGCCAATGATAGAATTTTCTTTCCTATCACATAATTATCCATTAAAAGCTTGGCCATATATCTTATTGCAAATTATGGATTAAATGGCCATAAAATAACTTGATGGTACTTCCATCACCTATTCATAGACTTTAATGTAACTAGAGGTCGTTATGAATTTTTGGGATGCCACAGCTTTACTGTCATTCGACGCGAATATCGCAATTGTGCAGAGTCACCCGCAATTCAACTATGTACTTCCGTCGAATCAACTTATATCCGTTCGCTAATCGATTTATAACATTGTCGTATTGACCTTTGCCAATTATTATGGTCGAGAGGTCGATTTTTGGTCAAATTCTCTAGTTTGTCATGTTTATATCCCTTAATGGCTTCACCTAATAGATTAGTTAACTCAATAGTGATCAATTATGAGTAAATTAACCATAAGCACGTTGACGAAACAACGATTTCCTATATCCGAATTAGAGGTCAAATTTCAAGATGTCACACATATGATGACTGATCATATGGGTGCACAATCAAGAAATCAACACCCTATAATCATAGCATTAAATAGATTGTAGAAAATTTATAGAACCTGGATGCGTTAGGCAAAGCAAAGTGTATCACCACCCATCATCACGAAATTTCTGCAAACCATTACTCAAGAAGTTCTCTAAAAACCATGAAAAAGATTTGTGGCGATAACAAGTTCAACTTCAAACATTGGCAAAAATAGATTATAAACATCAAGTGTCGGTGCCCTTATTTAACAGAACGTGATAACTAAGATTAGTTAATGCAAATAGTGAAGAGATAGAAGATTCAGATATATAGTGGTTCAGCTTTGTCTCAAAGTCTACGTCCACTCTCCGGACTAACAGCCACACCTCGGGCTAGATTACACTAGTAATATGCTCAACAAGTTGCAATTAGCAAACATTGATCCTATTACATAATAGATCACATTATCAGAACTCAGTTGCCATTCTTACTCAAGTTCAAACGATTAATATACGGGAAGACTTTCACAATGAAGATCTTTCGAGAGAACGAAACAATATCAACAAAGATTTGGGTTATAGATTGTGCTCTCCAACTATATCTTTAGTCTTCCCATTCGAGATGCTTCAGAAGATCAACTAGGCGTTAGAGATCCATTGGTGCTGTTGTTCAAGGTGGTATTGCCCATACAGTACTTTTTTTTTAATAGTTGTAGACTTTCTAGAAATAGGTCCTTCAATGATTGTTCTAACATTGATTGATGTAACGTTTATGGTAGACGCATGTTGTTGTTCCCTGACAAACTTCTTGATATTCCACTGTGCATTGCCACCCTAGTAGTGGCTATAATTTTTCTCCAACGAACATCCTCACATGGTTGTTGTTGAAACATCACCAATCACATGATATTTTTAGCATCGATAAAAACATTGTCATCAGCTAATCGTTAGGTCCATTGGTATTATCGCGGAAAACCGTCTAGATGACTTGTGATCAATCATCCAATGATCCTCTTGGCTTTTTCAACATAGAAAGTTTAATGCCCTAGGTCTCCATTGTACACAAATTGTCCGCTTTCGACACAAAGTCCTAATAGTTTTGTTTTTCTCGTGGTAGCCCATATTACCTTAAGAAAACGCGTATATAAAGTTAGAGGGCCCACTGCCTTATAAGACAGCCCAGAACTCTCTCTATCACGCCTCGAACCTCGAGCGTGCGCACATCCCTCGGTGATCGACTAAAATTCGCTACATTCCTAGGACGTGTCGCCGACCCATTCGTTATGCACACGTGGAAGCGAACCCAATAACTTATACCCTGAGAAAAATCAAACGTGGGATAGAAAAGTAGGACAACCAATTTCACCAATCACACTGTATATACAAATCAAGTTAGTCCTACAAGCCTATAGCCTAAGGTCTGCTCTTAAAGAACTACCAAACAACTTTTACTCCGGATCCCTTCGACTCTGGGTCGGGATCCTTCATGAAACCCTCCGGTATCTCTAGACTAAGGACTTGAAAAGTTGTAAATCATGACGGGGTGAGAATAAATCTCAGCGAGTCAACACCCTAAACCCCGATCAGGATGAGAATTCATCTAGAGGCAGCTTAAACATGCACCACTCAGAACTTACCTCACCTCAGCACCTTCCTACACATTAGTGCACCGCATAAACACTTATGCATACAGCAAATGCATTCAAGAACTGGAACACTTCATATCACTCATCAAACAATTCACAAGAGTCTCGATTATAAGGCCAAATCATTATGACACTTCCCATTCCGTGCCACACAATTTCGTCCCATAATCAGGCGCGGGTAACTCATATCAGTGGTTCAATCCACACCGGATATTCACTCTCAAAATTCAATCTCCAATTTCAAACTCAATACTCAAAATCAAACTCAAGGTTCTAGAGGTGCCCCCTCCCCATGAAGTTCCAATATTGTGTGACACTTAATCCCTGACCACAATCAGCCACAGCACAAGGTACAAGAGGTGACTCATTCGTTCAGGTTCCTCTCTATCAACTAGGCTTGACCATATAGCTCATTGTAATCTTTTAGATCAAATGACACTAGTGGATTCTTCAGCTCTAGTTGGAGGCCGTTCCTAAACCTCCCAGCTTTGTTAGCTGGATCCTTTATCAGCCTAGTGGCGTACTGCGATAGCTTTGTAAACTTGGTCTCGTACTGGTTCGCAGTCATCAAACCCTGACGAAAGGCACTGAAATTCCTCCATCTTCTATTCTCTGGCACAATCAGAGAAGTACTTTCCATTAAAAACTTCAATGAAGGCGTTCCACACTGGAACCATGCCTTCAGGAAACACTCTTCCACTAGTGGCCCTCCACCAAGTACTTGCATTACTTTGCAACTAGTAGACCGCAAGAACTATCTTATCTTCTTCCGAGCATCTCAGCAGCTCAAAGGCTTTCTTTAGTTCTTGGATCCAATGGGTTGCAGCCTTGGGATCGCCTGCTCTTGAAAACCTCGGCGGGTTCAGCTTTAGAAATTGCCCCACTAACTTATGCATAGGCAAATCACCAATCACGTTCCTAGGTGGAACCTCAATAGGTGCGGCAGCAACAGCTTGATTTTGAACTTGTTGCCCCATCATATTTCCCAAGGTCTCAAGTGCCTGTACAATCCCATCGATTCTAGGATCGCCAGGTACTACTACAGTAGTACCAGTCTGCGGCGGTACTCTCTCACCCGCGCTGTTCTAAGCCTGCGCTCTACCTCGGGCACTGACCCTAGTCGGCGTCCTACCCCAAGTGACTGACGCAATGGTCCTCTTTCGAGGAGTCCTCTATGAAAGGGCTAGTAACAACACCTAAATGGGGTGAATAGGTGTGGACAAAATTTTCGCAAGGTTCAGTAGAGATAATTTGCTTTTAGAATATGACAAACTTTAAACGAATTCAAACATTAAATAGTTTGATAAAACTACGAACAAAGTAAAGAGTTTAAGGAAGAGAATAAGAACACAAGGTTTATAGTGGTTCGGTTTAGAACAAGCCTACGTCCACTCTCCCACGCTGACAGCCCACTGGCTAGATTCCACTATGAATGAAAAGAGGTTTTACAACTTGGTGATCTCAACTTCACAGTGAAGAGTCTGCTTCTCTTTCACGAAGTCACACTATAAGTTTTTCTCTCTTTTGAGTACAAATTTGAGCTAAATGAATGAAATAGCAAGGAACTAGAAAGTTTCAGACTTTGAAATTTTTCATTCATGCACACTTCGAATAGCTAGAGAGTCCACCTTAAATACTCCTTCACGCCTTCTCGATCGTTGGCACTTTCTAAAAGAATTCTTCCAATCAACCCGTTGGACAGAATCAATCAAGGAGATCTCGAGCCGTTTGATGATTGAGATAAAAGCCTGTCAATTCTGTTCGCCCATACAATCAGGATCTTGGTTTCCATAAATAGAACTTTCCAAGTTTACTTGCCTTCCGAAAGATCTGGATATTGAAATTGATTTCAATAAGGATAGCCAATCATATAGGTGTTATATCCAACCATAAAGCAATCCATAAGCTATACTAATTGAACTCTCAAAGATAATCATGCATTTGGATAAGTCTTCATTCTTCAGTAGTGTTCAGTTTGGAATATGTTAGTGTGGGCAAACTTTAAACCTAAAGTCTAGCGGTCTTCAGACTTTGACACTAAAGTCCGGAAGTCTTCAGAATAAACTTTGGATAAGTTTTGTCAACTTCAAAACCATAAAGGAATTTTCTCCAACAATCTCCCCATTTTTTATGGTTACAAAACTTTCCTATAGATTTAAGAACTTTTGACCTGCAAAGCAACTTTTAAGCAGTACAAGATATTGTATGAAAATAAGTTGATTAGGATCTAGACTGCATTGATTCTGCAACCACATATAACATGATAATCTTGAAAAGATAAGTCAAACATCAATATTTAAACAACTATCCATCCATAATCATTATCACAAAAGTAAGTTCCTTGCAAAGGTCAAACAACAAAATAACAAAATAAAGGTAAAGGTCCAACAAAAAGGTCCAACAAAAGTCAAAGTCCAACAAGTCAAATAAAAAGTCAAATTTGCACGTTCTTCCCTTTTTGTCAACAGCAAAAAGTGAAGAAAGTCAAAAATGGATAAAGAATCAAATGAAATCAGGTTTGTTTTGGAATTCGAACGATTTGGAAATCCCCCATCGACTTAACTTGCTCTGTAAAACTTGAACTTAAACAGTAAAAGCCTGTATCTTCTCATGGAGAGAATCTGAAGTAGATTTTAATGTAGAGTGGAGGTTTTTCATGTCAAACTCCATAGCATATTACTGTGCTTTTAACTCCGGAAGAAGCTCTAACAGCCTTTGAAAGTCTGCTGTAGCTTTTGTTTGTGCACTAGCTTCGTCCTTATTAATTCTAGGAGTAATGACATTTGAGGGAACATCAGCACGTCGAACATCATGACTCAAAGAGGATTCCTCAATGTCAGTGTCAGGGAAATGGGAGGCATAGACATCCTCTGGATCGGCAGGAGATCTACTAACTTCATCACTTGTAAAAAGGGGAGAAGAAGAACTAGCTATCTTTTCACGAACTCCCCCTGTTTCTATGGCTACAAGTGGATAAAAGAACTCTTCTTCTTATTCCTTCTCAATTTTAGTGCCAGAATGATGTTCTTTTTGAGTTTGAACTCCTACAGTTCCGTTCCTTGTCTTTTCTGAATCCTCGGATAAGGATACTGCAAAAGTTGGTTCAAAGGAGTCATTCTGATCCTTTTCCTCTTTAGCTGCTTTTTCCTCTTCTCTGGCTTCTTCGCCTGCTTCTTCTCTTTCCTCTCCTCCTTCTCTATATGTTCCTCCTTTTATCTACTCTGTTTCTCCTTTTTTTGTTTCTACTTTGTCCTGTTGCTGCTAAAAGCTTACAAAACTCTGAAGATTCTTCAAGGCAAATGCAGAAATAGTAAGATCATCCTCATCCTCTTCGTCTTGCAGGATAAGTGATCTTCTCTTCTTGGCAGGTTCACACATAATTTCCTTGCCTTTTCTTTTTGCAGTAGAGTCTTGCTTGGTTTTGCTGGGGGAAACTTCCTTCAACTGTTTTATGGCCTTGTTCAATTCTTTCAACCTCATCTTGGATACCATCTTCAATCCTATAACCATAGGAGCAATAGTTCGAACACAAAGAGAGGCTGGAAGTTGAATGTGAAATTTTTTGAATAGTTGTGTGACCAACGCTAAGTAAGGGAGCTGTCCCTTATCCTTTACAACAGTCCTGTACATATGCATTAGGATTGTATGAAGCAGAGAAAATTTCATTCCATTATTAATGGCAAACATCAGTCTGGCCTCAGATCGAGAAACATCTATCTTCGAAGTTGACTTTGGTCGGATGTAGTTGATCACGACTTTGTGCAGCAAAATATTTGAGGCAAACATTCTAGAATAGGTAATGCCACCTTCAGCAAGTCTGTCCCTAACAAGAGAACTTGTTGCATGACCAACAGAGACATTTATTGGTTGAAAACTACATCTTTCCACACCAATAACATCAGCCAACATGTCAACATCCACCACGTAATCTTTTTTCCTCACAGTAAATCAAAATCTATTCGCGTCAAGAAAAGATAGGTTCGAATAGAAATATGTAGTTAATTCAGGATAAGCAACAGAAGTTTCAGAGCAAAATTTTTCAAGTTGAAGGAGAGTCAGATTCTCCCTCAAGTTCACCTTTATCGAATCCAAGAAACCAAAGTTGACCAATCGAGGGTTCATCGCCCCTTTTTTCAGCAATTTGGAATAAACATTTATGTGATCTTTAGAACGAAATAAACCCGTTCCATCACCACGCACTTAAGCAACAATGCCCATTCTCGGCTGAAAATTCGAGTATATTCTCTCATCATCATCTTTGATCTCAAGCTGATTAAAAGTACCAAAATGAGGATCAACTGGAAAATTATGAATCGCTCTATCTGCCTCCCCTTCAGGCGCTATTCCTAATAATTCCATCGTTTGCAAAAACAAAATCTCATTCTTATATCCTCTTTCTTTCAAAATTCATCAATAAGAGTCATAGCAGCACCACCCTTCTTCAACGTACTGTAAAGCTTATAAACAACCTGGGGTCTCATGGTTCTGAGAGGTTCCACATCTTCCAAGATTTCCTCTTCCTCTTGTTGGCATAAATGATTCTGAGTAGGATGTTGTGGAGAGTGTTGTTGAAACTCTTATTCCTCGGTCAGATCAAAATGTGTAGGATCCTCAGGCATATTCCGTGGTCCCTTGCTTGCGATCCGAGATGACTTCCTTTGGAAAGACATCTTCACAATCTTTGAGAATTTCACAAACACGTTCAAGCGAAAAAGATGAAAACTGGTAGAGCAAACTTGAGAGTAGACATGAAAGAGTAGAAAGTCTGTATGCTAGGGTTTGGTAAAAAAATGCTCGAAAGAAATATGAACGTATATAAAGGAAATGAAGGGTCATGAATAAAAGAAAACAAACCGTCACAGAGAAAATTACCTTTTTAGAAATAAGTGAAAATAAAAACTGCCTTTTTCAAAAATAAAACTGCAAAAGATTCAAAATTCAAAAAAGATAAGTTCCAAAAATAAAATAGGTAAACTGAAGTAGAGTTTGGAAAGTCAGAGTCTGACCAGCTTCAGACCTTAACATGTAGGAGGTAAAATATTCAGTTTGGTGCGAATAAACCCAAATAGATTGTTCTCCAGAGGCTTTGTAAATATATCTGCCAACTGATTCTTTGAATCAATGAACTCAATCATAATCTCCCCATTTTGGACATGATCTCTTTTGGAATATTGTCGAATCTCTATATGCTTTGCCCTTAAATGAAGAATTGGGTTCTTCATGAGATTAATGGCACTTGTGTTGTCACATTTGATTTTGGCACACAATTCTTCAATTCCAAAGTCTCTTAGCTGTTGTTTTATCCACAAAATTTGAAAACAATAACTTTCAAGAGCCAGATATTCTGCTTTTGCTATTGATAGAGCCACAGTACTTTGCTTCCTTGAAAACCAGGATATTAGCATGCTGCCCAGTAGTTGACAAGTACCAGAACCTATCGACTTTACAACCTGATAAATCTGCATCTGAATATCCAAGGAGAATAAAGTCTATTTCTTTGGGATAGCACAGACCTAGCTTTGTAGTAGTTACAACGTATTTGATGATGCGTTTTGCAGTACTTGAATGAGATTCTTTGTGATCGATTGGAATCTAGCACAGATGCAAACACTAAACAAACTGTCAGGTCTAGATGCAGTAAGGTAAAGAAGAGAACCAATAATGCTCCTATAAAGTTTCTGGTCTACTTTCTTTCCTTATTCATCTTTGTCCATCTTCGAATAACTTGACATTGGTGTCTCTGTCTTCTTGCAATTCTCCAATCCAAATTTTTTGATGAGATCTTTTGCATATTTCTTTTGGTGAATAAAGATACCTTTCTCAGATTGTCTAAGTTGCAATCCAAGAAAGAAAGTTAACTCACCCATCATACTCATTTCAAATTCATCTTGCATACATCTTGAAAATTTCTTTCATAGATTTTTATTAGGGGATCCAAAGATAATATCATCAACATAAATTTGAACCAACAGAAAGTCTTTACCCTCTCTTTTTATGAACAAAGTAGTATGTACCTTTCCCTTAACAAAATCATTTTGGGTTAGGAATTTTCTTAACCCTTCATACTAAGCTCGAGGTGCTTGCTTCAATCCATACAAGACCTTTTTCAGTTTGTAGATTGAGTATGGCTTTCTTGGATCTTCAAATCTTGGTGGTTGTTTCATATAGACTTCTTCTTAGATGAATCCATTGAGGAATGCACTTTTGACGTCCATCTGGAATAAGCTGAAATTTTTATAGCAAGCAAAAGCAAGTAATAGTCTAATTGTTTCTAACCTCACTACTGATGCATAGGTCTCGTCATAGTCTATCCCTTCTTCTTGCGTATATCCTTTGGTCATGAGTCTTACTTTGTTCCTTACCAATTTTCTAGTCTCGTTCATCTTGTTCCTGAAAACCTATTTTGTCCCAATAATAGACTTAACTTTAGATTTAGGAATTAGCTCCCAAACGTCGTTGATGCTGAACTGTCTGAGCTCTTCTTGCATAACTTCAATCTAGCTTTCATCAAACAGGGCTTCTTCTACACCTTTGGGTTCTATCTCATAAACAAGTGAAGGGCACTAGACTCTTCTTGCCTTTTGGATCTAATCCGAACTCCTTCATCAATGTTGCCAATGATGAGTTCTTTGGGATGACTTGATTTATGCTTCCAGTTGCCGGTTGGTCTGAGAGTTTGCTGATCATCTACTTCAATTGAATCTTCTAGTTCTGCTTGATGTTGATCTCCAGAAGTCTTAACCATTTTAGGGGAAGTAGACTTCGTAAAGTCTTTAATAGGTTCAAATTCTTCAAGTTGAGTTTGGTCCAGCTAATTCTGCACATAATCTTGAAACTTGACATTCATAGATTCTTCCACAGATTGAGTCTTCTTGTTAAAGACTCTGTATACTTTGCTTGAGGTTGAGTAGCCAAGAAAAATTCCTTCATCTGATTTTCCTTCAAACTTTATAATTCGATCATTTGCATTTTTCAAAATATAACACTTACAGCCAAACACATGGAAATATGAAACACTTGACTTTTTTCATTTTATACACTTCATTAGGAGTTTTGTCCAGAATATGCCTCAAGAACACCCTATTGATGATGTAGTAAGCTGTAGAAACTGCTTTAGCCCAAAATCAAGATGAAATATTGCTCTCAATTTAGAGGATTTTGGCCATCTCTTGCACTGATCTATTCTTCCTTTCCACAACCCCATTTTGTTTTGGAGTATATGGAGAAGAGAAAACATGTTGGAAACCAAATTCATCAAAGAATTTCGCAAAGTCTTGATTTTCGAATTCACCTTCACGATATGTTCGTATGCTTGAAATAACATATCCTTTTTCATTCTAAACTTTCTTGGCAAACTTTGAGAAGTAAGAGAAGGCTTCAAACTTATTTACTAGAAAGTAAACCCAAGTAAAGTGAGAGTAATCATCCATGTTTACTAGACAGTATCTCTTTCCACAAATACTTTGAGTCCTCATTGGTCCAAAGAGGTCCATATGTATAAGCTGCAAAGCTTGATTAGTAGAAACTTGATTTACAGGTTTTAAAATAACTTTTAACCTATTTTCCCAAAACACATGGAGTGCATAATTCAGACTTTTGAAAGGTCAGATTGGGAAGACCACAAAGAAGCTTATTGGAAGAAATCTTGGCAATCTGCTTCATGTTAACATGACCAAGCTTTCAATGCCATAGATTTGCTTTATCTTCAATAGATATAAGACACTGAGAACTTTCTGGTTTTATATCCAGAAGGTTGAGAATAATCTTTACTTGTTCCTGAACAAATGCCTTCTTGGAAATTTATCTTGAATCCTGTATCACAAAGCTGTCTTATGCTGAGTAGATTGTAATTCAGACATTCCACTAATGAGACATTGTTGATAGTCAAGCTTCCAATCTTCACGGTTCCATATCCAACAATTCTTCCATTGTTGTTTCCACCAAATGAAACTTTTCTACCATTCATTTGAACAAGTTTTATAAAACAACTCGAATCTCCTGTCATGTGTCTCGAACAGCCACTATCCAAATACCATTTGATCTTCTCCTTGATAGTGACCTATGATCAAAATAAATACTCAAGCTTTCTTTGGTACCTAGATTCTCTTGGGTCTAGGAGAGTTAGTACTAAAAATAATCTTAGCCCAATCCCTCTTAATAGGTCTCCAAACCTTGGGACATTCCTTCTTGAAATGTTCTGAGCTGTTACACTTTGAACATTTGAGAGCACTTTAGCCAACTAGTTTTAGAAAAACCTTTTGAAAATGACTTTTGTAGAATGCCCTTGTAGGCCCTTGTTTGATTCTTTCTTTAACTTTGGGAAAATCAATTAAAGGAATAGTTTCTAAAGTCATACCCAAACTAGATTTGTTAAAATAAGGTCTTCGTATTGATTGAATTTTCTATAACTTCTTAGATCCTTTTGAAATTTTTTTTTTGTAATATTTGAAATATCTTCCTTCAAAAATGCATTTTCCTTCGAAAGAGAATCAAAATTTACTTTCGAATCAACAAAAATTTTATCCAGATTTTCAAACTTTTTTCTCCAAGATGTTTCCTATTACCTCAGTTTAAAATTCTCCCTTTTTAGTTTGGAAATCTTTTTAAGAGATGTTTTGAGACTGAGACGGAGTTCGTCTATATACTTTGAGACTTTAACAGGAATTTTTAAATTGCTAACCTCAACTTCTTTGTCTGAGTTTGAATCAGAATCTGTTTCAAAGTTTGAATATGATTCTAAATTGGCCATCAAACATATGTTCGCATATTCTTCATCACTTTCCTCGCATTCGGTATCACTCCATGTTTCTGCTTTAAGAGCCTTTTTGTATCTCTTAGTTCTTCCGTTCTTTTTCTTCAACTGATGACAGTTAGGTCTGATGTGCCCATTTTTCTTGTATTCGAAGCATATCACATCTTTGTTGGTTTCATTGTGCTAAATTGGTCTCTTCTAGAATTTTCGAGTGCTCTGCTTCTTCTAATTGAATTTTCTTTCCTTTCTACTCAACTTCCTAAACTTCTCAATCATGAGTGCTAGCTCTTCATCATCCATGTCATCTTCTGAATCTGTATCATCAGAATCATCATTAGATTTTAAAGCAATTGACTTCTTATCTTTAGGATCTTATTCCTCATTGATCTGCTCTACTTCATATAATTGAAGTATGTCTACAAGTTCGTCTACTAAAAGAGGCATGATCCTTTGGGTTTCTCTAACTGACGTCTTCACAGGATTCCAATCTTTGGAAAACCCACGCATCAGTTTACTGACCTTCATTGGTCTTGAGATTGGTTGTCCTTGATATGCCAATCCATTTACGATTTCAGTGAAATGACTGAGCATATTAGTGATGGATTCTCCTGACTTCATCTTGAAGGCTTCATATTGTTTGAGTAGAATATTGATTTTCATTTCCTTTACTCGATCAGTTCCTACGTAGGTAACATGTAGCCTATCCCAAACTTCTTTAGCTATTTCACAAGAAGAAATTCGGTTATACTCAGTGGGAGATAAAGCACGGTATAGAGAGTAGATGGATTTAGCATCAAGAGCTTGTCTCTTGGTTATTTATGTTTGTGTCAATTCGTCAACATCCACAACTTCATTTCTATTTGTGTCAATAAAATAAGCACATAAGCTCTGATACCAATTGAAAGAACTAGTAATAACACCTAGAGGGGGGTGAATAGGTGTGGAGAAAATTTTTGCAAGGTTCAGTAGAGATAATTTGCTTTTAGAATATGACAGACTTTAAATGAATTCAAACTTTAAACAGTTAGATAAAACTACGAACAAAGCAAAAAGTATAAAGAAGAGAATAAGAATACAAGGTTTATAGTAGTTCGGCTTAGAACAAGCCTATGTCCACTCTCCCATGCTGACAGCGCACTGGCTGGATTCCACTATGAATCAAAAGAGATTTTACAGCTTGGTGATCTCAACTTCACAGTGAAGAGTTTGCTTCTCTTTCACGAAGTTACACTATAAGTTTTTCTCTCTTTTGAGTACAAATTTGAGCTCAATGAATGAAATAGCAAGGAACTAGGAAGTTTCAGACTTTAAAATTTTTCTTTCACACACAGTTCGAACAGTTAGAGAGTCCACCTTAAATACTCTTTCATGCCTTCTCGACCGTTGGTACTTTCCAAATGAATTATTCCAATCAACCCATTGGATAGAATCAATCAAGGAGATCTCAAGCCATTTGATGATTGAGATGAAAGCCCATCAATCCTGCTCACCCATACAATCAGGATCTTGGTTTCCATAAGTACAAATTTCCAAGTTTACTTGCCTTCCAAAAGATCTGGATATCGAAATTGATTCCAATAAGGATAGCTAATCATGTAGGTGATATATCCAACTAGAAAGCAATCCATAAGCTATACGAATCGAACTCTCAAAGATAATCTTGCATTTGGATAAGTCTTCATTCTTCAGTAGCATTTAGTTTGGAATATGTCAGTGTGGGCAGACTTTAAACCTAAAGTCTGGCGGTCTTCAGACTTTGACACTAAAGTCTAGAAGTCTTCAAAATAAACTTTGGATAAGTTTTGTCAACTTCAAAACCATAAATGAATTTTCTCCAACACTCTGCTATGGATTGCTCATTCTACAGGATTTCTACGAAACCTGCTTTCCAATTCCACATAGAATTAGCAAACTGAGCTACCCACACAAAACAATCAATCTGTCAATCACAAGCATATGCATAAGAAAAAGACATTTCCTACTAACTATCCCAAGACCTATCGCACCTTATCACTACAAACACTAACCAGCTCTAACACCACTTCAAGCGAGGATGTCACGCCCTAAACCTCGAGCGCGTGCACATCCTTCGGCGGTCGAGTAAAATTCGCAACATTCCCTGGACGCGTCACCGACTCATTCATTTTATGCACATGCGGAAACAAACTCAATAACTTATACCCTGACAAAAATAAAACGTGGGATAGAAAGGCAGGACAACCGATTTCACCAATCACACTATATATACAAATCAAGTAAGTCCTATAAGTCTGTAGCCTAAGGACTGCCCTAAAAGAACTACCGGACAATCTCTACTCCGACTCCCTTCAACTCTGGCTCGGGATCCTCCACGAAACCCTTTAGTATCTCCAGACTGAGGACTTGAAAAGTTGTAAATCACGACAGGGAGAGAATAAATCTCAGTAAGTCGACATCCTAAACCGCGATTAGGATGCGAATTCATCTAGAGGCAGCCTAAACATGCACCACTCAGAACTTACCTCGCCTTAGCACCTTCCTACACATTAGTGCACCTCATAAACACTTATGCATACAGCAAATGCATTCAAGAACCGAAACACATCATATCACTCATCAAACAATTCACAAGAGTCCCGATTATAAGGCCAAATCGTTATGACACGTCACATTCCTTGCCACACAATTTCGTTCCACAATCAGGCATGAGTAACTCATATCGGTAGTTCGATCCACACCTGATATTCACTCTCAATATTCAAACTCCAATTTCAAACTCAATACTCAAAATTAGATTTAATGTTCTAGAGATGCCCCCACCCCATGAAGTTCCGATATCATGTGGCACTTAGTCCCTAACCATAACCAACCACAATACAAGGTACTAGAGGTGGCTCCCACGAAGTCACGTTGTCATGTAGCACTTAGTTCTTGACTATAATGAGCAATGGTACAAGGTTCTAGAGGTGGATCATACGAAGTTTTGCTATCGTGCACAATTAGTCCTTTACCTGCTCACTACCATTCGGTTTTCTCAACACATCTCATCTTCTTTCAATAGTCGCCACATAAAGAATTAACAATAAACTACAATCATGGCACAACCATTTGCGCATCATCACACATAACTTCTAAGCATATCATAGGTCAACCACATCACCAAGTAGGCATGGTTCAGCAAGCAAAGCATCAAGAACCATCACAAAATTATAATTAGTCCTAATCGGTAGAACGGTCCACTCGCGCGTGTTGGAGAAAACTTCCGTATTTGTTTTGAAGCTGACAAAATGTTTCCATTAGTCTAGTTTGAAGACTTGTAGACTCTTTCGTCAAAGTTTGAAGACCACTAGACCGCCAAACTCAAGACTCAAAGTCTTCCCTCATTGATAGTTTCTAGACCGTCGAAGAAGACTTATCCAGATTCGAGTATCTCTTTAAAGATTTGATTCTAACGGTTGGAGAAGATCTCATGGATGGAAATAGCGTCTAAAGATCTATTATTCGTATTGGAAATAATTTGAGTAATTCGGATCTATTGATTGACGAAGTATACTTGGAATGTTCTACTTATGGAAACCTAGATCCTAATTGTATGGGCGAGCAAGATTGGTGGGCTATCGTCATATTCCTTAAATAACTCGAGATCTTCCTAATTGATTTTGTCCAACGGGTATATTGGAAAAGCTCATTTGGAAAGTGCCAACGGTTATGGAGGCAAGGAGGAGTATATAGAAGACGCTCTAGTTGTTCAAAGAAGTGCACGATAGATAAATTTCAAAGTCTGAAGCTCCTTGTTCTTTGCCAATTCAATTGTTGAGCATAAACTTGTACTCAAAAGAGAGTTTATACATTTGTGAGACCTTGAGGAAATGTAGCAGAGTCTCTACACTGTGGAATCCAGGACGTGATACTGTAACGACTCTTTTGATTCATAGTGAAATCTAGCCGGTGGACTGTCAGTGCGAGAGAGTGGACGTAGGCTTGGAATAAGCCGAACCACTATAAACCTTGTGTTCTTATTATCTTCCCTAAACTCATTTACTTTGCTCGTAACTTTATTTAATTGTTAGCGTCTATTTTCTCTTTTAAAGTCTACTATTAAACAAAATCAGGTTAAAAGTAAAGTTTTACACTATACTTCTCAAAAGTTTGTTTTCACACCTATTCACCCCCTCTAGGTGCTCGTACTAGCCTTTACAATTGGTATCAGAGCCTGTGTACTCATTTAAATTAAAGTGTTTTTACTTCAGAGTTAAAGATCCATGGCTAGTATGTTGGCTCCAAGTTTGGTTGAAGGACAAAGCAACACCAGATCGCCTTACTTTGATGGGAAGGAATATAGTATATGGAAAAACAAGATGAAGGCATTCCTAAGATCGAAAGACCCTCTTGAATGGGATGTGGTAGACAAAGGAATCATTCCTAAAACTACAATAGTTTCATAAAGGGGAAAAGAAGCTCTTGAGTCCAGCGAGATGACTCAAGAAGAGATAACTAAGAGACAAGCTCTTGATGCAAAAGTAATTTATTCGTTATATTGTACATTATATCCTATTGAATATAATAGAATATCTTCTTGTGAAACAGCTAAAGAAGTTTGAGATAGACTGCACATCACCTATGAAGGAACCGATCGAGTGAAAGAAACAAGAATCAATATTATGCTCGGTCAATATGAAGCATTCAAGATGAAACCAGGAGAATCTATCATTGACATGTTTAGTCGTTTTACAAAAATCGTGAATGGTCATGAATATTAAGGTAAACCAATCTCTAGACCCATGAAAGTTAACAAAATACTGTGTGGACTTTCCAAAGATTGGAATCACGTAAAGACCTCAATAAGGGAGACACAAAGGATCATGCCACTCTCTGTTGATGAATTGGTTGGCACTCTTCAGTCTTATGAAGTGGAGCAAATCAATGAAGATGAAGATCCCAAAGGTAAAAAATCTATTGCATCATTAAAATTTAATGATGATTGTGATGTTACAGATTCTGAAGACGATATGAATGATAAAGAGCTTGCTCTAATGATAAGAAGGTTCGGAAAACTCAACAAAAAGGGAAGAAGATTCAATTGGAAGAAAAAAAGTTCTCAAAAGTTTCAAAATAAATCAGCTGAGGATGATGAATGCAATGAAGATGTAATTTGTTTTGAATGCAAGAAAAAGGGACACATCAGACCCAATTGTCCCTTACTGAAGAAAAAGAAAGGAAAAGCTGAGAAATAAAAAAAAAAAGGCTCTCAAAGCAGAAACATGGAGTGATACCGAATGTGAAGATAGTGATGATGATTATGCCAATATTTGTCTAATGGCACAATCAGAATCAGATTCAGACTCCGAGACAGATTCAGACTCAGACAGTGAAATCGAAGTAAGTAATTCAAAAATTCCTACTAAAGTCTCTAAATATATTGATGAACTGTATCTTAGTCTCAAAGCCTCTCTCAAGAGGATTTTCGAACTAAAAAGGGAAAATTCTGCATTAAAGCAACATGAGATTATTTGGAAAGAAAAGATTGAAATTTTAGATAAAAATGTTATTACTTTGAAAGAAGATTCAAACTCTCTTTCAAAAGAAAATGCACTTTTAAAAAATGATATTTCAAGTATTTCAAAAAGGTTTTCTATTGGTTCTGAGAAATTAGAAAAGATTCTTTCAGCACAAAGACCTTACTTTAACAAATCAAGCTTGGGAATGACTGCTGAAACCATCCCTCTAATTGCTTTTCCAAAAGTAAAGGAAATAATTAAACAAAGACCTACAAAAGATTTTTATAGAAATTATTTTCAAAAAGTCTTTGTAAAACCTGTAGATTTTTCTAAGCGCAACAGCTTAGAACATTTTAAGAAAGAATGTCCTATGGTTTGGAAACCTGTTAAGAAGGTTTGGACAAAGACCGTATATTACACTAACTCCATTGGACCCAAGAAAGTATGGGTACCAAAGAAAGCTTGAGTTTCTTTTTTAAATGCAATTCACTATCAAGAAAAAGGTTAAATGGTATTTGGATAGTGGATGCTCAAGACATATGACAGGAGACTCAAGTTGTTTTATAAAGCTTATGCAAGTTAATGATGGAAAAGTTTCTTTTGGTGGAAATAGCAAAGACATAATTGTGGGATACGGAACTGTAAAGATTGAAAGTCTCACAATCAGTAACGTTTCCTTAGTGGAATGACTCAACTAGAACTTGCTGAGTATTAGCCAACTGTGCGACAAAGGTTACAAAATCAACTTTCAAGAAGGAATATGTTTAAGAACCAGTAAAGACTCCTCTCAGACATTCACGGGGCGAAGACATGGAAATATATATCTCTTGGATATCAAACCAGAAAAATCCCAATGTCTAATTTCAATTCAAGAGGAAGCTAATTTCTAGCATAGAAAACTTGGCCACATCAACATGAAGCAAATAGCCAAGATCTCTACAAAGAAGCTTGTTCGTGGACTACCCAACCTGACATACCAAAAATCTAATTTATGCATACCGTGTGTATTGGGAAAACAGGTTAGAAATTCTTTCAAACCAATAAATCAAGTTTCCGCTAATCGTGTGCTGCATCTCTTGCATATGGATATTTTTGCTAAATTCTGTGAGGAATCTGGCTTTTAGCATGTGCTCTTCTCATTTTTGGGCTGAAGCAGTTTTTACAGCGTGTTATATTATTAATAGAGTCTTCTTAAGGCCTATTCTGGAGAAAACTCCCTATAAGTTGTTCAAAAGAAAGAAGCCAATTGTTTCATATTTTCATGTGTTTGGATGCAAATGTTTTATATTGAAAAATGCAAATGATCGAATTGGTAAGTTTGAAGAAAAATCAAACGAAGGCATCTTCCTTGGATATTCAACCACTAGCAAAGCTTACAGAGTATACAACAAAAAGACCCAATATGTGGAGGAATCGATGAATGTCAAATTTCAAGATCTTATACAAAATCAATCGATTCAGACTCAACCTGAAGAATCTAAACCTGCTCCAAACTCTACAAAGTATAAATCTCCAGAAGCAGCTTAGACTTCAGAAGACTAGCAACGAATGATTGTTGAAGAATCAAATGAAGAAAAAGATCAACAGTCTGACAAACCAACCAGCAACTGGAAGCACAAGTCTAGTCATCCCAAAGAACTCATTATTAGTGACATTGATGAAGGGATTCGTACAAGATCCAAAAGACGTGAAGAGTCTAGTGCTGTGGCTCTTGTTTCTGAAATAGAACTCAAGAGCATAAAAGAAGCTTTAACTGATGAAAGCTGGATTGAAGCTATGCAAGAAGAACTCATGCAATTCAGTATCAACGATGTCTGGGAATTGACTCATAAACCAAAAGGTAAATCTGTCATTGGAGCTAAATGGATTTTCAGGAATAAGATGAACGAGAAAGGAAAAGTCATAAGGAACAAAGCAAGACTCGTGGCCAAAGGATATACGCAAGAAGAAGGGATAGACTATGATGAGACTTACACACCAGTAGCAAGGTTAGAAGCAATTAGATTACTACTTGCTTTTGCTTGTTATAAGAAGAAGTCTATGTGGAACAACCTCCCGGTTTTGAAAACCCAAGGAAACCAGACTCTGTATTCAAACTAAAAATGGTGCTATATGGTTTAAAGCAAGCACCTCGAACTTGGTACGACAGGTTAAGTAAGTTTTTAATTCAAAATGGCTTTGCTAAAAGTAAAGTAGACACTACCTTGTTTATCAAAAGAGAAAGTGAAAACTTTTTATTTGTTCAAATCTATGTTGATGACATTGTTTTTGGATCACCTAACGAAAATCTATGCAAGAAATTCTCTAAGACTGTGCAGCATGAGTTTGAAATGAGCATGATGGGTGAACTATCATTCTTTCTTGGACTTCAAGTAAAACAATTGAAGGAATGAACCTTCATTCACCAAGAAAAATATGCTAAAGAACTTGTTAAAAAGTTCATTTTGGGGAATTGCAAAAAGATTGATATACCAATGTCAAGTTCCTCGAAGCTGGACAAAGATGAAGGAGGAAAGAAAGTTGACTAGAAGCTATACGGGAGTATCATTGGTTCACTTCTTTATCTTACTGCTTCTAGACCTGACATTTTGTTTAGTGTTTGTATTTGTGCCAGATTTCAATAAGATCCCAAAGAATCTCATCTAAGTGCTGCAAAACGCATCGTCAAATACGTTGCAACAACCTCTAATTTGGGTCTCTGGTATCCTAAAGAAGGAGACTTTACTCTCCTTGAATACTCAGACGCAGACCTAGTAGGATGTAGACTTGATAGAAAGAGCACCTCGGGCACTTGTCAATTACTTGGTAACAGGACAGTATCTTGGTTTTCAAGGAAGCAAAGTACTGTAACTCTTTCAATAGCAGAAGCAGAGTATGTGGCTTTTGGAAGTTGTTGTTCTCAAATCTTGTGGATAAAACAATATCTAAGAGACTTTGGAATCGAAGACTCACGCACTGAGATCAAATGCGACAACACTAGCGCGATTAATCTCACCAAGAATCCAATTCTTCATTCAATAGCAAAGTATATAGAGATTCGACATCATTTTATTAGAGCCATGTTCAAAATGGAGAAGTCTTGATTCAATTCATTGAGTCAAAGAATCAACTAGCGGACATTTTTACAAAGCCACTTGAGAAAGGTCAATTTGAGTATATTCGTTCCAGACTCAATATCTTAAAGTCTGAAGAAGTTCAGACTCAGGGATAAAGGTCTAAAGATACTTAAACTCAGAAGATCAAGATTCACGACTGTAAGTTATTTATGTTTTAGAAATTTATCTCTCGGATAAAATCTCGAAAATGTACATTCATCTATTAATCTGTAATTGATTGATGTTATCTTCCCCAGTTTTCGTGATTATTGCAATCATTCCTTTTCGAAAAAGAAGTTATCTTTCCGACAGTTATCTATTTTTTTAAAAAGGGCAGTTATTTTTAAAAAGGCATTTTCTATTTTTCCTTTTATGGCGATCCGTATAACCAGTTTTGATTGCTTTATATACTGTTTGTTTTCTTTCGCTTTACTCACAAAACCCTATAAAACACAGAACTTCATCTTCTCTCTTTTTCTCTCTAGTTTAATCCTCAAAGTTTTCATCTTTCTTGCGAAACGAGTTTGGAATATCTCAAAGACTGTGAGAATGTCGTTCCAAAGAAAGTCTTCAAGGCTTGCGAACAGGAGACCACAACACATGCGTGAGGGTCCTACGCATTTTGACCTCACCGAGGAAGAAGAATCTCCAAGATAGTAGCAGAGTCTACAACATTCTCAACCACGTCAATCTCCACAAGCTAGACCTCAGGATACTCATCAACAAGCGGATGAAGAAATCATCGAGGATGCAGAACCTGTAAGAACTCAAAAGCTTGCCTTTACCTTTAAGCTTTATTCTGCCTTAAAGGAGGGAGGTACTCCCTTGAACTTTATTGATGAATTTTTAAAAGAGAAAGGGCATCAAAATGAAACCCACTTTTTTGCGAACAATGAAATGATTGGGAGTTGCTCCTGCGGGGTCGGCAGAAAGAGCATTTGCGAATATCCCTAGTGATCCACGTGTTGGAGGTCTTAGTTAGCCAGATGGAAATGATGATGACAAGTTGTACACTCATTTTAAGCCTAGAATGGGTGTTGCGGCGAATATTCGAAGCAAAAGGACAAATTTGTTTCGCTCTGAGGAACACAAGCGACTCTACTCTAAGTTGCTAAAGCGAGGGGTGATCAACCCAGGAAGTGTAGATTTTAATTTTCTTGATTCTCTGAATGTGAAGTTGCGAGAGAAATTCACATTGCTTCAACTTGAATGTTTTTGTTCTGAGACAACAGAGGCTCATCTAGAACTTACTGCCTATTTCTATTCTAATATGAATTTCTTGGATGCGAATAGATTTTCTTTTAGTGTTCGAGACCAGGACTATATCGTTGATATGGACACATTGGCTGATGTGATTGGGGGTAGAGAGAGGGGCATTTCAATCAATTAGTGTGTATGTTGGTCGTGCCATGGTAGAGCTTGTTGGGAATGGAATGGCGGAAGGATTGTTGGAGAAATCCTTCCAGAATATTTTGAAGCTGACAAAACGTTTCTATCAGTCTAAGTCTGGATATTCGGAGACTGAAGATTAAAGTCTCAAGACTTTATGATCTCAAGACTCAAGACTCAAGACTCAAGACTCAAGACTATTCTCACTAACAGTCTTTCTATTCCAGTGGTGAAGGAAATCCAGAGCCGAAGCTTATGGTTGAGGATTCGATCCTATCCTCTGGAAAAGATCCCTTGGTTGGATAAACATCTCGGACTCTTTATTTGTTCTTATCTAGATCGATTGAAGATCCGATGGTCGACGAAGTATTCTTGGAATGTTCTATTCTTGGAAACTAAGATCCTGATTGTATGGGCGAACAGGATTGATGGGTTATCGCCCGTGTTCCTTAAATAGCTCGAATGATCTTCGTGATTGATTCCGTCCAACGGGTAGATTGGAGGAATTCCTTTGGTAAGTGCCAACGGCTATGATGGCATAAGGGAGTATAAAAGGAAGACGTTCAAGTTGTTTTAGAGTGTGATCGATAGAAAAATTCCAGAGTCTGAAGATCCTCGATTATTAGTCGAGACTATTTGAGCGAAATTGTATACACAGAGAGTGTTCATTCCTAGTGATACCTTGAGAGTGTGGAAGATCGTCTACACCAAGAAGTCAAGGAAGATCATCACTGTAACATCTCTTTGTTCATAGTGGAATCCAGCCAATTGGCTGTCAGTGCAGAAGAGTGGACGTAGGCTTGAATCAAGCCGAACCACTATAAACCGCGTGTCTAATTCTCTCTTTCCTTTACTCAGTCTTACGATTGATTTTTAATTGCTGCAAATCGTTTATCTATCTAAGGAGTGTGTAATTATCAAAAGAAAAATCTTTTATACCTATTCACCCCCCTCTAGGTAATCGTACTAGCTATATCAATTGGTATCAAAGCTTGTGTTCTTACTTTATTTGAAGTGTTTTACTTCAGAGTAAAAGATCCATGGCTAGTATGCTAGCATCAGGGCTGGTGGAAGGTCAAAGCAATACCAGACCACCCTACTTCGATGGAAAGGATTACAACATCTGGAAGAACAAGATGAAAGCTTTCCTAGGATCTAAGGATCCTCTGGAATGGGACGTTGTGGAGAGAGGGATCACTCCTACTGTTGCATCAGTATCTGAAAGAGGGAAAGAAACCGTTGAGACCAAATGAAATGTCTCAAGATGAAATAAACAAGAGACAAGCACTTGATGCAAAAGCAATTTATTCTTTATATTGTGCTTTGTCACCAACTCGAATATAACGAATATCTTCTTGTGTCACAAAGCAAAAGAAGTCTGGATAGATTACATATCACCTATGAAGGGACAGACCGAGTGAAGGAGACCAGAATTAATATTCTTCTTGGTCAATACGAAGCCTTCAAAATGAAACCAGGAGAATCTATAACTGACATGTTTAGCCGTTTTACAGATATTGTCAATGGACTTGAGAATCAAGGATAGAAAATTACTGATCCTATGAAGGTGAACAAGTTGCTGAGAGGACTCTCCAAGGATTGGAATCATATAAAGACTTCAATACGAGAGACGCAAAGAATTATGCCATTATCTCGTAGATGAGCCGATTAGAACTCTTCGCCTTACGAAGTGGAGCGAATTAATGAAGACGAAGATCCAAGAGGTAAGAAATCCATTGCATTAAAATCTAATGATGATTCGATGTTACTGATTCTCGAAGAAGATCTGGATGATGAGGAGCTTGCTCTTATGATAAGAAGATTCAGAAAGCTGAATAGAAAAGGAAGAAGGTTCAACTCAAGAAAACAAAGTTTTCAGAAACAACAAACCAAGTTTGTTGATGAGGAACCAAACAAAGATGTAGTCTCGCTTAAAATGTAAGAAAAAGGGACACATCGACCCAACCGTCCTCTTCGAAGAAGAAGAGAGGAAAAACCGAAAAGTCTCGAAAAGCTCTCAAAGCCGAAACTTGGAGCGATACAGAGTGTGAAGAAAGTGATGAGGAATATGCAAATCTGTGTCTAATGGCACAATCAAACTCAGACTCTGGATCAGATTCAGACAGTGAATTTGAGGTAAGTGATTTTAAAATTCCTGTCAAAGTCTCTAAATATATTGATGAATTATGTTTCAGTCTTAAGACTTCTCTCAAAAGATTTCCGAACTGAAAAAGGAAAACTCAGCTTTAAAACAAAAGGAAAATAGTTTAGAAGAAAGAATTAAGAAAAGACCATCGAGAGAAGCGTACAAAAATCATTTCAAAAAGGTTTTTGTAAAATCTGTAGGTCGAAATGCTCTAAGGTGTTCAAAGTGTAACAGATCAAGATCACTTTGAAAAAGAATGTCCTATGATCCGGAAGCCTTTAAAAAGGGTATGGCCTAATAATGCTTTTCCTACTAACCCTAAAGGACCCAAGAAAATTTGGGTACCAAAGAAAGCTTGAGACTCTCTTTTGATTTCTGGTCTCTGTCAAAAAGAAAGTAAAATGGTATCTTGACAGCGGATGCTCAAGACACATGACAGGAGACTCAAATTGCTTTATAAAGTTTGTTCAAGTAAATGGTGGAAAAGTTTCATTTGGTGGAAACAGCAAAGGAAGCATTGTGGGATTTGGAACTGTTAAAATTGGAAATCTCACAATAAGCAATGTTTCTCTAGTGGAAGGACTCAACTATAATCTTCTCGATTAGTCAACGTGTGATACTTGGGTTCAAGATCTCTTTTCAAGAAGGCATATGTTCTGGAATAAGTAAAGACTCAACGCAGTCTTTCATGGGTCGAAGGGATGGAAATATCTATCTTCTTGATGTAAGACCAAATGAAACACAATGTCTTATCTCAATTCAAGATGAAGCGGTCTTATGGCATAGAAAGCTTGGCCATGTCAACATGAAGCAATTAGCCAAAATCTCATCAAAGAAGCTTGTTCAAGGATTACCAAAATTGCCTTATCAAAAGTCTGACTCATGCACACCATGTATTCTGGGAAAACAGGTAAGAAATTCATTTAAGCCTATAAAACATATCTCTACTAATCATGTTCTCCAGTTGCTGCATATGGATCTCTTCGGACCAACAAGAACCCGAGCATTGGAGGTAAGAAATATTGTCTAGTAATTGTGGATGATTACTCTCGTTTTACACGGTATATTTTCTTGCAAGTAAGTCGAAACCTTTTCATACTTTGAAAAGTTTGCTAAAAAGGTTCAAAATGAAAAAGGATGTGCTATTTCAAGTATAAGAACAAACATCATAGAAGTGAATTTGAAAACCAAAACTTTACAAAGTTTTGTGATAAATCTGGTTTTAATCATGTATTTTCCTCTCCATATACTCCAGAACAAAATGGAGTTGTGGAAAGAAAGAATAGATCTCTTCAAGAAATGGCTAGAACACTTTTAATTGAAAGTAAAATTTCTTCTCGATTTTGGGTGAAGCCGTTTCAACAAAGCATGTTACATCATCAATAGAATCTTTCTAAGACCCATTTTAGAGAAAACCCCCTTATGAATTGTTCAAAGGTAAGAAGCCTATTGTTTCATACTTTCATGTGTTCGGTTGCAAATGCTTTATTTTGAAAAATGCAAATGATCGAGTTGGTAAGTTTGAAGAAAGATCAAATGAAGGCATTTTCCTTGGATATTCTACGACAAGTAAGGCTTACAGAGTCTTTAACAAGAAAAGCCAATCGGTGGAGGAATCAATGAATGACAAATTCCAAGACTCAACGCAAGTTGAATCCAAAGACTCAATATGAAGAGTCCGAACCTACTCCGCATCTTTTAAGACTTACAACTCAAGAAGCATCTCGGTCTACGGAAGTCCAACATCAAGATGTTCTTGAAGATTCAAATAAAGAAAGAGATCATCAACCGAAAAAATCAACCAAGAATCGGAAGCACAAATCCAGTCATCCCGAAGATCTCATTATCGGTGAAATCAATGAAGGAATCCGCACCAAATCAAAAAGACGTGAAGAATCTAGTGCTGTGGCTCTAATCTCTGAAATTGAACCAAAAAGCATAGAAGAAGCTTTATCGATGAAAGCTTGGATTGAAGCTATGCAAGAAGAACTCGAGGCAGTTCAACATCAATGATGTCTGGGATTTGACATCTAAACCAAAAGGTAAAACTGTTATTGGAACCAAATGGGTATTCAGGAACAAGATGAACGAGTATGGAAAAGTCGTACGGAACAAAGCCAGACTCGTGGCCAAAGGATACACGCAAGAGGAAGGAATAGACTATGATGAGACTTACGCACCAGTAGCAAGGTTAGAAGCTATTCGTCTATTACTTGTGTTTGCTTGCTATAAAAATTTCAGGTTATTCCAAATGGACGTCAAAAGTGCGTTTCTGAATGGATTCATCCATGAGGAAGTTTATGTGGAACAACCACCTGGTTTTGAAGACCCAAAGAAGCCAGATTCAGTCTTTAGACTGAAAAAGGCCTTGTATGGTTTAAAGCAAGCACCTCGAGCTTGGTATGATAGGCTAAGTAAGTTCCTAATACAGAACGGTTTTGACAAAGGTAAAGTAGATACTACCCTATTTATCAAAAAGGAAAGCAAAAGCTTTTTACTTGTTCAAATATATGTAGACGATATTATATTTGGATCTCCTAATGAAAGTCTATGCAAGAAATTTTCTAAGTCTATGCAGGATGAGTTTGAAATGAGTATGATGGGAGAATTAACATTCTTTCTTGGACTCCAAGTGAAGCAAATGAAGGAAGGAACTTTTATTCATCAAGAGAAGTATGCAAATGATCTTGTCAAAAGATTTGGATTGGAAAAATGCAAAAAGACCGACATACCAATATCATGTTCTCAGAAGATAGATAAGGATGAAGAAGGGAAGAAAGTAGATCAAAAGCTATATAGGAGCATGATTGGTTCACTTCTTTATCTTATCTTGTTTCTAGACTTGATATTTTGTTAAGTGTTTGTGTCTCGTGCTAGGTTTCAATCGGATCCTAGAGAATCACATCTCTGTGTGTGAAACGAATTATCAAATACATTGCCTCATCCTCAAGCATCGGTCTTTGGTATCCAAAGAAGGGAGACTTTGATCTTCTAGGGTACTCGATGCGATCCGGCCGGTTGCGAGTCGATAGAAAGAGCACTTCCGGAACTTGTCGGTTGCTTGGAAATAGAACAAGATCTTGGTTTTCAAGGAAACAAAGTACCGTGGCTCTTTCAACGACGAAGCGAGTATGTAGCTCTTGGAAGTTCTGTTCGCAAATTCTATGGATCAAACAACAAAGCTACAAGACTTTGGCATTAAAGACTCATGCACGAAATCGATGTGACAACACCAAAGTACGATCAATCTTACCAAAAATCCAATTCTTCATTCAAGAGCAAAGCATATTGAGATTTGACACCACTTCATTAGAGATCATATTCAAAGCGGAGAAATCTCGATTCAATTTGTTGATTCAAAAAGTCAACTAGCGGATATTTTCACAAAGCCTTTGGAGAAAAATCAATTCGACGCTATCCGTTCAAGACTCAACATTTTGAAGCTTGAAGAAGTTAAAGTCTAAAGACTCAACAATCCTTAGACTCTAATCTCTCGATCTTCGACTCAGACATTCATGGCTATAGACTGTAAGTTGCTATCCGAACTCGAAAAGGTACGATTTTGTTGTTCAGTTATTATCTGTGTGAAAATCAAAAACTTGTCTTTTAAAAAAAGATTAATTTTGGCAGTTATTGATTTTGAAAAGAAATGCTCGTACACTTTCCTTGTGCCGATTGAACTTCCCTTTTCAAAAAGTATGTTATATATATATACAGTTTTTCCTCAATCGCCAAAACCCTAGAAAGTACTCTTCTCCCGAACCTGTTTCAATCTCTTGTTCATCTTCGAGAAAGTGGTCATTTTTCCTTGGGAAGCAAGCGAAGGAATCTCTCAAATCGACAAAGAAGAATGTCTTCTTCGAGAAAATCATCGAGAATAGCAAGCAGGGGACCACAAAGAATGGAGAAGGGACCAATACACTTCGATCTTACTGAGGAGGAAGACTTTTCAAGTCAGCGACAAAGTCCGATTCGTCATTCATCGCCTCCTACCCCACTTGGTGAAAGTCAGCATCTTGAAGAAGAGATAATCGAGGAAGGCGACCCGGTAAGAGTCCAAAACCCTCCTTTATCTATATGCTTTATCGTGCGTTGAAAAGCTCCGGTACACCAATGAAATACATAGACGATTTTCTTAAGGAAAAGAACTATGGGAATGAATATCTTTTTCTGCGGAGAATGGAGGAATTAGGAATTGCTCCGAAAGAAAAAGCAGAGGATGCACTTGCGAATATTCCAAGTGATCCTCGTGTACCTGGACAAAATTTAATTGAAGAGAACGATGATGATAGAATGTTCCTTGAGTTTCAACCGAGGATGGGTGTGGCAACGAAGACGAAAGGAAATCGATTGGATTTGTTTAAATCCAAGGAACAGGAGAATGTATATGGCAAACTGTTGAAAAGAGGGGTGATAAACCCTCGAAGTGTTGATTTTGACTTTCTAGACGCCATCAACATGAACTTGAGAGAGAAGTTGAACTTGCTTCAACTTGAGAAATTTTGCTCTGACTCTACGGACGGGTACGCACATTTAACCGCTTATTTCTATTCAAATCTCAGCTTTTTGGATGCTAATAGAATTTCGTTCAGTGTTCGAGACAAAGTCTACGTGGTAGATGTGAATATGTTGGCGTACATTGTTGGAGTTGAACGAGGGCGTTATCGCCAATCAAAGTCTCACCCGCTCGTACTACTCTGGATCTTGTCAAGGATAGGGACGCAGACAAGAGAGTTACTTATTCCAGGATGAATGCAATCAACATTGTGCTTCATAAGATCGTAATCAACTGTCTCAGACCAAAGTCTACGTCAAAGACTTCTGTGTCTTATTCTGAAGCAAAGTTGATGTATGCAATCAACTCTGGACGGAAGTTCTCTCTCCCGCACACGATTCTTTTCCATATGTACGAGCGGTGTCAAAAGACAAGGGACAATTGCCTTATCCTGTCCGTGACCAAGATCTTTAGACACATGAATATTGAACCACCCCATTCTCTTTGTGTTCGACCGTGCGATAAGATGGTGGTAGGTTTGAAGATGCTGACAAAGATGCGTCTACAAGAGCTTTCCAAGGCAATGGAAAAATTCAGAGTGAAGACTCCAATCCCATCTGCTTCAAAGAGAAAAGGAAAAGAAGTCGTTGGAGCCCCATCGAGGAAGAAGAAAAGGACTCTCATCCTAAAGGATGAAGATGAAGAGGATGAAGATCCCACAATCGTTGCTTTAACGAGAACCGGACGTTACAGTGCCTCGATCAACGGAACTTCAACGATTACGAGAGAGAGGAAGAGGAGCAGGCAAAGAGCAGAGAAGAAGATCAGTAGAGAGAGAAGGAGAAAGAAGGAGAAAAGGAGAAAGAATGAGAGAAAGAACAGTCTGCATCAGACTCTGGAGACAAGGGAGATCAAGAACATGATCATCACTATTCCCCTTGTGATGTCCTAGAGACAGGGGGAGTTGGCGAGCAAGAAAGGTCTTCTCCACATGCTGCCAATAGTGAAGGTCCGAGACCATCTCCAGCAGACCCAGAAGAAGTTCAGGTTTCTCAATTGTCTGAAGAAGGACACGATACGTCGACCCCAAATCTGCATGATTTCACAGAAGCTCCAACGTCTGCATTCACTCCATCTGAAAAAGCTGATGCAAGTACACAGACGGATAACTCAGCAGATTTTCGTCGTATTGTTGATATCCTTATGGAAATGCGGGGACAGATTTATGCTCTAGACTGCGAGATTCAATCCATCAAGAATGCTGGCCAAGCGTCTTCAGTTACCCTGGAGGACAGAATGAAAGACCTCACTCTACAACTTCAAGCAAATGTAAAAGGAGAGGAGGTAGCTCAGTTAAGGGAAGACTTGAAGAGGCTAGAAGGCTTAGTCCAGTCTATGGGAGATTTCCAAATCATTCGCATTCCCAAGCAGACTTGATCCCTTTCTCACTTTTTCATGATGACAAAAAGGGGGAGAATCAATTTGAACAAACAACTTCATCAACCTTCAACACCTTATCTTTTTAATCTTTGAATTTGTGGTTATTTGTGGTTATTTTTTAGTTTGACTTGAGTACACTTGACTGTGGATTTAAATGCTTGACTGGTTGCGATCATATCAAGTGTTGTTTTATGGTATTACTCATGAAAGACTAACCAATTTGCTGTGGATGCAGAATGTGGTTGTTTTATTAATCTTTATGAGTTAGCCATATTGCTTGAGAAATGTTTTTGCAGGTCAAAGTTGTTCAAATCTACAAGGAAGTTTTGTCATCATCAAAAAGGGGGAGATTGTTGGAGAAATCCTTCCAGAATATTTTGAAGCTAACAAAACGTTTCTATCAGTCTAAGTCTGGATATTCGGAGACTGAAGATTAAAGTCTCAAGACTTTATGATCTCAAGACTCAAGACTCAAGACTCAAGACTATTCTCACTAACAGATCTTTCTATTCCAAAGTGGTGAAGGAAATCCGAGCCGAAGCTTATGGTTGAGGATTCGATCCTATCCTCTGGAAAAGATCCCTTGGTTGGATAAACATCTCGGACTCTTTATTTGTTCTTATCTAGATCGATTGAAGATCCGATGGTCGACGAAGTATTCTTGGAATGTTCTATTCTTGGAAACTAAGATCCTGATTGTATGGGCGAACAGATTGATGGGCTATCGCCAGGTTCCTTAAATAGCTCGAATGATCTTCGTGATTGATTCCGTCCAACGGGTAGATTGGAGGAATTCCTTTGGTAAGTGCCAACGGCTATGATGGCATGAAGGAGTATAAAAGGAAGACGTTCAAGTTGTTTTAGAGAGTGTGATCGATAGAAAAATTCCAGAGTCTGAAGATCCTCGATTATTAGTCGAGACTATTTGAGCGAAATTGTATACACAGAGAGTGTTCATTCCTAGTGATACCTTGAGAGTGTGGAAGATCGTCTACACCAAGAAATCAAGGAAGATCATCACTGTAACATCTCTTTGTTCATAGTGGAATCCAGCCAATTGGCATCGGGTGCGAAAGAGTGGACGTAGGCTTGAATCAAGCCGAACCACTATAAACCGCGTGTCTAATTCTCTCTTTCCTTTACTCGCCTTACGATTGATTTTTAATTGCTGCAAATCGTTTATCTATCTAAGGAGTGTGTAATTATCAAAAGAAAAATCTTTTATACCTATTCACCCCCCTCTAGGTAATCGTACTAGCTATATCAAGGATGAATTTCGCACTTGAGGATGAATGCCTCAAATATTTTGCTTCACAAGATTGTGATAAATTGCCTTAGACCCATATCGACTTCGATGACTGACGTCTCCAACTTAGAAGCAAAGCTGATGTATGCTATCAACGCTGGCAAAAAGTTCTCTCATCCACACACTATCATGTTTCACATGTATAGATCGATGGTGAAAGACAAGGGCCAATTTCCTTACTCAGCACTTGTTACTGAGTTATTTAGACATTTGAATATTCAGCCTCCAAAGATTCTGTGTGTTCGTACCTGTGATCAAATGGTAGTGGGACTAAAAATGGTTTCCAAAATGCGTTTAAAAGAGCTGAACAAAGATTTAGAGCGATTTAAGGATAAAACCGCTGTCAAGACTCACCAAGTTTCTTCGGTTGCAAAACAGAAAGGGAAGGAGCCTATGATAGTTCCATCCAAGAAAAGAAGAGCACTCATCTTGCAGGATGAAGAAGATTAGGAAGATGTCACCATTTCCACTCTTACATTGAGAAACTTACATCATTCTGTTCTAGAGACAGAGGAGAGAGATGATCAAGACAGAGAAGAGTCGAAGCAAAGGAGTGGCGAGAGAGAATCGATGAGAAAAGAAGCAAAAGAAGAAAGAACTGCTGAAGAAGAGGACAGAGGAGAACAAGAAGAGATAGAGCATAAAGAGTACTTCTCTCCGCCTAAAGGCAATGAAACAAGGGGAGTTGCTGAGAAAAGAGTTACCTCTTCAATTGCTTTTACTAGTAAAGATGTTAGCCGTTCACTTGCAGATCCAAAAGACATCTATGCCTCTCAATTTCCTGAGAAAGGTCATGAGCTTTCATCGCCAAATCTGGGTGCTCATGCTAAAATGCCATCATCTGCCAATACTCCTCAAACTGATCATGCAGAGGCAAGCACTCAGACTGACAACTCAGTAGACTTTCAAAGACTGCTTGATGTTTTTATGGAGATGCGGGGCCAGATTTATGCCTTGGGATGCGAAGTTCAGAACATGCATAATGCCAGTCAAGCCTCTTCAGTTTCCTTGCATGATCAAATTCATGCCCTTGCTCTTCAAGTTCAAGCAAATGCCAAGGGTGAAGAAGTGGCTCAACTGAAGGAGGATTTGAAAAGGCTGGAAGGGATTGTCCAGTTGATGGGAGATTTCCAACTTGTTTGTGTTCCAAAACAATCCTAATTCCATTCTCTTTTCAGCTCTGCCTTTTTTTAATGCTGATAAAAAGGGGAAGATGGTGCAGATTTGAGATTTGACTGTTGTTTGATTTGAATGTTTGACTTTTGATTGACTTTACTTTTATTTGGTTGTTTGGCTGTGACAGGTTTGGATTTGGATTTGGATTGTTTGATCGTTTAATGTTTGTAGTATCTTAAGCGCTATTGGTATTCATGGTAAAGATAGTTGTTTTTAATAGGATTAACTTATCTCTTGTGGATGTAGATTTAATGCTATCTTTACTAAGCCAATTATCTTTTGTGAGATATCCAAGTTTGCTTGAATACTGTCTTGCAGGTCAAAAATATCCAAATTTACAAAAAAAAATTTGTCACCATCAAAAAGGGAGAGATTGTTGGAGAAAACTTTCATATTTGTTTTGAAGCTAACAAAACGTTTCTATCAGTCTAGTCTGAAGACTCTCAGACTCTTTCGTCAAAGTCTGAAGACCACCAGACCGCCACACTCAAGACTCAAAGTCTACCCTCATTGACAGTTTCTAGACCGTCGAAGAAGACTTATCCAGATTCGAGTATCTCTTTATGGATTTGATTCTAACCGTTGGAGAAGATCTCACGGCTGGAGATAGCGTTTAAAGATCTATTATTCGTATTGGAAATAATTCGAGTAATTTGGATCTGTCGATTGACGAAGTATACTTGGAAGATTCTACTTATGGAAACTTAGATCCTGATTGTATGGGCGAGCAGGATTGGTGGGCTATCGTCATATTCCTTAAATAACTCGAGATCTTCCTAATTGATTCTGTCCAACGGATTGATTAGAAGAGCTCCTTTGGAAAGTGACAACGGTTATGGAGGCATGGTGGAGTATATATGGAAGACGCTCTAGTTGTTCAAGGAAGTGTGCAACAGATAAATTTCAAAGTCTGAAGCTCCTTGTTCTTTGTCAATTCAATTGTTGAGCGTAAACTTATACTCAAAAGAGAGTTTATACATTTGTGAAACCATGAGGAAGTGTAGCAGAGTCTCTACATTATGGAATCAAGGACGTGATACTGTAATGACTCTTTTGATTCATAGTGAAATCCAGCCGATGGGCTGTCATTGCGGGAGAGTGGACGTAGGCTTGGAATAAGCCGAACCACTATAAACCTTGTATTCTTATTCTCTTCCCTAAACTCATTTACTTTGCTCGTAACTTTATTTAATTGTTAGCGTCTATTTTCTCTTTTAAAGTCTGCTGTTAAACATAATCAGGTTAAAAGTAAAGTTTTACACTATACTTCTCAAAAGTTTGTTTTCACACTTATTCACCCCCTCTAGGTGCTCGTACTAGCATTTACAGCGCGTCTCCGAGTTTAAATCCAAAAACTTAATCAAACGAGTTTGAAAAATTCTCAAATTTTAGTATGTTGTAAAGGACACATAAGAAAAAAAATTTCATGCAGATACCTTAACCATTATCCTTCTAGATTAAGCCCAGTAAATCGCTCAATCCAGTACAAAAACTGGGTCCGTTTCCAGAAAGTCTATTTTCAAAAACCAGCTTTGTTTGAGATCCAAAAATTTTTCATTTGATTTGAAATTTGACTATATTAAACTACAAGATGTGACAAAAATGTTTTTGAATAAACCCTTTCAAAATTTGAACCCTAAGAGTGGATAAAAATCCAGTGAATCCCGAAAGGTCACCAGTTCCAGCAAAAATAGAGATGATGGAGCTGAAATATCCCTCCTTTTAAATTCCTAAAATCTTGGATAAAATATATGTCATAGCTGAGAATGTCTAAAACATTTTTCAAGAAGGAATCAACCTCAAAATAACAGCAAATTTCAAGGATTAGGAAGATAACTCATTGGATTTGCGAGCTGTTGAGTTAATGGCGATGGCGACATAGAGGCGAGCAAGACTCTGGCCCAGAGCGACGCCAAGGGAAGCCGAGAAAGGGCCCAAAAACAACCCACAAGGCTCTTAGCCTAAAGTTGAGATTTGCTTCTGTTTTTGGTATGGTACAAGGGCTACGATGGCTGGAACGGGCTGAGCTTGGGTTGGTTGGTCCTGTGGAGGGAGCTGGAGATGGTGGACAGGTGGCCTGGTCAACGGAGCTGTGACGTGGGTGGACGGAGGCTCAGGACGGCAGAGATGCACAGACGATAGCGTGCGAGTGGGACGAGTGCGTGGGCTCGGTCGAGCGGCTTCGGCTGGCTCGGGTGGTGCTCTAACAGGCAAATGGCGGCATCGGCGGCTGCTGCTAGCTTGGCTGGTCTTCTCTGCTGGTCTTGAGCTCTTAAACAACAACGTTGGAGAAAGGTGAGGCAAGGAAGAAGAAGAAGAAGAAGAAGAAAGTCTAATGGTTGAAGGGGGACAACAACCCCTCAAAGTCTTCAGAAATATCCTAAATACCCAAGTTCAAGACTCCACTAGCCCTCAACCTTGACCATCGGCCCTTATCCCTGCAAATCTTCCTCTACAAGCTTTAAAGGATGATCCAAATGTTGCACCCCACCATGGCTACGAATTTTGAGGCATTTCCCTTCCATTTCAACTCAATTCTTCTTGAAATGACTTCAATTAAATGGCCATAATGCCAAAGAGGAAACCCAAACTCAATTCCACCATTTTCCTCACCAAATAATCCAACTTGGATACCAAAAGTGCACTAAAAAAGGGCCTCCAAATTTCCCAGTCCAATTTCGCCAAACGTTGATTTTTCACCAAAAATTCAAACTCGCCGAAAATTCTTCGGAGCATAAGTTGACGTTCTTAAAATAAATTGTGACATGACAGAACTTTCAATTTCATGGTTAATTTCAACCGAACATGATTTTAGTGTGACCTAACCTACCGAGTAGCTTTTAGGAGTTTTTAGCGCAATTGACCCATGGTCGATTATTTTCGATCCACGTTGTGCATCTCTGATTCATATGTGACTCTCGATTGTTGTAAAAATCTCAAGGTTTCAGTTACGAGTACCGGGTACCGAATTGATAGAAAATTGGGTTAGTGCCGTTTGACGCGAATTTTGCAATCAGGTGGAATCACCAACACTTCAATTGTGTCCTTCCATTGAATCGACCTATATCCAATCACTAATATCTTATAACGGTGTCGTATTGGCCCTTGTTGATTATCACGGTCGAGCAGTCGATTTCTGATCGAATTCTCAAGTTTGTCGTATTTATATTCCTTAATGGCTATACTAGATAGATTAATTATCTCGTGAGTGACCAACTCAGAGAAAAATGCCATAATGATGTAGATGAAAAGCCCAGTTCATAAAGTCCGGACAAGGTCGAAAATCAGGATGTCACGCCCTCCCTAGACGATGTGGGACAAGAGACATGCCCCTCCCCGTGCACGTCTAGGGACTGAGGCGCAAATGCACCGTTGTCCCTCCTCCCCGCGCATTGCAGCCTAACCTATCGGGCTTTGCACCCCTTAGGAGCACAACGTCCTTGCTGTAGCCCCACACACAGTAGTATGGGCTACTCTGAGAAGAACAAAATCGTGAGGACTTAATGTCTAAAGCAGACAATATGTGTATAGTGGAGACCTAGAGCGTTACACAAAGACTTCCAAGGGCATCGATATCCCCAATGATTCCTCGTCTTCATTGATTAACCATATAAGTTTCCAATGATCTCCAAAGACATCAACATCCCGATCGATTCCTCGTCTTCACTAATTTGATTGAGGTAGCTTCGAAAGATTTTCAAGGGCACAACGTACATACACTTGTTTCTCATATGTGGGACACTGTGGCACCCCTCAACACGGCCCCCGATCCACTTGGGTCGCCATAGTTCGCTTACTTACTTACCTTTTCACTTGTCCTATTAACATTCCACTTTGATACCATTTCAATTATAGCGGGTCCATAAATCCTAGGGGTTTGTACCATCACAACCGATCCCAACGTAGATCATATAACGGAAGCATACTTATCATCTCCCTAACCCATACACAACCAAAAGATACAATGCAATACACACCAACTACAAACTTTCATATATATATATGCATCTTAGGGCCAAATCACTTTTATTTACATACTAAGATGGATTTCACAAGTCGGTATGACAAAAGGGCCAAGACTATAACTAAGCTCGGCTAAACTAAAAAAAAACCCAACTATACATCAAACATGTACATCTATCCATCAACTAGTGTCAGCCATCCCAAAAAGTGGCAACCTCCACCAATCACATGCTCCTATCACACACATCCTGGTGCATCGGCTAGTGGCAGTGGCAGCATCCCCATCATCCCCCCATCTCGGCGAACATGGACAGACAAAAACTCTTGTACTACAGAGCCATCAGGCAAGCCCACGTCGTACATGAGCAAAACACAGAGGCGGATAAATACCAAACCATGAACACCGAAGCAGGGGTGCTCCGTGCACTTGACCTCGACATCAGAAGGTAATCCAAAAAATGTACCACGCATGACAGGTACTAGAGGCATAGCTCAATCTGAAATGTTGGTCCCCAGAGGGGTGAATACAACCACTCAACAATAAAGATCCATCAAACTACACAATGTATCAGGCAAGACAATCAAGATATCACGAGTAAAGCACATATCATCCATGCTATCAAGCATACATCACCATGTAGTCGTGCATATATCACCATGCAGTTACGCATATCTCACCATGCCATCGTGCATATATCACCATGCAGTCATGCATATCTCACCATGCCATCGTGCATATACCCATGCACATGATTCACTTTCAGTATTTATCTTTCACGAGGATCTCATTATTTTTCTTGCAGGGACCAATGTTTGCATCCCTCATATATCGCTTGCACCTAACTTGGCATCGCGAGGGCCTCCAGCACAAACCTCCGGGCATCTCGCATCCCAACTAGCATCACGAGGAATCCCCTCGGCACAAACCTCCAAGGCTTCAAGCACAAACCTCCGGGCATCCCGAAACTCTCAAAGACCTCCAACACAAACCTCCAGGCATCCGGCACAAACCTCCGGGCATCTCGAAACTCCCGAGGCATTGTCGGCTCACACCTCCGACGGTCTCGTTAATATCTCAATATATAATCTCATATATGTCTCATTTTCATCATGACATTTGATGCAACAATATCAAAGGTCTAACCCATCTTTGATGTCACATGATATGCCAAACATCACCATATATGCAGCATATATAACCACTCAAGACATCATATTTCGTAGAGTAGTCCATTTATTCTTGAAAATACAGCAAATTTCGGATAAAGCAGAATGTACTTCTTTAATAAAAATTCTGGAAAAATTAGTAAACGATCTCAATAAATTCTGAACATTTAACACGATATAAAAAAGATCCAGAGGAAGATATTTCATGCAGAACACCATGTCAAGAAAGTTCCACATCACTCACATAGATCCACACATCACAGCAAAAGAAATTGCAGCACTGCTATTACACAGTTTCGGAAATAATTTTGATTAAGCTCTTAAATGAACTCTGAAAATTCTGATATTTTAATATGTCATAGCTAAGATCCATAGGTAAATTTTTTGTGAAGAAATCAATGTCAGATTCATGATAGATCAAAAGCTATAGTCGTCATACTTTTCATAATCCTTAGTGACGATTTCCAGATCTAACCATTTCCAAGAAAATCATTTCACCGACAAATATTTCTCCGTTCATTCTCAAATTTTAGTATGTTACTCCTGAGGAAGTTTTCTACAAGTCTTATCAAGAACATGAGATCAAATTCGGACTGGATGATTTCACAAAATCCACGGAATCACAACAAATCAACATAACAGTTTCCAGATCTAGCTTCTTCAAAGAAAAATGGTTTCACTGACCTATAGTTGTTCCATTCCTCTCAAATTGTGATATGTTATTCTTCAAGAAGTTCTTTAGAACTTTCATTAAGAAGTCAAAGTCAGATTTCAACTAGAACATCACATGTAACGCACGAAAACATCATAGGTCGGACTGTTTTTCCCAGAAGTAGAATACTAGATTTGAACACAACTATTATAACTTCGAAATCTCACACTTCATCCACATCCGAGATTCACCATTCATCACACATGAAACACAACAAGCAAAGGGTAGATCAATGGACTCTACTTGCCTCTAATCCAAGCACAACACAGCAAGCAAACGGCGGGGCAAAGCGGACTCGACGGCGGCAACTAGGCAGACGATCGGCAGCAACGGCCTCCTTCTTCCTCCTCTTCTCTCACACGCTCGCTCTCCCTCTCTTGATTTCACTCTCTCTTTCTCTAGGACGGTCACTCTCTCTCTCTATCCGCCCCTCCTCTCTTTCTTTCGCTTTCATCATTTGCAATAATTCGGTTTGCATGGCAAATGCCACTTGGCTCCAGAGGAAAGACACTTGGCAAGCTTCTCTTGCCACTTGGAGATTTAGCCATGCACATGATGGGCCTTTCTTTGGGCCGGGCCTCTCCGTCCATCCCTCTCTTCTCTTGGTCGACGGCAGCCCTTCCTCCTTTGGGCTTCTTGGGCCGGTTGAATGGTGGGGCTATGGGCTGGCTTGGTCTTTAAATATCCAGCCCACCATCATTCCTAATAATCCAACTTAATTTCCTACTTATATAAATACCTAATTACACTTATTCACTTGGCCATAAAACTTGCAACATAAATTAATAAATTCCAACTTATAAAATACATGGCCAAGAATAGAATTTTCCCATCAAATAATTATCCATTACAAGCTTGGCCTTAAACTTATTGCAAATCATGGATCAAATGGCTACAACATAACTTGATGGTACTTCCATCACCTATCCATGGCTCATAGCACATCTAGAGGTCATCATGAAATTCTAGGATGCCACAACTCTCCCCTCCTTAGAGAATTTCTTCCTCGAAATTTGACATTTCCTATGTCTCTTGAAACAAGTGAGGGTACCTTTCCCTCATCTCATTTTCACTCTCCCATGTGGCTTCCTCCACATCATGATGTCGTCATAACATCTTAACCAATGGAATTTTCTTGGTCCTAAGAATTTGCTCATTTCGATCCAACATTTGCACAGGCTCTTCAATGTACCTCACTTTCTCATCCCTTTTGATGGCTTCATGATCGAGTATGTGACCAGGATCCGGCTGGTACTTTCTCAGCATTGATACATGGAACACATCATGCAAATTTCCTAATTTAGGAGGCAGCACCAAACGATAAGCTACATCTCCTATTCTTTCAAGGATCTCAAACGGTCCAACTGTGGCATCCTAAAAATTTCATGGCGACCTCTAGATACATTAAGACCTATGGAAAGGGGATGGAAGTGCCATAGGATTATGTATGGCCTTTAGACCAATGGATCACCATAAATTAAGGCCAAGCATTCTATTGGACAATTATTTGATGGGGAAAATTCTATTCATGGCCATATGTTTTATAAGTTGGAATTTATTAATTCATGTTGCAACTTTTATGGTTATATAAATTTCAATTAGGTATTTTGATGAGTGGGGGTTTAGGTTAGATTTTTAAAGGAGAGTGGGCCGAAATTCTTAGGCCAAGCCGGCCCAAAAACCCATCCCACAATCCCACCATTCGACTGGCCCAAAAGGGGGCTGCCGTCAACCAAGGGGGAAGGGGGAAACCGGTTTGCATGTTTCTCCATTTGTCCCATGAAGAAAGCCAAGTGTCAATGCATGCAAGGCTAATGATTGCTAATCATTGAAATGAAGAAATTAGAGAGGAGAGAGGGGGCGGATTACTCGAAGGATTGAACCGAGAGGGAGCGGAGTGTCGTGCAAAGGAGAGGAAGAGAGAAAGTGGGCGTGGGAGAGAGGAAGAGAGAAAGGAAGAAGGAGGAGGTTCGTCGCCACCGTCGAGCCGCCATGTCTCGCTGTTGAGCCCGCCGTTTGCTTGCTGTGTTTTGCTTGGATTAGAGGCAAGTAGAGTCCATTGATCTATCATTTGCTTGTTGTGTTTTGTGTGTGATGAATGGTGAATTTCAGATGTGGATGAAGTGTGAAATTTCGAAGCTATAAGAGTGGTGTTCGAGCCTAGTGTTTTGTTTCCGGAAAAATAGTCCGACCTTTAATGATTTCGTGCGTTGCATGAGATGTTCTATTGGGAATTTGGCTTCAACTTCTTGATTAAAGTTGTAAAGGACTTCTTGGAGAGTAATATATCAAAATTTCAGAATAAATGAACAAGTATAGACCGGTAAAACTATTTTTCTTTGAAGGAGCTAGATCTGGAAATCGAAATGTTGACCTAGTGTGATTCTGTAAATTTTATAAACTTTATTGGTTGGAATTTGATCTCGTTTTCTGAATGAAAGTTAAAGATGACATGTTAAGGAGTAATATACTAAAATTTTAGAGGAAATGGATGAGTTTAGGTTGGTGAAACAATTTTTATCCGAAACGGTTAGATCTGGAATTCGATGCCGAGGATTATGGACAGTTATGGTTCTCATAGTTTTTAATTTATCACGAATTAGATTTCAAGTTCTGCATGAAATATTTACTTCTGGACTTTTTCTATAATATGTAAAAATCTCAGAATTTTTGGAGCTAATTTAAGATTTTTACCGAATTTTTGAATGAAACTGTGTATGGCAATATTCTTTGATTATAAAGACTGTGATGCGTGGACTGTACCGAATTGTATGATGTTCTTTTGATATGGTGTTCTGCACGAAATATTTTCCTCTAGATCTTGTATATAACATGTCAAATTTTTAGAATTTATTAAGGCATTTTGCTAATTTTTCAAGAATTATGACCAAAGGAGTGCAATCTATTTTTGTCCGAAAATTTGCTGTATTTTCAAAAATAAATGAATTTCCTCCATGTGTTATAATGTCTTGAGTCGTTGATTTTGTTGCATATGTGGTGAAATTTGGCATGTTATATAACATCAAAAGTGGGTTTAGACATTCGATATTATTGCATCAAATGCTATGTTGAAATTGAGATATATGTGTGAATATAAATTATGAAAATGATGATACCGTCGGAGGAGTGAAACAACGATGCCCCGGGAGTGTTGGGATGCTTGGAGCGTGGGTGCCGGATGCCCGGAGTGTGTGCGCCAGATGCCCCGGGAGTTTTGGGATGCCTGGAGGTGTGTGCCGGAAGCCCTGGAGGTATGTGCTGGGGGGATTCCTCGTGATGCCAGTTGGGGTACGAGATGCCCGAAGGTGTGTGCCGAAGGCCCTCGCAATGCCAGGTTGGATGCGAGCGATAAATTGTGGGATGTAAACATTGGTCCCTGGATGAAAAATGATGAGATCCTTGTGAAAGATAAGAATTGAAATTGAATCATGTGCATGGGTGTATGCATATGGCATGATGCATGATCTGCTTATGAAAGTAAATTGATATTGAAAATGCGATCATGAAGGCATGAATGGATCTCATGGTGATGTATGCTTGATAGCATGGATGATATGAATCATGCTGATATATGCATAATGGGATGGTGAGATATGCATGATTGACTGGTGGTATATGCATGATGGCATGGCAAGATATGCTTGACTGCATGGTAATATATGCACGATCTCATGGTGATGTATGCTTGATAGCATGGATGATACGAATCATGATGATATATGCACAATGGCATGGTGAGATATGCATGACTGCATTGTAGTATATGCACGATGGCATGGCAAGATATGCATGACTGCATGGTAATATATGCACGACCGCATGGTGATGTATGCTTGATAGTATGAATGATATGTGCTTTACTTGTAATATCTTGATTGTCTTGCTTGTTGCATTGTGTAGTTTGGTGGATCTTTACTGCTGAGTGGTTGTACTCACCCCTTTTGGGACTAACATTTCAGATTGAAAGATGCCTTTGCCACTAGTCGCGCGTGGTACTTATTATGGATTGCCATATGATGTTGAGGTGGAGTGCACGGAGCATTCCTGTGTTAGTGTACCTAGTCTAGTGTTTGTCCGAGTCCGTGTATTGGTGATGTACGATGTGGGTCTTGCTAATGGCCCTGTTATCTAGGAGTTTTTGTATGTTCATGTCCGGCGTGATGGAGTGATGCTAGGGATGCTGCCGCTGCCTCCGACTGGCGCACTAGATTGGGTGTGATCGAGCGTACGGCTGGTGGAGGACGATACTTTTTGGTTAGCTGACACTAGATGATGGATGGGTGTGGATCCTAAAATGTCGTGACAACCTCTGGAGTACCATGAACCATGATTAGGTAATGGAAGTGCCATTGGATTTTGTATTAGCCATTGAATTAATGAATTTTAATTAATTTAAGGCCAAGCATTGTAATGGATGATTGTTTGGATGGAGATGTGTCTACAAGTGACCCAAGGATTTTATTAAGGTGCAAATTGATATAGAAATCTTATTCTTGGTGGTGCACTTTATAAGTAGAATTTTATGGATTTTAATTACAAATTTTTGTGGGCTTATAAGTTGAAATTAGGTGTTAATTTAAATAAGGGTTAAATGGAATAGGAATAGGAGAGGAGGGGCTGATTTTTAGACCCAAAGACCGTCCAACCAGCCCATGCAGCCCTCCTATTCGACCGGCCCATGAAGGCCCAAGACCGGCCCAACATTGAAGCCCATCAACCCTTGCATGTGAGTTGCCAAGTGGCATGGAGGAGAAGCCAAGTGTGGCTGCCCCCATTGGCTTCCTTGGGCGGCTACATGCAATCAAATGATTGCAAATGATTGTAGGGGAAGAAAATTAAAGAGAGGGAGGAGGATTGATGAGGGGGAATCGGCCACGAGAGAGAGAGAGAGAGTGTGTTGTCCGAGAGAGAAAGGGAAACTGAGAGAGAGGAAGAGGGAAAGAGAGGAAGTGGGCGTGCAAGAGGAAGAAGAAGAAGAAGACCGTCGTTGCGTCGCCTAGTCCCGTCGTTTTTGCTGTGTTTTCCTTCGATTTAAGGCAAGTGGAGTCCTAAAACCTACCCTTTGCATTGCTGTGTTGTGTGTGTAGTAGATGGTCAATCTTGGTTGTGGTAGATGGGATGAAATTTCGGAGCTTTGGAGAGATATTTGTTGGCTTAGCATGCTGTTTCTGGAAAGACTAGTCCGACCATCCATGCGTTTGTGTGCTGCATACAACTTTTTAGTTGGAATCTTGTTTCGATTTCTTCATGAAAGTTGTATAGAACACCTTGAAGAACAACATACTAAAATTTTAGGCAAAACGAACAAGTAATGGTTGGTGAAATGACTTTTCCCTGGAGAACTTAGATCTGGAATTCGTTGTGCTAACCTTTAGAGATTTCGTGGTCTGAAAAGTAACCTTCTTGTGGAAATCTCGCTTTGATATCTGAATGCAAGTTTTAGTGTACTTCTTGAGGTAGAACATATAAAAAATTTAGAGGAAATGAACAAAAATAGGTCGGTGAAATCGTTGTTCTTTGAAGAAACTGGATCTGGGAAAAACGTTACCTCAACCCAGTATGATTTTGTGATTTTTATAAAATCATACAGTTAAAATTTGATCATATGTCCTTAATGAAAGTTGTTGAAAATATTCTGAGGAATAACATACTAAACATTTAGAAGAAATGCACATATGTAGGTTGGTGAAATGAGTTTCTTTTGAAAGATGATAATTTGGGAAAAGATGACACCCAGAACAGGGGGAAATAATCGTCTATATCTATTAATCTAGGACGATTTGGGTTCCAATTTCTTGATGAGATATTTACCTTTAAGAATTTTATATAATATCTCAAAATTTCAGAAATTTTGGAGTTCATTTGGGTATTTAATTTAAATTTCTTCCGAAACTGTGCAAGTTGAAATATTGAAGTTTTGAGAACTGTGATGCATGGACCATACTGTTTTGTGTCAGATTCTTTTGATATGGAGTTATTCATGAGATATCTGCCTTTAGGTTTCATCTATAATGTGTCAAGTTTTAAGAATTTATTAATACCATTTACAAATTTTTTTGGAGTTTTAATTAGAGGAATGTATTCTGATTTATCCGAAACATTGATGTGTTTTGAAAAATAAATGAATTTATCCATGTGATGTAATACTTTGAGTGGTTGATTTTGCTGCATATGTGATGACATATGGCATGTTATAAGGCCTGAAAATTTGGTTGAGATCTTTGATATTATTGCATCAATACCATGTTAAAATTGAGATACATGTGTGAATATAACATGAGAAAATAACGAGACTGTCGGAGGTGTGAGCCGACAATGCCCCGGGAGTATTAGGATGCCCGGAGTGTGTGTGTGGGATGTCCTCAGGAGTTTCGAGATGCCCAGAGTGTGTGTGTCGGATGTCCTCGGGAGTTTCGAGATGCCCGGAGTGTGTGTGCCGGATGTCCTCAAGAGTTTCGAGATGCCCAGAGTGTGTGTGCCGGAAGCCTCGGAGGTGTGTGCCGGGGGGATACCTCGTGATGCTAGTTGGGGTACGAGCTGCCCGGAGTGTGTGTGCCGGATGCCCGGAGGTGTGTGCCAGAGGTTCCTTGTGATGCCAAGTTGGATGCGAGCGATAAATTGTGGGATGCAAACACTGGTCCCTAGAAAGATAAAAATTGAGATTGTATCGTGCGCATGGATATGCATGAATGCTTGATGATAAGTGCATGGTGGTATATGCACATATGGCATGGATATATGCATGAATGCTTGATGATAAGTGCATGGTAGTATATGCACATATGGCTTGGTGATATATGCATGGCTGCAAGGTAAGGTATGCTTGAATGCATGAATGATATGTGTTTTATTATTGATTGTTCTGTTTGACGCATTGAGTAGTTTGGTGGATCTTTACTGCTGAGTGGTTGTACTCACCCCTTTTGGGGATTAACATTTCATATTAGAAAGATGCCTTTGCGACCAGTTGCACGCGGTACTTACTATGGCATACCTACCGATGTTGATATGGAGTGTAAGGAGCATGTCTGTGTTGGTGCTCCTGGTTTTGTTTTTGTTCAAGTCCGTGTCCTGGTGATGTACGATGTGGGTCGAGCTGATGGCTCGGTTATCGAGGAGTTTTTATCTATCCATGTCCGACATGATGGAGTGATGTTAGGGATGTTACCACCGCCGCCGCCCGATGCACCGAATTGGGTATGATGGCGCGTATAGCTGTTGGGAGATGACACTTTTTGGAGATAGCCGACGCTTGTTGATGGAGGGTTGTACATGTTCGACGTAGGGTCGAGTCCTTTTTGGGTCTGTGGTGACCTCAGGCGAATCGGGGGTGCCACAATGGGTGTATATGTCAAACGTAGGGTCATGTTCTTTTGAGTTAGCCAAGCACAGTTAAAAGCCTTGTCTTTTTTGCTGTACCGACCCGAGACGTCCATCACGTTTATGTAAATAAAAGTGACTCGGCTTTATCGTTTTATATGGTGAATAGTTGGTGTGCATTGCATTATTGTCATTGGAGATGGATTAGGGAATTTTGATTATGCTTCCGTTGCATGAACTGCGCAGGGACCGATCTAAAAGATGTAAACCCCAAGTTTTATGGACCTGTTGCAATTGAAATGGTATCAAAGTGGAATGTTATTAGGACAAGTGATAGGTCAGAAGGCTGTAGCGACCTTAGCGGATCGGGGGCCGTGTTGAGGGGTGCCACATCCCCCCTTTTTGGTATCAGAGCAATGGTTATAGGTGGAGTGATAAGGAGCCTCATTTGGAAATTGAGGAATATGATGACAATGCACACCATAGGATATTAATCGGAATAGTTGGTTAACTTTGAATAACGGGTGATGGGTATTCACTCGTAGATCTCTAGTAGTTGTTATGAGTTGTCTTTAGGTGCCAGTAACATGTTTATGTTACTTAAATAGTTATAGTTGCTTTTAAATGGAGACATTGAGTCACAGATTATTCCTGAGGCAAATGCTTGGAAACTGCAGGAAAGTTATGGTGCGAGCTAGAAGTGCTCACCATTGAGGGCTGAAGCCTCTGCTACAAGGGCTAAACCCCGAATGGAAGATATTCTGCAGGCATTGGCCAATATTGGAAATCTGATGGAGAGACAAGCGCAGCAACAACCCAAAGTGGAACGTCACCCTCAAGGACTGGTGGAACAATTTCTGAAGCCGAAGCCACTTAAGTTTAGTGGAATGGGAAGTCCTGAGGAGGCGGAACATTGGATTGATGGATTGGAATGAATTTTCCAATTGTTAGACTGCAGTGATGCTGAAAAGATAGTTTTGGCAGAGTACCAGCTAGAGGGAAATGCAAAGTTTTGGTGGAGAGCTTCAAGAGATACGATCTTTCCACCAAGTACTGATATTAACCGGTTTGTTAGAGCTTTTAATAGGAAGCACTTCTCTGATTGTGCTAAGAATAAGAAGATCACTGAGTTTGTTTAGTTGGAACAAAGAGAGCTGACAGTGGATTAGTATGAGGCGAAATTTTCTGAATTGTCTAGGTATGCTCCCAGATTGTGAGGAAAAAGCTAAGAGATTCCTAAAAGGGTTGAGGACTGATATTAGGAAACAACAGGTTCCTTTGAATATAAGGGATTATAATGAGATTTATGAGAGGGCACAGTTAGTGAAGCAAGATCTGGTGAGAGAGCGATCAGAGTCTGAGAGGCAGTTGAGCTTTAGTGATATCAGAAGGGGTAAGAGACCCTATCCTAGTCAAGGTCAGACTTTGGATGCTAAGAAAAAGAGTAATTTTGGAAATTTTGGAAGAGCTAGAGATGGCCTGAATATAGGGAAAGCACCCTATCAGCCTGATGTTTGTCGAAGGTGTGATGGGCAGCATGGCCTAGGACCTTGCAATGGACAGCTGAGATGCTATGGTTGTGGACGAGTAGGTCACCTCAAGAAAGACTATCCACAAGAGAGGTCGCAGCTAAGTGTTGGCTTGGCGCGATAGGGACAGCAAAGTGTTGTTAGATCAAACCTACCAAGAAATCCTCAGAGGTCACCAGCACAAGGAAGGGTGTATGCAGTCACCCAAGAGGAAGCGGAAGTTTCCAAAAATGTTATCTCAGGTACGATTTTCATAAATGGCAAGAAGTCATATGCATTGTTTGACACGGGTGCTACGCATTCATTTATATCTGGAAGATATAGGTAATTGAGTGAAATAGAAGCTACGCCTCTTGAGACGCCTCTTTGTGTTTCCACGCCTTTAAAGAATATGGTGTTATCTACATTGATGTGTGCAAAATGTAAGGTAACTATAGAAGGACGAGATATGGAAATAGATCTAGTTGTGATGGCTATGTATGATTTTGATGTTATCATAGGAATGGATTGGCTCCATAAGCATAGGGCTAGGGTAGATTGCTATAGGGAAGTGATCCGGTTCATGTTACCTGATCAGTTTAGTTTCAAATCTTTTGGAGGTCTGACAAACCCCTCTATAGCCATTATCTCAATGGTAGAAGCTTGTGAACTTCTTGACGAAGGATGTCAAGGATACCTGGCAGTGGTAAGAGATCTTACTACGAAAGAGGCTGAAATCGGTGAGATCCAAATAGTCAGGGAATTTCAAGATGTGTTTCCTAAGGAGTTGCCTAGATTACCACCAGAGCAAGAGATTGAGTTTGAAATTGAACTAATGCCTGGAACAGGACCAATATCGAAAGCCCCATATAGAATGGCCTAAGTAGAGTTGAAGGAATTTAAGGTGCAACTAAAAGAGTTGTTTGATAAGGAATTTATTAGGCCAAGTGCTTCACCTTGGGGTGCACCAATTCTATTTGTGAAAAAGAAGGACAGGTTGATGCGTCTATGTATTGACTATAGACAGCTAAACCAAGTGACTATAAAGAATAAGTATCCTTTGCCTAGAATTGATGATTTATTTGATCAGTTGCAAGGAAGTTCAGTCTTTTCAAAAATTGACTTGAGGTCAGGATACCATCAGTTAAGGATAAAGAAAGAGGACATTCCTAAGACTGCATTTAGGACTCGTTATGGACATTATGAGTTCTTAGTTATGCCTTTTGGATTAACGAATGCACTAGCCGCATTCATGGATTTAATGAATAGGATATTTAAGCCTTATCTGGATCAGTTTGTGATTGTCTTCATTGATGATATCCTAATATATTCTAAAGGACCTGAAGAGCATGAACGACACCTAAGGATAGCGTTGCAAACGCTAAGAGATCATAAGTTATTTGCCAAATTCAATAAGTGTGAATTATGGCTGGATCAGATAATATTTTTAGGGCACATGGTGTCGCAAAATGGAATTGCAGTGGACCCTGCAAAGGTTGAGATGGTAGTGAATTGGCCGAGACCGACAGCACTAACTAAGATACAAAGTTTCTTAGGATTGGCTAGCTATTATAGGAGGTTTATCGAAGGATTTTGACATCTAGCAGGCCCTTTAACGAAATTGACCCGAAAGAATGCAAGATTTGAATGGAGTGGAGAATGTGAAAGAAGTTTTCAGGAACTTAAAAGGAAGTTGACTACAGCTCCAATTCTTACTATACCATCTGGATTTGAAGGATTTACAATGTATAGTGATGCATCTCATAAAGGACTGGGATGTGTTTTGATGCAGCATGGTAAGGTCATAGCCTATGCATCAAGGCAGTTGAAACCTCATGAGTTAAATTACCCAACTCATGATTTGGAATTGGCAACTATAGTGTTTTCTTTGAAAATATGGAGACATTATCTGTATGGAGAGAAGTTTGAAATCTATATAGATCATAAGAGCTTGAAGTATTTGTTTTCGCAAAAAGAGTTGAACATGAGACAGAGAAGGTAGATGGAGTTATTAAAAGATTATGACTGTGATATACGATACCATCCAGGAAAGGCAAATAAGGTGGTAGATGCCCTTAGTCGAAAGGCGGCCATGGACATGGCTAGTCTAAGAATAACAAAGTGGAATCTGTTAAAGTCTATCGTGGATTCTGACTTCAAGTTGGGAATGGACCACCTTACTGGTATGCTTACTGTATTAAGGATTGAGCCCGAACTTATTCAGAAAGTAAGGATTCTGCAAAAATCTGACCTGGAGATTTTAAAGATACAAGAAACTGTGTCTTTAAGTAAAAGACCAGAGTTTCAAGTCTCTGATGATGGAGTAGTAAGATGCCAAGGACGGCTCTGTGTTCTTGATAGTGAAGAAGTGAGAAGGGAAATCCTATCAGAAGCACATAAGAGTAATTATAGTATTCATCCGGGGAGTACAAAAAATGTATAGGAATTTACGCCAACAATTTTGGTGGAATGGCATGAAGAAGGATGTAGCTAAACATGTTTCTCAATGTTTAACATGCCAGCAAGTAAAAGTGGAACACCGCAAACCTGTAGGACTATTGAGACCATTGGATATACCAGAGTGGAAGTGGGAGCATGTAACGATGGACTTTGTGCAAGGACTACCAACGATATCAAGTGGTCACGACTCTATTTGGGTAATAGTAGATCGTTTGACTAAGTCTTTTCATTTTCTAGCTGTCCGTGTAGACTACTCGATGAATAGACTTGATGAGATATATGTAAGCCAAGTAATACACTTGCATGGTATTCCTGTAACGATTACATCAGATCGAGACTCTAGGTTTACTTCAAATTTTTGGTGGAGTCTCCAGAATGCTTTAGGGACGAAGCTTCAGTTTAGTACTGCTTTTCATCCTTAAACAGATGGACAAACGGAAAGATCTAAACTTTGGAAGATATGCTGAAAGCATGTGTTATTGATTTTAAGGGAAGTTGGGATGAAAAGTTGCACTTGATAGAGTTTGCCTATGTTAGGAATATTGGATTCCCAAAAATCGGATTTGACACTAAATTGAACTCCTAAAACGAATACGGAAGATGAGCCTGAGAATAATATGTATCACCGATCGAAAGTTACACTACATAATCGAGCATACCTTATTGTCCACAAATTAAACACCAACGTTGAAATTCGAGGAAGAATCTAATCCCGATCTACCAAGGAGCCTACTGTTGGTTCAAAGGGGGGACGAGTTACATTGGTTTTTGGGAGAGGGAGAAAAGAAAAGCGTACGTTTTTTCCAAAAGGTACGTTCTCTTTTTCTTTTCTCCTTTTAAATACGTGTTCTCCAAAAGACGTGTCCCTTCAGCAAAAGACGTCTCCCTAAAAGTTACAACTCTCCAACGTATCCCTCCATCCACGGGCCCTAATTTTGTGGGTCAGGCTTTTAAGCCCAACATGGGCGGACGGGCCAACTTAGGCCTATCACATTAAATAATTAAAACCATCATCTCTCACTCACACATGGTGGGCCGAACAGGATCCTCTTTACCTCTCTTCAACATTCATACCAGTGAATAATTCGTGCGACCAACATACTTTGAGACCCCGTTGCCATACATCTGTTAGGAATATATAGCAGCTCATAATGGGCATCACACTTTGAGTACATTTAGTATGCAGTACCCTAGATTGATCGATCACATTTATATCTCTCTTGATCTCTTTTAAACAATGATATATATATTGTATTCATAATTATGATTATCTCAAAGACAGTCATAATTGGTCGACCAGTGTATACAAAACTACAATGTGATTCTCCAAATTCGATCTTTCTCTTTCCTTCAAACTCTCAATTTCAATTCAGCTTGCTTTTCTAGAAATGTCCCATTAGATCGAATCAACTCATGACCATTGGCAACATCCTAAGATAGCAAACACTAAATAGAAATCTTGAGAATAAGTAAAAGTCATGAGGGCACTAAAATTGAGGAACTCTTTTCCTCAAGAGTCTCACACGGCATAAAAGTTGAGATCAAACTTTTGCCACTCTTATTGATCGTCTCATGCATACGTAGTATGAAATACGTATTATGGTATTAACTCATTTCCCATGGAACGTATGTCTACACCTTCAATACCGTACAGATGATAGTTCAGATATACCCAATGTCTAACTTGAATTCACGTATCTACTCATTCACAAAATTTATCAGAACTCACATCTGGCATCATAGACAGATAAAGTAAATATGTGGGTTATTTTACTTTCGAATATAGTAAATATTATGTCCTCATCTTAACACCCAGTTAAGGTGACAAATATATTTTAAGCTTGAGCTCTCGATTATCACCTAGATAATAAGTTTAAAAACCGTCTCATCTCTATTTATCACATAGTAAATAGAGGCGATTACCCGTGTGAATGGGCCAATCTTATATCTGTCCGATTTACTTTCTCAACTTAAAGTAATGCACTGAGCATTAAAATGCATAAAGATCAAACAAAGATTCATAGGCATTAACAATAAAAAAACACAAGTTCATTAATGTGAACAACTCAGGGAAATTACAATATCCAGTACATCAGACTCTACGCAATCCTAGAGATTTTACATGACCACAAAACACATATCTAGGTATTGGCTTTGTCATAGGATCTTCTACCATTCTATGTGTAGATATGTACTGTAAGTTCACATCCTTTCGTGCAACCATATCTTTGACAAAGTGATACTTGGTATCTATATGTTTGGTCTTGCCATGATATTTTGGATCTTTGGTGTACGCTATTGCTGCTTGGCTATCACTGTTAACCAACAATGAAACTGCAGCACTTCCAATAACACCTAAATGATCCAAAAATCTCTTAAGCCAAACATCTACTTGTATTGCTGCTGATAATGCCACGAACTCAACTTCCATCGTGGACAAAGCTATACACGTTTGTTTCTTGCTGCTCCAACATATGGCACCATTATTTAGTAGGAAAACAAATCCAGAGGTAGATTTCCTTTCATCTAAATCTTCTCCCCAATCAACATCTGAATAGCCTTCGAGTCGAAGATCCTTTCCTTGATAACTCATCGTATAATCAGCAGTTCCCTTTAGATACCTCAGTATTCTTTTAACGGCTTTCCAATGCACTTGACTTGGGTTGGATTGGTATCTACTCACCATTCCAACTGCAAAACATATGTTAGGTCTTGTACACATCATAGCGTACATTAAGCTCCCAACAGTACTAGCATAAGGAACATGTTTCATTTGTTCCTTCTCTTGTGGAGTCCTTGGACATAGTCTATGGCTCAATCCTTCACCTTTTGCAATAGGAGTGTCTATGGGTTTACAATCTTGCATACGAAATCGTTCAAGAACCTTATTTATATATGTTTCTTGCGAAAGAGATAACGATCTCTTCGAACGATCTCTTGAAATATTAATTCCAAGAATGTATGCAACCTCACCCATATCCTTCATCTCAAAGTTGGAAGACAACCAACTCTTGGCAGTATTAACCAAGTCCATATTACTTCCGGCAATTAGTATATCATCAACATATAATGATATGATCACAAATTGATCATTGGATCTTTTGATATATACACAATGATCCTCATCAATCATTGTAAAATCATATGCCAGTATGGAATTATGAAAATGTATAGACCATTGTCTTGATGACTGCTTAAGGCCGTATATCGATCTCAAAAGTCGACATACCTTTCCTTCTTGGCATTCTTTAATGAAACCAGCAGGTTGTTCCATATATATTTCTTCCTCTAATTTTTCATTGAGGAAAGCAGTCTTTACATCCATTTGATGTAACTCAAGATCCATACTAGCCACTATTGCCAAAATAATGCGAATCGAGGTAAATCTCACTACAAGAGAAAATGTTTCTTCATAATCAATTCATTCTTGTTGATTATACCCATTCGCCACAAGGCGAGCCTTCTGCCTTTCTATCGAGCCATCAGCTTTTCGCTTTATTTTGAGAACCCACTTGTTCCCAATAGCTTTGCGTCCTTTTGGAAGATCAACCAGTTCCCAAACTTGATTTGATTTCATTGACTCAATCTCCTCTTCCATTGCATGAATCCATTTTTCCTTACTAGGGCAACTTAGAGCCTCATGTATATTTCTTGGCTCATCTTCATCTTGCGGAGTAATCATAAAAGTTTCCCCTTCAATGTCAAAACGTCGATGTATGGGAGATTGTACACTGTGCACATCATTCCCCATAATGCTTAGGATTAGATAATGATGATGTCATCTCATCATGTGATTATAATTGAGAATGAGTTGAATTTAATTCGTCATTTCTCATATTACTCCCACTTAGACAAACTCCACTAATATCATTATCTTGATCCAAGGTTTCAAATAGGGAGTAATCTTCACATATTTCGCCCTTCTTAGGAAATTCATTCTCTAAAAATGTGATATCCCGTGATTCAAATTCAGTTATACTTCCACTTTCCTGCTCACCTATGAACACATACTCTTTCGAGTGTTCGGAGTATCTTATAAAAATACTTTTCTTTCCTCTATGACCCAATTTCCTAAACTTGCGAGAGCACTCATGAGTATAGGCAGCACAACCCCATGGCTTAAGAAAACTTAAGTTCGATTTTCTATCTGTCCATAACTCATATGGAGTGGAAGTAACTGATTTGGAAGGCATCCGGTTAAGTATATAGGCAGCAGTTAACAACGCATCACTCCAAAAAATGATAGGTAAGTTAGCATTCACCATCATGGACCTAACCATTTCCAGTAGGGTTCTGCTTCTTCTTTTCACAACACCATTTTGTTGAGGAGTATATGGAATAGACAACTGTCTTTCTATTCCTTTTTCATCACATAATTTTCTGAACTCATCAAATAAATATTCTCGACCTCGATCGGATCTCAATGCTTTTATTTTCTTGTCTAATTGATTTTCTACCAAGTTCATAAACCTTTTGAAATAACTTAATGCTTCAAATTTATGAGAAATCAAATAGACATATCCAAATCGAGTATAATTATCTATAAAAGTGATGAAATAAACAGCCCCATGCCTTCCTCTCACATTCAATGGACCATAAACATCAAAATGGATTAAATGCAGAGAAAATTCAACTCTTTTACCTTTTCCAAATGGTTTCCTTGTCATTTTTCCTACTAGGCAATGCTCACATATGGGCAAATCAACTTTTTCAACGTTGCCCAACAAGCCCACTTTGGCTAGTCAATTCATATGTTGTTGGCCAATATGACCAAGTCTAGCATGCCACACATTCACATCATTATCATATGAATTAGGAAACGTGAGAATGGAATAACAAATATTTGCATTAACATAGTCAATATCTAATACAATGAAACCATCCAGAAAATAACCACAACCATAGTAATTTGTATCCAAAACAAATCCACACCTCTATTATGGAAGTTCATATTAAAACCTAGCTTGACCAACACTAAAACAGACACTAAATTCTGACGAATTTCCGGAGCATACAATACATCATGTAGGAACAAGGTGCGTCCACCACGCATGTTCAATTGACAGGTGCCAATCCCTTTAACTTCAGCTCTGGAGTTATTTCCCACATAGATCCACTTAGTTCCAGTTGGTACTCGTCGGAATTCCACAAAGGATTCTCTATCCTTCGCTACATGGTCTGTCGCTCCTGAATCTACAGTCTACAAAGAATTGGATTTAGCCAATAATACAGAACTTGACACATAAGCAAAGTTCTCAAATGTACAAGAGGTGTTTACCTTTTTCGGCTCACAACAATTGCGAGCATAGTGACCTTTCTTGTCACAATTGTAACACCTCACCCTTGACATTTTCTTCACTTGAAGATATTTCCCTCTCTTGTGTTGGTTAACTCTTGATTTCTTGCAATAAGGACTTGATCCTTTGCATTCCCACATATTGAACGAATCAATAAGTTTGCGCTTAGAGCTCAAAGCCCCTTCTGAGCTAGAACCAGCATTGCAAATATCTTCTTTCGGCTCAAACGCCGTTAGGCAGTCCTCTACTAGCTCAAGGTGGCACACAGCATCCTTAAGATCTTCCATAACATGGTCAAGAGCTTCTAATGCTTCTTGTTTTTCCAGCAAATATTGAATCTTCATATTCAATATTTCATAATTATTGCCATTCATATCAGCAATTACGTTCTTAATTGCTGAAATCATCGATCTGAACACATTAGACATATATGCACGATAATTAATGCCTATCATTTATGCATCCACTTTGCACAGACTCATCATATCAATGAACAATTTCAAGTAAGGTTTCAGAATCAAAAGGTCACTATGTTTCCAATCATCCTCCAAAAATCCTAACTTAAAACTATTATTAATATAATTGTCTTATGCAAAATAAATTCTATAAAGTTACAAAAACTTCTATGAACGACCCACAGCAGTCAACAATAACAAAAAAAAATAATATTTGACATCCAATAGAATAATAATACTTTCACATAATACAACTATCCACTACACTAAGTAATATATACAGAGGAAAAATATCAACACAGAAAGAGATATTTACACCCAAAACATCTCAAACTAATCTAGGAAATAAATAGGGAAAGTCCCTGCTAATCTTTCAGTCAAAATATCTAAGAAATCTGAAGGCACATTTGCCAACCATGGAAAAACTTTTGGAGAGCTTTCATGTTGCCTCCAAGGCGCATTTACTCTGCGCCATGTGGCGCTCAATCTAAGGGTTGAAGTTTTGGTTAACTCAATCCTATAGTACTCTCTTACAAAAGCCACTACTAGCCTCCTATAACCCGGGACCACGTTGACCTCCCATAGGCGATCTAACACTACTTGCCATTCAGATGGAAGAGTGTTCATCAAGGCCGACACCTTCTCAAAATCCGGCCTAAGATAACCATTCCAGATGATTTCCTGTATCATCTAATTGACCCTGACCACATGTGATGCTAAATCACCGTCATGCCACCGATAATTAGCTAACTCTGTCATCAGCCTTTTAAGTCTTGCACTTCTTTTGTCCGTTCTCGGGAATGTAGGTATCCGTGCATAACGCATCATAGTTCCTACAACAAATGCAGAACTAAAAATGGATCACTTATAATCCATAATGAACATAAGGGAAAATACATAATTTTCAATGATTCATGCAACAAATACAGAATAAAAAATGCATTACTTATAATCCACATAGACATAATTGAAAAAGAAACATATTCTTTTTCCCTTTTTTTTGTCAATGGTCAAAGTCAACGGTCAACAGTCGAAGTCAACGGTCAACAAGTCAACGGTCGGTGGTCAATGGGTCAAAGGTCGGAGTCAACGGGCGGCGGGTTGGGCCAGTCGGACCAGTCGGACCGGATAGCCCGGTCAGGCCGGTCGGGCAAACAGACCGGCACGTGCCGCATGTGACTGCGCGTTCGGCGGCCTCCGGCGGCGATTCGCCACTCGTTTTTCTCGTCTCGATGAGGGCTTCGATCCTACGCTTTTATAAAAAATTTCAACTTACAGAAAACCAAAAAACGGGGCGAACAGAATCGGGTGTCGGGAGTTTTTCGCCCCTTATTGGTGTCGGCCAATTTTTCACGAAAATTCAATCAAAAATCATTCATAAACATGAAAGGGGTCGGGAAAACATAAACTACGGCTCTGATACCAATGTTAGGAATATCAGATTCCCAAAAACCGGATTCGACACTAAATCGAACTCCTAAGACGAATGTGGAAGACGAGCCCAGGAATAACATGTATCACCGATCGAAAGTTACACTGCATAATCGAGCGTACCTTATTGTCCACAGATTAAACACCAACGTTGAAGTTCGAGGAAGAATTTGATCCCGGTCTACCAAGGAGCCTACTGTTGGTTCAAAGGGGGGACGAGTTACGTTGGTTTTTGGGAGAGGGAGAAAAGAAAAGCGTACATTTTTTCCAAAAGGTACGTTCTCTTTTTCTTTTCTCCCCTTAAATACGTCTTCTCTAAAAGACGTGTCCCTTCAGCAAAAGACGTCCCTCTAAAAGTTACAACTCTTCAACGTATCCCTCCATCCATGAGCCCTAATTTTGTGGGCCAGGCTTTTAGGCCCAACATGGGCGGACGTGCCAACTTAGGCCCATCACATTAAATAATTAAAACCATCAGCCTATAATAATAGTTTTCAGAAAAGTATAGGCATGGCTCCGTTTGAAGCATTATATGGAAGGAGGTGCAGGACTCCTGTTTGTTGGAATGAGGTAGGTGAAAGGAGTTTGACAGGACCTGTATTAGTACAAGTTACTATTGAGGCTGTATAGATAATAAGGAAAAGACTTAAGACAGCCCAGAGTAGGTAGAAAGACTACGCAGATAAGCGTAGGAGGCCTTTAGAGTTTAATGTGGGAGATCATGTGTTCCTTAAAGTATCCCCTATGAAAGGAATATCTCGATTTGGAATGAAGGGTAAGTTAAGCCCTAGGTGTGTTGGACCTTTTGAGAAACTTGAAAGGATAGGAGATGTAGCTTATCGTTTGGCGTTGCCTCCTAAATTAGGAAACTTGCATGATGTGTTCCAGGTATCGATGCCGAGAAAGTATCAGCCAAATCCTAGTCACATACTCAATCATGAAGCCATCAAAGTGGATGAGAAAGTGAGGCATATTGAGGAGCCTGTGCAAGTACTGGATCGAAAGGGGCAAATTCTTAGGACCAAGAAAATTCCATTGGTTAAGATTTTATGGCAACATCATGATGTGGAGGAAGCCACATGGGAGAGTGAAAATGAGATGAGGGAAAGGTACCCTCACTTGTTTCAAGAGACATAGGAAATGTCTAATTTCGAGGACGAAATTCTCTAAGGAGGGGAGAATTGTGGCATCCTAAAATATTCATGGTGACCTCCAAATACATTAAAACCTATGGAAGGGGGATGGGAGTGCCATAGGATTATGTATGGCCTTTAGACCAATGTATAACCATAAATTAAGGCCAAGCATTCTATTGGACAATTATTTGATGAGGAGAATTCTATCCTTGGCCATGTGTTTTATAAGTTGGAATTTATTAATTCATGTTGCAAGTTTTATGGTTATATAAATTTCAATTAGGTATTTTGATGAGTGGGGGTTTAGGTTAGATTTTTAAGGAGAGTGGGTCGAAATTCTTAGGCCAATCGGACCAAAAACCTAGCCCACAACCCCACCATTTGACTGGCCCATGAAGCCCAAAAGGGGGCTGCCGTTGACCAAGGGGGAGGGGGGAAACCGGTTTGCATGTTTCTCCATTTGTCCCATGAAGAAAGCCAAGTGTCAATGCATGCAACGCTAATGATTGCTAATCATTGAAAGGAACAAATTAAAGAGGAGAGAGGGGGGCGGATTACTCAAAGGATTGAACCGAGAGAGAGAAAGGAGTGTCGTGCGAAGGAGAGGAAGAGAGAAAGGAAGAAGGAGGAGGTTCGTCGCTGCCGTCGAGCCGCCGTGTCCCGCCGTTGAGCCCGCCGTTTGCTTGGATTAGAGGCAAGTAGAGTCAATTGATCTATCCTTTGCTTGTTGTGTTTTGTGTGTGATGAATGGTGAATTTCGGATGTGGATGGAGTGTGAAATTTCGAAGCTATAAGAGTGGTGTTCTAGCCTAGTGTTCTGTTTCTGGAAAAACAGTATGAACTTTGATAATTTAGTGAGTTTCATGCGATGTTCTATTGGGAATTTGGCTTCAACTTCTTGAAGAAAGTTGTAAAGGACTTCCTGTAGAGTAACATATCAAAATTTCAGAAGAAATGAACAAGTATAGACCAGTGAAACTATTTTTCTTTGAAGAAGCTAGATCTGGAAATCGAAATGCTGACCTAGTGTGATTCTGTGAATTTTATAAAATTTTTTAATTGAAATTTGATCTCGTGTTCCAAATGAAAGTTAAATACGACATGTTAAGGAGTAATATACTAAAATTTTAGAGGAAATGGATGAGTTTAGGTTGGTGAAACAATTTTTATCCGAAACGGTTAGGTCTGGAATTCGATGCCGAGGATTATGGACAGTTATGATTGTTATAGTTTTTAATTTATCACGAATTAGATTTTGAGTTCTGCATGAAATATTTACTTCTGGAATTTTTATATAATATATAAAAATCTCATAATTTTTGGAGCTGATTTAGGATTTTTACCGAATTTGTGAATGAAACTGTGTATGGTAATATTCCGGAATTATAAAGACTGTGATGCGTGGATTGTACCGAATTGTATGATGTTCTTTTGATATGGTGTTCTGCATGAAATATTTTCCTCTGGATCTTGTATATAACATGTCAAATTTTTGGAATTTATTAAGCCTGTTTGCTAATTTTTCAAGAATTATGACCAAAGGAGTGGAATATGTTTTTATCCAAAAATTTGCTGTATTTTAAAAAATAAATGAATTTGCTCCATGTGATATAATGTCTTGAGTGGTTGATATTGCTGCATACGTGGTGACATTTGGCATGTTATATAACATCAAAAGTGGGTTTAGACCTTCGATATTATTGCATAAAATGCCATGTTGAAATTGAGATACATGTGTGAATATAAATTATGAAAATGATAATACCGTCGGAGGTGTGAGCCGACAATGCCCCGGGAGTGTTGGGGTGCCCAGAGTGTGTTTGCCTGATGCCTCGGGAGTGTTGGGATGCCCAGAGGTGTGTGCCGGAAGCCCTGGAGGTGTATGTCGGGGGGATTCCTCTTGATGCCAGTTGGGGTACGAGATGCCCGGAGGTGTGTGCCGGATGGCCAGAGGTGTGTGTCGAAGGCCCTCGTGATGTTAGGTTGGATGCGAGCGATAAATTGTGGGATGCAAACATTGGTCCCTGGATGAAAAATGATGAGATCCTTGTAAAAGATAAGAATTGAAATTGAATCATGTGCATGGGTGTATGCATATGGCATGATGCATGATCTGCTTATGAAAGTAAATTGATGCTATTTGATATTGAAAATGCGATCATGAAGGCATGAATGGATCTCATGGTGATGTATGCTTGATAGCATCGATGATACAAATCATGATGATATATGCACAATGGCAGGGTGAGATATTCATGACTGCATGGTGGTATATGCACGATGGCATGGCAAGATATGCATGATTGCATGGTAATATATGCATGACCGCATGGTGATGTATGCTTGATAGCAAGGATGATACGAATCATGATGATATATGCACAATGACATGGTGAGATATGCATGACTGCATGGTGGTATATGCACGATGGCATGGCAAGATATGCATGACTGCATGGTAATATATGCATGACCGCATGGTGATGTATGCTTGATAGCATGAATGATATGTGCTTTACTCGTGATATCTTGATTGTCTTGCTTGTTGCATTCTGTAGTTTGGTGGATCTTTATTGCTGAGTGGTTATACTCACTCCTTTGGGGACTAACATTTCTGATTGAAAGATTCCTTTGCCACCAGTCACGCGTGGTACTTATTATGGATTGCCATTTGATGTTGAGGTGGAGTGCACGGAGCATTCCTGTGTTAGTGTACCTGGTCTGGTGTTTGTTCGAGTCCGTGTCTTGGTGATGTATGATGAGGGTCTTGCTAATGGCCCTGTTATCCAAGAGTTTTTGTTTGTTCATGTGCGGCGTGATGGAGTGATGCTAGGGATGCTGCCGCCGCCTCTAACTGGCACACCAGATTGGGTGTGATCGAGCGTACGGCTGGTGGAGGAAGATACTTTTTGGTTAGCCGACACTAGATGATGGATGGGTGTATATGTCAAACGTAGGGTCGTGTTCTTTTGAGTTAGCGGAGCATAGTTAAAAGCCTTGGCCTTTTTGCTGTACCGACTCGAGACGTCCATCACGTTTATGTAAATAAAAGTGACTCGGCTTTATCGTTTTATATGGTGAATAGTTGGTGTGCATTGCATTATTCTCGTTGGAGATGGATTAAGGAATTTTGATTATGCTTCTCTTACATGAACTGCGTTGGGACCAATCTAAAAGATGTAAAGCCCCAGGTTTTATAGACTCGCTGCAATTGAAATGGTATTAGAGTGGAATGTTATTAGGACAAGTGATAGGTGAGTAGGTTGTGGCGACCTTAGCGGATCAACGGCCGTGTCAAGGGGTGCCACACCAACAAATCTAGGGCTTAACTTACCCTTCATTCCAAATCGATATATTCCTTTCATAGGGGATACTTTAAGGAATACATGATCTCCCACATTAAACTCTAAAGGTCTCCTACGCTTATCTGCGTAGTCTTTATGCCTACTCTGGGCTGTCTTAAGTCTTTTCCTTATTATCTCTACAGCCTCAGTAGTAACTTGTACTAATTCTGGTCCTGTCAAACTCCTTTCACCTACTTCATTCCAACAAACAGGAGTCCTGCACCTTCTTCCATGTAATGCTTCAAACGGAGCCATGCCTATACTTTTCTGAAAACTATTGTTATAAGGAAACTCAATCAAGTGCAATTTTCCATCCCAACTTCCCTTAAAATCAATAATACATGCTCTCAGCATATCGTCCAAAGTTTGGATCACTCTTTCCGTCTGTCCATCTGTTTGAGGATGAAAAGCAGTATTAAACTGAAGCTTTGTCCCTAAAGCATTCTGGAGACTTCTTCAAAAATTTGAAGTAAACCTAGAGTCTCGATCCAATGTAATCGTTACAGGAATACCATGCAAGCGTATCACTTGGCTTACATATATCTCAGAAAGTTTACTCATCGAGTAGTCTACACGAACAACTAGAAAATGAGCAGACTTAGTCCAACGATCTACTATCACCCAAATAGAGTCGTGACCACTGATGTCCTTGGCAGTCCTTGCACAAAGTCCATCATTACATGCTCCCATTTTCATTCTGGTATGTCCAATGGTCTCAACAGCCCTGCAGGTTTGCGCTGTTCCGCTTTTACTTACTGGCATGTTAAACATTGAGAAACATGCTTAGCTATATCCTTCTTCATGCCATTCCACCAAAATTGCTCGTGCAAATTTCTATACATTTTCGTATTCCTCGGATGAATACTATGGTAGCGCATGGTAACGCTCCTGTTTCTCCCAATTTCTGTTATTTTGTTCCCCTAACAAAAAAAAACAAAACCTGTTTGGTAAAACATTTGTTCCCGGAACAATTTCTCAATTTTTCGTTCCCGTTTTGTTCCCTGAACAGTTTTGAGAAGCAAAAAAGTTGCTTCTTGTTCCTGAACAATTTCTAGAAGTAAGCTGATTTTCTTTTCTAATTTTATTTTCTTGCCGCGACCACCGTCAACCGCCCGGAGCCACCACCCATCGCCGCCGTCGCCGGTCGCCGGCTGCCGCCCGCCGGTCGCCGCCGCCCGCCGATCGCCGCCTGCCGCCGGTCGCCGGCCGCGCGCGCCGCCGTCGCCGGTCGCCACCGCCGATTCTTTATCGCCGCCCGCTCGCCGTCGATCCGGGCCACACGGTCGCCGCCGGTTGCCATCGCCGCCGGTGAACGGTCGCCGCCGCCGCCGGTTGCCGCGCTGCCGGTCACGGGCCGCCGCCGCCGCCGGTCGACGGTCGCCGCCGCCCCGTCACCGCCGTCGGTCGCCGGCCGCCGTCACCGCCGCCGTCGGTCGCGGCCCGCCGTCACCGCCGTCGGTCGCGGCCCGCCGTCACCGCCGTCGGTCGCGGCCCGCCGTCGCCGACCGGCGGTGGCGACGGCGGTGATCCTTCGGCAAAAATAAAAAATGAATAAATAAAAAAAAGAAATTGTTGTGTTACCAAACGTATTTCTATTCTTTTTCTATTTCAGGAGTAAAAATTCTGTGTCGTTACCAAACGGGTTCTTATACTCAGAAATTGTTCCCCGGAGCAGAAATAGAAAAGAACTATTTCTGGAAAAAAACTCTTCCCAGGAACAGAAGCGTTGTCATGCGCAGCCTATAATTACTCTTATGTGCTTCTGATAGGATTTCCCTTCCCACTTCTTCACTATCAGGATCACAGAGCCGTCCTTGGCATCTTACTACTCCTTCATTAGACACTTGAAACTCTGGTCTTTTCCCTAAAGACATAGCGTCTTGTATCTTTACAATCTCCGCGTCATATCTTTGTAAAATCTTAACTTTCTGAATGATTTCAGGCTTAATCCTTAATGCAGTAAGCATACCAGTAAGGTGGGTCATTTCCAACTTGAAGTCTGAATCCACAATAGACTTTAACAGATTCCACTTTGTTATTCTTAGACCAGCCATGTCCATAGCCGACTTTCGACTAAGGGTATCTATCACCTTATTTGCCTTTCCTAGATGGTATCGTATTTCACAGTCATAATCTTTTAATAACTCCATTCACATTCTCTGTCTCATATTCAACTCTTTTTGCAAAAACAAATACTTCAAGCTCTTATGATTTGTATAGATTTCAAACTTCTCTCAATACAGATAATGTCTCCATATTTTCAAAGCAAACCCTATAGCTGCCAATTCCAAATCATGGGTTGGGTAATTTAACTCATGAGGTTTCAACTACCTCTATGCATAGGCTATGACCTTGCAATGCTGCATCAAAACACATCCCAGTCCTTTATGAGATGCATCACTATACACCATGAATCTTTCAGATCCAAATGGTATAGTTAGAATTGGAGTTGTAGTTAACTTCCTTTTAAGTTCCTGAAAACTTCTTTCACATCTTTCACTCCATTCAAATCTTACATTCTTTCGAGTCAATTTCGTTAAAGGGCTCGCCAATTGTGGAAATCCTTCGATAAACCTTCTATAATAGCTAGCCAATCCTAAGAAACTTCGTATCTCAGTCGGCGTTGTCGGTCTCGGGCAATTCGCTACCATTTGAACCTTTGTAGGGTCCACTGCAATTCCATTTCCTGACACCACGTGCCCTAAAAATATTATCTGATCCTGCCAGAATTCACACTTACTTAATTTGGCGAATAACTTATGATCTCTTAGCGTTTGCAACGCTATCCTTAGGTGTCGTTCATGCTCTTCAGGTCCTTTAGAATATATCAGGATATCATCAATGAAAACAATCACAAACTGATCTAGATAAGGCTTAAATATCCTATTCATTAAATCCATGAATGCGGCTGGTTCATTCATTAATCCAAAAGGCATAACTAAGAACTCATAATGTCCATAACGAGTCCTAAATGTAGTCTTAGGAATGTCCTATTTCTTTATCCTTAACTGATGGTATCCTGACCTCAAGTCAATTTTTGAAAAGACTAAACTTCCTTGCAACTGATCAAATAAATCATCAATTATAGGCAAGGGATACTTATTCTTTATAGTCATTTGATTCAGCTGTCTATAGTCAATACATAGACGCATCGACCCATCCTTCTTTTTCACAAATAGAATTGGTGCACCCCAAGGTGAAGCACTTGGCCTAATAAATCCCTTATCAAGCAACTCTTGTAGTTGCACCTTCAATTCCTTCAACTCTACTAAGGCCATCCTATACGGGGCTTTCGATATCGGTCCTATTCCAGGCATTAGTTCAATTTCAAACTCAATCTCTTGCTCTAGTGGTAATCTAGGCAACTCCTCAGGAAACACATCCTGAAATTCCCTAACTATTCGAATCTCATCGATTTTAGCCTCTTTCTTAGTAAGATCTCTTACCACTACTAGGTGTCCTTGACATCCTTCATCAAGTAGTTCACAAGCTTCTACCATTGAGATAATGGCTACAAAGGGGTTTGTCTGATCTCCAAAAGATTCGAAACTAAATTGATCAGGTAACATGAACTGGATCACTTTCCTATAGCAATCCACCTTAGCCCTATGCTTATGGAGCCAATCCATTCCTACGATAATATCGAAGTCATACATAGCCATCACAACTAGATCTATTTCCATATCCCATCCTTCTATAGTCATCTTACATTTTGCACACATCAATGTAGATAACACCATATTCTTTAAAGGCGTGGAAACACAAAGAGGCGTCTCAAGAGGCGTAGTTTCTATTTCACTCAATAGCCTATATCTTTCAGATATAAATGAATGCGTAGCACCCATGTCAAACAATGCATATGCCTTCTTGCCATTTATGAAAATCATACCTAATATAACATTTTTGGAAGCTTCCGCTTCCTCTTGGGTGACCGCATGCACCCTTCCTTATGCTGGTGGCCTCTGAGGATTCCTTAGTAAGTTTAGTCTAACAGCACTTTACTGTCCTTGTCGCACCGAGCCAACACTTAGCTGCGACTTCTCTTGTGGATAGTCTTTCTTGAGGTGACCTACTTGTCCACAACCATAGCATTTCGGCCGTCCATTGCAAGGTCCTATGCCATGTCGTCCATCACACCTTCGACAAACATCATGCTGATAGGGTGCTTTCCTTATATTCAGGCCATCTCTAGCTCTTCCAAAATTTCCAAAATTACTCTTTTTCTTAGAATCCCAGGTCTAACCTTGACCAGGGTAGGGTCTCTTACCCCTTCGAATATCATTAAAGGTCAACTGCCTCTTAGACTCTGATCGCTCTCTTACCAGCTCTTGCTCCACTAATTGTGCCGTTTCATAAATCTCATTATAATCTCTCATATTCAAAGGCCCCAGTTGTTTCATGATATAAGTCCTCAACCCTTTCAGAAATCTCTTAGCTTTTTCCTCACGATCCTCAATCAATCTTGGAGCATACCTAGACAATTCAGAAAATTTTGCCTTATACTAATCTACTGTCAGCTCCCTTTGTTCCAACTAAACAAACTAAGTGATCTTCTTATCCTTAGCACAATCAGAGAAATGCTTCCTATTAAAAGCTCTACCAAACTCATCCCAGTTTACATTAGTACCTGGTGGAAAGATCGTATCCCTCGAAGCTCTCCACCAAAACTTTACATTTTCCTCCAGCTGGTACTCTGCCAAAACTATTTTCTTAGCATCACTGCAGTCCAACAACCGGAAAATCTGTTCTATCTCATCAATCCAATGTTCCACCTCCTCAGGACTTCCCATTCCACCAAACTTAGGTGGTTTCAACTTCAGGAATTATTCCACCAGTCCCTGAGGGCGACGTTCCAGTCCGGGTTGTTGCTGCACTTGCCTTTCCATCAGATTTCCAATATTGGCCAATGCCTGCAGGATATCTTCCATTTGGGGTTCAGCCCTTGTGGCAGAGGCTTCACCCCTCGATGGATGAGCACTTCCAGCTTGTACCATAACTTTCCTGCAGTTCCAAGCATTTGCCTCAAGATTAATCAGTGAGTCAATGTCTTCATTTAAAAGCAACTATAACTATATGAGTAACATATCCATTTTACTGGCACCTAAAGACAACTCATAATAAACTACTAGGGATCTACGAGTGAATACCCATCACCCGTTATTCAAAGTTAACCAACTATTCTAGTCAATATCCTATGGTGTGCATTGTCATCATATTCCTCAATTTCCAAATGAGGCTCCTTATCACTCCACCTATAACTATTGCTCCGATACCAATAGATGTGGGATGCTGTGGCACCCCTCGACACAGCCCCCGATCCGCTTGGGTCGCCACAGTTCGCTTACTTACTTACCTTTTCACTTGTCCTATTAACATTCCACTCTGATACCATTTCAACTGCAGCAGGTCCATAAATCCTGGGGGTTCGTACCATCTCAATCAGTCCCAGCGCAGATCATATAACGGAAGCATACTTATCATCTCCCTAACCCATACACAACCAACCGATACAATGCAATACACACCAACTACAAACTTTCATATATATATGCATCTTAGGGCCAAATCACTTTTATTTACATAATAAGATGGATTTCACAAGTCGGTATGACAAAAGGGCCAAGACTATAACTAAGCTCGGCTAAACTAAAAAAGAACCTGACTATATATCAAACATGTACATCTATCCATTAGCTAGTGTCGGCCATCCCAAAGAGTAGCAACCTCCACCAATCACACGCTCCTATCACACCCATCCTGGTGCATCGGCCGGTGGCGGCGGCAGCATCCCCATCATCCTCCCATCTCGGCGAACATGGACAGACAAAAACTCTTGTACTACAGGGCCATCAGGCAAGCCCACGTCATCCATGACCAAAACACGGAGGCAGATAAATACCAAACCATAAAGGTAATCCATAAAACGTACCACGCATGACAGGTACTAAAGGCATAGCTCAATCTGAAATATTGGTTCCCAAAGGGGTGAGTACAACCACTCAACAGTAAAGATCCATCAAACTACACAATGCATCAGGCAAGACAATCAAGATATCACAAGTAAAGCACATATCATCCATGCTATCAAGCATACAACACCATGCAGTCGTGCATATATCACCATGCAGTCATGCATATCTCACCATGCCATCGTGCATATACCCATGCACATGATTCAATTTCAGTATTTATCTTTCATGAGGATCTCATTATTTTTCTTCCAAGGACCAATGTTTGCATCCCTCATATATCGCTCGCACCCAACTTGGCATCGCGAGGGCCTCCGACACAAACCTCCGAGCATTTCGCACAAACCTTCGGGCATCTCGCATCCCAACTACCATCACAAGGAATCCCCCCGACATAAACCTCTAGGGCTTCCGGCACAAACCTCCGGGCATCCCGAAACTCCCGAGAACCTGCGGCACAAACCTCCTGTCATCCGGCACAAACCTCCAGGCATCTCGAAACTCCCGAGGCATCATCGGCTCACACCTCTGATGGTCTCGTTATTATCACAATATATAATCTCATATATGTCTCATTTTCATCATGGCATTTGATGCAACAATATCAAAGGTCTAACCCATCTTTGATGTCACATGATATGCCAAACATCACCATATATGCAGTATATATAACCACTCAAGACATCATATTTTGTAGAGCAGTCCATTTATTCTTGAAAATACAACAAATTTCGGATAAAGCAGAATGCACTTCTTTAATAAAAATTCTGGAAAAATTAGTAAACGATCTCAATAAATTCTGAAAATTTAACACGATGTGAAAAAGATCTAGAGGAAGATATTTCATGCAAAAAACCATGTCAAGAAAGTTCCACATCACTCACATAGATCCACACATCACAACAAAAGAAATTCTAGCACCGCTATTGCACAGTTTCGGAAATAATTTTGATTAAGCCTTTAAATGAACTCAGAAAATTATGAGATTTTAATATGTCATAGCTGAGATCTAGAGGCAAAATTTTTGTGCAGAAATAGAAGTCAGATTCGTGATAGATCAAAAGCTATAGTTGTCATACTTTTCATAATCCTCAGTGACGATTTCCAGATCTAACCATTTCACCGACCAATATTTATCCTTTCATTCTCAAATTTTAGTATTTTACTCCTCAAGACGTTTTCTACAACTCTTATCAAGAACACGAGATCAAATTCGGATTGGATGATTTCATAAAATCCACGGAATCACAACAGATCAACATAACAGTTTCCAGATCTAGCTTCTTCAAAGAAAAATGGTTTCACCGACCTATACTTGTTTGTTTCCTCTAAAATTTTTGATATGTTATTCTCCAAGAAGTCCTTTACAACTTTCATTAAGAAGTCAAAGTCAGATTTCGACTATAACATCGCATGCAACTCACGAAAACATCAAAGGTCAGACTGTTTTTCCCAGAAACAAATACTAGATTTGAACACAGCTCTTATAAGTTTGAAATTTCACACTTCATCCACATCCAAGATTCACTATTCATCACACACGAAACACAGCAAGCAAAGGGTAGATCAATGGACTCTACTTGCCTCTAATCCAAGCACAACACAGCAAGCAAACGACGGGGCAAAGCTGACTCGACGGCGGCGACTAGGCGGACGATCGGCAGCAACGGCCTCCTTCTTCCTCCTCTTCTCTCGCACGCTCGCTCTCCCTCTCTCTATTTCACTCTCTTTTTCTCTTGGACGGTCACTCTCTCTCTCTTTCCGCCCCTCCTCTCTTTCTTTCCCTTTCATCATTTGCAATCATTTGGTTTGCATGGCAAATGCCACTTGGCTCTAGAGGAAAGACACTTGGCAAGCTTCTCTTGCCACTTGGAGATTTAGCCATGCACATGATGGGCCTTCCTTTGGGCTGGGCCTCTCCGTCCATCCCTCTCTTCTCTTGGTCGATGGCAGCCCTTCCTCCTTTGGGCTTCTTGGGCCGGTCGAATGGTTGGGCTATGGGCTAGCTTGGTCCTTAAATATCCAACCCACCATCATTCCTAATAATCCACCTTAATTTCCTACTTATATAAATACCTAATGTCACTTATTCACTTGGCCATAAAACTTGCAACATAATTTAATAAATTCCAACTTATAAAACACATGGCCAAGAATAGAATTTTCCCATCAAATAATTATCCATTATAAGCTTGGCCTTAAACTTATTGCAAATCATAGATCAAATGGCTACAACATAACTTGATGGTACTTCCATCACCTATCCATGGCTCATAGCACATCTAGAGGTTGTCATGAAATTCTAGGATGCTACATCAGATTCATTAAACTCATAAGGATCATCAGTAGTGTCACAATTTTCCACGTCATATGAGTAAAACAGTTGCTCTTTGCCAACAATCTGTTGCACCTAATCTTTCTAGTCCTTTCAAGCATATTGGTAATTTCTACTCTACCAAGCTATTCATCTTCATGGTCCTTCCAAGCTTTACCAAACATCCCTGTTCTAGCCTTGTTCACCTCTCTAGGTCCATCCAATTGCTCACCCAATCTTTGTACTCCCATGCTATCCTGACAACCCCGTTCTTCTTGGCTTGTTCACCCTCGATCAAGGTCTTTCCATATGTTCACCTTATCTGAAGATCCTTCCAACTTGTAGACATCTTCATCACCTAATGCCTTGTTCACCTCAAACATCGGCAGAGCACTCAAGACAGTGGTAGAGCACTCCTCATATCAGTTCACCTTGTGCTGTTTATGACAACATCTGTATTTTGGCCTATGCATGTCACCTCGAGCGCGCACACATCCCTCGGTGATAGAAGCGTCACTGACCCAATCAAATCATGCACCATCAGAAAGGAAAGAAACAATTTCCAAACGACATTCCCAAGAAGCATCGCTGACCCAATCAAATCATGCACAATCAGAAATGAAATAAACAATTTCCAAACGACAAACAACTTGGGATAGAAAAGCATGATACAATTTCACAAAAACCACACTTTCATAAACAAACTAGGCTGTCTACAAAAAGATCGGCTTTCAAAAAGAAGTTGTCCTACAATTTATTAGTCGAACACTTTGCCGATCCTTCGGACCTCCAAGGGTTCCGGGGGCTTCGGGTCCTCCACAACCCCCATCGGGAGGGTCGGCTGTACCCTCACCTAGAGCGGTGTTGACCGCAACAGCGGGGATATCAAAACCCTGAAGGGGACCTTTCTTATACCCATTGAGCCCATGGCGAAACCACGCCCTGAATCGATGAGGTACCCTGTGAGGTAGGCCATCATCGACCCAGATAGTGGTCACAATAAGCTCATGGATCTAGTGACTCCCGGGGATAGGGACGTCTATACTCCACTCAGTAAGCCCCCAAGGCTATCTAAACTAAACCAGAGGGACCGCCATCTAAGGACCTAAAAAGGTTAAGCCCAAGACGGGGTTAGACAACGTCTCAGCAAGTCTACTCCCTAAACCCCGATTAGGAAGGAAAATAAGCCTAGAGGCAGTCTAACCACACATCAGAGAAGACTTACCTTGCCTCAGTTTCTCCTTGCACGTCTGTACAGTTCATATACTCAATGCATATAATAGATGTGCACATCAATTGGAACATCTCAATCACATCTCAATCAATCATAGGGGTCCCGATTATAAGGCCAAATCGTTATGACACGTCTTATACCATGCCACACAATTTTATCCCATAATCCGGTGTGTTTATCTCAATCAATCATGCGTTACAATTGATTACTGCCCGTACAGGCACAATCTACCGACACACATTGGTCTTCTGAAGTAGCCAGGCCTTGTCTCATTCCTTGAGCATGACAACATCCATCAACACACATCGACGACTGCATTCTTGAAGGAGCATCGGTCCAGAATTTACTACAATCGACATCCGTTGTCTAGGGGCATCCCATATAGGGGCAACGTCCATCCGACGCACATCGGGGACGGGTTCTTATAATCATCACATGATCAGTCAATCCCAGCCAAGGATATTGTACTTTGCACGCACAAGTCTCAATTAGATAATGTGCTTGGCCTATTTTCTTCGTATAAAAAACACCCGACAAAAAATAATCATGTGTGGGTACACAGTTAGATCGAACCTTAAAAATTGATATTATTCCTTTTAAAATCCAACTATTTGATATAGTATTTAAAAGCATTTTCGGTGTCAAAACCTGACACTAGGTATTTTCTAATTAAATACCAAAATTTCACAATTTTGAAATAAATACTCAAAATTGACAATCATCACTCAATTGAAAAATTTAACGATCAATTGCATAAATTAATCACACCACGACAATTAGCACGAAATTCCTACCACGAGCTATTCCATTATAATTTTCGAAAAATGATAAATAATTAAATAAATTGCAAAATTAATTCAATAAATGCATACATAGGCCGAAAATGCTAATTTAACCACCTAAACGGGTCTAAAAAAATAATGTACCTATCCACATAAATAGTACAGTCTATTTAGCCCTTAACTAATCTAATATAACAACCTAACAATCCTAATTAATCAACTAAATCACTAATTGCATCTATCTAACCATCTAAGCCATACTTAGCCTAATCTAATTAACCCTTAAGCATAATTAACCTCCTGAGCAAGGTTTAGTGAGTAAACTCACCGGTTTTGTGGGCTGATGAGTTCACGGCGACGGCGACGCCAAGGCGGGCAAGACCCAAGCCTAGAGCGACACCAACGGAGGTCCGGATGGGCCCGGAAAAAGCTCCCAAAGCTCATAGCTTGGTGAGGTTCGGTTCTGAGTTGGGCCAAAAAGGGCTAAATCAAAGGGAGTCGAGGCTAGAATAGCGAGGAGACGGGTGGCGGACGGCAGTGGCGGACCAGGCGAAGGGCAACGACTGGTCCAGGCAGCTTGAAGGCAGTGAGCGGTGGCTGGCACGGCTTCGACGGCTGGACGACGGTGCATGAGACGCACGGATGAGTGGGACGCGAGTAGAGGCAACAAATGGCGCTGGCAAGCTCGGGCGTCAACGATGGCATTTGGACGGCTTAAGGCGGCAATCGACGGTGGCTACTGGCTCTTGGCTGGCTTCCTCTGGTTTTCTTGAACTCAAATAACATCAACAATGGGGAAAGTAAGCCAAGGAAAAATAAGAAGAGAGTTGTAGCTAGTGGGGGACCCAAATGGCCTCAAAGTCTCCCTAAAATATCTCAAACCATCATTGGCTTTCAATTTCTAAAATAAATCATGACATGCTAGAACTTTCGATTTCTGAAATCAGATTCAATTTCTCGGTTAATTTCAACCGGACACGATTTTGGCGTGACCTAATAAATTTTCCTTTAGGTCTTGGAATTAGCTCCCATACATCGTTGATGCTGAATTGTCTGAGTTCTTCCTACATAGCTTCTGTGATATCCTGAAATTCAAACCCTTCGAGGATAGAATGAATGTGAATTTTGTCAATGCATTGTTAATTAATCTCACTCGGAATTAATCACTCCTGAGACACTGACCTTGAGGGGAATGGCTAATGAGGACAGAACTCGTGCAACTATATAACTTGACCTGGGAAAATGACTTGATCGTGAGACTGGGTGAGGATGATCCTATAGAAAGGCAGGCCGATTTCAAGGATGACTACAAGTTGATTCGTGCACAGAACATAATGGAACAACGAGTGATTCTATTTACTATTATCGACCCCGCGAACGACTTTAGGTCGATCCTCGGTAATCGTGTACTTTGAAATAAGAATCTATCCTCTGCAATTTCATGTAGTCAAAGACGTCCATGTGTCAAGATGTCTTGAACATGGTTTGGCACGAGTCAATTACGAGTGAATCCTCGAAGCTGCTTGTCAGTCTGAGTTGTACCCAAAATCGCATTAGGGCAAAATTGATAGGAAATGAGAACCCAAGATTCAACTTCGAATTATCGGGAACGTCCGTGATGGACTTCAGTTGTTGCTACCTCGACAGTTGACAATGCCAGTTAAGCTAAGTATTTGGAAATGGGATTTTCAGATCGAGGAAACGAGCCCATGATGACGTGGGCCGGGCTAGGCAAGCGTGGGCCTTAGGCCCAAGGTAGGACAGCCCATGGTAGGCCCAAGACAAGCAAGTGAGCCCATTAGGCCCAACCCACCATTTTCCCTTTTCAAGCCCATTAATTAACCTTAAGCCCATTTGAGCCCAATCAATTCCTGAGCATGTTCCTATTCATCTCCAAGCTCATTTCTTAAGCTTGCCCATCAATTTCGACCCAAGGGCAGATTGGGAATTTGTGCAAGGTGGAAATCACCATTTTGCCCCTAAAAGCAAGTGGATAAAGGCTAAGGAAGAGAGAGAAGATGAGGTCATGTGCATGGGGATTTGGGGCACGCTTTATGGGGCTTTGATGGGAGCCTTGACAGCCCTCATTTCACTTTCTCTGTCCCCTCTTCAGCCTCTCTCGATTGACCTCTCTCTCTCTCTCCTCATTTTCCCTTTCTTCTTCCTTCTGCTCCAGCAAACCTTCTTGGGAAATCAGGAGTTGATTGTTGGCTTCCCATGCGACTCAACGCCCAAGCCACCCATCACCGTGCATAGGAAACCCATACCGTCCAACGGCAGTCTGACCGCCTGGCCCTATTCTGCTCTAGCTAACCTTCTTGCGAAACTCAAGTCGTTCGTTGCTTTCTCGTGAGAATCAACCTTCGTGCCACCCACCATCGCACTCATAAGGTCTAAACCGTTCAGGAGGACTCGGCCGCTCGCCGAACGGAGCCGTCGGCCGATCCATACGCCGGCCGGAAGAAACCAATCGCCAGTTCGTCGGTTCGCTTGCAGCCTGCACTATTTCGCAATTTCCGCCATTTTTCTCCCATTCTAACCCTTCCTTCACCCATCCCAGCCACCAACAAGTCCCCCTTGACCCCTAGGTGCCGCCAGTTGCCGATCAACCCCTTGCCGAAGCTCTGATCAGCCGCCCAACTCCGTTTCTCCTCCAGCAAGTCAGTTTTCCAAAATTTGAGAGGGAGGCAGAGGTTGTGGTTGTTGTTCTAGCCCCGAGACTGTCTTGGATTGTTGTGGTTGAGGTCCCAGTGCGTAGCCTTGATCGTTGCTATCGCGTCCGTGTCTCAGGCCCGTTTAACAGGTGAGTTTAGCTCCTAATCCTTTGATTAGTGCGTAAACTTGCTTAGGGTTGGTTTAATTAGTGTTGATTCTAGCTTAGGAGGTTTAATTAAGTTATATTAGTCCTACAATAGGCGATTAGATTAATGGTTAAGATTAGATTAGTTTAATCTTGCTTTATTTACTTAATGTGGCTTATGTGGTTAATTAAACATGTTTGGCTCTAATTGATTGGTTGTTTACTTTAATTAATGTTTTTAATGATTTTTGGATTGAATTTATTAGTTATTAAATTATGAAATTATATTGTTCATGACATTGTTCACAAGTTACTGTTCGCGTGCAATGTTCACAAGTTATTGTTCACATCCACTGTTCACGCCAACTGTTCACTCGAGAGTGAAAAGTTGTCTAAATTCGTGTATTTTAATCTAATGAAGTGAATGAGTGTACAAATGCATTGGCATCCGCATGACTCAAGTGATTTCTAGAAAAAGGGAATAATGGATTGTCCGAGGGACATTGGAGGTGGACCACTTTCACGAGAGAAGGAATTGAGGAGGTACGTTTGCGTGATCAAATGTTGGACTACCACCGAACAGGAGTTTGGCGGCGATACCCGGCGGGACTCTAGACTAATGTCTCTCTTTGGGATACCATCTAAACGGGAGTGTTAGATGAAGTCGTGCCCGACGGGATAGGACAAAGCTTGATCTTTTTATCAGTAGCCCGATGAGAGTCGAATGATTGCTGACTAGAAAGTTAGCCATGGCCAAGAGGTCATATTTAACCGGATTGTTGAAGGGGAAGTTAGCTGTATCGTCAACTAGGAGTTGACTGTGGCCAATGGGCCATAAGAACAAGAACACAAGTGAGTGTTTTAATGGTTGGGCCTTATTATGGGGTAAAATTATATGGCGCGGTATGAGACGTGTCATAATGATTTTACCTTATAATCAGGACCTGTGTGAGCGAGGGATGCATGATAGGTGGCGTGCTATTGTGCATGAGCATATGAGGATCATGGCATCATTGGTTTTGACTATGCATGAGTTGAGCACATTGTTTATGACACGCACGCATGAATTGATAATGTGCAGGGTATGGTAATGGCTAGGTGAGATCGCTTGTGATGCGACTCGTATGTGATTGATGAACTGCATCATCTAATGGTCATGTGCATTGCATGTATTATGCTGAGATTCAACATGTAGGGTATGGCATACCGAGTCAGGTTGCATGCGAACCGACTATTGTTTGTTTGTTGTTAGTTGTGGGCCTTTGGTTGTTTGTGGGGTTGTTCTGAAGAGATACCTTGAGTTGAGTTGATGTCCTAATCGGGGGCTTAAGGGAGGACTTGCTGAGATTTTAATCTCACTGGTTATTGTATAACCATTTTCAGGTCACTAGTATGAAGAACCTGGAGCTTGAGGTGAAAGGGTCAAAGGCATGGATGGCTCAGTAGTTCTTATTGGAGATAGATCTCCTGTACTTGGACCTTAGAGATGGCCTCTGTTTATAAATTGGTTTCTTTATGAAAGTGTGGCTTGTAATGAATTGTTGTCCTGCTTTTCTATCCCATGTATGTTGTTGTCAAGGGATTAGTTATTTCACTTCCACATGTGCAATGAAATAAAAAAGGTCGATGACGAGTCTTGGGAACGTCGCAAAATTATATCAACCATCGAGGGATGTACGTGCGCTCGAGGTTCGGGGCATGACAGCTTCTATCCAGCTTTCATCAGACAAAGCTTCATCTACACCTTTTGGTTCTATCTCAGAAACAAGTGCTAGAGTACTGGACTCTTCTTTTCCTCTAGATCTGGTGCGGATTCCTTCATCAATGTTGCCAATGATGAGTTCTTTGGGATGACTTGACTTGTGCTTCTAGTTGTTGTTTGGTCTGAGAGTCTGTTGATCCTCTGCTTCGTTTGAATCTTCACGTTTTGCTTATTGTTGTTTTCCAGAAGTTTGATCCTCTTCAGGGAAAGTAGACTTTATTAAGTTTAGAGCAGGTTCAGACTCTTCAAGTTGAGTCTAATTTGGTTGATTCTTCCACAGATTGAGTCTTCTTGTTAAAGACCCTGTAGCCTTTGTTTGAAGTCAAACAACCTAGAAAGATTCATTCGTTCGATTTCTCCTTGAACTTTCCAGATCGATCATTTGCATTCTTTAGAATAAAAACATTTACACCCAAAAATATGAAAACAGGAAACATTTGGCTTTTTTCCTTTATACACTTCATAAGTAGTTTTCTCTATAATAGGCCTCATGAATACTCTGTTGATAATATAGCAAGTTGTGAAAACTGTTTCTACCAAAAATTGAGAGGATATTTTGCTCTCTATCAAGAGAGTTTTGGGTATCTCTTGTAAGGATCTATTCTTCCTCTCCACAACCCCATTTTGTTCTTCAGTGTATGGAGAAGAGAAAACATATTGAAAACCTGATTCATCACAGAACTTAGCAAAGTCTTGATTCTCAAACTTACCTCCATTGTCAGTTCGTATGCTCAAAATATTATAACTCTTTTCATTCGGAATCTTCTTGGCAAACTTCGAGAAATAAGAGAATGTTTCAGACTTACTTGCCAGAAAGTATACCCAAGTAAAGCGAGAGTAATTATCAACGATTACTAGGCAATATTTCTTTCCACCAATACTCTAAGTTATGGTTGGTCCAAAAAGGTCCATATGAAGAAGCTGCATAGCTCAGTTGGTAGAGACTTGATTCACAGGTTTAAAGGAACTTCTGACTTGTTTTCCAAAGACATAGGGGGTGCATAACTCATTCTTCTGGTAAGCCAGATTAGGAAGGCCTCGAATAAGCTTCTTAGAAGAAATCTTGGCAATCTGCTTCATGTTAACATGACCAAACTTCCAATGCTAGATATTGGCTTCATCTAGAATAGAAATAAGGCACTGAGAACTTTCTGACTTTACATCCAAAAGGTATATGTCGCCATGCCTTCGACCAGTAAATGACTGAGAGAAGCCTTGACTCATTCCAGAACAAATGCCTTCTTGGAAGTTTATTTCAAAACCAGTATCGCAAAGCTGACTTATGCTCAATAGATTGTAGTTCAAAACTTCCACCAAGGAAACGTTGTTGATAGTCAGGTTACCAATCTTCATAGTTCCACATCCTACACTTTTTCCTTTGCTATTTCCTCCAAAAGATACTTTTCCACCATTTAGTCTAACAAGCTTTATAAAGTAGCTTGAGTCTCTTGTCATATGCCTTGAACAACCACTATCCAAATACCATTTGATCTTCTTTTTTATAGTAACTTGTGATGAAAAGAAAAACTCAAACTTTCTTTGGTACCCAGATTTTCTTGGGTGTAGGAGAGTTAGTATTAAAAACAATCTTAGCCCAATCCTTCTTAACTGGTCTCCAAACCTTGAGACATTCTTTCTCGAAATATTCTGAGCTGTTACACTTCGAACATCCGAGTGCATTTCGGCTAACAGGTTTTACAAAAACTTTTTGAAAATGATTTTTGTAAAATGCCTTTACAGGTCTTTGTTTAATTATTTCTATTATTTGGGAAAATCAATTAATGGAACAGTTTCCGAAGTCATACCAAAACCAGATTTGTTAAAGTAGGATATTTAAGCTAAAAGAATTTTCTCCAGTTTCTCAGATTCTTTTGAAAATCTTTTTGTTATATTTGAAATATCACTATTCAAAAAAGTATTTTCCTTTGCAAGAGAATCAATTTTTTTTTTCAAATTATCAAAACTTGTTTTCATACTTTCAAATTTTTCTTTCCAAGAAACTTCCTGTTGCTTGAGCTTTAGAATTCTCCCTTTTTAGTTCAGAAATCATTTTAAGAGAGGTTTTGAGATTAAGACCAAGTTCATCTATGTATTTAGAGACTTCGACACGGATTTTTAATTCACTTACCTCAATTTCTTTGTCAGAGTCTAAATCAGAGTCTATTTCTAATTTTGAGTCTGAGTCGGAATGAGTCATCAGACATATGTTGGCATATTCTTCTTTGCTTTCCTCACACTTGGTGTCACTCCAAGTTTTAGCTTTGAGAGCCTTTTTGTACTTCTCAGTTTTTTCTTTATTCTTCTTCAACAAATGACAATGAGGTCTAATATGCCCATTTTTCTTGCATTTGAAGCATATCACATCTTTGCTGGTTTCATTATCTTCAATCGGATTCAAAGCATATCACATCTTTGCTAGTTTCATTGTCTTCAGTCGGTCTTTTCTAGAAATTTTGCGTGCTCTACTTCTTCCAGTTGAATCTTCTTCCCTTTCTATTCAGCTTTCTGAGTCTCTTAATCATAAGCGCTAGCTCCTCATCGTCTATAACATCATATGAATTTGTATCATCAAAATTAATGTTAGATTTTAAAGCAATTAACTTTTGACCTTTAGGATCTTCTTCATCATTTATCTGCTCCACTTCGTATGATTGAAGCGTGCCTATCAATTCATCAACTAAAAGAGGCATGATCCTTTGTGTTTCTCTAATTGAAGTCTTCACATGATTCCAATCTTTCGAAAACCCACGCAACAGTTTGTTGACTTTTATTGGTCCTGAGATTTATTGTCCTTGATAAGCCAAGCCATTCACAATCTATATGAAGCAACTGAACATATCAGTAATAGATTCTCCAGGCTTCATTCTAAAGGCTTCATACTATCCAAGCAGAATGTTTATTTTGGTTTCTTTCACATGGTCTGTCCTTTCATAGGTAACATGTAATTTGTCCCAAACTTCTTTTGCTGTTTCACAAGAAGAAATTCGGCTATACTCAATGGGAGATAAGGCACCGTATAAAGAGTAGATTGCTTTCACGTCAAGAGCTTGTCTCTTAGTAAATTCAACTCGTGTTGCTTCGTCAGCATCAATAACTTATTTCCCTCGATCTGAAGGTGATGTTGCTTTAGGGTTGATGCCTTTTTCTACAACATCCCACCCTAGAGGATCTCTGGATTTGAGAAATGCCTTCATCTTGTTTTTCCATACATTGTACTCCTTTCCATCGAAGTAAGAAGATTTGGTGTTGCTCTGATCTTCAACCAAACTTAGAGCCAAAATACTGGCCATAGAGGATTTTTAGCTTAGAAGTAAAACACTTCAATAATTAAACACGCATGCTCTAATACCAATTGTAAGTGCTAGTATAAACACCTAGAGTGGGGTGAATAGGTGTGAAGATAAATTTCGAAAAGAGTAATAAAAATATTTTGCTTTTGAAACTGAGTCTGAAGAATAACAGACTTTGAGCGAGTTTAGACTTTAACTATAAACAGAACTACAAAAAAAGTAAAGGAGTTTAGGGAAGAGAAGAAGAACATAGAATTTATAGTTGTTCGGCTTCGATCAAGCCTACGTCCACTCTCCCACGCTGACAGCCTCCTGGCTGGTTTCCACGAAGAATCAAAAGAGAATTTACAATATGTAATCTCAACTTACAATGAAGAGTCTCTATTGCTCTCTCCCTTTTGAGTACAACTTTGTGCTTAGTATAAGAAGTAACAAGAGAATGGGAAGTTTCAGACTTTGGAATTTCTCTTTCACGCACTCTATCGAACAATTGGAGTCTTCCTTAAATACTCCTTCATGCCTTCTCAACCATTGGCACTTTCCGAAAGAATTCTTCCAATCAACCCGTTGGACAGAATGAATGAAGGAGATCTCGAGTCGTTTGAAGATTGTGATGAAAGCCCATTAATACTGTTCACCCACACAATCAGGATCTTAGTTTCCATAAGTAGATTCTTTCCAAATTTATTTGCCTTATAAAAATATTTGATGTATCTAAATTGATTCCAATAAAGATGATTAATCTTGTAGGTGATATTTCCAACTAGAAGACCATATATAATCCATACGAACCAAACCCTTAAAGAAAGAAAGATAATCCTGCATCCGAATAAGTCTTCATTCTTCATTTGCATTCAGTCTAGAATTTGTCAGAGTGAGCAGACTTTTGATGTCAAATAGATTTTGACACAAAAGTCTGGAAGTCTTCAAACTTTGACACAAAAGTCTATAAGTCTTCAGACTTTGACATAGAAGTTTGGAAATATTTAGAATAGCATGTAGATAAGTCTTGTGAGTTTCAAAACATCAACGGCATTTTCTCCAACAAAGAGGACTCATGGAAGCTCGTCTAGGGATGCGTGGAGGGATGTGTTTGACATCCCAGATTTCCAACCCTGTTTTCTACTGAATTAATTGGGCATTTCATTGACGCGCCTATAGGGTTGGTCTTAGAGCTGATCACTCTCGAGAAAACTAGACTAGCTAGGGAATCTATTAAGGACTTTAAGGCAAATAGACTTGAGAATTCGACTAGGAATCGGCTTCTCAACTATGCTCATCTTTAGAGACCATTACGGCACAGTTAAAAATCTATAGGAGATCAGAGATAGGTCGGTTCGACTGAGACGTGTGGCCGATTGTGGGTGACTCCACTAAATTGGAAAATTCTTGTCGACCGGCACTAGGTTGATTTTACTGTCATTTTGGTACCTTGTGTCCATATTTGAATCATCGAGATTTTCATGACAACCGAGAGTTATCAATGTGTCGAGTGAGTTCATTGTGACTCAAATAAAATCGACCACGGGTCATTTGCTCTAAAAAGTTCTGAAAACTACCCGGTAGTTTAGATTATGCTAAAAACGTGCCGAATGAAAATTAATCGCCAACTCAAGTCCAATTTCATAAATTGAAGATTCTATCATGTCACAATAAATTCTATGACCCATGACTCAGTCTTAGAAGATTTTTCTGACAATCGAGACTTTTTGGGAAAAAGTCAGTTTAGGATCGTTTTATGCAGAAAAGGCCGAGTAGTGTTTTTGATTTCAAATTTGAGATGCAAGAGGGATTCTTGGGTGAGGAAAATTATCAATTGAAGCATTGGGATGTCACTTTATTTTATGGAGGCTAAATGGGATTGATTTGAGAAGGAATAAGTGTGGCATCCAAGAATTTAGTCGACCTTCGAATATACGATGGCCCATAACTAGGTGATGGAATTATCATCGGACAATATCATTGGAATTACAACGAACATTGCCTTGTTATCGCCATTGGACCGATGGGTCACGGTTAGAAGTGATTCAATCATTGAGTAAGTCATAGTCCCATCCCTGCATGCTATCACCAATGAAACCGAGAATACTCTATACATGTATGGAAATTCAAGGACCAATCTTTGGAAAATTTGAGGCCATGTATTTAGGGACCATACGGCTTTAAAGAAAATAAACATAAAAAATAATTTGCTGACTCAATTAACCCAAGCTTCCCTTAATTGTCGTCGAAATGGGGTCAATGAGTTCTAAAATCCTTGACCGAAAGAAGACCAGCAATGGCCACGTTGCTTCCTCATGCAGCTGCCTCGTGCCTCCAAGTGGCGAGAATAAATTTCCACACTCCCTCCACTTGTCCACTAATGCTGCAGCCCCCAACGATCAACATGCAAATGATTAGTTAGTGAAATGATTTGAGGAAAAAGGAGTGGATTAGTTGAGAGAGAGAGAGAGAGAGAGAGAGAGAGAGAGAGAGAGAGAGAGAGAGAGAGAGAGAGAGAGAGAGAGAGAGAGAGAGAGAGACTTACTGAACAAGTGAGCGAGAGAGTGAGACTTACCGAACAAGTGAGCGAGAGAGTGAGATACCGAGTGAGAGGGTGAACGGCGAGAGGAGAAGAGGAGAGAAGGATTGTCCTCAGCTGTGCACGCATATTGCCGCGGATTGTCCTCAGCTGTGCACGCATATTGCCGCCTGTCGACGCTGCCGTTGAGTCGCGCACGAGGTCCCGAGGTTCCTGTTTTGTTTGCCGATCAAGCTTAGGAGTGAGGCAAGTAGAAGTTCATTAATCTATGTTATGAATGATGTGATTATCTGGTGAAGTACAAGTAGACTTCAGGAAATGCAGAGCAGAATTATTTCTATGGTGAATTAGAAGTTCATTAATCTTTTGGATGATTGAGATGAATTAGAACCATTAGATTGAGGAAGAGCAGAATTATTTCTATGGTGTTTCGGTTTTGCTGAAGTAGGGATTGAAAGATCTACTCATTGTGAAATTTTGAAATGAAATAGCTACGGTATAGGCATGGGATCCTATTGGGTCCGTGGTGTTTGAATTTGATCTAGTGAAACTCGGCAGTTTTGTAGATTTTCTAGGGATAATCCTAGTGCGATTTTGGCCCCGACTTCTTCATGAATGTCATAAAGGAATTTTTAAACTATAACATATAATTTTTCTAAGATTTTTTGAAATCTATATAGCGGCATAAGTTTCTGTTAATGAACGGTGTTTTCTTCTAGTGTGTAAATTCAGTGATATAGGAAATCTGAACCCAACTTGCGTGATTTATTATTCTTTATACACAACGAATCTGACTTAGTGTCATTCACGAAATTTCTTCCTTTAGATCTCATCTATAACATACCAAAATTTTAGAATTTTCTGAGTTCTGAGTTCATTTAGGGGTTATTCCAAAAATTTTATTAAAACTGTGCATTCTAATTTTTTTAGCTGTTTTAATTCGAATTTGCCCAACTTGCTTCAAAAGGTGAATGCATCTTGAGTTGTTATTGGACATGATGGTTTTTGGCATTCGGCATATCATTCAACACCGAAGATTTTCAATGAAACTCATGTGATTACCAATGTCATAGCATTGAACATGTTTTTGGAAAATTAAGATGTTAATGTTGCCATTGGACCCTCGGGTCAACGATGCCCCGGGAGTCGGGAGGCCCGAAGGCTCGAGTGAGTCGATGTCCTTTGAATGCTTGGGGTCCGTAGTGCCCCAGACGTTTTCCCCGGGAGCATCGAGATGCTCGGTTGTATGCTTATTGGTACGTAAATCCGGAGGGTCGGGGTAACCATTTTCATGGCACGCCCTGAAGGTTCCTCATGATGCCAAGTGGGGTGCGAGATGCTTGGAGGTGTGACGTAACACGCTCCGGATGCCCAATGATTGAAAACCGGAGGCTTTCGCGATGCCAGGATTGGGTGCGAAATCCCATAGGGACGCAAACATTGGTCCTCTAGAGGGATAAAACCGTTTGAATGATTAAAATTGATGATTATATTAAGTGTGAGTGTGGTCTGGTTGTGGGACTAAACTGTATGGCATGGAATGGGACGTGTCATAACAGTTTGGCCTTATGATCGGGACTTGTGTGATTGAGCATGATGCATCTTATTTGCTGGAACTGCACTAGTCATTGTGTTGAAGAGTTATATGGTTTAGATGCATACTCATTCATTGATTGCCTATCTTGTCTATCATGCATGAATCTAGATATTGATGGTACTGCACGATATAGCTTAATGAATCTTTTACTGCTGAGTGGTTGTACTCACCCCGTTTGGGGACTAACATTTCAGACTAGAAGATATGCCTCTGCTTCCAGTCACCCCCGGCACATTCTATGGCATACCGGTCGACATTGAGTGTTAGTGTATAGAGCACCATCATCTTGAGATACAAGGGTTGGTCTTTATTCAAGTGCGAGTGCTGGTTTTGTATGATATTGGTTCTCCCACCGACCCAGTAATTCAGGAGTTTCTGACTGTGTTCGTCCGCCATGATGGGAATACGCTAGGGCCATTGCCACCGCCGCCAGCTGATGGATCAGACTGGGTGTGACCGAGAGTGATGGTCAGCAGATGAAGCGTTTTTGGAACGCCAACACTGACTGATGGGCCTATGTACATGGTTGTTAAAGAGTCGTGTACCCTTTTGAAAATAGCCGAGGTTAGAAAAATCTTGGCATTTTGATGTACCAACCAAAGATGTCCATCAAGTTTATGTAAATAAAAGTGTTCGGCTTTAACTTATAAAAGCTTTAGTTGGTGTGCATTGTTTCTGAATATGGGATAAGGAGATGTTGGATATGCTTCCGCTATATGAACTGCGCAGGGACTTATAGAAAGAACATGAACCCCCAGGATCTATGGTATCAGAGTAATGGACCTTCAGGATGAGTGGAAGGTATCTGTGGTGACCCCAACGGATCGGGGGCCGTTTAGGGGGTGCCACAATAAGAGACCAAGTGAAGCCAACTCTCCCAAAATTCATGTGCCCCCTTCCCCCTAGCCATTTTGGACCATTTGAGAGGTTGTGAGAGGTGTGTTGGTGGCCATTTGATAGTGAAGGATTGCTAGCTTAATGATGCATGTTACGCGTTTGGTTAGTATAATTAGTAAGTAGAGACGTACTAGTATTTATTGAATGCTTCTCGAGATTTTTCCCGATCTGTTTTGGCATCCAATTAGGCATTATGGGCCTAAATTGGATTTTTAGTGTTTATTTATTAACTTTCGAAATTAATTAATTGTTTATTTATTTTCCGAAAATTAGGGCAGAGATGGCCGACGACTGAAATTTTATGCTGATTGTCGTGGCATAGTCCATTTATTTAATTGAGCTTTATTTTGTGCTAAAATGAATTATCTGTGAATTTGGGAATTATTCATAAATTAAATAATTTTTGTTATCAATTGAAAAATAACCAGGCATTGGTTGATAATACCAAAATGTTTTAGTGGACTACAAAAAATATGGGAGTTATGGAAAGGAAAATATTATATTTTGGCTAAGGCCAACCGTGTGCCCACGCACGATATTTTATCGGGTATGATAAAAGATGAGAAGAAATGCTGTGTGACGTGGCTCGGTTACTAGATAGGTTGCCTTGGCGTATAGGATGCCTTAGAGAATACACGTGAATTGTTGAATATATATCACCGAGAAAAGCAGGTGGCTCGGTTGTTAGTACGTTAACTTGGCGAATAAGTCGCCTTAGAGAATGCACGTGGATCGGTGATCTAGTATATCGCCTTAGAGAATGCATGTGGCTTGGTAATTAGTACATCACCTTGGAGAATAAGTCCCCTTAGAGAATGTATGTGGCTCGGTAATTAGTACATCACCTTGGAGAATAGGTCCCCTTAGAGGATGCACGTGGCTCGATGATCTGGTATATCACCTTAGAGAATGCATGTGACTCGGTAATTAGTACATCACCTTGGCGAATAAGTCGCCTTAGAGAATGCATGGGGCTCGGTGATTAGTACGTCGCCTTGGTGATTATGGCACCTTAGAAAATGCACGTGGCTCGGTGATTAAGTACATCGCCTTGGCGAATTGGTCGCCTTAGAGAATGCAAGTGACTCGGTGACTAGGTATATTATACTAGAAATTGTATAGTATGGATGAAAATGACCGATGAATGGTCCGATTGACATGTAATTGACTAGGTCGATTGATCAAGATATCGATCTGTAATATTACGATTGGGTGCCTATTAAACTGTGCTAATACGCAGGTGGAATCTGAGACTAATGTAAGTCCTTCGACCCGTGTGTGCATAGGCAGCCCGTAGTGTATTGGTTTACTAATCCAATCTTAGGGGATAGAACTTGCTGAGACGTGGTCTCAATGGTTATTGTATAACCATTTTAGGCCCATAGATAGCAACACCTCCACCTCCCCGTCCTCCTATGCATTTTGGTATACTAGAAGAGGTCATAGAGATAGAGACTCACTTCCCAATACATCCCCACCCGGAAGGGCTAGAGTACGTCCTAGTTCAGTCGACCATTTGGGTTGACGTGAGAAAAGATGCCCTGAGGCCCCACAAGTATCGATTATGGTGTCATGAGTATTATGACGGGCGAAGAGTGGGTGCCATGCCAGAAGGTGATGTGCCTATGTTCGTTCTGGAAGAAGCGTTTGGGAAGGGGACGGCTGATCATAAGGATGGGTCAATAGTGGATGCCAAAGACCCTAAGCTCGAGAGTGATCATGACTACCCCTAGCCATTAGTAGTAGGATCCAATTGAAGCATGCCAGAAGAAGGGGAGATAGTCGAGCCAAAGGAGGGACATGAGGATGGGAATGGCCAGAGGTAGAACTTGCAGAAGATGAACCTAAGGGCGAAGCTGAGGTGAATTTTGAGGAAGAGGCGCTCGAGGACAAAGCTGAAGAAGAAGAAGAATCTGGAGGTGAGGATGATTCCGAGGAGGATCCTGAGTACGACTCGGATGAGGACTGAGATCCCATCCTGTTTGCAAACCTAGGCTGAGAACTGATGTGTGATAGTTCAGCCTTTAACGAATAGTATTTTATTATATACTATGTGGTTTGCCTTGTATAAAAGTGTGGTTATGGTTTTCAGATGTGAAAAGATGGCCCTTCTTTTCTATCCCATTGTTTTATTATATGGGGATTATCTTATGCTTCCGCATGTATATTAAAATAAATGGGTCGACGATGCGTCCTGGGACGTCAATATTAATCGAACAAGTGAGGGATGGACACACGTTCGAGGATTGGGGTGTGACATCTCGTTTAAGTGGTATCAGAGCGAAGTTCAAGGTTGGAGTGATAAGTAGCGATGGGTCTTGGGATAGTAGTAAGAATGGCCTTTAAATTCATGTCAGTGCATGTCTGTGTTAGCTGGATGCTAGAATTGCTTGTTATTTGGATCGCTTTATTTCTAATTCGATGTTGAATTAGAAGCAGGTGTTAGTAGATTAAAGCTACACCATGAACGATCAGGAGCCGAGAACTCTTGCTAAGAGGGCCAGTAGGGCCATGACTCGGGGTAGAATGCCAACCAGGATCGGTGCCTGAGGAGGCCATGGTAAAACACTAGCTATGGCTAACGCTAGTGGCGAAGCACCACCTCCCATTGGTGCTGGGGTAGCAAACCCCGGAGATCCCAGAGTGGATGGGATTCTACAATCGTTGTAAGCAATGAGGTCTTCATTAGGCAACGGGCCCAAAATCAAGCCGTCATTGTTGAAGCCACCGCATATGTTGTCACTACTACTGCCGTTGCCGCCACTGCTGAGGCCGCTCCCGCCGCAGCACCTGCCGCTGCACCTGCCACTGTAACTGTTGGAGGTCCACCTAGAATTGTGGTTGCTGAAAGACCAACTAACAAGTTGGTGAAGCAATTCTTAAAATTGCACCCACCTCAGTTTACTAGGATAGGAGACCCCGAAGTTGCTGCCTTATGGGTTCAGAAATTGGAGAAAGCTTCGACACTACTGAGGTGCAATGAAATTGAGAAAGTAATTCTCATAACTTACTAGCTGGAGGGAGTTGCAAATACCCGGTGGAGGACTACCCATGGAGCATTATTTCTGGAAGGTGTCGTCCCAGAATGGAATGCCTTTTTTAGAAGCCTTCAATGACAAGTACTTCTCCAAGATGACCAAAGAGGTGAAAATGGAACAATTTCAACGTCTTCGCCAAGGTTCCCTGATTGTCGATCAATATGAGGTGAAGTTCGCTGAACTTTCGCAATATGCTCTAGAACTAATTGAGAACCTTGTAAACTGAGCGATAAGGTTTAGGGATGGATTCAGACCAGATTTGAGAAGTACGCTAGTCCTTCTGGATCTGAAGACTTGCAACGATCTTTATGGGAGAGCCCAGAAGATCAAGAAAGATCATAACGAAAGGGCCACTGCATTTGGATCGTGGTTTGGCTCCAGCAGAGAAGCAATCCAACAGGGAAAGAGGCCCATAAGCAGAGGTAGATCTCATGTCCCACCCAGCAAGAGGAGTGGATTTAGTAGACCCACGCCTAGTAGGAATGATGGATGTCACTTTTGTGGAAGGCGATATGGGTCAGCTCCATGCCCAGCTAGGTCGGGAGCATGTTTTTAATGTGGTCAGTAGGGCCACCTAGCTAGAAATTGTCCTAGAAAGCCAAGAGGACAACCGTAGTTGTTGTCGCCGCCGCCAACGGGACAATTGAGAGGGTCTGCCCCTCAGAACGTGCCACATGGAGGACAGCTGAGACCTCCAGTTCATGGCATAATATATGCTATTACACAGGGTCAGGCAGAAACTGCACCTGACGTGATCACAGGTATGGTTTTGCTGAACAACCAACCTGCTTATGCTTTATTCGACTTAGGAGCAACTCATTCCTTTATTATTGAACAGTATGTTAAGTTGTTAGGATTAAGTCCTATATTACTGGATTCGACAGTTTGCATATCTACATCATTGAAGGATAAAGTGATTGCTACTTTGGGTTGTTCTGGTTGCAAGTTAGCGATTAGTGAGCAAGTGGGGAAAATAGACTTGTTAGTCTTAGCCATGTATGACTTTGATTTGATAATTGGCATGGATTAGCTCACTAAGCAACGAGCTATAATGGACTACTATCATAAAGCGATTCAGTTTGACCCATTAGAGGGTAAGAGCTTCGAGTTTGTCGGGAATCAATGAGAACCCTCAATTGTCCTGATCTCGTCGCTAGAGGCAACTTGTCTGTTGGATGAGGGTTGCCAAGGTTACCTGGCAACTGTCATGGATATGACAGTTGTGGAGCTGAAGATGGAAGACATAGCTATGGTACAAGATTTTCCAAACGTCTTTCCGAAGGAATTGCCAAGTCTACCACCAGAAAGAGACATAAAGTTTGTGATTGAGCTAGCACTCGGGACAGAACCAATCTCTAAAGCTCCTTACCGAATGGCATCATCTGAATTGAAGGAACTAAAGGTGCAGATGCAAGAGCCATTGGATAAGGGGTTTATTTGCCCTAGCGCATCGCCTTGGGGAGCGCTGGTTCTGTTTGTAAAGAAGAAAGATGGTTCGTTGCACTTGTGCATTGACTATCGGCTACTCAATCAGGTAACAATCAAGAACAAGTATCCACTACCAAGGATCGATGACTTGTTTGATCAGTTATAAGAAGCGTCGATTTTCTCAAAGATTGACTTGAAGACAAGATATCATCAGTTGAGAATTAGGAAGGAGGACATTCCTAAGTCAACATTTTGAACTCGGTATGGTCACTACAAGTTTACAGTGATGCCATTTGGGTTGACGAATGCTCCTACTACTTTCATGGATTTTGAAGAACAGGGTATTTAAGGAGTACCTAGATCAGTTTGTGATCATGTTCATCGATGATATTTTGGTATATTCAAGAAGTGATGAAGAGCATGAGAGTCATTTAAGACTAGTGCTACAGACACTGAGAGTTCATCGGTTGTACTAAGTTTAGCAAGTGCCAGTTTTGGTTAACTCGTGTTGCTTTCTTAGGCCATGTGATCTCAAGTGAAGGAATTTCAGTGGACCCGAGCAAGATTGAAGTAGTGATCAACTGGCCAAGACTGACAACGGTGACAGAGATCAGAAGTTCTCTGGGCTTAGCAGGGTATTATAGACGGTTTGTGGAAGGATTCTCATCATTAGCATCGCCTCTGATAAAACTCTTGAAAAAAGAAGAGAAATTTGTGTGGACCAACAAGTGCGAGAGTAGTTTCCAAGAGCTTAAGGAAAAGCTAACTACCGCACCTGTGTTGACGATTCCATCTGGTCCTGGAGGATTCAAGATCTATAGTGATGCGTCATTCAGAGGATTGGGTTGCGTATTGATGCAACATGGCAGAGTTGTTGCCTATGCCTCCCGTTAGTTGAGGACTCATGAACAGAATTACCTGACACATGACTTAGAACTCGTGGCCATTATCTTTGCCTTGAAGATTTGGAGGCACTACTTGTGTGGGGAGAAGTTTTAGATCTTCACGGACCATCAGAGTCTCAAGTACTTGTTCTCTTAGAAAAAGTTGAACATGAGATAGTGCCGATGGATGGAATTGTTGAAGGACTACAACTGTGATATTCTATATCACCTGGGAAAGGCAAACAAGGTCGCCGATGCTTTGAGTCAAAAGTCTTCAATTGCTCATATATCGGTTAAGGAGTGGAACTTAATTGAGAGAGCTCGAGATTCGATATTCAAGTTTGGGGTAGGCCACCTTTCAAGTCTTATGGCCATCCTCAAAATTGAATCGAATGTCTAGGTCAGAATCAAGCTACTTTAACCGACAGACCCAGATGTACAAAAGATACTTCAGGAGGACACTGAAAAAAGAAAGGTTGACTTTCAGGCTTCTGATGATGGAATACTGAGGTTCCGAGGACGTTTGGTTGTACTTGACGATATGGAGCTTAGAGAAGATATTTTATATGAAGCGCATCGTAGCAATTATAGCATTCAACCTGGAAGTACCAAGATGTATTGGAATCTACGTCAACACTATTGGTGGTCATGTATGAAGGCGAACATCGCCAAGCACGTCGCCAAGTGTTTGACGTGTCAGCAAGTAAAGCCCCAGCATTGCAAGCCAGGAGAACTTCTACAACCTCTCGCGATCCCAAAGTGGAAATAGGAACATATCACGATGGATTTCGTGACTGGACTACCGAGGAGTCAAATGGGAAATGATTCGATTTGGGTACTAGTCGATAGACTGACAAAATCGGCTCACTTCATTGCAATTTGAAAGGACCTGAGTCTAGATAGACATGTAGACCTTTATGTGCATCAACTGGTTCGTATGCATGGAGTGCCAATTACAATAACTTCGAATAGAGACCCGAGATTTACTGCCATTTTTTGGAAGAGCTTGCAGAGTGCCTTAGGTACCAAGCCTCAGTACGGTACGGCATATCATCCTCAGACAGATAGCCAGTCAGAGGACAACTCAGACCCTCGAGGACATGCTGAGAGCTTGTGTAATAGACTTCAAGGGAAGTTAGGAAGATCATCTTCATCTCGTGGAATTTGCCTACAATAACAGTTATCAGCAAAGCATTAAGACGGCTCCTTTTGAAGTATTGTATGGCAGAGTGTGCAGAATGCCAATGTGTTGGGATGAAGTTGGGGAAAGGAAGATTACAGGCCTAGAGTTGGTCCAGTAGTCAGTGGAAGTCGTGGCAGTGATCAGAGGTAGATTAAAGACTACTCAGAGCAGACAGAAAAGCTATGTAGATAAGCGTCGAAAGTCTTTGAAATTTCAAGTTCATGATCACATTTTTCTAAAGGTATCATCAATGAGGGGAACTTCCCACTTTGGTAAGAAAGGAAAACTGAGTCCGAGGTACGTAGGTCCATTTCAGATTCTTGAGAGAATTGGGAGCCTAGCGCATCGTCTTGTGTTGCCACTGAGATTAGCGCAAGTGCATGACGTCTTTCATGTGTCGATGTTAAGGAAGTACGAGCCTGACCCGACTCACGTGCTCAATTTCGAGGAATTAGATGTGGATGATCGTGTGTCATACGTTGAAAGCCCGGTTCATATTGTGGATTGTAAAGAGCAAGTTCTGTGGCACCCCTCGATGGCCCCCGATCCGATTGGGGTCGCCACAGTTCGCTTACCATTCATTTGACCTAATAACATGTTACTCTAATACCATTTCAATTACAGCGAGTCCATACAACCATGGGGGTTTACATCTTTTAGATCGGTCCCTTGCGCAGTTCATATATGGAAGCACATCCAACAACTCCCTTCCCTATACTCAGAAAATGATGCACACCTACTAAACATTTATAAGTAAAAGTCGTACACTTTTATTCACTTAAACCGGATGGACATCATTCATCGGTACATCAAAATGCCATAGTTTTCTATACTTGGCTATACTTCAAAAGATGACCGACATCTCTTCCAACAGTCGTATACTTAAAGTCCATCGATCAGTGTCGGCTTCTAAAAGTTCCTTCCTTTGCTATCCTCCTTCTCGCGGTCATATCCAACCACCCGATCCATCTACCAGTGGCAGTGGCAGCATAGATATCTTATTTAGTCTGAAATGTTGGTCCCCAAAGGGGTGAGTACAGCCACTCAGCAGGTAAAGGACCCAATAAACCACTCAATGCATCACACAATACAATCATAACAATCATAGCATAACACATGTCATTCATGCATTCATGCATAATTTACCTTGAAGCCATGCATGTGTCATCACACCACATGTACATACATTCTCATATAGCCTTCACCATCATGTCATACATGAACCATCATACCATAGGTGCACATACACCCATGCACTCACCATCATCATGTCATACATGTACCGTCATGCCATAGGTTCACATACATCCATGCACTCACTATCATGTCATATATGTACCATCATGCCATAGGTGCATATACATCCATGCACTCACCATCATCATGTCACACATGTACCATCATGCCATAGGTGTACATACATCCATGCATTCACTATCATCATGTCACACATGTGCTATCATACCATAGGCACATACATTCATGCACATACCATCATGCATCCATGCACTCATCATCATTATATCACACGTACCATCACGCATAACTCAATTTCAATTTCCCAATTTTATTCTTTCATTTTGGGCCGCCACATTTCTCTTTCCCGGGACCAATGTTTGCATCCCACATTTATCACTCGCACCCCACTTGGCATCGCGAGAACCATCCGGCACAATACCTGCCGGGCATCCGGCACAATACCTGCCAAGCATCTCGTACCCCAATTGGCATCACGAGGCATCCCCTGGCTCAATACCAGCCAGGCTTCCGGCTCCCCCACTCTCCGGGCATCTTGAAACTTCCGAGGACCCTCCGGCATCCGGCCATTCAAGGCCACCGGACAACCGGCGGTACCCTTCTAGCCAGGCATCCCGACATTCCCGGGGCATCGTCGGCTCACACCTCAGATGGCCTTCTCACTTATCTTAATTCACATCTTCAATTATAGTTCAATTTTAACATGGCATGTAATGTGATGGAAATCAAGATCATTTTCATCCTTTGATTCATATATGCATTTCCAATCATCATCATGCATGCAGTAAGACTCAATCATTCATAACAATACAACTCATGGAGTCCATACAATTTAGGATAGTCCATTTATCATGCCTTTTGAGGTTTACTAAATTTCCAGCTTGCACTATTTTAGAAAACATTTAATTTAAAAATCCATATGATTCCCAAAAATCATGAAATCAGAACATGTGATAGACAAGACAAAAAGATATCAATTTCATGAAGAACACATGCTCAAAAGAGTTTCGCACAAGGAGATATAGTCCACACAAATACAGCATGTAAATTCGGATAAAGTCAGATTGCGCAGTTTTTGAAATATTTCGATTAAAATATCCGAATGACCTCCGAAAATTATGAAATTTTATCAGGTGATAGCTAAGACACTAAAGTAGATTTTTCATGCAGACATATGGGCCATATTCGTTCTACATAATTTTCTACAGACGTCCGAAGCTCCTGATTCTAGCACCGAAACGTCCAGTATAGCTATCTCCGAAATATCAAGTTTTCACCTACTTATATTTCTTCGTTTCCTCTGCAATTTTGATATGTTGTGCCTCAAGAGGTCCCCTAAAACTTTCATTAAGGGATCTAAGTGAAATTTCCAAAGAATAGTCACCATATGGGTCCAAGAAGTCTCGGGTGTCCAGTACCGTATTTCCAGATTTACCGTCTTCAAGAGAAAGTCGATTCACTAGGCTACACTGGCTCATTTTGCCTCAACTTTGAGTATGTTAGTCTTTAGGATGTTCTCTACAAGTTTCATGAAGAATTTGAAGGGAGATTCTCGGTAGAAAGCAACATGCAACCCACAAAACTACCAAAAGGTCAGCAAAGCAGTTCCAGATCTAGTGTCTTCGTAGGAGAAGGGTTTCACCCATTAAAACTCAGCCTTTGTGTCTCAAATTTCAGTATTTTATACTTTGGGATATTTTCTACAACTTTCATGAAGGAGTCAAAGTCAAAATCCAACTCGAAATATGCATGCAAGCCTCCACAAGTTTCTGGGTCAGGCGGTTTACACGAAATCAGCAAGCTTTTTCAAGAACAAGTCACACTGTAGCTTCGGTTTTGCCTACCCTAAACATCCGAGATCTACCCCCAACGAATCACACATGCAAGACACACATGCAAGAGTAGAAATTGATCCTAACTTGCCTCCAAAATCGAACAAACGATGGCACACGGACGGCGACGAACGAGCGGACCTCCTCCCTCGCTCGGCTTCTCCCTCTCTCTCTCGGCTCCTCACTCTTCTCGCAACTCTCTCTCTCTCTCACTCTGTCAAAACCAGCCACTCCCTCTCTCTCTCTCTTTTTGGTTGCTTATATACTTGCATGCATCCTCATTTTGCATGGGGGACACTTGTCCCCAAGGAGGAGACAAGTGTCCCCCTTGTTGAAGACACTTGGAGGAGGCCATGCGGCTCCTCCTCCCCCCTCCATGCGCCGACAGCCCAATGGGCTCTATGGGCCGGGGCCTCTTGGCCCACTTTAGGCCCATCTCGCTTGGGCCTAAAGTCCAAACTTAAATGGCCCAAGTTTATTTTTAATAATGCATCTTAATCCTCATTTAAATAAATACCTAATTACATAATAAAATGGGCAAAAGACTTTGTGACATTAATCCATAAAATCAAATCTATAAAATGCATAGTCAAGAACAAAGTCTTCTTTATCAAATTGTCCTATGTCCAATTTAAATAGCCCATAGAAAAATATCAATAATAAGCCCATAATTCCTACACCACTTTAGGGCATTTGATTTTGATTTTTATTTATAGAAATCAATTAACATTCTCATAGTCAATTAACATTTTCATAAGGGGTTCGGTCCAAGAGATAAAATATCGTGGCCGATGATGTAATTGTCCCTATGGCCATTCAAAGATAAATATCGTTCCCCTCAAAATCAATATTTCAGGTTGAAATTCCCGGATGCCACAAGTTCTGCGTACAAAGACCATCCCGTTGGTCAAAGTGGTCTGGCAACACCACGGTACAGAAGGAGCAACATGGGAGATTGAAGAGTCAATGAGAGAATTGTACCCCCACCTTTTTGATCAAGTTCTGTAATGGTTTAAATTTCGAGGAAGAAATTCTTATAAGAGGGAAAGAGTTGTGACATCCCAGATTTCCAACCCTATTTTCTATTAAATGAATCGGGCATTTCATTGACACGCCTATAGGGCTGTTTTCAAAGCTGATCACTCTCGAGATAATTAGACTAGCTAGGGAAGCTATTAAGGACTTTAAGGCAAATAGACTTGAGAATTCGACTAGGAATTGGCTTCTTGACCGTTGCTCATCTTTATAGGCCATTACGACACAATTAAAAATCAATGTGAGATCAGAGATAGGTCAATTCAATTGAGATGTGTGACCGATCGTGGGTGACTCCACTAAATTGGAAAATTCTTGTCGATCGGCACTAGCTTGATTTTAGTGTCGATTTGGTACGCTGTGTCCGTATTTGAATCCTCGAGATTTTTATGACAACCGAGAGTCATCACTGTGTCGAGTCGGTTCATTGTGGCTCGAATAAAATCTAGTAGTTTAGGTCATGCTAAAAACGCGTCGAATGGAAATTAACCGCTAATTCAAGTCCGATTTCAGAAATTGAAGATTTTGTCATGTCACAATAAATTCTAGGACCCATGACTCAGTCTCAGAAGATTTTTCTGACAACAGAGACTTTTTGGGAAAAAGTCGGTTTAGGATCGTTTTGTGCAGAAAAGGCCGGGGAGTTTTTTTTATTTCAAATTTAAGATGTAAGAGGGATTCTTGGGTGAGGAAAATTATCAATCGAAGCATTGGGATGTCAATTTATTTTATGGAGGTTAAATGGGATTGATTTGAGAAGGAAGAAGATACCAAGTGAAGCCATCTCTTCCAAAATTCGTGTGCCCCCTTCCCCCTAGCCATTTTGGACCATTTGAGAGGTTGTGAGAGGTGTGTTGGTGGCCATTTGACAGCCAAAGATTGCTGGCTTCTTGGACAAGCTTGTAGAATATATTTGTTGTGGAAAATAAGGCCAAATGGGGCCCTTGTCTCTCCCTCATCTCTATCTTCTCTCTTCTTCTCTCTTTGGTTGGTCACACCCTCCCTTCTCCCTCCATTTTGTGCGAAACCAGCAGTAGGGGAAGAAGACAGCAGCCGTCATCGCCTGGACGCCACCGCCAGCCACGCCACTTGCCGCCGTTTGCTGTGCATGCTGCTCAAGCCAGCCCTGCGCGCCATCTGTCCCTGCTCTGCCGTCCAGCAGCCTGTCTCGCCACTCTAGCTCTCTGTTCAGCCACCGCAAGAGGCTGAGGAAGCCGCCGGAGCCACCGTGCACCTCACCGAACCAACGCCTGCCTTCCCCAAGCCTTGCCATCCATCTCAGCCTTGTTTTCTCTTATTTCCAGCGATCGAATAGCAAGCCAAGAAGTGGGTTTCCAGTAGCTTCCCAAGCCGGTTTTGAGGTGTTTGTGGGCCTCGATTCCTAGGCCTGCTTTGGAGTTAAACGTCCCTTGCAACATTCCCGACGTTTCAATCCGAGCAGATTGTTAATTGGGTGAGTTTAGCTCACTAATCCTTGCTTAGTTTACTAATGATACTTAGGGTTGATTAGTGTTAATTAAGCATGATTAGGTGGTTAGATTAGTTTAGAATAATTAAATTAGTGGCTTAATGATGCATGTTGGGCGTTTGGTTAGTGTAATTAATAAGTAGAGACAACTAGTATTTATTGAATGCATCTCAGGATTTTTCCCAATCCGTTGTGGCGTCCAATTAGGCATTACAGGCCTAAATTGGATTTTTAGTATTTATTTATTAATTATTTATTTATTTATTTTCTGAAAATTAGGCAGGGATAGCCAACGAATGGAATTTTATGCTGATTGTCGTAGTGTAGTCTGTTTATTTAATTGAGCTTTATTTTGTGCTAAAATGAATTATCTGTGAATTTGGGAATTATTCCTAAATTAAAGAATTTTGAAGATCAATTGAAAAATAACTGGGCATCGATTGATAATGCCAAAAATGTTTTAGTGGACTAAAGAAAATGTGGTAGTTATAGAAAGGAAAATATTATATTTTGACTAAGGCCAACTGTGGGCCCACCACGATATTTTATCGGGTATGATAAAAGATGAGAAGAAATGCTGTGTGACGTGGCTCGATGACCAGATAGGTCTCCTTAGAGAATTCACGTGAATTGTTGAATATATATCACCTAGAAAAGCATGTGGCTCGGTTGTTAGTACGTTACCTTGGCGAATAAGTCACCTTAGATAATGCACGTGACTCGGTGATTTGGTATATCGCCTTAGAGAATGCACGTGGCTCGGTAATTAGTACATCGCCTTGGCGAATAAGTCGCCTTAGAAAATGCATAGGGCTCGGTGATTCGTACATCGTATTGGTGATTATGGCACCTTAGAGAATGCACGTGGCCCGGTGATTAAGTACATCGCCTTGGCTAATTGGTTGCCTTAGAGAATGCATGTGGCTCGGTGACTAGGTATATTATACTAGAAATTGTATAGTATGGATGGAAATACCGATGAATGGTCCAATTGACATGTAATTGACTAGATCAATTGATAGAGATATCGATCTGTAATATTATGATTAGGTGCCTATTGAATTGTGCTAATATGTAGGTGGAATATGAAACCGAGGTAAGTCCTCCAACCCGTGTGTGCATAGGCAGCCCGTAGTGTATTGGTTTACTAATCGAGTCTTAGGGGATAGAACTCGCTGAGACATGATCTCAATGGTTATTGTATAACCATTTCAGGTCCTAGATGGCAGCACCTCAACCTCCTCATTCTCCTTTGCTTTTTGGTATACCAGAAGAGGTCACAGAGATAGAGACCGACTTCCTGATACATCCCCACCTGAAAGGGCTAGAGTACGTCCTAGTTCAATCAACCATCTAGGTTGACATGGGAAAAGATACCCTAAGGCCCCACAAGTATCGATCATGGTATCGTGAGTATTATGACGAGCGAAGAGTGGGTCCCATGCCAGAAGGTGATGTGCCTATGTTTGTTCTGGAAGAAGCATTCGGGAAGGGAACTGCTGATCATAAGGATGGGTCAGTAGTGGATACCAAAGACCCTAAGCTCGAGAGTGATCACGACTCCCCCCAGCCATCAGCAGTAGGATCCAACTGGAGCATACCAAAAGAAGGAGAGATAGTCGAGCAAGAGGAGGGACAGAAGGAGGATCAGGAGTGGGAATGGCCAGAGGTGGAACTTGCAGAAGAGGAACTTGAGGGCGAAGTTGAGGTGAATTTTGAGGAAGAGGAGCTCAAGGACGAAGCTGAAGAAGAAGAAGAATCTAAAGGCGAGGATGATTCCGAGGAGGACCTTGAGTACGACCTGAACGAGGACTGAGATCCCGTCCTATTTGTAAACCCTAGGTTGAGAACTGATGTGTGATAGTTCGGCCTTTAACAAATAGTATTGTATTATATACTATGTGGTTTGCCTTGTATAAAAGTGTGGTTATGATTTTCAAATGTGAAAATATGGCCCTGCTTTTCTATCCCATTGTTTTATTGTATGGGGATTATCTTATGCTTCCGCATGCATATTAAAATAAATGGGTCGGCGATCCGTCTTAGGACGTCGCTATTAATCTACCAGGTGAGGGATGGGCACGCGTTCGAGGATCGGGGTGTGACAATGTGTTCGCTGAAGAAGACCTCCATTTAGTTGACCTTCTCGTGGCTACTCGAGGGAATTACATATGGGATCAATAGCTAGGCACCGAAAGAAGGAAGAAACGCGACCCTTCATGGGCAGTCTTTGCATGCATGGACGTGGCCGCATGGGTTAATAAACCCTTCTTGGTTGACTGGTCGAATAGCAAGGGAATGCGCGACTGCATAGGTACTTCACGTGCATGGGAAAATTGTTTAGCTTGGCCGTTCGGTCCTTGATTAATGAAAAAGGGCAACTCGTGGCGGCCGATCTTTCGGTGTTTCTTCCTCGGCGTACATGAAAAGCTTGCTTTAGAAAGGTACAAATGTGGAAGTGGCTGGTCTTGCGAGTGATGTTGCATGAAAAATTCTAGATGAGATACAATCACGAGAATGTGACAATGCGTGACGTTTTAGTTTGGCAATGGTAATGACGAAACAACATCCACAAGTGGTGCCAACGACGAAATTCGACAACACATTCGTCGATCTATCATGAATCGTTACATATTCGAGGTCCAGCGGAATCCAGCTATCACACCAGTGCCAACACCACCCTGCAGCCACTCCATTTCACACCACCGCACTTCCATCTTCCTCTTGTGTCCAGCTGGCACCTCCACACCACACAACTAGCAACCACCGCAACCTCAGTCCACTGCCAGCTTCAACCACCCACTAACGCCATCACCCCAAGCCCAACAACCCATCCCGTGGCCACCGCTGCCACCAACTTCCCTGCCCATCCCTGTCCGCCTCAGCACCACAACTGTCCAGCCCTCACCATCGTTCGTTCCACCACCAGCACCTCCACGGCCCAGCTCACCACCAACGCCACACCTAGCAACCACACGCTTCACCGTCCGTGTCCAGCAGCATCCACGGCCACCTCCGCTATCCCAACCAGCCTAAACCGAGACCCTCAGCCCCTCCGAACAGCCCACCATCGAGAGCTTGTAGGGCCACCTCAACCTCTATTAAGCCTTCATTCGAGATACAGTTGTCTTGAGTTCTCATCATCGTCGCGTTGCCGTTGCCATGAGCCTGCTGCCATCTTAATCCGTGAGTTAACTCTCTAATATTTAGGCCGTTAATTGCGTGTAAGGGGTGTTTAGATTTGTGCTAATCATGGTTAGATTAGGGCTAAGATGGATTAGTGTTAATCAAGCATGGTTAGGTTAGTTAACCATGGTTAGGTTAATTAATAATGGTTAGGTTAACTAAGTCATATTAGCTTAATTAATCGTAGTTTACTGGACACTCGATGTTTGCTATTTTCTTGGATTAAAATGTGCCATGATTTTGGGGTTGCTTCCTTCTTGAAAAATGTTTTTAACATCTTCATTTATGACATATATGTTACTCAAGATTTTCGGGATTTAAAAGAACAAGATTTCAACTTCGTTGCATGCAAAGCAGAATCTCGTTTTGTGCTGGAACCAGTGACATTTTGGTGTTTAAAAGATTTTTATCAACTCTTAGGATTTGATTTCCGGAAGAGGTTCTGCACAAAAAATTTTCATCACATCTTGAAGTTTAACATAGTAAAATTTCAAAGCAAATGGATGAGTTTTGGACCTCAAGCCAAGCTGGTTTTGGAAAACATAATTTCTGGACACGGACACAGTTTTGGTAACGGTTTGAGCGATTTACTGCTCTTACTCTAGGAAGATCTGGGTCAAGCTGTCTTCATAAAAAGTGTTTTTTGAAGTGTCCTTTATAACATATTTAAATTTGAGGATTTTCTAAACTCGTTTGGTTATTTTTCTGGAATTAATCTTGGAGACGTGCGAGTGTACTCGATTTCTCCCGGTGAGGGGTGATTGTGGTCTTGTGGTTGTTCTTGGTGTCTTGCTTGCTTGAAAATGTATATTTTGTGATTTGGTTGATTTTGGGCATGCTGAGAATTTATGCATGATATTATGAGATTGGTTGCTCTGTGGTTGGTTCCGATTATTAGGTCAAAAGATAGCTTTATAAGCTTTTAAATAGAAAAATAATGAGGTGTCAGGCTTGGACACCAAAACTTATTTGCTCAATAAAACAATGAGATTTTAAACTAGGGGTGTGCAAAGTTTGGCAGATTAATTTTTAGTACGAGAGCACCTATGAATTTCTTTCCAAAAATTTTAAAGAAAAAAAAGGGGGATTACCCAAGTTTAGTTCCAAAAAAAAGGTTGTTGGAAAAGAAAATGAAAAATAAATGAGGTGTCGGGTTTGGACGCCAAATTTTATTTGCTCAATAAAACAATGTGGTTTTATAGTAGATGTATGCAAAGTTTGACGGATTGATTTTAAGTACGTGACCGCGTACGAATTTATTTTTTAGAATGTTTTGAACAAAAAAAAAAGGTTACAAGGTTTATTATTTGACAAGGGATTTTGGTGTTCTTAGCTAATGAGAAAAATAATAATGGACTTAAGTGATGGTATGCTCGTGTGATCACCTAAATACCTTAATGCGTATGATTATGCGGGAGATGCTCAATTTTATTGGATGCCCCCATGTCAACGGTATGCTGAGTTGCAGTGGAGGCCGGACCGATGCTCCTTTATGGAATGCTATCCTGAGGCGTATGAATACGCGAGATGATGCCGTGCCAGATGATCCTTAGTTACGCCGGATGACCGCCAACTGTTGAGTTGGCAGGATGAACGCCAACTTTTGAGTTGGCCGCGGCCGATGGGTCATAATAATTGAAACACGCCCGAATGGTTGTGATAGTTTGCACCTAATTATGTGGCAAAATTGTGTGGCATGGTATGGGACGTGTCATAACGGTTTTACCTTATAATTGGGACCCATGTGAATGTTTGGAGAGTGATTACTTTGTGTTCCAGTTATTAATTATACTTATCGTATGTATAATGGTATATGTGATGCGCTAATGTGCAGGGACATGCCTAGGCAAGGTGAGTTTTGTATGGTGCGTGCTTAGGCTGCCTCTAAGACGAATTTACGTCCTAATCAATGCTTAGGTTGTTGACTCGTTGAGATTTTATCTCACCCCGTCATGGTTAACATTTTCAAGGCCGTAGCGTGGAGATCTACTGAGTGCGGATGTGGTGGGCGCGAGATGCGACACCTTTTGGCTGGCCCTACTATTAGTGAAGTTTAGGTTAACCTTAGTCCTCAAAGATTTTTGAGAGGGTCGATAGAAAGTGGCCGTTGAAAGGCTTGTAATTGTTAAACTTCCTAGGGTTAACGAGTTGACAAATAAATCGTAGTTTTTGTGAAATTGTTCATTGTGTTTGCTATCCCTATTGTTTCTTTATTAGCCAGGGGTTTATTTAATTCACTTATGCATGCGTTTAATTGAAAGATAAAAAGAATGGGTCGGCGACGCGTCCTGGGACATCGCATTTTCAGTCGACCATCAAGGGATGTTAGCGCACTTGGGGCTCGAGGCGTGACAATATGTTAATGGCATGAGGCAAAAATTGATAAAAACTGCGAGCAAGGCGTTTTTGAAATAAAGAGTAAATGTACCGAGTCGTGATTAGTAGGGCTTGGGAAAGCCCATGCTAAATGCGAGTGACAACCTCGCTAGAAGAGGCTTCATTCTCATTTAGTAATCCATTCGCTCCCTCTAGTGGTTCACCTTTGGAAAGGTCGCGGCAGAGATGTTTGGCATGCCTCTATCAATCGTGGGAAGAAGACCTTGACTATTTTTCGATTGAATCAAACATCGGATAGGACGGATGTAGCCATGACAAGGCTAAGAATTCACGGAAAATGTAATGCAGTTGAGTCGAAGCAGCTTTCACCTTGTTTGCTTAAGGAACTAGAGGGACAGATGGTTGACAGAGGCAACAGACCCCATTTTAGTAAACCTTATTTTTGTCAGGGCAATCGAATTGCATGGGCCGTGCGATCGCTGGGGGTTGCTTCTACTTGATCCAAACGACTTTTTGACTTTCTCGAAGACTCTCTAATGGTTAGATTGGAGTTGGAACATCTATATAAGAAGATCAAAGCGAGTTGAAAAGGCTTGCACATAATTGAGAAAGCTTAATCTCTAATATTGTCATATTCTCTCTGTTGTACTCCCGTGATTCTGCTCATCTGTCATTCTCTGTTGAGAATGCTTAATAATTGTAATCAGTTAATAGAGAAGCGTACAAATGTAATAATAGTGTATGTGTTGGACAAAGGGATCTATCGGCTTGAGGTTGAAACGGCACCTGTTACTTTTTTAACATCTCTTGAGATTACTAGTGGATTATAGTCTTGTTGGTCGTTGTTAGTTTTGGAAGTAGACGTAGGCTTAATATATGTCAAATCACTATATATCTGTGTGCAATATATTTTATCTATAGTATTGTCTTTATCTATTTGATAGAGGCATTTGCACCTGACTATATCAATCTATGTATGCATCTATCAAAGTTAAAGTATTCTGTGAAAATTTGTCGAAGTTTTAAAACTTCTTCATGCCCTTTGGGTTGCATTGGTAGTCTCAATAATTTGGTCGTTTCAAAAAGTTCAAACTAGCAACCCTGCAGTATCCAACAAAAAGAAGCATTTCCTTCCATTCTTTTATGGAATCAGGGAGGTCCATAAGGTTTAGAAGTTAGGCCTTTGAGTTCTTCCCTCGGATAGATAGCCCATCAACCCCGCCTCTTGGTAGAATGGCATAACTCCCGGACCATATACCTTTAAGGCAACGCTAAAAGTTTGGAAAAAGTTGAGAACATATAAGATAGTGCCAACTCAAATCCTTGACAACAGGATTACATTGAGGAAACCTAAGACCAGCTTCAACAGCCTTAGAATAAAAGCAACACTTCCCTTCTAGGTAATCACTAGCGTGATTTTCTGGGGAAGGAAGTTCAGAAGAAAACTCAACATAGATCCTACATACATACCTTAAGAAATGGGACCATGCTTAAAAAGTGTGTTTGGAATTTCGAAAATAGAGTGTTGGAATTCAAGTCGGCGGAAGACAACTTACCGGATGCTGATGCGCAATTAGCCTCGGAACGAACGTTGAATTGCTGATGAAACACGAACAACACTTCCTCACGTTAGTCTGGATGCAATCACAAGGAAAACACCCGATTTCCATAGCGTAAATGACGATTGTTCTTGCAAAATTGAAATTGGAATGGCTTCTTCTTCTTTGATGGAAATGGAGAGAAATCTTGTACACATGTTTGCTAACTAGTCCAACGGTTGTGTTTGGGAGGCTTTTATATGTCTCCCTTCGTACCCCTCCATTAGTGTCATTCTATCGTAACGCATCAAGACGAAACGGTGCGTTCCAATCGCACCCCATCATGGACGTACCAGCTAAAGTACAACATCTCACACTCGGACATGATGGGCTTGATAGCGCTCTATCAAGAATATAAGACATTTAACATTCATCAACTTTACAAAACAATTTATACTGACAAATAAGCCGTGCGACCAGTGAGTACACCTGCACTTGGGAGCTCAAATTATGCACCTGTTAGAGATAACATAATGGTTACAACCCCGAAAATAAATAAACAATCGATGTCTCACTGTACCCTAGACATATTTTGTTACATTAGTCCAAGTATACCTATCCCTTAAAGGCTATACTTGACTATTCTCATAAACACCATGTATTTACAATTACATCCGCAACCATATAGGGCGATATAATTGGTCGACCAGTAAATACATGTGATAGATGTAAAACAACAATAGTCTTCCTTCGCACTCATGACTCAATTTCAGAACAACTGCTTTCCTAGACACGTCCCATAGGACATATCCATTCATGACCGCCCGTAACATGCTAAAGTAGCAACATTGATCTTTCACTTCGAGAACATAATCAGAAGTAACATAGGGCACAAAATTGAGATAAATTACAAATTACCTCAAGGGCTGACACGATGAGTAAATAGGGATAATTTTACTCATCTTCCCTTATTGGTCGTACAATGCACATGTAGTATGAATTTCATGCTATAGTGGATTACTCTTTATATAAGAGCGTATGTCATTTACTAAATATATCCACTATACGGATCTTAGCCTAAACATAGTCACGTGCCTCTCACGTACTCATGTTTAGCCCGAGTGCTATATCAGCTCGTTTTCTATAGCGCCCAATTATGTACTCGCATCCGGCATCTTTCAAGCATACATGATTGTGGGACTATCATGTTCATTCTTATTATAAACAAATCATATACCTCATCTTGACTCCAATCAAGGCGACATATTTTATGTACAAAACTTGCTCTTCAGCATTTATTTGTACATAACGTCTCATCTCAACATGCTAACTACAACACTTAAGGCGATTGCTCGTGTGAGTGAGCCAATCATTGCCTGCTGACATACTGATCAATAATATATGTGTGTATGTGCTAGTCTTATAGTGGATTTGTACTTATTGATAAAACATTAAATCACTAATAAACAAACAAGTACAATACATATGTCCATAGATACATAAACCAATAATCATCTACAATAACAGATATCACATTCTATGTAATCCTAGCGACATCCTATGGGTTAAAAATATGTCTCTAGGAATAGCCTTCCTAAATGGATCAGCAACCATTCTATTGGTTGAAATATATTGTAGGATCACTTCTTTCTGCGCTATTATATCTTTGATGAAGTTGTTCTTTATGTCAATGTGCTTTGTCCTTCTATGATACTTGGGATCCTTCACATAGGCAATAGCTGCTTGACTATCGCAATAAACTGTCACTGGTCTTGGAACCTCAGTGACAGTAGCTAAATTTTCTAAGAAACATATTAGCCATATTACTTCTTGCACTGCGGCAGAACATACAATAAATTATGCCTCCATCGTAGATAAGGCAGTGCATGTTTGTTTCTTGCTATTCCAAGAAATCGCACCTCCATTGAGCAAGAACGTATATCCAGAAGTCGATTTACGCTCATCCAAGTCTCCACCCCAATCAGCATCTGAATAGCCTAATAGGCGTAAATCATTCCATTGGTAACAAAGTCGATAGTCCATGGTGCCCTTCAAGTATCTCAGGATCCTCTTCACTGCTTTCCAGTGTGCTTGACCAAGATTTGATTGATATTGGCTCACCAATCCAATGGCATAGCATATGTCAGGTCGAGTACACATCATAGCATACATCAAACTTCCGACTGCACTAGCGTAAAGAACAGTTTTCATCACTTTAATTTCTTCTGGAGTCTTAGGACACATCTTAGTACGTAGGCCTTCACCTTGCATGACAAGGGTATCAATGGGATTATAATGCTGCATATTGAAATACTTAAGAATCTTCATAATATAACACTCTTGTGATAAAATAAGGAGTTTCCTTGATCGATCTCTTTCGATCTTAACTCCTAATATATAAGTAGCTTCTCCCATGTCATTCATTTCAAAATTAGAGGACAACCATTATTTTGTAGTGATAACCAAAACCTTGTCATTTTCAGCTAATAGAATATCGTCCGCCGAAAGTGATAAAATCACAAATTTATCTTTGGACCGCTTGATATATACACAGTAATCTTCATCAATCATCGTGAAACCAAAAGTGGTTATGGCTCGATGAAAACGAAGATACCACTGTCTAGATGATTGCTTAAGGCCATATATTGATCGATGAAACTTGCAAACTTTATACTCTTGACCTTTAGCTATGAAACCTATCGGTTATTTCATATAGATTTTTTCATATAGTTCTCCATTGAGAAATGCCATCTTTACATCCATTTGATGTAATTGAAGGTCCAAATGTACAACGGTGGCTAGAATAAGGCGGATTGAGGCGAACCTTACAACTGGTGAAAATGTTTCCTCATAGTCTATACCCTCTTGTTGAGTATAACCTTTCGCCACAAGGCGAGCCTTATACTTTTCAATGGATCCATCTGCCATTCGCTTAATCTTGAAGACCCATTTGTTTCCAATGGCCTTACGATTAGATGGTAGATCAACCAAGTCCCAGACATGGTTTGCCCTCATTGACTTAATCTCATCTTCCAAATCTTTTCTCCATTGTTCCTTATCTGAGGATGAGAGAGCCTCTTGAACAGTCTTAGGCTCGGCATCGTCTTTTTGAGCAATCATCAATGCTTCCCCTTCAATCTCAAAATGACGACGGAGAATACTTTTACGATTACTTTTACGCAATTGAATTTCTCTTGAATTCAATTCATCAAGCAATGCAACACTCCTACTAGATCTTGTGTGTTGAGGTAAATCTTCATTTCCCTCTACAACATCAGTGGGTGTGTTATCAGGATCTTCCATCTCATATAATTGAAAGTCCTTATCAATCTCACCTCTACTAAGAAAATCATTCTCCAAGAATGTGACATCTCGTGACTCCATTTCGGTCACACTTCCATCAGCTTGTTCACCTATGAACACGTACCCTTTGGAGTGTTCGGAATATCTTATAAAGATACGTTTCTTCCCTCTAGAACCTAATTTGCCATGCTTATGGGAAGAATCATGAACATCAGCTGCACATCCCCATGGACGTAGACTACTCAAGTATGGTTTCCTACTAGTCCATAATTCATAAGGGGTGGAAGTGACCGATTTTGAGGGCACTCGGTTAAGTATATAGGCAGCAGTCAATAACGATCTCCCCAATAGGAGATAGGTAAATTTGCTTGCGCCATTATAGACCTAACCATTTCCAATAGGGTTCTATTCCTTCTCTCAGCTATCCCATTTTGTTGTAGAGTACCAGGAATAGTCAATTGTCGTACAATTCCCTTTTCATCACAATGAGCCTTGAATTGCTCCGATAGATACTCATGTCCATGATCGGTTCTCATTGCCTTTATTGTTTTGTTCAACTGATTCTCTACCATCGCAATATATCGTCTAAAGCAGTCTAATGCTTTTGACATATGGGAGATCAGAAAGACATAACCGAAACGTGTGAAGTCATCTATGAAAGTGATGAAATATGAGGCTCCATGCCTCGCCCTCACATTCAAAGGACCACAAATTTTAGAATGTATGAGATGTGATGGAAATTCAGCTCTAGTCCATTTACCGAATGATTTTCTACTTGCTTTTCCCGCTAGACGATGTTCACATATGGATAGACTAACATTAGTGAGTGACCCTAAAAGGCATTCTCTACCTAATCTTTGCATTCTTTGCAATTCAATGTGACCTAATCTAGCATGCCAATTACTTGCATCAATCTCAACGTTATTAGAACATGCAATTAAAGAAAAACAACTATCAACATTAGCATTGTACTGATTATAGTCAATGTCTAAAACCATAAAACCATTCGATACAAAACCTGAACCATAATAAATTGTTCCATACAAAATGTCAACACAATCACCATGGAAATTCAATACATAACCTAAGCTAAGAAGAACAACTACAGAGAACAAATTTCGTTGAATATCTGGAGCATAAAGGACATCATGCAGGAATAGGTTTCGACCACAACGTAAGATTAATTTACATGTGCCGATACCCTTTACTTCAACTCTTTAATTATTCCCAACATATATCCATCTTCTTCCAGGCGGTATTCGACGATACTCCACAAATGCTTCTTGGTCTCTAGCTACGTGGTTTGTTGCTCCTGAGTCTACAGTTCACATTAGATGAGATTCAACAAGCACTATAATACTAGAAACAAAAGCATTACTCAAAGTAATGGAGTAATAGGGTACATTTTTTAGCTTAGTGCATTCACGAGCAAAGTGACCCATCTTGTCACAATTGTAGCACTCCATCTTGGCCTTGTCCTTCTTCCCACGACGCTTCTTGCGTCGGAAGGTCTTAGCCCTTTTGGGTGCCTGATCAGTCTTATTCCCTTTGTTGTTGAATTGAAGATTCCTCTTACGCTTGAAGCCCGAAGCTTTGCGCAAACTCGATTCAGCAACATAAGCATAGGTAGAGGATCTCGCAGCCTCCAGGCACTCATCCTCTAATTCCAAGTGACGCGCAATATCATCAAAAGTGACAATATTCTCATTATGCGTCATATTGATCTTCATATGCTCCCAATTGTCAAGAAGAGACCTTATAATAGCCTGAACTTGCTGTTCATTAGTAAGGGAGTGACTTGCCATCCTCAGCTCACGAATCATGTTTGACATCTCCCGAAGATGCTATCTCATCGTTACATTTGGGCGCTTTCGGAATGTGTCAAACTTGATGGTGAGTCTCCTAAGCTTAGTGGTAGATGTACCCCCAAACTTATCCTTCAAGGCAACCTACATAGCTTGAGCTTTATCATTACCTTCAAACTCACACATGAGATTATTTTGCATACAGCTCAGCAATGTGATGCGAGCAATGCTATTTTTTTTTCCAAGCTTGATAAGCTTCTAGATCTCTCCTGTGTTGAGCTGAAGTTCCATGCTCAGGTTCTTTCATGGTATGATTGAGGGTTTCCAAAACCTCTTACTCCTCAAGGATGTACTAAACCTTTCGGTGCCAAATATCATAATTGTCACCGTTCGGCTTCTCACCCTTATTGAGGTTAGCCACAATAGTCTTGGATGCCGAAGCCATAATCAATTGCTATATTACATTGACATAATAAACGTAGAATCAATACTAGCACACTTTACATAGTAATACACATATTTAATTTGCAGCAAAGACAAACTAAATTAATGATAATTCAACAAAAGACACAAAAGCAAAAGTTCACTATGTTCCCAATCAACTTCTATGTACAATTGTTCTATTATCATTAATTAGTTTAATTTGCGCAAATTTTAAGTTCTAGGTGAGAACTTTTTCAAATTCTACCAACTTACGAACTCCCACTAGGAAAAATGATTACATTACCTTATGTAATTGATACATTTTTACCTAACACAAAAACATAGCATAATAATAACCAACGTATAAACAACAATCATGCTTCAACTATAATAAAAAATCGCAATTCAACATGTAACGGATTTCCTACCATTGTTCAAATTTTCTAGCAACTAAAACTTGCGAGTATATTAAACTATATACATGATATCATCGAACCAAGCTCTACACAGCATATATAATATCATTTGCACACAAGCTAGCTATTGTATTTCCTATATCACAAGAAAATACAAGCTACAAATCAATAAACTATCCATTAAACACCAAAAAATATGCGTACATAGGGTTTCCTATGCATTCTCTTACATTTATAAAATTTAAAAGTATAAAATAATTATATCACAGTGTAGAGGACACTAATATGAACCAAATGCAACCGACCACGCTCCAATCGGAGCACGCACGTGCCCCCACGTGCCGCCTGAGTGCGCGGTGTGTGTGGCGCATGTGCCAGCGAGCAAAATGGCTCCTGGCCGGTTCAACCGTTCCAACCGGTTTAACTGTCGGACCGGTTGACCTGTCCGACCAGTTTGACCGTCGGACCGGTTGACTAGTCCGACCATTCACCGGTCAACGGTTAGGTCGGGTCCGGTTAATCGGGTCGGATCTTGGGTTGGTTTGGGTCGCCGGTCGGGTCGGTCGCCGGCCGGCCAACTACCGCCGACACTGACGTCATCGATGATGTCATCCCAGTAGTTACCGACCGTTGGATGACGTCATCGATGACATCATCTGTGACGTCATCAAGCATCACATCGCTCCGCGCGACGCGTCGGTCGGAGAACCGACGCGTGTTGCGCACGTGCTGGCGTCCCCAGTGCATCAGGCGCGTGAGGCCCACGCGCAGTGGCTTCTGGCCCCGCAGTGGCTTCTGGCCGCGCGTGTGGGTGTGTCGGGCCTCGTCCGGTAGCACTGGAACCACCGTCGAACTCGTCTCAACGAGTACTTTCATCCTGTATATTCAAGAGTTGATTTTGGCAAAAAAAATATTTTGAAAATTGGCTAAAACCGCACACATGCACGCGATCCCGCACCCGTTCTTCGCTTTGGTTCAATTTCGAGTTTTCAGATTGCAATTCCAACCGATAAACATACAAAACAGTGTAGAATACAATCTCTTGATCTCAATATCAAATGGTAAATGAGAAAACTCAATGAAAAATAATGTAGAAATCACGACCAGGCTCTGATACCAATGTTGGAATTCAAGTCGGCAGAAGACGACTTACCGGATTCCGATGCGCAAACAGCAAATAGCCCTAGAACAAACGTTGAATTGCCGATGAAACACGAACAACACTTCCTAACGTTAGTCTGGATGCAATCACAAGGAAAACACACAATTTCGATGGCGTAAATGCCGATTGTTCTTGCAAAATTGAAATTGGAATGCCTTCTTCTTCTTTGGTGGAAATGGAGAGAAATCTGGTGCATATGTTTGCCAACTGGTCCAACGGTTGTGTTCGGGAGGCTTTTATACGTCTTCCTTCGTACCCCTCCATTAGTGTCTTTCCATCGTAACGCATCAAGACAAAACGATGCGTTCCAATCGCACCCCATCATGGACGTACCGGCTAAAGTACAACACAGAGAATTTGGAAGCTTGAGCAATTCCTAAGAATTTTGGAGAAGAGAATTCTCATACCTTTATTAAGGAGCTTCAAAACTGATGTGAAAGAAAGAACTTCAGGGGAAAAGATGGGACAACCAAACAAGAGAGAGTTAAAAAACCTGAATTCATGGGGGAAAAGTCGAATGAACACGACGAAGAAAAGAAGAAATAAAAAGACGACTTTTGGGAGCCCTCTGAACCAAAGACGTGTCAAAATCTAAAAGAAGTAATGATTCAGAATCTTGAGATAGGAGCCTAATGAATCAACGTTAAGAATAAGGCAACCGATAGGCTAGGTCCCAAAGCCAGGTGATGGTATATCTATTAAAAGAGACATTATTATCCGAAATAAAGACATTGCAAGTATTATAAGTATTTTACAGTGTTCAACTTAAGTGTCAAAAAATGTTAAAAATGTTTATCTAAGTGTCGGAAATCCAACGAGGTATAACACCTATAGTAAAACCTTTTGAAAAGTTATAGCACTCAAATGATTGATTGAAAAGTTATATGGCATTCAAGTGATTAAAAAAAAAAGGTTATGACCCTCAAGTGAGCGCCATACCTAAGTTATGCATGATTGAAAAAAAGGTTTGGACATGCAAATGATACTTGTGGTGTCATTTTTCCTTTTTATCCATGTCTACACGATCCAAGTCCAACCAAAAACCATTCCAATTGAAAGCCCAAAGGCGGATCATACATCTATCACCGATCACGGTCCCCAAGAATGTTGGATGAGATCTGAACTACCTACACATGATAAAGTTAACTAAGCCTTACATGCCAAAAGTATCGGAAGACTTGAACATCACTCCACAACATATATAAATAGCGATCACACACTCTTGCTATTATGACATGTCCTATACCGTGCTACATAATTTTGCCCCATAATCAAGCGCAGCTATCATAACCACTCAGGTGTGTTCTAGTTATTACAACTCATTAGCCACGGGCAACTCAACAGTCGGCAGTCATCCAGCATAACCGGGCATCGTCCCACTCCATCGGGCACGGCAACGTCTATAGCCCTTGCCTAGACGGTATCCCAAAAAGGGGCATTGGTCCAGCCTCCACCGTGACTCGTCTTCCGGACCCCCGCTGGGCATCCGATAAACATTGGACATTGTCCCCAAACTCCCATTGGGTGACAGGTTCCGATAGTGACTACACACGCACTCATACTTGGCCAAGAACACCGTGCTTTACACTCAAATACCTCATATTCAAATAATGGACTTGGCCACTTTTCTTTGTATTAAAAATCATCCCAGTAAATTAATCATGTGTGGTCACGCATTTAAATCGAACCATTAAACATGGTACTCTCCCATTTCAAAATCCCACAATTTTATGTAGTATATAAACATTTTTGGCATAAAAAACCGACACCCGGTATTTTTCTAATTAAATACCCATAATATGAAATTTTGCAATAATAATCAATAATCACCACCAAGAACCCAACTGCACAAATAAGCAATCAAATTCACATTTAAATTCAACCACGAGAATCAGCGTAGAATTTAACTAAACGGCTAATCTGTCACTATTTACGCTAATTAAGGTTAATTAAATAAATTGCAATTAATTAAATAAATCTAATTTAATTAACCTAACTATGATTAATTAAACTAACTATGGTTAACTAACTAACCCTAGTTAAATAATCTAACCTAGGGTAGTAACCTAACTAAACTAACCCCTAACCAAACCAACCTAACTAGCTAGTTCATTTAACTAGGATTAACCACTAATCTTTAATTAACACTAATCTAACCTCTAAGCACAAATAACTACCTAATCAAGGATTAGGGAGTTAACTCATCAGATTAGGACACGGGCGGGTTCACGGCGATGGCGGTGCGAAGGCAATGAAGACCCGAGACTACGGCGTCTCAAACAGAGGACCGACCAGGCCTGAAAACAGACCTACAAGCTCATTGCTTGTGGCTAGTTTGGTTCTGCTTGAAGGCTGAGTTGGGGCTGGCTGCGGGCGCTAGTAGCTAGACAGTGTGGGGACGGCAGCTAGAACGAGTAGCTAAGGTAATGACAGCTAGAGTGGGTGGACTAGGTGGCTACTGGAGGCGGTGAGCGGTGAGGTGGTGTGGGCTAGTGGCAGCTCAACTGAGCTGAGGCAGACAGTCAGAGGACGGCGCAACTGCACAAGTAGGGCGAGCGGTGACGAGCTAAAGGTGGTGGTGTGAGGCGGTGAGGCGGACTGGTCGGTGGTGGAATGGACAGTGGTGGTTGGTTGGCCAATGATGCATAGCTGAAGGAAGAAAATGAAAATGTAGCAGATGGGGGGTTCGGCTGAGGAAGTTGACACACGCAAGGAAGAAGAGTGGAGAATTGGAAAGAGAGAAGACAGCCAAGAAGGTCAAGGCTTCAGCCACTAGGAATCCAAGGGAAATATCAAGCCACTCAAGTGCCAAGCCCTAAAAGTCTCCAGCCCCAAAGTCAACCATCCCTCCAATGGCTAATTTTCTTCAATTTGTTCACAAAACAAACCAATTTGGCAGCAAAAATCCCTTGCAAACAGCCTGTACGAATTTCCTCTCATTTTCTATTTGCCGAAATTGATTTTCTGCAAAAATCCTGGACATGATGAAAATTTTCCAAAAGATGAGGCGGCATCCTAAAAATGAATCATGACACGCTCAAACGTCCGATTTCCAAAACCGAATTTAATTTCGTGGTTAAAGTCAAATGAACGCGATTTTAGTACAACCTAACCTATCGGGTAACTTTTAGGGATTTTAGCGTGTTTGATCCTTGGTCGATAATTTTCGATCCATGTTTGTGCATCTCCAACTTGTAGATGACTTTCGGTTGTCGTAAAAATCATAAGGTTTCAATTACGTGTCCCGAGTATAAAGTCGATAAAAAATCGGGTTAGTATCATTCGACGCGAATTTCGCAATCACGCGGAATCACCCGCAATTCAATTACGTAATTCCATCGAATTGACTTATGTCCAATCACAATTCGATTGTGGTATTGACCCTTGCTGATTATTATGGTTGAGCGATCGATTTCCGATCGAATTCTCTAGTCTGTCGTGTTTATATCACTTAACAGCTTCACCTAATAGGTTAGTCCACTCGTGAGGGGAAGGCTTAGAGTAAAATGACCATAGGCGCGTCGACGAAATGCCTATTTCATATTATCGACTTGGGGTTGAATTTTAGGATGTCACAACTCTTCCCCCGTTATAAAAATTTCATCCACAAAATTTAGACCATTACAGTTCTTCAACAAAAAGATAGGGGTATTGACGTCTCATCGATTCCTCGCTTTCCTAAGAAGCTCCTTTTGTTCCATGGTGTTGCCAGACCACTTTAACCAAGGGGATCGTCTTATTGCGCAGCACTTGCTCCTTTTGATCTACTATCTGAATCGGTCTCTCCACGTAGGACACTTTCTCGTCCACATCTAATTCTTTGAAATTTAGCACATGGATTGAATCAGGCTCATACTTGCTTAACATCGACACGTGGAAGACGTCATACCCTTGAGCAAGTCTCGGTGGCAATGCAAAACGATATGCCAAAGTCTCAATTCGATCCAAAATTTTAAAAGGGTCTGATGTACCTCGGACTCAACTTCCCTTTCTTGCTAAGGTGCGAAGTACCCCTCATTGGTGTCACTTTAAGGGATACATGTTCACCAACTTGGAATTCCAATGGCCTTCGCTGCTTATCTGCATAACTCTTATGACAACTGTGAGCGGTCTTGAGTCTTTCTCAAATAACTTCAATGGCATCAACTGACTATTGAACCAACTTAGGGCCAGTAATTTTACGATCTTCGACTTCGTCCTAACAAACTAGAGTTCTGCAAGCTCTGCCATACAATGCTTCAAATGGTACCATCAGAATACTTTGCTGATAACTGTTGTTGTAGGCTAACTCAACTAGATGAAGTTGTTCCTCCAAGCTTCCGTTGAAGTCCAATTCAGCATGTCCTCGAGGGTTTGAATCGTCCTCTCAGACTAGCCATCCTCCTGTGGATGATAGGCCGTGCTATACTGTAACTTCATTCCCAAGGCAGTCTGTAAACTTTTCCTGAAGGTTGCTATGAACTTTGGGTCTCGATCTGACGTGATCATCACTGAAACTCCATGAAGACGAACTATCCGTCACACGTACAAGTCAGCATATTTGTCCAACACAAAATCATTTTGTACAGCAATGAAGTGAGCATACTTCGTCAATCTATCGACTACAACCCATATGGAATCATTACTACGCTAACTCCTTGGCAATCCCATCACAAAGTTAATTTTGATATGTTCCCATTTCCACTCGAGAATCTTGAGAGGTAGCTAAAGTCCTCCCAGCTTGCACTGTTGTACTTTTACTTGCTGACACGTTAGACACTTAGCGACATGTCTGGCGATATCCAACGTCATACTGGTCCACCAATAGTGCTGACGCAGATTCTGATACATCTTCATACTGTCTGGATGAATGCTATAACTGCTATGATGGGCTACGATGGGCTTCTGATAAGTTCTCCTCCTTAAGCTCCCCATCGTTAGGTACACACAATCGTCCACTAAACTTTAGTGTTCTGTCCTTGGAAACTTGAAAGTCAGCCTTCCTCTTTTCCGCATCTTCTTGTAGAATCTTCTGGATCTTAGGATCTATCAACTACAACGTCTTAATCCTTATCTACACTTTTGGTTCAATTCTGAGGGTAGCCATAAGACTTGAAAGAAGGCCTACCTCAAATTTGAAATCTGAATCTCCAGCTCCTTCGAGTAGAATCCTCTCCTGAACCATCATCTGCGCAATCAAAGGCTTCTGACTCAACGTATCTGTGACCTTGTTGGCTTTTCTGAGATGATACAGAATGTCACAGTCATAGTCCTTGAGAAGTTCCATCCAACGACACAGTCTCATGTTCAACTCATTCTGAGAGAATAGGTACTTTAGGCTCTGGTGGTCCGTAAAGATCTGGAACTTTTGTCCGCATAGATAATGTCTCCAAATCTTCAGAGTGAAAATGATCGTTGCGAGTTCTAGGTCATGCGTCAGATAATTTAACTCATGAGGCCTCAACTAACAGGACGTGTATGCAACAACTCTTCCATGTTGCATTAAAACACAACCCAATCCTCTGAATGAAGCATCACTAAAGATCTCATATCCTCCAAGTCCAGATGGAATCATCAATACTGGTGTGGTACTCAGTCTTTGCTTAAGCTCTTGAAAACTACGCTCGCATTTATCTGTCCATATGAACTTCTCTTACTTCTTCAGTCACTGTTGTCGGTCTCGGCCAGTTTATCACAGCTTCAATCTTAGTTGGGTCTACGGAAATCCATTCGTTAGAAATCACGTGACCTAAGATAGCTACACGCGTCAACCAAAACTCGCACTTACTAAACATGGCGTACAGTCTGTACTCTCGTAGAGTCTGAAGCACTGTCCTTAAATGCCTTTCATGCTCCTTTGGACTTCTTGAGTACACCAAGATGTCCTCGATAAAAACACTCACGAACTAATCCTGATACTCCTTGAATACTCGTTTCATCATATCCATGAAAGCAGCTGGGCCGTTGGCCAATCCAAACGGCATTACGGTAAATTCACAATGGTCGTAACAAATACGAAAAGTAGTCTTCTATATATCCTCCTTCTTAATCCTCAGCTAATGGTACATTGTCCTTAGGTCAATCTTCGAAAATATTGATGCTCCCTGTAGCTGGTCAAACAAGTTGTCATTCCTTAGTAACAGATACTTATTCTTGATCGTCACCTGGTTGAGTTGCTGATAGTCGATGCAAAGGCATAACGAATCATCCTTTTTCCTTACAAACAGAATCGGTGCTCTCCAAGGCGATGCACTAAGATGTATATGTGGCATCCAGAAATTTTGACGACCCTCGGATATGTGATGGTCCGTGACTAGCGACAGAAGTATCGTCGGACGGTATTATTGACACCACAACTGACATCATTTTGTTATCATCATCGGCACCGCTTTAGATCCCATTTACCCGTGCACACTTATCCCGAAGATTTCTCATGATACTAGGTGGGGTGCGAGATGCCTGGAGGTGTGATGCAACATGCTCTAGATGCCCGGTGGCCTAGTGGCGGAATGCCGGAGGCTTTCGCGACGCCAGGTTCAGTGTGAATGCCCGGAAGGACGCAAATATTGGTCCTCTAGGAGGTGAAACCTTTTGAATAGTAAAACCGATGGCTCTACTAAGTGTGTGTGTGTGTGATATGGTTATAGGACTAAATTGTATAGCATGGAATGGGACGTGTCATAACAGTTGGCCCTATAATCGGGACTTGTGTGACTGAAATGATACATTTTGATTTTGAAATTATATTGCGATTTCTTTTCAAAAGTTTTATGGGTTTGATGCATACTCATTCTTTGATTACCTATTTTATCTATCTTGCATGGACTTGCTTTGTGATGGCTTGCATAGTATAGCTTGGTAGATCTTCAACTGCTGGGTGGTTGTACTCACCCCTTTTTGGGGACTAACATTTCAGACTAGACAAGATGTCTCTACTGCCTGCGCCTCCTTGTACTTTCTATGGGATCCCTATCGATTTGTGGTGGGAGTAGTCGGAGTATCACGACTACGAATCGCTTGGACTGACATTCATCCTAGTGAGGGTGATATTGACTATCAACACTTGCCTACCCTCGGGTCCCGTGCATCAGGAGTTCGTCGTCTTGTATGTCCGGAGGGACGGACGTACTCTGGGGTGAGGGGGGTGAATAGGTGTAAAAACAATTTCTCGAGATACGGAAGTGATACTAGGCAAACGATAGAAAGGGAGTTCTGTTTTGGTTAACAAAATGAAATACGATCAAAGTAAAACAAGGAGTAGGGAAGAGAAGATTGAACACAAGGTTTATAGTGGTTCAGCTTATTCCAAGCCTATGTCCACTCTTCCGCACTGACAGCCCACCGGTTGGATTTCACTATGAACAAAAGAGATGTTACAGCATAGCTTTTCCTTAATTCCACAGTGTAGATGTTCTACCACACTTCCTCAAGGTTTCTCACAAATATAGACTCTCTTTTGCGTACAAGATTTCGCTCAAAGGAATTGACTAAACAACAAGGAGTTTCAGACTTTGGAATTTTTCTATCGCGCACTTCTCGAACAACTTAGAACGTCTTCTGTATATACTATTTTATGCCATCATACCCGTTGGCATTTACCAAATGAATTCCTCCAATCTACCCGTTGGACGGAATCAATTAGGAAGATCATTCGAGCTATTAAAGGAACATGTCGATAGCCCATCAATCATGTTCACCCATACAATCAGGATCTCGGTTTCCATAAGTAGAACATTGCAAGAATATTTTGCCAATCATCGGATCCTTAATCTTCGAATCAATCATGATCAAATAAAGGATTCCGTTATGTCATATCTAGCCAAGAGATATTCTCCAATCGATAAGGTCACATCCTTAATGAAACATCCAGTTCTGGATAGCCTTTCTTCAACGGATTAGAAACTGTCAATGAGGATAGACTTTGAGTCTTGAGTCTGGCTGTCCGGAGGTCTTCAGACTTTAAATAGTAGAGTCTGCAAACCTTCAGACTAGACTGATGGAAACGATTTGTCAGCTTCAAAACACTTCATGAAGATTTCTCCAACAATCTCCCCCTTTTTGATGGTGACAAAACTTTCTTGCAGATTTGGATATCTTTGGCCTGCAAAACATTACTCAACAATATATGGATATCTTATAAAGATAAATGGCTTAATGAATGATAACGCTAGAATCTGCAACCACAGAAAATAGGTTAGTCTAGTATGTGATAAAGCCATTCATAAGATATCAATAGTAGTTAATATAAACAGTCAAGTTCAATCCAAATTCAGTCCACACATCCAGACACAAAAGTAAAGTCAAACATCAAAACAATCTAAGTTAAACAGTTCAAATGATTAAAACCAAGGTTTCAAATCTTGCATCTCTCCCTCTTTTTGTCAGCATAAAGAAAAAGGTTGAGATGAAAATGGAATAGAGTCAAGAATGCTTCGGAACTCAGACAAGCTGGAAATCTCCCATTGACTGAACGATGCCTTCTAGCCTTTTCAAGTCTTCCTTTAGTTGTGCAACATCCTCACCCTTAGCATTAGCCTGAATCTGAAGAGAAAGGGCTTGGATCTAATCATTCAATGAACCCGAAGAAGCTTGACCTGCATTCTGCAAATTCTGAACTTCGCATCCCAAAGCATATATCTGACCTCGCATTTCCAAGAGAATATCCATAATTCTGCAAAAATCTGCTGAATTATCGGTCTGCGTACTGGCTTCAGCCCGATCTGATGGAGTCAAGGCAGGCGATGGCAGATCAGCATAATCACGCAGATTTTGTGATGAAACATCATGTCCTTCCTCAGGAAATTGAGAGGCATAAATGTCCTCTGGATCTGCTGGAGAGTGACTGACTCCCTCACTAGTAGCAGGATATGAGGACATTCCTCTTTTCTCATGATCTCCCCCTGTTTCCATACCTTTAGGTGGAGAGGAGTGTCCCTCATGTTCTCCTTCTTCTTGATCTCTTTTCTCTTCTTCTTCTTTTTCGACTCTTTCTTTCTCAGCATCTCTTTCTTCTTTTTCTCTTTCCTCTTTTTCTTTCTCCTCTGCTTCTTTCGTCCTCTATTCTGAGTCTTTCTCTGGAACAGACAACTCAGATTCTTCAAAGCCATTGCAGAAATGGTGATGTTTTCCTCATCATCTTCATCTTCAACGATGAGAGCTCTTCTTTTCTTGGATGGAGCAACCATGGGCTCCTTCCCTTTTCTTTTTGCTGCAGAAGAGCTTTGATGAGTTTTGACAGGAGTCTTCTCTTTGAATTTCTCCAATGCCTTGCTTAGCTCCTTCAGACGCATTTTAGTCACCATTTTTAGCCCTTCCACCATATGATCACACGATCGAGCACAAAGAATTTGTGGATGCTGAATGTTCAGATGTCTGAATAACTTCGTCACAAGACCTGGATAAGGAAGTTGACCTCTGTCCTTCACCACTGCTCTATACATGTGGAACATAACAGTGTGAGGAAGAGAAAAAAATTTCCCAATGATGATGGCATACATTAGCTTTGCCTCTGAACTTGAAACATCAGTCTTGGAAGTTGATTTCGGTCTTAGGCAATTGATCACAATCTTGTGAAGCATAATGTTGAACGCACTCATCCTTAAGTAGGAAATCTTTTTCTCTGTTCTCCTATCCTTAACAAGTTCCAATGTAGCACGAGCAATAGAAACTTTGATCGGTTGATATCTTCCTCTCTCAACCCCTAACACATCTGCCAGCATATCCATATGCACTACAAAGTCTTGATCTTTGACACTGAAAGAGAATCTATTCGCATCCTGAAAACTAAGATTCGATTAGAAATAAGCAGTTAATTCAGCATGAGCTTCTGTGGTGTCAGAACAGAACTGCTCAAGTTGAAGAAAACTAAGCTTTTCTCTCAAGTTGACATTTACAGCATCAAGGAAATCAAAATCCACACTCCTAGGGTTTATCACCCCACGCTTCAGCAATTTTGAGTATAGAGCCTTCTGTTCCTTCGATCTAAACAACTCTCCCCTTTTTCCTCAATTTTTCGCCGCAATACCCATTCTCGGTTGAAATTGGCTGTACAATTTGTCATCATCATTCCCATCTATCGGATTAAATCCCCAATCACGAGGATCACTTGGGATATTTGCAAGGGTTTCTTCTGCCACCCCTTTACGAGCAATTCCCAAACTTTCCATTTTTTGCAAAAAGATATATTCATTCGCATATCCTTTGTCCTTAAGAAAATCATCGATGTAGTTCAATGGAGTACCAGTCCCTTTTAAAGCACGATAAAGCTTATAAATAAAAGAGGGCCTTGAACTCTTATAGGATCTGCGTCTTCAATGATTTCTTCCTCTTGTTGATGACCAACATTCTGTGGACTAGATGGTGGAGAATGACACTGCTGAGAATGTTGTGAGCTCTGCTGCTGATTTGGAGACACTTCTTCCTCGGTGAGATCGAAGTGAGTAGGTCCCTCACTCATTCGTCGTGGTCCCCTGCTTGCGATCCTCGAAGGCTTTCTTGAAGACGACATCTTTCTCACTCTTTGAAAGATTCCGTGATTGACTTTCCCAAGAAAGATGACAACTTTTTCAAAGATTAAACAAGAGAAGAGAACAGGAATGGAAGATCTGTGCTTTTTAGGGTTTTGGAGTTTTAAACGAAGAGAAACCGACTGTATATAACTCGGTCGAAACGAGGGAATGCTAAACGTCGTAATGGAAAGTGAAAAGATCCCTTTTTAGAAATAACTGCATTTTTCGAGAAAATAGTCTTTTCAAAATAACTCCTTTTTCGAAAAGGAAACGTTGCAATAATTACGTCGATTAAAGATATCAATAATAAAACACGGTTGATGATCGTACCTTTTCAAGATGAGATTCGAGAGATAGAATAACTTATAGTCAAGGTCTTGTTTGTCTGAGTCTGAGAGTCTCTAGACTTTAATTTCCTCATACCTCAAAATATTGAGTCTGGAACAGATGGTTTCAAATTGATTTTTCTCCAAAGGCTTTGTGAATATATCCGCCAGTTGGTTCTTTGAATCAACAAACTGAATCGAAACTTCTCCATTTTGAACATGATCTCTAATGAAGTGATGTCGAATTTCTATATGCTTTGCTCTTGAGTGAAGAATTGGATTTTTGGTAATATTGATTGCACTGATGTTGTCGCAATTAATCTCCATGCATGAATCTTCAATTTCAAAGTCTCTTAGCTGTTGTTTTATCCACAGAATTTGTGAACAACAACTTCCGAGAGCTACATACTCTGCTTCTGCTGTAGAGAGAGCTACTGTACTCTGCTTCCTTGAAAACCAAGACGTTGTCCTGCCTCCAAGTAGTTGACATGTACCCGATGTGCTCTTTCTATCAACTCTGCATCCGGCTAAGTCTGCGTCTAAGTATCCAAGAAGAGTAAAGTCTCCTCTTTTAGGATACCAAAGGCCGATGCTTGAAGTTGAGGCAATGTATTTGATAATACGCTTTGCAGCACTTAAATGAGATTCTTTAGGGTCTGCTTGAAATCTGGCAGAAATGCAAACACTAAACAAAATGTCGGTCTAGAAGCGAAAGATAAAGAAGTGAACCGATGGTACTCCTGTATAACTTTTGGTCGACTTTCTTTCCTCCTTCATCTTTGTCTATCTTCAAGGAACTTGACATTGGTATATCAGCCTTTTTGCAATTGTTCAGTCCAAACTTTTTGACAAGATCATTTGCATACTTTTCTTGATGAATAAAAGTTTCTTCCTTCAGTTGTTTTACTTGAAGATCGAGAAAGAAGGTTAGCTCACCCATCATGCTCATTTCAAATTCATCCTGCATAGTCTTAGAGAATTTCTTGTACAGACTTTCATTAGAGTATCCAAAAATAATATCATCGACATATATTTGAACAAGCAGAAAACTTTTGCTTTCTCTTTTAATAAAAAGAGTAGTGTCTACTTTACCTTTAACAAAGCCATTTTGAATTAAAAACTTACTCAGCCTATCGTACCAAGCTCGAGGTGCTTGCTTTAAGCCATATAAGGCCTTTTTGAGTCTGAATACTGAGTCTGGTTTCCTTGGGTCTTCAAACCCAGGTGGTTGTTCCACATAGACTTCCTCATGGATGAATCCATTTTGGAAAGCACTTTTGACATCCATTTGGAATAACCTTTTGGTTTAGGAGTCAACTCCCAGACATCATTAATTCTGAATTGTCTGAGTTCTTCTTGCATAGCTTCAATCCAGCTTTCATCAGATAAAGCTTCATCTATGCTTTTGGGTTCTATTTCAGAAATAAGAGCCACAGCACTAGACTCTTCGCGCATTTTGGATCCTGTGCGAATTCCTTCATTAATGTCGCCAATAATAAGATCTTTGGGATGATTGGACTTATGCTTCCAGTTACTGGTTGATTTGTCAGGTTGGTGATCACTTCCTTCATTTGAATCTTCAACAGTCACTTGTTGCTGGTCCTTCAAAGTCTGAGCTGCTTCTTGCAATTTAGACTTTATAGGATCTGGAGCTGATTCAGGTTCTTTAAGATGAGTATGAATAGATTCATTTTGCATAGAATCCTGGAATTTGACATTCTTTGATTCTTCCACAGTTTGAGTCTTCTTGTTGTAGACTCTGTACGCTTTGCTTGTGGTTGAATATCCAAGGAAGATGCCTTCATCTGACTTTTCTTCAATCTTACCAACTCGATCATTTGCATTTTTCAGTATAAAACATTTGCATCCGAATACATGAAAATATGAAACAATAGGCTTCTTTTCTTTGAATAGTTCATTGGGAGTTTTTTCTAGAATAGGCCTTAGAAAAACTCTGTTGATAATATATACATGCTATAGAAACTGCTTCAGCCCAAAAACGTGAGTAGATGTTGCTTTTAATTAGAAGAGATCTAGCCATTTCTTGAAGCGATTTATTCTTTCTTTCCACAACTCCATTTTGCTCTGGAGTATATGGAGAGGAGAACAAATGCTGAAAACCAAATTTATCACAAAATTTTGTAAAATCTTGATTTTCAAATTCACCTCCATGATCTGTTCTTATACTTGAAATAACATATCATTTTTCGTTTTGAACCTTTTTAGCAAAATTTTCAAAGTAAGAGAAAGTTTCAGACTTACTTGTAAGAAAATATACCCAAGTAAATCGTGAGTAGTCATTCACAATTACTAGGCAATATTTCTTACCTCCAATGCTCTGTGCTCTAGTTGGTCCAAAGAGATCCATATGCAGAAGCTGCAGTACACGGTTAGTGGAAACTTGATTTATTGGTTTAAAGGAATTTCTTACATGTTTTCCCAATATGCATGATGTACATATGTCAGACTTTTGATATGATAAATTGGGTAGACCACGAACAAGCTTCTTTGCTGAGATTTTGGTTATCTGCTTCATATTGATGTGCCCAAGCTTTCGGTGCCATAAGTTTGCTTCGTCTTGGATTGAGATTAGACAATGCGATTCATCTAGTTTCACGTCTAAGGGGTAGATATTTCCATGTCTTCGACCCATGAATGATTGAGTAGAATCTTTACTGGTTCCTGAACATATTCCCTTTTGGAAGTAAATTTTGAAACCGGTATCACATAGCTGACTGACACTAAGCAGATTGTAGTTGAGTCATTCAACTAAAGAAACATTACTTATTATGAGGCTTCCAATCTTTACAGTTCCAAATCCCACAATTTTTTCTTTGCTGTTTCCTCCAAATGAGACTTTTCCACCATTCACTTGAACAAGTTTTATGAAGCAATTTGAATCTCCTATCATATGTCTTGAGCATCCACTATCCAGATACCATTTTATATTTTTCTTGATAGTGACCTGCATTTGAAAAAGAAACTCAAACTTTCTTTGGTACCCATATTTTCTTGGGTCCATTTGTGTTAGTATGATATGCGGTTTTTTCCCATACTTTATTGATAGGTTTCCAAACCATATGACATTCTTTTTCAAAATGATCTGCACTATTGCACTTTGATCATCTGAGAGCATTGCGACCTACTGGTTTTACGAAGATTCTTTTAAAATGATTTTTGTAGGCATCTCTTGTGGGTCTTTGCTTAATTCTTTCTTTCACTTTTGGAAAATCAATTAAAGGAATGGTTTCAGTAGTCATTCCCAAACTAGATTTATTGAAATAAGGTCTTTGAATAGAAAGAATTTTTTCCAGTTTCTCAGAACCTATAGAAAATCTTTTAGAAATGTTTGAGATATCATTTTTCAAGAACGCATTTTATTTTGAAAGATTATCTTCACTTTCTCTAAGAGAAGAAACATTCGTGTCTAAACATTTCACCTTGTCTTTCAAAACGTTTTCCTGTTGTTTTAGAGCAGAATTTTGCTTTTTGAGTTCGGAAATCTTTTTAAGAGAAGTTTTAAGACTAAAACACAACTCTTCAACGTATTTAGAAACTTTAAGAGGGATTTTGAAGTTACGTACCTCAAATTCACTGTCTGAATCTGATTCTGTCTCGGAGTTTGAATCTGAATCCGATTGTGCCATTAGACATATGTTGGCATAATCATCATCACTTTCTTCACACTCTGTATCACTCCAGGTTTCTGCTTTGAGAGCCTTTTGATACTTTTCAGTTTTTCCTTTCTTCTTCCTTAGAAGAGGACAGATGGGTCTGATGTGTCCCTTTTTCTTACATTCAAAGCAGACTACTTCTCTGTTTGATTCATCATCTTCAACAGACTTGGTCTATTGCTTTTGAAAACTTTGTTTCTTTGGATTGAATCTTCTTCCTTTTCTGTTCAGCTTTCCGAATCTTCTAATCATGAGAGCAAGCTCCTCATCATCCATATCGTCTTCAGAATCTGTAACATCAGAATCATCATTAGATTTTAATGCAATGGATTTCTTACCTTTAGGGTCTTCGTCTTCATTGATTCGTTCCATTTCATAAGACTGAAGAGTTCCAACCAACTCATCAACGGATAGTGGCATGATTCTTTGGGTCTCTCTGATTGAGGTCTTTATGTGATTCCAATCCTTGGAGAGTCCACGCAAAGCTTGTTTACCTTCATGGGATCAGACATTGGTTGACCTTGATTTTCAAGACCATTCACAATATCTGTAAAACGACTAAACATGTCAGTTATAGATTCTCCTGATTTCATTTTGAAGGCTTCGTATTGACCGAGGAGAATGTTCATTCTAGTCTCTTTCACTCGATCCGTTCCTTCATAGGTAATATGTAATTTATCCCAGACTTCTTTAGCTGTAACACAAGAAGATATTTTGTTATATTCAGTAGGTGATAAAGCACAATATAAAGAATAAATTGCTTTTGCATCAAGAGCTTGTCTCTTGATTATTTATTCCTGAGTCATTTCACTAGACTCAACAGTATCTTTTCCTCTTTCTAAGACAGGTGCAGCTTTAGGAATGATTCCTATTTCTACAACGTCCCATTCCAGAGGATCCTTTGATCTTAGGAACGCCTTCATCTTGTTTTTCCATATGTTGTAATCCTTTCCATCAAAGTAAGGCGGTCTGGTATTGCTTTGCCCTTCTACCAGCACTGGAGCCAACATACTAGCCATGGATCTTTAACTCTGAAGTAAAACACTTCAAACAAAGTGAGTACACCAGCTCTGATACCAATTGAGATAGCTAGTATAAACACCCAGAGGGGGGTGAATAGGTGTAAAAACAATTTCTCGAGATACGGAAGCGATACTAGGCAAACGATAGAAAGGGAGTTCTCTTTTGGTTAACAAAATGAAATACGATCAAAGTAAAACAAGGAGTAGGGAAGAGAAGATTGAACACAAGGTTTATAGTGGTTCGGCTTATTCCAAGCCTACGTCCACTCTTCCGCACTGACAGCCCACCAACTAGATTTCACTATGAACAAAAGAGTTGTTACAGCACAGCTTTTCCTTGATTCCACAGTGTAGATGTTCTACCACACTTCCTCAAGGTTTCTCACAAATATAGACTCTCTTTTGCATACAAGATTTCGCTCAAAGGAATTGACTAAACAACAAAGAGCTTCAGACTTTGGAATTCTTCTATCGCGCACTTCTCGAACAACTTAGAACGTCTTCTTTATATACTCTTTTATGCCATCATACCCGTTGGCACTTACCAAAGGAATTCCTCCAATCTACCCGTTGGACGGAATCAATTAGGAAGATCATTTGTGCTATTAAAGGAACATGTCGATAGCCCATCAATCTTGTTCGCCCATACAATCAGGATCTCGGTTTCCATAAGTAGAACCTTCCAAGAATATTTTGCCAATCATCGAATCCTTAATCTTCAAATCAATCATGATCAAATAAAGGATTCCGTTATGTCATATCCAGCCAAGAGATCTTCTCCAGTCGATAAGGTCACATCCTTAATGAAACATCCAGTTCTGGATAGCCTTTCTTCAACAAATTAGAAACTGTCAATGAGGATAGACTTTGAGTCTTGAGTCTGGCTGTCCAGAGGTCTTCAGACTTTAAATAGCAGAGTCTGCAAACCTTCAAACTAGACTGATGGAAACAATTTGTCAGCTTCAAAACACTTCATGAAGATTTCTCCAACAAAATTGACCACACTCTGATACTAACCATTCATTTTAGATCAGGTGGATTCATAGTGTATAGTGACGCTTCCTACAAAGGGCTTGGATGTGTTTTGATGCAGCACGAGAAGGTCATAGCCTATGTGTCGAGGCAATTGAAGCCCTATGAATTAAATTATCCAACTCATGACTAGGAACTAGTAGCAATAGTCTTTGCATTGAAAATATGGAGACATTATCTGTATGGAGGAAAGTTTGAAATCTATATAGATCATAAAAGTCTAAAGTATTCATTCTCCTAAAAGGTGTTAAACATGAGACAAAGGAGGTGGACGGAACTATTGAAAGATTATTACTATGAGATACTATATCATCTGGGGAAGGCAAACAAGTTTGCGGATGCTCTTAGTCGTAAATTGGAAATTGATATGGCGAGTGTAAGGATAATATAATGGAACTTAAATTGAACCAAAGGTCATACAAGGAAGGGGTCGGAATTCCAAGTCTCAAATGATGGAATCGTAAGATATCAAGGGTGGGTATGTATGCCTAATAATGGGGAAATAAGAAAAAAAATCTTGTCAGACGCACATAGAAGCAACTATAGTATTCATCCGGGAAGTATAACAATGTATTTAAACATTGCCAACATTATTGGTGGAATGAGATGAAGGTTAATATTGCAAAACACGTATCTTAGTGCTTGACCTACCAATAGGTGAATGCAAAACATTGTAAGCCTGCAGGAATGCTAAGGCCACTGAACATTCCTAAATGGAAATGAAAGCATATAATGATGGGTTTTGTACAAGGAATACCAAGAACATCTAAGGGTCACAATTTTATTGGGTGATAGTAGATTGTCTGACCAAATGTGCGCATTTCCTAGCTTTATGCATGGATTACTTAATGGATAGATGTGTGAAAATATATGTAAGCCAAATTGTGCGCTTACATGGAGCCCCTGTGACTGTAACTTGGGACTGAGAATCGAGGTTTATATCAAACTTTTTGCAGAGTCTCCAAGTTGCATTAGGGACCACACTCTAGTTTAGGACTACCTTTCATATGCAAATGGATGAACAAACAGAGAGAGAGTAATCCAAGCACAAGAGGACATGTTAAGGGCTTGCGTGATTGATTTTAAAGGTAATTGGGACGAGAAGCTACGCCTAATACAATTTGCCTAAAACAAAAGCTTCCAACAAAGCATTGGGATGGCTCCATTCGAAGCATTGTATGGAAGGACTTGTAGAACCCCTGTATGTTGGAATGAGGTAGACAAGCCAAAACTAGTGGGGCCAAAGTTGGTACAAGTTACCTTGGATGTGGTAGGGATCATTAGGAATCGACTTAAGATGGCCCTAAGTCAACAAAAAAGTTAGTTGGATAAGCACAAGAGGCCCTTGAAATTTAATGTGGGAGATCACGTATTCCTAAAGGTATGGCCAATAAAGGGAAAATCAAGATTTGGAAAGAAGGGCAAGTTAAGCCTGAGGTTTGTAAGACCCTTCGAAATCCTTGAAAAGATAGGGGATTTGGACTATCGACTAGCATTGCCATCCAAGTTGTCAAATATACACAATGTCTTCCACGTGTCAATGTCGAGGAAATATCAACCTGACCATACTAATGTTTTGGATTATGAGACCATCGAAGTGGATGAGAAAGTGAAGTACGTGGAAGAACCCATAAAGATACTAGCTCGAAAAGAATAGATCTTTCAAACAAAAGTGATACCCCTTGTCAAAGTCCTGTGGTGATACCATGATGTAGAAGAGCCGATGTGGGAAAGCGAGGAGGAAATGAGACAACAATGCCCTCATCTTTTCAATGGAACATATAGGACGTCCAATTTCGAGGACAAAATTCCTTAAAAGGGGGAGATTTGTGACATCTGGATTATTGTGTGGCGAAACTGTGTGCTAGAAGACTTAGCCATTTGATCGATGATAAGTAAATATGTGTCGTGCGAGGACATATTCAATGACTGAAGTTGGTAAATTCTTTAGTCGATCAAGCTTGAGCTTTCAAGTTAAGGGCATATTAAACAAGTTTGATGATCGAGCGCATTCAAAACTCAAAATGTTGGAAATGCTAATGTCTGCAATTTGATGTCGTGGCCTCTCCCTTCCTTTAGTGTGCCCCAATCGTGTCCCTTACTGTACCATCGCAAGGATCGTCACCTTAGCTCATCCCAATCACCATCGAGCCACTTCAATAGCATGCCATATCAGCCACCCATGCCACCTTGTCACCTTGTCACCGCCACTGAATCACTCAACACCATCTCAACACCACCCCGCGATGCCATCTAAGTAGGCCGAGCCACTTAGCCCCTTCAAAATAGCGACATGCCGTCACCGGCTGGCGTGAATTGCTGAAGAACAATCAACCGCATGTCTTCCATAGGCGAGAATAGCAAGTAGTGAAGGGAGAGAGAAACATAAAAGGGTCAGCAACTCACCGTTCCTCTTCATCTTCCCAATTTTCAATCACCGCCCCTCCTTTTCAATTCATCTTACCTTCGTCCATTAGCCCATTCTATTCTTTTTAATTTACAGTCGTAGCTCTCTCTCTCTCTCTCTCACCATTGCTTCCTTTTTGTGTGCGCAACACTGCAGCTCGCCAACGACATGTCTTCGTTACATTGTTCTCTTCGGCATGGCACAACTTGCCGGAAAACAGCAACGAGTCAGGATGTTCAGGACCCCATCAAGCCAGGTGACAGCATCTGTAGGAGTAGATTGTCTCCATTCTATGCTATATCGGTTGATTGTTGCTCAGCGAGGTCGATTTCCATGGATGTCCGTTGTCTCAATTGGTTTTGTACATATCAGTGATTTCGAAAGATGTACATTGCTAGCATTGTTGAGTTTACGGGTTATTGGGTTCATGAATATGTTGTTAAGGTGTTGATTGTTGAGATTTGCATATTTGAAGTTGAATGACATGAATTGTGGATGAAATTCAGGAACACCATTGTTTTTAGGTTCAGGTCACTATAGACCCGTGATTTTGCCAATTTTACACTGGTTTATGTAACGCAAATTTCGTGAGGCTTTCTCACAAAAGTCACTCCTTATTCCTTGCTCTACAACATACTTTAATTTTGAATTTTTTTGGACTTCTTATGACAGTTTTTTATTTGATAAAGATACAAGTTTCAAATTAGTTTTTCAAACACTAACATTGACCCTTATGCAGTTTTTATTTTCCATAGAATATTTCACAAGGTATTTGGACAAGTGTGATGGAAAAGCATCTTCAAGTGATTTTGATGATGTCCAAACTATCCTTAATATATTACTTACTATGGTGTATATAGATGTGTATACCAAAGGACTATGCAATGTCGATGATGTGATTCATTGAAAAGAAGTTCATAAATGTCCTATTATGGCAAACAGTACTAGTTAACCTAAAAGATTAATGGTTGATGATGTTTGTGTCGAAGTTGTAAAGATCAAGTCGATGGTGCTGTAAAAACCAAGTACATCTAATGATGTTCATTGGGTCAGCTAAGTAACCGTTGAAAGACTTGGATTTGCATGGCAGTTGAATCTAGATAAAGCACGTAATAGAGCAGTTAGGTCTTCTAACAAGTCAGTAAAAGACTGTAGTGAGAAGATAGTAATAGTTGCCATTTTTGGTTAGTCTACAAAAGTTCAATGAAAGAAACTGTATAGGCAATACCATCCCTAAATAGCAGTTTAGCGGAAACTCTTCAAAGGCTATCTGCTTCTTTAATTCATCTTCAACCAATTTATTGAAAAATGATACGAAAGAGAAGACCCTAGAAAGCCATAGAAGAGTGTGTATGGCATAAAAAAATAATAATAATAAGCTTACCTCCTACTATTTTCTTAACTATAAGCTTACTGTCATACTATTTTAATATTCATGCTATTTAGTAATTGTACAAAGGATCAAGTGTACAAGTTTAAGAGTAACAGCTGAGTCCAAATTACAATGTATGTCGTGAAAAAGATTAGTGCTAGCCATTTGCAACTTTTTAAGCAAATTGCTAGTGGAATCTTGCCCATCTTGAGGCTATTAGTCTGAAGAGTGGACTTAGGCTTATGGATAAAGCCGAGCCACTATACTCTCTATGTACTACTGTTTTTTTCTGCTTACATCATTCGCATACAGTTGATTCACGCTCTTGTTTCTCAAATATTAGGTTGAGCTAATATTTATTTAACGAATAGCTAATTTTTGCAAAAGATCACCAAAGTTCAAAAATAACCTATTCACCCTTCCCCTAGGTTGTATTCTTAGCCACCAACAATTGGTATCAAAGCTTTGTTGCTCGTTATTGGAAGCATATTTCTTTTGAATATAAAGATCCTTTGTCATGGCTAATTGTCATGCCCCAAACCTCGAGCGGACACACATCCCTCGGTGGTCGATAAAATTTGTGTCATCCCAAGATGCATCACCGACCCATTCATTTATATGCACATGCGGAAGCGAAATAAAACAATCCCTAGACAACACTTAATATGGGATAGAAATAGCAGGACAACCACAATTTTCACAAAACATGCTTTTATAAACACATTAGGTTTAGCCTTATCAGTCTACGTACAAAAGTCGATCTCCAAAAGATGTCCTAACTGACCTACACCTCGGATTCCCTCAGCTCGGCTGTGGATCCTCCACTCTACGGTCCTGAAAATGGTAACCCACGACGAAGTGAGAATAAATCTCAGTGAGTTCACGCCTTAAACCCCGATTAGGAAGGAAATATACTTAGAGGCAATCTAACCACACATCACAGAAGACTCACCTTGCCTCAGTTCCTTTCTACACGTAAGTACAGTTCATAAACCATATACATATGCCATAAATGCACTCATCAATTGGGAACGCTTCACTTCAAACTCAATCAATCACAAGAGTCCTGATTATGAGGCCAAATCGTTATGACACGTCCCATATTGTGCCACACAATTTTGTCCCATAATTAGGTGCATTTATCTCAATCATTCGTGCGTTCCAATTGATTACTACCCACACAGGCACGATCTGCCCGACACACATCGGTCTTCTGGCCTAGCCAGGCATCCTCTCATCCCTTGAGCACGGCAACATCCACCCGATGCACATCGGGCACGGCATTCCCGAAGGAGCTTTAGTCCGGCCTCTACCACGATCCGGCAACCATTGTAAAGGGCATCCCATATACGGGCATTGTCCACCCGACGCACATCAGGGATAGGTTCTCATAATCATCACACGATCATTCAATCCTGGCCAAGGATATTATGCTTTGCACTCAAATGCATCAATTAAGATAACGTTTTTGGTCTATTTTCTTCGTATTAAAAAAACCCGATAAAAATAGCTGTGTGTGGGTACACGGTCAGATTAAACTAGAAAAGTACTATCCTTTATTTTAAAAATCTCACTATTTGATATAGTACTTAAAAACACTTTTGGTGTCAAAACCCAACACCTGGTATTTTCTAATAAATACCAAAATTTAAGGATTTTGAAATAATAACTGAAAATCAACAATTATCACTCAATTATACAATCTAGCAACCAATTGCATAAATTGATTACACCACGACAGTCAACACAAAATTCTAACAACCAACTATACCGGTATAATTTCTTGAAAATATTAAATAATTAAATAAGTTACAAAATTAATTAAATAAATGCAATATAGTTAAATAAATGCCTAATTAAGTTATATACACTAATCAAATTACCTAATTAGCACAATTAACTAACTTAATTACTAATTACACTAATCTAACTGCCTAAACTAATCTTAGGCTAAGCTAATTATCCTCTAAGCATAATTAACCCCCTAAGCAAGGTTTAGCAAGTAAACTCACAGGATTTGCGAGCTGGTGAGTTCACTGCGACGTCAACGCAAAGGCGAGCAAAACTTGAGCCTACGGCGACACCCAACAAGGTTTGGAAGGGGCCGAAAAAGGCTCATGAAGCTCACGGCTGGGCTGTGAGTTTCGATTCTGTCCAAGGGCTAAGAGGGCTGGTCGGTGGACTCGGCTTCGCTGGAACGGGCTAGGCAGGTGGCGGACGGCAACGACATAACCAGGTGGGGGCGACGGCGACTTGGACGGCCGGTGGAGGAAGCTCGACGAGCTAGACGGCAGCCAGGCGAGCTCAGGACAACAGGCTAGACTCGCGGGGACGGCGCACGAGCAGGACGGCGAGTGGACGCAGTCAAGTAGACTCGGGAAGGCATGAGGTTACTCGGCGGTTGCTGGCTCACCTATAGGGGGTGCTGGCTGGTTTCTTTGCTGGTTCTTGGGCTCTAAGATAGCAACAAAGGAGAAGAAGAAGCTAGGAAGAAGAGGAGGAAGTTGTTGCAAGTTGGAGGGGGGGGGGCAAGAGTCACAAAAGTCTTGCCAAAATGTCAAGAACACTCAAGTAGAAGCCCCCAAAGTCTTCAACCTCATCCATAGCCACTTTTCCGTCCAAGACTTCTCCAACAAGCTTCCCTTGGTGTCCAAAATGTTGTAGCCCCCATGGCCTATGAATCTCTTGCTCGACAAGATGGTGAAGAAGCAACTACTGTCAACAATATAAAAGAAGCTCGAAAAAAGAACCGCTCTTAATGCTAAAATAAAACACCTCCTATATTATGCATTATCACCATTTGAGTTTAATAGAATTTCTTCTTGTGACACAACGAAGGAAATTTGGGACCACATCATGCTGAAATTTAAAGGAATGGAAAGACTGAAAGAAACAAAACTAAATATCCTGCTCGAGAATTCTGAGCTATTCAAGATGAAGTCTGATGAAACAGTAACACAAATGTTTATGCGATTCACTAAGATAGTCAATGGTCTTGCTCTCTAAGGAAAAGTTTATACTGATGCTGAAAAGGCCAACAAGCTATTATGAGCCTTTTCGAAAGATTGGAGTACCATGAAGACCTCACTATGAGAAAATAAGGATTCAACCAATCACAATGGATGAACTGATAGTAGCCTTTATGTCCTATGAAAGTTAGCTTCAAAATGAAGAAAACAACTTAAAATGTAAGAAAATTATTGCAATTAAAGCTAACCACGATGATATGGGTGGAGAAATATTCTCATGAAGAAGAAAGTGAAGAAGATATGGCATTGCTAACGATGAGGTTCAAGAACTTCATGAGGAAAGGAGGAAACTACAAAGGAAAAAGATCATCTAAGCATTTTGACGACAAAAAGCCTTACAGGATTAAAGAAGAAAGGTAAGGATATCATGTGCTATGAATGCAGGAAACTAGGGCATACAAAACCATAATGTCCATCCATCAAGAAAATTAAAGGAAAGTTCTAAAAGAAAAAAAAAAGCGCTGAAAGCTAAAGCATAGAGTGACACCGAATGTGAGTCAAGTGATAAAGAATAAGCAAATATTTGTCTCGTGGCTAACATAGAACCAAAGGAAGAGGATGAGGTAGATGATTCAAAACTATCTTATGAATAGTTACAAGATTTTCTGAGAGAAATGATTAAGGAACACCAAAAAGCTTCAAACCAAGTTTCCATCTTGAAAAAGGAGGTTCATGATCTTACTACTGAAAATCTCATTGGAAAAAGTCTCGTTGATAAGCTAAAGAATGAACTTGGTCTTCAAATAAATGAGGTGAAGCTTCTGCAATTGAAAATGAGAGTGTGAAAGATGAAATTTCAAAAATCAGCACCAAATTTTATTTTCGTTCAAAAACATTACAGCATATTCTCTCAACTCAAATTCATCACTATAATAAGAGTGGAAATGAAAAAGAGAAGAATCTGTTTGTAAAAACCAAAAGATAGATTAAAGCACAAATCCACTGTATACTATTACAAGTCTCATTTTGATAAACAATTTGTTAAAGCCATTGGTAATAAATTTCCCGAGTGCTCAAACCGTAAAGGATACGGTAATTTCATAATGGACTATCCAAAATAGCATAAGGGATTTAGGAAGAATGGCTAGTCTTTTGGCCTTGAATTAAGATCTAACCACAAGGGACCCAAGTTTATGTTGTCACGCCCCGAACTCCGAGTATGCACACATCCCTCAGCGATCGATTAAAAATGCGATGTCCCAGGACGCATCGCCGACCCATTCTTTTTATCTTTCGATTAAGCACATGTGGAAGCAAATTAAATACACCACCTAGTCCATCATCAGAAAGAGGGATAGTACAAACACAACACAAAAGTTGCCGAAAACAACTTATTCAATTAACCACTATTGTCCCTAGGGAGTTTAATGATATACCAATCCTTATGCTATCACTTCCAACCGACCCTCTCAAAAACCTTCAGGGATCAGGGTCACCCTAAACTTCGCTAATGGCAGGGCCAGCCAAAAGGTGTCGCATCTCACCCCCACCAAATCCGCACTTAGGAGATCTCCACACTACAGCCTTGAAAAAGGTTAGCCCATGACGGGGAGAGATAAAATCTCAGCGAGTCAACCACGCAAATTCGCCTCGAAGGCGGTCCTAAAGATGCACCATACATAACTTACCTCGCCTCGGCGCGTCCCTACATGTTAGCTCATCATACATGCCAATATCAACACAACAAGCACAACTTAATAACCGAAACACATCATATCTTTCACAAACATTCACAGGGATCCCGATTATAAGGTAAAACATTATAACACGTCCCATACCATGCCACACAATTTTGCCCCATAATCAGGTACAACTATCACAACCACTCAGTCGTGTTCTAGTTATTACGACCCATCAGCCACGGCCAACTCAACAGTTGGTGGTTATCCTGTATAACCGAGCGTCGTCTCACCCCATCAAGCACGGCATCGTCCAGAACTCTCGCCTAGATGGCATTCCACATGGGAGCATCGTTCCTAAATCCATCGGTGAACGGCATCATCAAGAACCACTGCCTAGACGGAATTCTACATAGGAGCATCGTGCTTTTTACTCAAATACCTCAATTTCAAATAATGGACTTGGCCACTTTTCTTCGTATTAAAAATCATCCTGTTAAAAATAATCATGCATAATCACATATTCAGAATCAAACCATCAAACTTGCTACGTTCATATCTTAAAACTCCACGTTTTATATAGTACATAAAAATTTGCATGCAAAAACCGACACCTGGCACTTTTCCATTTAAAAACCCATAAAATCGAGTTTTCTACTAAAATTCAATAGTTGCCATCCAGCACTCAATTGCACATCATAGCATATAAAAGTCATCATGCATAATGCCATCATATAGTCAAGAACACCAAAAATCCTTTTTTCAAAAATCAACTTGGCAACTCTTTTTTTTCTTTAAAGCTTTCTAAAATAAATTCGTACGGGGTCACGCATTTGAAATCAACCCGCCAAAATTTGCATGCATCTAGTATAAAACCTCATCGTTTTATTGAACGCATAAAATTTGGCGTCCAAACCCAACACCTGATTTATTTTCTATTTTCTTTTCCAAACACCCCTTTTTGAAGACAATCTTTAGTAACCCCTTTCTTTTTTGTTCAAAACTTTTAGAAATAAATTCATAGGTGCTCACGTACTTAAAATTAATCCGCCAAACTTTGCACGCACCTCGTTTAAAACCACATTGTTGAGCAAATAAGTTTTGGTGTCTGTTGACACCTAAATTTTGATATTTTAGTTTATTTATTTACTGCATAGGAAATTAGGGGTTAATTTTATTAATTGCATAACATATAGGTTTAGGTGTATTTTAATTTGCCTTTTATCTATTGGATCGGTGCGGATGGGTTCAAATTAGTTGGGCTAAGCCCACAAAGCGAGCAAGTTGGCCCAAGCCCATGTTTTTTATTGATTAAAAATTATCTCGTGGGAAATCGAGATTTTAGGCGATATTACGGTGGTTTTTGGAATCATGTTGCAATCTGATCTTTAGTCTTTAGGTGATAAGATCGTTGGGAATATTTAGGAGATAAGGAGAAAAAAAATATTTTTGTTATCAAGAGATTATAGAAATCTTCGAAATATCCCATAAAGATAACATTTTTTCTTGCTTATAAAAGGGCCGTGTACGGTACAGAATAGGGGGGCTTCTCTTCGTCAAAAAAAAAAAAAAAACAAAAGAAGTGAAAAGTAAAAGAAAAGGCAGAGAGAGAACAGGGATAGGGGAAACGTAAAAGAAAAAAAAGCAATTGACAAGACCCCTACTGTTCATCTTCTCCAAGGGGGTTCTTTTGCTGCGTATCCGCACTGCCGGTCCCCGCATCGCCGCTCCGAGGCTGCGCCGCGGTTCTCCGAGCGATGCGCCGCCCTTGCCTTCACCAGTGATCCGCCTCAGCCAGCTCGGCGCCTGAGTTCCCCTGCTGCCTAGCCACCGCCGCCCGAGCGACGCCCCTGACCTGACCGATCTGCCCGCGACGACGCTACTGCCCTGCTTCACCTGCTCGAAGCCGTGAGTCCGCTGCTCGCCGACTGCTCCTCACCCACGACGCCACACCGCCTCAACTACTGCCCGTCTCGCCGCGCTGACCCGGTGGTCCGCTCGACGCCAGCAGGCCCCGAACCCGTCGCTGTTGCCTCTGCCTTTGCTCAACCTCCCAGCGATCCGACGCCCCTGTCCGCGAAGCCACCGCCGGTTCACCTTTTCACCGCTTGCCACCGCCGGTTCACCCTCGCCGAATTCCCTTGCCGAACCGATCAACCGGCTGTCCTTGGAGATCCACGGTTGCACGTGGGAAAGGAAAGAAGGAAAAAAAGGAAAAGGGATTTAGGTAGATTTTTTATTTTATTATTATTGTTTATCCAGTTATAGTTTTTTTATTTTCCTATATATCTGGTTTTGTTTAGTGGAATTGTTCCTCTTAAATGTTTGATTGAGATTCCAACATGAAAGTGCCCCTCAAGCTAGGGATTGATAGTCCGATTTTCGCGCCCGAAATCCGACTCGCAATTCCTTACAAAAATCAACAATCCAATCTCAAGCCCGAGATTCGATTCGCGATTTAATTTTAAATTGGCTAACCCGATCTCATGCGCGAGATATGGTTCGTCAATTTTTGGATATCAATTTTATCTTTTGTTTGATTTGTTATCGTCAAGTTGGTTGAGTCGAATCTTATTTTCGTAAAATAAAAAATCAAAAAAATCTTAATTAGGATTAGGTTTGTTGTCATCTTGCATAGTTAGGATTGCAATCTTATTATGAATTTTTAAATAAAAAAATCCAAAAAGAAAGTGCAATCATTTAGGTTGTTAATTTTTTATTTGAATTGCATGTTTAATTATGTGTTAGTTTTAATTTCGAATTTCTTAAAGAAATCCAACAAAAAAATCATTGTGCATATTAGATAAATTGCATTTTAGATTTAGATAATGTCTTAGTTTAAATTAGGATTTAATATGACTTAATCCCTAGTTTAAATTAGATAGAATCTTAATCTAGCTAGATTATTTCAAATTTCATAAAATTTGTCTTAGGATAAATTAGTTGCAAATTCTAGGATAGATTGCATTTTTAAAATAAAAAATGTCATTTGCATGTCATGTGGAATTAGGTTCATGAAATGCATGTCATTTAGTGATTATTGTTAAGTTCATTTCTAATTAGAAATTGACCGTCATTAGATTAAATCATTTAATAAATGTCGCGTGACATATAGCTCGCATATTAAATTATATGTCGCACGTCATTTTAATTGAAATAATTTTGTACGTCATTGCATGGCATTGCATGTCATTAGAATTAAGTCATTTTGGTTAATTTAGATTGCATATTTAACAATTGCATGTTCATTAAGAGATCATCAAATATTTATTCATATGTTTAGGACATGTTGCCATGCCATATCATTTCATATTAGATTAAAAGCATTGCATTGCATATGGATTATAGTCTCATTTAATAAGAGAAAACAAAGAGAAAGAAATTGTATGTTAATTAGAAATCATATCTAGGATTGTTGATATGGATTTTAATTTAACACTGCAGATGCTTTCGTTGCTTTGAGGTAAGTCCTGCATCATTTAATTGTTTTCTTGGGTGTTAAATTGGTAGTTTGCGCACTTGCATGAACACCTCACATGTTAGGGAAATAGATTTAAAATCAATTCAAATTATTTGCCAAACATTTTTCAAAATAAAAAGAAAGGTACGAAAGGGCGTTAGAGAAATCTAACGTAACCAAGTCCCCGTACCCTTAGTCTCTCGGTTCGTAGGAGTAAAGTAAATCTCCCGTTACTTTATTAGGGTTTCTAATCGACCCACCAAAAATAGATTAGTGGCGACTCCTAATTAAAAATCAATTGCATGTTAAGAAATTTAAACCTAAGTCGCGAATTGGTATGGGCTTGGGAGAGCCCGAGTTAAGTCTAGGCTTAACAATCCATTAGCCAAACCCTAGGTGGTCCAAACCCCGAAAAATTGGGTCGCGACAGCTTGGCGACTCCACTGGGGATTTGAGTCGAAACTCTTAGTGGACTTAGGCCAATTTTCTTTTTTGAAAAAATATTTTTGCTTGGCAGCAAGGATCCCAGGTACGTCGCTAACCTTTAACGTGTTAAATGTTTTTGCAGATTGGGAGGTATAAGGGGAAGTGATTGCTAACCCTTACCTTGCAGATTGGAGTTAGGGATGTATGGTTTATTTATTATTATTTGAAGTGTTGTTTGATTTCAATTGCTATGCATGCTTTGCATTAATCACTACACTTTGCACACACAACCTGCCGCCGGACCCCGGCCGCATAGGATTATTTAGGATGGTATTGAGATGGATACCACTTCGACCGCATGCTCGCGATACGAGTCGCCCATCTCAATCCCGAAGTTTCTTTCATGGTGTCAAGAATACCCACCTCGGTCCGCATGCCCGCGACCCGGGTCGGCTCTTTGACCAAGCCGGAATCATGAGGACCCGACATAGTCCACATGCCCGTGGCTAATATGATCATCCTTATGGCTTCACCTTGATAAGCCTTATAGATTAGAAATCGAGCCACTTACCATGCGCATGTCTATGTGATTGCCGTCGATTTTTCTCGGTAAAGTAAGTTTTCTATTCACATACCATGCAATTTATTTTGTCATGCTTTTGGTTTGTCCATGACAATTTAGTATAGTCATTTGATCTAATTCCTTTTAGAAATGAAATGAGGAAATTGCCATGCAATGAATCATTTGGAAAATAAAAAAAAATGGAAATTTGTCTTCAATTTATGTTTTGGCTCTTCCTAGTTCATATTTGGGAAATTTCGTCCCTACTGGAGCATCTCATATCTTTGTTTTCCTAGTTCATTTTTAGGAAATCCTCTTCATATGTGGACTTTTCTTGACTAAAAATAAATTGTTGTCATGGACTAGCTCTCTATTTACACTTCATGCTTACATGTTCCCATTTATCCAATTAGGTGATTATGAAGCGACCTCGCTCACCCATCCGTACACGATCGAGATCTAAAATGGCGGATCAAAACGAGGTGCTGGACCGCATCATCGACAATATAAATAAGCGAATTGCACACCTCCAAAGTCAAGTCGACGAATTGTCTACTACTATGGCTTTTCTCACTAAGCAAAAGGGCCGTGATGACATAGGTACTCTATCTTCAGTGAGAATCTCCGACTCGAAGAAGAAAGCCAAGAGAACTTTTGAATCGTCTCATTTTCCCGAAGTAGCGGAATTTGATGCCACCATGAAGAGACTAGTGACATATCTAGAAGGAAGAATCTCTGACCTGAAGGGTTCGCATCACACGAGCAAGGAGAGTGAAGAATACAAGCATATGTGATTCATGGTCCTAAGTAGTTCACTTTCCTTGTTTAATTAGGGGCATGCTCGGTTGCACCTTCCCCTGCATGGGAGTTCTTATTGCTTTTTAGGAATCATTCTCGCTTTCTAGGAATCGTTTTTGATGTTTTCTCTTTTTAGGGGTTTAGGAATCACAATTTCCATTCCAATAATGTAATTCATTTGACTCTATTCAATGAAATTACAATTTTATTTCAAATTTTGAGGACATGATGGAGTATACCAAACCAGTCCAATGACGATATCCGACCATGAAAAAGAAAAATATCATCCACGGAGAAATCCTGAGGGCTGGACTTTCTCATGTTTCCTCCCAAAAACTTCTTCGAAAACAAAAGCATTTCACTGTTTAAAAAGAACAAACAAAAAACATTTTCCCAAAACTTGTAGCAGTTTAAACCTGTTTGTTTGTCTGACTCATTTACTTTTTGTCTCAGAGCATAATTCTATCACTTGTTATGACAAGAGATATCTGAAAATAGCGTATGAAGTTTCAATGATCATAAACTTGATTTGTGATCAACGGGCTTAGAGCCCACTCGCAGAAAAAACAGATTTGGGACAAGTAAAAGAGGACCATCATTCCCTAGTGGAAGAGATGACAAATTTGGGGCATGACAGATTTTGGTAGTGACCCAACTGGGATAAAGTCTCCACCCGAGCCAAAATGGATGTGTAATTCGAATTTACTTTAATGTTGCATAGTATCATACTGATGCACGTTCTCTTGTGCAGGGGCAAAAGTGGATTTTTAGTCTTGAATGATAGGGACAATCTAAAGACATCAATTGCTGAGGCAATCCCCATTGTAGAGGAATCCTTGAATGAATGCTTAAAACCATTTTGCAGTATAGAAAACTGTTTGAAGTTGACATGCTTAAAGCTGTTGAGTTCTTTTTAAAAAAAAAGGGGTTTTGCATGATGACTCTTACATGTTTTATCCACCAATTCCACTAAAGAACATCAAGATGGACTAATTTAATGAATGATGTGGAATTGATTGAGCATACTAAATGAGGCGAGTCGGGATGATGAAAGGCAAACCCTATACTATACACAGTCCCATATTCATACACTTGTGAGATGAGTGTAGGAAGGTTCATATTCATAAGGTAGAGAGTTTTCTCGCAAGAGGTACGGCAATTGAAATGATGAGAGGCAATTCATATCTCTATCCCAAACACTACAGGTGATCCGTTGCTTAACCCTTTTGAGCCCATACACTTATGGATATGCTTTTCAAATCACCCCTGTCAAGAATCACCCCACATCGGGGCAACTAAGAGATAAAATTGCATCATGAGGTGAGGAAAATGAATTGAAATTTTCTTGCTCTCACTTGCATCAATCTTCAAGTAGTGCTATTACATTGAAATCATGCATTAATTTAAATGCCTTAGGATGACGAAGAGCATTTCTTTCTCTATCCCATACACTTATATCCTTTGCATAGCCCACTTGAGCCTGCAATTTCATTTCTTTAAACCCAGTTGGTGATCATCCCTCATACTGGGGCAAGGCAAAAGGCAGATGAAGACTCATGAAAAGTTCAAGTGCCATTCAAAGTGTAATTGCTTGACGCATGCATTGTGCGCGAGAACTGAATTGAAAATAGAACTAAGGGGCATGAAAAAGCGGTGTGCCTGGTAAAAGCAAGGCCAATGCCCATGGATGAAAAGAAAGTCAAGATAGGTGACTGTCAATTACAAGAATTGAATCCCAATGGAGCAATAGTCAAAGAACTCAAATGCTGAGTTTTTACAATCAATGGGGCACTTCATGAAGACAATCCCCCATGGTGAAAAAGAAAATTGATGACAATGCCACGATGATCATCAACTCTCACCTTTTACACACATTTTGAGCCTAATGATCCTTTCATTTCTCAACCCATGAACCCAACCTACGTTACGTCCCTTACAAAGTCTCTTCAGATTAGGGCATTTGAATTAACGTAGGAGTCCATATGTTTATAAGCATCGCTCGAAGAAGTGTGAGCAAGACTATTTCTTTCTCATTTTGCAGGGTTCTTGATTTGTAAACCCGGAGATGATTATAAGACAGTTCATTCAATAGCTTTGACTCAAAGAGTCCTTTTGTTAAGCCGTTGACCAAGCTCACATTATGGTCCCTATTAAAGACCTCTCAAATTGGTAAGATCGTACCACTTGCGAGAATACTCGGACCCATGTCGATATGATGAAATTGAGTGATTTGTGTAAAATAGACATTCTAAATGAGAGTGAGTGAAAGTCCTTTCTTACCGAAAGTCTCTCATTTAGTATTATTAAGAAATCCATGTCATGAGTGAAGATTGTCTTAAATGATAATTCTCTCCAGTGGAAATTTGGATGATGCAAATGTCATTATGCATAAACCCTGATTGAGTTGATGAAAACCTCACTGAATTTTGAAATGTGCATTCTAGAGTAGCTTAGATTGTCCATCTCTTTAATGAATGCATATTAGTTTTTGCTCTAAATCATGTCTGACAGGTAATTCAAGTTCCTTTCAGAATATTTCATGATATTAGAAGATGAGAAAACTCCACCAGGAGGTGAAAGACCTCCACAGGATATCTAAATTCTAAAAGACATATCCCCAAGAATTAGAGATATCACCAGGTAAGAATATCTCTACCATACTCTAAAATACTTGTCATTGTGCAGGTATTCTCTCTCAAGTGCATCGACACTTGACTTGGTCAAGCTGTTCAGTTATATCGACCTGGTGTGCTTTCGTAGCCCAAAGTCTCTTTATATCGACCTGGCGTGCTTTTGTAGCCCAGAGTCCCTTTTGAAAACACCGACACTCGACTGAGTTGTCCCCCAAAGATTTTTCCTCCGGACTCAATCTGATTAAAGCGACCGAAGAATGGTTCGGGTCCTGGTCAGATGATTTCGGTTGCAAGGTTGGGCGACCGAAGAATGGTTCGGGTCCTAGCCAAGCAAAACCCCGTCTGGGCGACCGTAGAATGGTACGGGTCCTAGACAAAACATATTCCTTATTTAGGCGACCGTAGAATGGTACGTGTCCTAGAAAGTGAATCCCCGTTTAGGCGACCGTAGAATGGTACGGGTCCTAGACAAAACCTATTTCCCTATTCAGGCGACCGTAGAATGGTACGGGTCTGGAAGGTAAATCCCCGTTTAGGCGGCGTAGAATGGTACGGGTCCTAGACACAACCAAACACTGCCCTACTAGGCGACCGTAGAAAGGTACGGGTCCTAGGAAAGTAGTTTCCTTACAAAACTTTGCTGCCCTACTAGGCGACCGTAGAAAGGTACGGGTCCTAGGAAAGTAGTCTCTTCGTTACTATTTTAGGCGACCGTAGAAAGGTACGGGTCCTGAACATGTAACACCAACTATCTTGAATCACTCTACCCTTCTTGAAGGTAAGATATTCCAGGTAGGTTCCTTTACCATTTGCATACAAATTGCATTTCAAAATTTTGACATTCTGGATCTGGATGTCTCAATTATTTTTGTTGAACATTTCACTCTGGATGTGAATGTTCTTCGATCTTCCTCGTTATACCTTAGTTTGGATCTAGGTATTTCGAATTCAAAATCTTGACATCTCTGTCTGGGCCCGGATGTCTTGATTATTTTCATTCAAACATTTCACTCTGGATGTGAATGTTTTTCAATTATTCTCGTATACCTAGTCTGGATCTAGGTATTTCGATTTCCAAAATTTCGACATCTCAGTTTGGATCTGGATGTCCCAATTCTCTTCATTAAACATTTCACTCTGGATGTGAATGTTTTTTCGACCTTTCTCGTTATACTTAGTTTGGATCTAGGTATCTCGAGTACAAAAATCTTGACATCTCAGTCTGGATCTAGATGTCTTGATTATTTTCATTCAAACATTTCACTCTGGATGTGAATGTTTGTCAATCCTTCTCATTATACCTTAGTCTGGATCTAGGTATTTTGAGATTTTCAAAAATCTTGACATCTCAGTCTGGATTTGGATGTCTCAATTCTCTTTGTTGAACATTTCACTCTGGATGTGAATGTTCTTCAACTTTCCTCGTTATACCTTAGTCTGGATCTAGGTATTTCGAGCTTCTAAAAATCATGACATCTCAGTCTGGATCTGGATGTCTCAATCTATTACCTGTTACGCTTTTCAAGGAATCTGAGTGAGAGTTGGGTACTTGTGGAGTAAATAGGGAGTTATCATGTACCTCAAGATGTTTTACCGCACTGACTGGTAAGAAATTGCAGGTACGTCTTTTCCTTTAACATCATGCATTTGCATTAGCATTTTCATGCATCATATTAATTGCATTTTAAAATGGAATTCATTTTCCGAAAAAAGAAAAAAGAAAAAAATCAAAAATCAAGTCACTCAATGCATGTGCATGGTCAAAATTTAGGTTTCAATTTGTCTTTGAATGCAACCTCTACGAGCTCACCATCAAAGAGGGGCAGCTGTTGACACCTAAATTTTGATAATTTAGTTTATTTATTTACTGCATAGGAAATTAGGGGTTAATTTTATTAATTGCATAACATATAGGTTTAGGTGTATTTTAATTTGCCTTTTATCTATTGGATCGGTGCGGATGGGTTCAAATTAGTTGGGCTAAGCCCACAAAGCGAGCAAGTTGGCCCAAGCCCATTTTTTTATTGATTAAAAATTATCTCGTGGGAAATCGAGATTTTAGGTGATATTACGGTGGTTTTTGGAATCATGTTGCAATCTGATCTTTAGTCTTTAGGTGATAAGATCGTTGGGAATATTTAGGAGATAAGGAGAAAAAAAATATTTTTGTTATCAAGAGATTATAGAAATCTTCGAAATATCCCATAAAGATAACATTTTTCTTGCTTATAAAAGGGCCGTGTACGGTACAGAATAGGGGGGCTTCTCTTCGTCAAAAAAAAAAAAAAAACAAAAGAAGTGAAAAGTAAAAGAAAAGGCAGAGAGAGAACAGGGATAGGGGAAACGTAAAAGAAAAAAAAGCAATTGACAAGACCCCTACTGTTCATCTTCTCCAAGGGGGTTCTTTTGCTGCGTATCCGCACTGCCGGTCCCCTGCATCACCAGTCTCCAGGCTGCGCCGCGGTTCTCCGAGCAGTAACGCCGCCCTTGCCTTCACCAGTGATCCGCCTCAGCCAGCTCGGCGCCTGAGTTCCCCTGCTGCCTAGCCACCGCCGCCCGAGCGACGCCCGACGGCGACCGATCGCCCGCGACGACGCTACGCCCGCTTCACCCGCCGGGCCGTGAGTCCGCCGCTCGCCGATCGCTCCTCACCCACGACGCCGACCGCCTCAACTCGCCCGTCTCGCCGCGGCCGACCCGGTGGTCCGCTCGACGCCGCGAGCCCCGAACCCGTCGCCGTTGCCTCTGCCTTTGCTCAACCTCCCAGCGATCCGACGCCCCTGTCCGCGAAGCCACCGCCGGTTCACCTTTTCACCGCTTGCCACCGCCAGTTCACCCTCGCCGGAATTCCCTTGCCGAACTGATCAACCGGCTGTCCTTGGAGATCCACGGTTGCACGTGGGAAAGGAAAGAAGGAAAAAAAGGAAAAGGGATTTAGGTAGATTTTTTATTTTATTATTATTGTTTATCCAGTTATAGTTTTTTTATTTTCCTATATATCTGGTTTTGTTTAGTGGAATTGTTCCTCTTAAATGTTTGATTGAGATTCCAACATGAAAGTGCCCCTCAAGCTAGGGATTGATAGTCCGATTTTCGCGCCCGAAATCCGACTCGCAATTCCTTACAAAAATCAACAATCCAATCTCAAGCCCGAGATTCGATTCGCGATTTAATTTTAAATTGGCTAACCCGATCTCATGCGCGAGATATGGTTCGTCAATTTTGGATATCAATTTTATCTTTTGTTTGATTTGTTATCGTCAAGTTGGTTGAGTCGAATCTTATTTTCGTAAAATAAAAAATCAAAAAAATCTTAATTAGGATTAGGTTTGTTGTCATCTTGCATAGTTAGGATTGCAATCTTATTTTGAATTTTTAAATAAAAAAATCCAAAAAAGAAAGTGCAATCATTTAGGTTGTTAATTTTTTATTTGAATTGCATGTTTAATTATGTGTTAGTTTTAATTTCAATTTCTTAAAGAAATCCAACAAAAAAATCATTGTGCATATTAGATAAATTGCATTTTAGATTTAGATAATGTCTTAGTTTAAATTAGGATTTAATATGACTTAATCCCTAGTTTAAATTAGATAGAATCTTAATCTAGCTAGATTATTTCAAATTTCATAAAATTTGTCTTAGGATAAATTAGTTGCAAATTCTAGGATAGATTGCATTTTTAAAATAAAAAATGTCATTTGCATGTCATGTGGAATTAGGTTCATGAAATGCATGTCATTTAGTGATTATTGTTAAGTTCATTTCTAATTAGAAATTGACCGTCATTAGATTAAATCATTTAATAAATGTCGCGTGACATATAGCTCGCATATTAAATTATATGTCGCACGTCATTTTAATTGAAATAATTTTGTACGTCATTGCATGGCATTGCATGTCATTAGAATTAAGTCATTTTGGTTAATTTAGATTGCATATTTAACAATTGCATGTTCATTAAGAGATCATCAAATATTTATTCATATGTTTAGGACATGTTGCCATGCCATATCATTTCATATTAGATTAAAAGCATTGCATTGCATATGGATTATAGTCTCATTTAATAAGAGAAAACAAAGAGAAAGAAATTGTATGTTAATTAGAAATCATATCTAGGATTGTTGATATGGATTTTAATTTAACACTACGATGATGCTTTGCTTTGAGGTAAGTCCCGCATCATTTAATTGTTTTCTTGGGTGTTAAATTGGTAGTTTGCGCACTTGCATGAACACCTCACATGTTAGGGAAATAGATTTAAAATCAATTCAAATTATTTGCCAAACATTTTTTCAAAATAAAAAGAAAGGTACTGAAAGGGCGTTAGAGAAATCTAACATAACCAAGTCCCCGTACCCTTAGTCTCAGTTCGTAGGAGTAAAGTAAATCTCCCGTTACTTTACTAGGGTTTCTAATCGACCCACCAAAAATAGATTAGTGGCGACTCCTAATTAAAAATCAATTGCATGTTAAGAAATTTAAACCTAAGTCGCAAATTGGTATGGGCTTGGGAGAGCCCGAGTTAAGTCTAGGCTTAACAATCCATTAGCCAAACCCTAGGTGGTCCAAACCCCGAAAAATTGGGTCGCGACAGTGTCCAACCTGACACCTCATTGTTTCTCTAATTAAAAGCCCATAAGGTCATCTTTTGCATTACCAATAAACACTCACCATAGCACAACCATTCACATATTATCACGCATAAGTCCTCAGCATGCCAAAAGTCAACCATACCACCAAATATACATTATCCAACAAGCACAACATCAAGAACAACCACAAAATCACAACCAACCCTAACTGGCAAAAACTGGGCCACTCGCGCATCTATAGAATTAATTCTCTAATTTGAATATGTTATAAAGGACACTTAAAAGAACACTTTTTATGAAGGCATCTTGACCCAAATCTTTCTAGAATAAGAGCAATAAATTGCCCAAACCGTTACAAAAACTATGTCCGTGTCTAGAAATTTTGTTTTCCAAAATCAATTTGGTTTGAGGTCCAAAACTTGTCCGTTTGATATGAAATTACACTGTTAAACTACAAGATGTGATGCACAACTTTTGTGAAGAAACTCTTTCGAAAATCGAACACTAAGAGTTGATCAAAATCTTTTGAATACCAAAAGGTCACTGTTTTTAAAACAATCCGATATTTTGTTTTGCAAATAATGAAGCTGAAATCTCACTGTTTTAAATCACTAAAATATTAAGTAAGATATATGTCATAGCTGAAGATGTCTAGAACACTTCTCAAGAAGGAAGTAACCTCAAAATCATAGTACATGTTTCCCCACAAAAATTGCAAACCGCAAGTGTCCAGCAAACTAATTCGGGAGAAATTTACTAACCAAGTTAAATCACCCTCATTAGTACTAATCTAACCAACTAGATCAACACTAATCCATCTTAAGGCTAATCTAACCAAACTAGACTAACAATAATCCATCTTAAGGCTAATCTCACTTAATACTAATTTAACTAAGCTAATTAGCACTAATCTAACCCCCTAAGTGAAATTAACAACCTAATCAAGGATTAGGGAGTTAACTCACCAGAATTCAATGGTGGCGAGTTCACGGTGACGACAATGCAATGGCGGTGAGATCTCGAGACAACCGTGTCTCCAACAGAGCTCAACCAAGGCAGCAAACGGTCTTACAAGGCTCATGACCAGGAGGGGATCTGGTTCTGCTCAATTTTGTGGAGGGGCTGGTCTCGGCTAGTGGTGGTGTTGGACACGAGACGAGCAGCTGGCGGTGCTGAGGCAGTCATGTGGTGGCTATCTGGTGGTGTTGGGGCTAAGGCGGTGGCGTGATGAAGATGGTGCTGGAGTCATGGAGATGGGACGGTGGCTGCAATGTGACGAGATGGGATGAAGTGATGATGGGAAGAGGAAGGAACATGGGGGTTGTTGGGTGGTGAGGTTGGTGCTGTGGTGGGGGTTTAAGCATGCATGAAGGATGGAGAGATGGGCTAGTGGCTGCAGCAAGGAAAAGGGATGAAGAAATTGGGGGGAAAGAGACGTGGGAAGAAGAAGAAGAAGTGGGCGGCTAAAGCAGGGGTGAGCGTGAGAGAGAGAAGGAGAGAGGGGGGAAGAAAGTCCAAGCTCTATCCAATGGGACCTAGGGAGAAATATCTAATGCATCATTGCATTGCCCACAAAGTATTCATGCACAAGTAGTCTTGTGGTCCTCCAATGGCCATTTAGCTCTAATTTCCTCACAAATAAAATCCTTTTGGCAGCCAAATAACCCACTTAAAGAGCCCATCCGAATTTCACTTTCATTTTCTTTTTTTGCTCGAAATCGATTTTCTGCAAAATTCCGGACTCGACGAAAATTTGCTGAAAGATTAGACAGTGTCATAAAAATGAATTGTGACACGCTCATACGTCTGATTCCCGAAACCGAATTCAATTTCGTAGTTAAAATCGATCGAATACGATTTTAGTATGACCTAACCTATTTGGTAGCTTTTAGAGATTTTAGTGCGTTTTACCTGTGGTCGATAATTTTTTATCCACATTTATGCATCTCCGACTCGTAGACGACTCTCGATTGTTGTAAAAATTGCAAGGTTTCAATTATGTGTCCCGGGTGCATTATCGATAGAAAATCGGGTTATAGCCGTTGGACGTGAATATCGTAATCGTGTGGAATCACCCGCAATTCAATTACGTGTTTCCGTCGAATCGACTTATATCCGATCTCAACTCAATTATACGATGTCGTAATGACCCTTGCTAATTATTATAATCAAGCGATCGATTTCTGATCGAATTCTCTAGTCTGTCGCGTTTATATCCTTTAACAGCTTCACCTAATAGATTAGTTAACTCGTGAGTGGCCAACTCAGAGTAAAATGAACATAAGCGCGTCAACGAAATGTCCGTTTCATATTATCGGGACAGGGTCGAATTTCAGGATGTCACATATGCGGGTACTAAAGAAAATATAAGATTTTCTTTGATTTCAGGTAATTTTGAAGAAAAATAAGTGGTACTTGGATAGTGGGTGCTCCAGGCAGATAACTGGGGATAGCAGCAAGTTTGTAACACTCACGACCATAAATAGGGCAACAGTGACCTTTCGAGGAAAAGACAATGGAATAATCATTGGAAAATGAACTATCAGGTTCAGAAATCTAGTTGTTGAATATGTTTCACTTGTCAAAGGGCTAAACCATAATTCCTTAAGCAGTAACCAATTTTGTGACAAAGGATACAAAATAAACTTCGAAAAATGTAGGTGCATCGACACTAGTAAGGACAGATCACAAACATTCACTGGGAACAAGTATGGTAACATTAAGGAAGAATGTGATCTATGGCACTAGAAATTAGGTCATATCAATGCAAAGCAAATCTACAAAATATCCTTTAAAGATCTTGCTTGTGATCTACCAAGAATCCACTATAACACATGTGGTTCTTGCAACACATGTACTTTAAGGAAACAGGTAAGAAACTCCTTCAAATCTATGAAAATTATTGCAACTAACAAATATATGCAGTTGTTGCACATTAACCTATTTGGACCAACACGAATATCAAGTTTGGGCGGAAGGAAATAATTTCTTATAATGGTTGATGATTTCTCAAGATTCACATGAGTAAAGTTTTTATCACATAAGAATGAGGCATTTCATTCTTTTAAGAAATTTGCTAGACAAGTGCAAAATGAAAAAGGATACAACATCTCCACCATCAAAACTAATCATGGAGGAGAATTTGATAATCAATTTTAAGGATGAGGGGTGAGTTTTGGGAAAACCCAGTAAGTAAAACCCCTAATTCTCTACTAGGAAGACATCTCATCATCAAAATTTCGTAGATGCAACACTCGCAATGCAATTACGATGGCCGATCAATAACAAACTTATTACTATCCTCGACTACATGTAGATGTCCATCACTACAGACTTCAATGCATGCTTACCTTTGGCACATCAATAAACACATCAACTAGGCCCTCCCGGCTCAACCGAGGCATCCAGTTTCAAGCTAAGCATCCTGGCTCAACTAGGGCATCTCGAGGCTAGCTTACCCGAGGCGTCTGGGCTCAAACCCAAGCATCCTAGATCAACTAGGGCATCCCGTTCAATGAACGAGGCATCGCCGCCAACGCTATGTGGCAATGGACGCTTTTTCCTCTTTAAGTGCACACACAAGTGCATCACACATGCCGGTTTTTCATCTCTTATCTTAGCCAACGTATGCATAGCCCGAGAGTGTGCTCATTCAAGTGAATGTGCCATGATCCTCAACATTATAGTATAAAATATGCCGAGAGCAATTCTTGGTTCGTGGCTTGGGTCGCATGCTTAGGCCATTGCGAGTTGACGTCGATTCCAAGCCGAGTGAACCTTGACCTTGTCTTGGGGTGTGAACACACTCAAACATGCAAATATGAGCAAACACACAAAAGAACATTATAACATACACATTGCTTACTGGGGTGAGCACACCACTAAACTTGACGATGTAGGCTATCGCCCTAGCCAAGAGTTAGAGATTCTACTTACATTCGATGAACCTCGATGAATTATAAGTGATTTTACTAAGAGAGGGTCGTCTTGCGAGGTGGTGGGCGAGAAAGGCCGAGAGAGGAACAGGGCATGCAAGAAAGAAGGAGGGGAAGAAGTGAGCCAAAGGATTAGGATGAATGGGGGTGGTCCTCCTATTTATAGGTCAAGCCAAACTTTAATAATGGCCCTAACTTACGCTTCAAGGAAGATCCTATCATCATGATTACCGAATATTCTCCTTACCACCTAAGTTAGTGAGTCATACCTTTATTTAAGGACTAGCCTCTAAGGAACATGTACTACTTATTCTCCAAGTTACTCCTAATTGGTCCACCTAAACTTGTGAGTCACCATTTCATCATTACTTGGCCTAACTTAATCTCCAGGGAAACTCTTATGCAATAATGATCAAATCCTCAAATGGCCACCTAAGCTAGTGACTCATCCCTTCATTTAATGCCTAAGATATAGCCATCATAAGTCTTGGATTTTTTGGCACATTTTTCATGGCTTTTCTTGCTCATTAAGCTAAGCATTCTAGAACCTTCCATGGTATGGTTCACTTAAGCCATAAATCACTAACTTATTTACCAAGGCAAATCTTTTGGCATTATTGCATAATCTTAAGATGGACACCTAAGATGTTGACAAGGCTTCCTCCTCAAGTCGGGCGTGCAGCCCCTTTCTCTCTAAGTCTGGCATGTAACCTCCCATTCTAAGTTCAAGAACAGTTTCGAGCAATTTTTGAAATCAGTGTCATTATCTTATCAAACAAGCTCAAAAAATTATAAAATTTTAATATGTTATTGAGAATATCTTAGGAAACTTAGCCAAATTGGTGCTGTGGAAAGAGCAGAAATTCACTTAACACAACCCAAAAATTCGTCCGTCAAGCAGATTCAACAGTCAGAGTGAGAGACTCATTTCGAAATCCAAATCTTCACAAAACTCTTTGAAAGTTTTATATGTTGTGGAAACAGATGTCCTTTAAAACTTTCATGAAGGAAGCATGGTTAAATTTGAAAGGAAAATTTTTATGAAAATTCGAGAAGGCAACCTGGTTACCATTTTTATTACAAGGGACAGGTTCCAAACGGTGAATGATTGGGCCTTCGTCCTTACCATTTCACCTCAAAAAAATATGAAATTTAAGTATGTTTTATGTCAAGATGTTTAGAACAACTTTCATGTGGGAAGTTTCTTCAAATTCGCACCACAAAAATCTGTATAAAATTGGAAAATAGTGCAGGTCCAGTAATTTCGAAAATCAAAGGTGGTGTCACGCCCTGAACCCCGGGTACGCATACATCCCTCTGCGGTCGATTAAAAATGCGACATCTCAGGACGCGTCGCTAACTTATTCTTTTTATCTTTCAATAAACACATGCGGAAGCGAATCAAACAAACACTTGACCAACAAATAAACATAGGGATAGTAAAAACAAGAGAACAAATTTTCACAAACTACTATTTATATATATACCAAGTTAAACCTACGAGTTCATATACACAAGTCTGTCTGAAAAAGAAGTCCTAAGCGACCTACACCCTAGACCCCTCCATTTGAGATGTTAATGTCCATGGGGTGACCTACTTCCCCATCCTCCGTTCCGACATGCAGTCCATCAAAACCCTGCAAGGGACGCTTCCGAGCATCGTTGCACTCATTAATGAACCATGCCTTGAAGCGATGAGGCACCACATTAGAGAGGCCCTCATCGACCCAAATCATAGTCACCACTAACTCGCGAGTCCGGGTGGTCCCGGGGATAGGGAAGAAGGTTGACTTTGATTCCATGTCCCATGAAACCCCGAATCGGACTAGACAAATTTTCATACTAAGGACCTGAAAAGGGTTAACCACGACAGTGTGAGATAAATATCTCAGCGAATCAAAACCCTAAATCCCAATTAGGATGCAAATTTGCCTCGAAGGTGGCCTAGGCTTGCAACATACAAAACTCACCTCATCTCGGCACGTCCCTACATATTAGCATATCACATGTGCCATTATACATATGACAAGTATAATTAATAACCGGAACACAAAGTACCCACTCTCCAAACATTCACATGGGTCTTGATTATAAGGTAAAATCATTACAACATGTCCCATACCATGCCACACAATTTTGCACCATAATCAGGCTTAAACTATCACAACCATTCAGGCGTGTTCCGATTATTATGACCCATCGGCGGTCATTCGGCGTAATTGGGCATCGTCCCGCCTCGTCGGGCACGGCGACATCGAGCACTCCCTGCCTAGACGGCATTCTATAAAGGAGCATTGGCCCGGCCTCCACTGTGACTCGGCATCTCGTTAACGTGGGGGCATCCGAACTTAATCAAGTATCGCCTCCCCAACTCTCGTCGAGTGACGGGTTCCGATAAGTGACCACATGAGCACATACTTGGCCAAGAACACCATGCTTTGCGTTCAAATGCCTCATTTTCGAATAATGAACTTGGCCGATTTTTTTTATTTATTAAAAATCCTGGTAAAATAATCGAGCATGGTCACATATTCAAAAGGGAGCCATCAAACTTGGTACACTCCTATTTTAAAACTCCACGGTTTTATATAGTACATAAAAATTGGTGTCCAAAATTGACACCTAGCATTTTTCTATTTAAAAGCCCATAAAATCGAGTTTTCTACTAAAAACCAATAATTACCATCAAGCAATCAATTGCATATCATAGCACATACAAAATCTGTCACTAATTATGCTAATTATGATTAATGAAGTAAATTATGATTAATTAAGCTAATCCAACTTAATTAACCTAACCATGGTTAACTAACTTAACCAAGGTTAACTAACCTAACCAAGCTAGTTAACACTAATCTAGGATTAACTAAACTAATCCTCATTAACACTAATCTAACCACCCTAAGTGTAATTTAACGGCCTAATCGATGATTGGGGAGTTAACTCATGGGATTACGAGGGCGGTGAGGGCATAGCAACCGCAGCTCAGACAAGGCTCAATCGACAGCAGAGTTAGCCCCTCAAGCCCTCGGCCAAGGTGGGTGAGCTCGGTTGGATGGTGGAGGAGCTATGTGAAGTTGGTGGCTGTGGGTGGTGGTGCTATGCGTGGTGCTGGCTGAACGTTGGGACTGCTGGGTGGTGACTCGGCTGGACAGACGGGGACGGGTGGTTGCTAGACAGTGGTGAGGTGATGAGGGTGATGCGATGAAGATGCTGGGGAGGAGGCGTGAAGATGGTGATGTAGCAGCGTGAAATGAAGTGGCAATGGATTGATTATGCTGGAGTGGTGGCTCGGCGTGCGGCTGTAAGGTGGGAGGAAATGGAGAAGAGACTGGCAGTGGGAAGAGAAATGGGGGAGAGATGACGAGAATGGGATGCTTGGCTGCAACAAAAAACAGAAGGGAAATGGCGTGGGGAGAGCTGAACGTGCAAGAAGAAGAGAGAAGAGAAGTGGGAGAGAGAGAAAACCATGAAGTCAAATTAACAACCAATCACAACTTAGGAGAAATATCTAATAATCATCACATGCCTCTAAAGTCTTCATGCCACCAAGGTCAAATGCTCACCCAATCACAAAATTAGCTCTAATTTCCACAAATAATTCCTTTTTGGGCAGCAAATTCACCTTTTTCCCCATAATCCGAATTTCCTTTAATTTTCTTATTTGTTCGAAAATTGTTTTTCCACAAAATTTTCGGACTCGACAAAAATTCTCTAAAAAATGAGACAACGTCCTATAAATGAATCGTGACACGTTCGAACATTTGATTCCCGAAACCAAATTCAATTTCATGGTTAAAATCGACCGAACGCGACTTTAGTACGACCTAACCTATCGGGTGCTTTTAGGGATTTTAGCTCGTTTGACCCATGGTCGAAAATTTTCAATCCACGTTCGTACATCTTCGAATCGTAGACATCTCTCAATTGTCATAAAATCGCGAGGTTTCAATTACGCGTCCCATGTATAATATCGATAGAAAAATCGGTTTACTGCCATTCAATGCGAATATCGAATAGTGCGAAACAACCCACAATTCGACTACCTATTTTTATCGAATTGACTCATATCCGTTCATTAATCGATTTTAACAGTGTCGTATTGACCCTTGCCGATTATTAAGGTCGAGTTGTCGATTTCTGATCGAATTCTCTAGTCTGTTGCGTTTATATCCCTTAACGGCCTCACCTAATAGATTAATTAACTTGTGAGTGGCCAACTCCGAGTAAAATGACCATAAGCGTGTCGGCGAAACAACCATTTCATATATCCAAATCAGGGGCCAAATTTCAGGATGTCATATGTGGCATATCTAATTGGAAAGAGGTGGCACCCTACTTGGTCAAGAAGCATTAATTGTTCGACATCCTTATCCTCTAACTTTCCAACTAGGTCCTAGGTTGGCTTGGACACTTCATCTTGCTCATTGAATGGCTAAATTCCAAGAGATATTAATGTAAAACTTATCTTGAGTTCAAAGTTTGAACTTTAGTTGGTTTCTCTCTCTTTTCCTCTTGGGTGTGTGGCCCTTTCCATGTGGCCTCCAAAGTCCACATTTCACACTTAGGTATTTGGGGTATGATTAGGCCTAAGCTATAGGGACACCCTTTTCACGCATCATTTAATGCATGCACGTTTATTCACACTTGTTCATACTTGTTTTTCTAAGAAAGTTTGACTAGTCCTAGGCCTATCTACTTAGCATTCTAATTAGGACCAAAAGAAATGTCGAAATCAAGGATGTTACTTTAGTAGTTAAGATAAAATCAATCTAAGCTGCTTGCATAAATGTTTTCAGAAATAAATGAGATGGTATTTGAAGGATCTTAGAGTAATCTAGTGTAATCAAGTCCTTGAACTCATTTAATTTGTGATTCGTAGAAGTAAAGTAAATCCCCTATACTTTACTTGGATTTATAATCAATTTACTTAAAATATATTAGTGGCGACTATTAGATAAAAATGATTTGCATGTTAAAAAACTAAATGAAATTGTGAATTGGTATGAGTTTGAGAAAACCCGAGCTAGATTTAAACTTGGTAATTCATTAGCCAACCCTTAGATGGTGCACCCGAGGATAGGTCATGACACTGGTAGTTACATTATGTTTGATAAATCTTTAAATTAAACAAATACATCCTTTGTTTATGGTATCGCTTTTCAGTAATCCTACGAGTCAATAGACAAACATATTTTTTATTGCTTCGTTTCTTACTTTTCGATAAATAACAATAAAAAAAAGAATAAAATAAAAGGAACGGATAAATGTCTAGATATATAAATTTACTTTGTTATAAAAATAAAGTCAGCGATGTTCTTTGAATGTCTTCATACGGCGAAGGTAAAAACCTCCATTAATGGATAGAGTTAATATAGACATTAGGTACATTAGACGTATTTACACTTCTCTAATTATTCATGCACTTAACTTTTCAAGCATTATATTTTGCATGCGTATTTAGTTTTGAAATCATTTATCTACTTTCAAAATATAGCATGAACCAATCGCCCACTGTTCTAGGTTTTTTGACGAGTAACGTTGCATCCACCGAAGAAATGTGCCACTCGTCACCACGTGCCCACGGAGTATTCGAGCAGGTTTTTATTCGATTTGGAAGTACTAAAATCTTATCTCGTGTCCAGTGCATGGCACACATGGGTCTCATTATAGGATACTGCAGCAAAAGGGTACTCCGTACTATAGCTGTGGACACCCAAAAATAGCCAAGTTTTTTTAATGGCTATGGTGTCGACATAGAGCTCGGTATTAGTCAATTCGATTATCAACAAGAGGTCAGGAGGAGAAAGCCTGTTGGCAGATAAGATGTATCAATGATCAACATGATGCTGATATACACGTTTGTGTTAAGCAATTGGTTTATCGCCAGGGTATTAGAAGCTAAGGAGTTTCCTGATAATTATGAACATCGATGATCGAATGCTGTTATTGATATGTGATGATGGTTGGTTAACAATTAAAACTTAGTAAATTTAACTAAATGCTAACCACAGGACTGAAAACCATGAAAATAGTGGTGGAAAGTAGTCATGGAGCCTGCAGTTGAGCCCATCGATAACAACATAGTTATAACCATTTATCGATAAGATGAAGGTGTAGTCACGAAGTATGATAATGGAGCCAAAAATCAAGGACATTGTGGTTTTAATTTCAAGTTTGAATATTAACTGCTTAGAAGCGGTTACGTTGGATAATAGGCTATATAAGCCGTGCTAAATCATTGCAATGCCCCCCAACAATCATAAACAAAATTACGTACTTTTTAGTTTATCAATTTATTTCGATCAAATAACTATATCAATTTATCAGTTTTCAATAGTTGCATCATCCAATTCATAGATTTAGTTAGCGTAGATCCTTGTTACATTTCCATATGCCTGTCCAAATTGCCACCGAACCTGAATCTAATAAGAGCCGAAAATCCATATTTGATGAAACATATTTAGTCGATCCGAATAATTCCGAGCGAAACAGTAGGACCACCATTTTTTGGGACTTGAGGACCATCACATCGAAAAAGCAGAATTTAGGACCCACCAACTCGTAAAAGGATGTTCGGGACTTTAGGACACTTTCTGCTCAGCAGAACAGCCACCACTCTTCTCCGCTTGCTGCTCCATCCATGATTCTATAAAAAGGAAGGATTTCGTTTCTTGCCTGCAACATCACAACTTTCAACTTCTCTCCTCCAATACTCACTAATATCCTCTTTGTCTGCACGTCCACCACCATGTTGAAAGGACCGTCAATCAAGAATAAGATCGAAGCGGGTAAGGGATTGTGATTTTGAGATAACGACTGCACATGAGGAAATTCCTGTCTTTTTTACAATATTATGAATTCACATTGTCAACCATTATGGAATTTCCACGACTCAATAAACTCTAGGTACAGAGCAATTGTGCATGGACACTTTTCTGTCACGATGATTTAACATGAAGTAGGTGTCAACTAGACATTACAAACACCTTAAATAAGATGAGATTCTTGTTTCTGCTGTCGTACTGAGAAGTTGGGTTTTTCATCTACACTATCTTCGTCTGTTGGTCTGCTATTCCGGGAATTTATTTATGAACTTGTTGCACTTCCAGAATATGTCTCATGCATTTAATTAAAATTAGAGGAGACCATAAGAGCAGGATTATTGACATATATTTTTCTTGTGATTGAGACAGCGTTCCGGGTGGTGCCTAAGACTCAAATCTGCAACAATTCTGATAAACACATATTTCTAATCCCCATCTGTTGTCTTGATGGTCATGCTTCTAAAAAGTCTGGTCAAGTCTTGGATGATAAAGAACTGGCAAAAGTAATCCGGCCGCGATGTTCTATACAAGTGGACAAAAACAAGTACAGCAACAATGGCACACACCCAAATGCCCAGATATATATCCTTTTTCGTGCTGGAGATGATGATGATGTCAAAAAATTTCTGATAGATCTCCGAAAGGAAAATCCCAGGGGTGTTCAAGTGGAACAAGAGGAAATTTTCATTATTCATAGTCAACTGCCTACCGATAGTCCACTGTCCCTTAAGTGTAATGAAGCAGGGCAGGTCGAAAAAGAGGTCAATAATGCCGGTCAGGTAGATGTTGCTGAGACTCAGCATCAATCTCAACTGGAAAATCTGATTAATCGAATGCAAGAAAATCAGGAAGAATTGAAGAAGAAGGTTGAAGATCTACAGAAAGAAGTGGAGACCCTCAAGGAAGCCTTTGCAAATTTACCTGGTCAGAAATGAAAATAAGCTACGCATGTGGAAATGCTATGATGCTCTCCAAATGGCTTTAAACTTATCTAGATGTATCTTTTGATTTGGCTTGATTGACCGTTGTTTTTGTTTGACTGTTGGAACTGGTTTGTTGGTTTGGGGATTGTTTTTTAACATTCTAGTCTGTCAATGAATCTGCTGCTAAAGTGGTTTGCATCGTTACTATTAAATATATGATGTTTGAGTCACGAGTGGTGAAGCTCATTTGTATTTTCTTTTCCTTATGCCTATATATGGCATCAGTTCTATGAAGAGGAGAACAATGAGCCTCATGCAATAAAATTGTCTGTGTTATAACCCATGCAAAGCTAACTCTCTTCCCTTTCTCTTAAATACTACTGTTTGGTATTAGAGATTTTAGAATGGTAAGATAGCAATTATCCTAGTAATATGCTTTGCATTCTCCTTAATGAGGATTTCTACATCAGAATTCTAAGGCCAAGAGGCCTTTATAATATGAATTTAGCTGGATGCCAAAAATCGGTCCCAACAATATAAGGCTTGAGAGAGGCATCGCAAGGGTACTAAATACTCAGAGGTTGAGCTGCGGGTTAATTTGCAACATCTCAGGCTTTGTCGCCGTCCCGAATTCATTTGCTTCTTATTTATGCACATGCGGAAAGCGTAGACATACAATCCCCGACACAAAATAACATGGGAATGTAAGATACAAACACCACTAACATACTTCATATATTACATAAGTAGTGATTGTTACAAGCCTATTTTACATACAAAAGTGGCTTGGGGTATTCCTGTCTCTGCTACGGCGAGTATTCTCCAAAATTGGGAACCCTTGTACTGATACTACTTGGCTAATACATATGAGCTTAGTCCGAACACTTGGATGGATCCTCGTTATCACTAAGATTCTGATTCGGGTTATCAGGTCCATGGAGAGGTACTATCCAGGTATTTTCATACAACCTACACAATGCTTCAAAATGCATCAGGACAAGTTCATCCAAGCCTTTTTCTATCCATACGATGGATGATATCTTGCGATAAGTAATGTTAGTGTCTACGTTGAATACATCTGTCATAGTAGTTTCTATCTTTACAGAGCGACCAAAATGCATAGCAACCATAGTTCTAAGTACCTTTAAAAGAAACAGGGGTGAGTACTTGGAATACTCAGTAAGTATAGCCTCTAGCCTTCGCATAGAACATTGATTCATCATCAACACCAATCAATCATTTCATGCAAATCATGGTGAAGGGAAATCAATTGCAAGATGCAACCAAGCTTCAAGCACAAATGAATGACACTCTTGCAATCATCTGTGCATATGATGCATGCCCTGAGCTTATGCACTCTATCATTTCTTTCTTGCTAATGCATGCCATGCTTATTAATCTTTTCTCTTGTGCTTGGGACTCGAACCCAAGTCATCTCGAAGCCGTCTGGGGACTCGAACCCAATTCAATTCAGGCTTTTTAACCGGGCTTCTGGCTTTTTGCCAGCTTTTGGGACTCGAACCTAGTTAATATGCCAAGGGCTCAAACCCAAGTCTTATGCCAGCCTCTAGGACTCGAACCCAATTCTTGCTAGGAATTTGAGGACTCAAACCCCACTCTTGTCTTTTCTTATCTTTGCTTGAGCACAAATCCCTTCTTGAGGATGTACTCAAGTCTTATGCACGTGCCATGAACTATGCACGTGCCATGAACTATGCACTTTATGCTCAAACATGATGCATGTGACATGAAATCATGAATTTCCTTGTCAACAACATAACGAATGAGCCTAAGCCCAAAGCTCTGCTCGAGTACCAAGTATGGAGGAACCCCGCACTAAATCCAAGACATGAACTCGATACGCCTCAATACTAAATCACAATCTTATAGCTATGGGCGAACCTTGACTTGTACCGCTCGAAAGCTATGAACCGTGACCTCGTTCTAGTCATACAAGAATTAAAGTACATAAACAAGTCATAGAATACATCAAACATCAAAGAATCAATCGACCTACCCTCAACTTGTTTGCAAGAGGATTTCCTAGAGCCGAAGACATCTCGAATGTTACTAAAAGAATGGAGAAACTACACTTACTTAGATGAACCTCAAATTAAAGCTTGAACTACACAAGATGGGTGGCTTGCCTTGAAGACTAAAAGAGAGAGGGGGCGTGTAAGAGGAGGAGGGAGGAGGAAATGGAAGCAAAGTGGTGAAAGTGAAGAGGGGCTCCTCCTATTTATAGCCCTTGGTGTCATCAATACTAAGCCAAGCAGTCCAATCTTAAGTTTCCATGTGGCCACTTATTTTCCTTGGGTGGCAAGCATACTTTGCCTCATGATCAAACCTAGAAGACGAGTTGGCCAAGCTAAAGGCCTTACTTGGCAATCTAAACTCCTATGTACCATTGATTATGGCCCACTTTTCATTCTCTCATTGGTCCACCTATATGCTGCAATTAATGGACATTTAATGAAGTTTGACAATAATTGTCCTATAGTTGCCAACTCGGCAATTCTAGAAATTTCGGTTATTAATGAGGGCTCGTGTATCACTCTCTAATCGGTCCACTTGTGTGCCACATTTCTCTAGAATATTCAAAGATATTTTGGCCGCCATCATGACTTTTGACCATTCCAAGAACAACTCACCCCTTCATTTAATGAAGGGTTTCTAGAATTTTCCATACTTTTATCTTTTTCTTCATTAATAAGGTGGTCTAGAGAATTTTATCATCCAAATTGGTTCTGGGGCCAGAGAAGGGATCATTAGGTAAACCTCAAAAAATAGAATCATGTACACCTGAAGTTCGGCCATCACGCCTCATATTTGCCCAAATCGTTCTTTTGGATAGTTGGTCGACCAATAGGGTCGGTTGTCTTTTAATTGGTTCGAGACCTATTCTAAGGGTACGCATGATCTAGCACAAAGCCAAGGCACCCATGGACCTTAGAATAAGTGATGAAATAGCCACGTGTATCCTTGGGCTCATTCCAGTCAACACCTGATCCACCAGTAGGGTTCATGGTTGGCGTATTACCAATCCATGATCGAAGATCACCAATTTGAGATTTCGTTCCAATCACTAAGAATTAAATAGGAATGCTGCATTTTTTGTTGTAAGGAAATTGTATTTTCTCAATTCGGATCGTCCGTATATCGGTGCATAACCGGGTGGAATCACCTACGATCAGAAACTGCGACCGGTTAGATCGACCTGTGACGATCCATCGATCCAAAATAAGCCCATGATCAATTCTCATGATCAAAAAGTCATCTTATGAGCTAATGATCCTATCCCTTAAGTATGTTCAGTAGAAATTCACGGTTGACAACTCAACTAATTCGTGACCAATCGGTCAGTCGGTTGGTTATGATCGATCCGTGATTTCTTGCCGATTGAACCAATCGGTTCAGGGCCAATGGCCCATGATCAATTTTTTTAGGACCTTCTGGCCGATCATCACGGGGTCGGAATCGAGGATGTTACAAATTAACTCCCCAGACAAACAATAGCTGGAAAACTGGGACATGCATCACATGGAACACATTGATTTATATTATGATAAAGCTTTTACAAGCCCTTTCTCTACGGGCCCTCTTTTCTTTTCGCATCACACTATAAGTTTTCTATATAGGCCAAGGGAATTTCTTGTGGCACCCCCGAAACAGCCCTCAATCCAGTTAGGTCGCCACAGTTCGCTTACCTCTCTCTTACTTGACCTGAAGGTCTATAAATCCTAGGGGTTTATAACTTTTAGATCGGTCCCTGCACAGTTTATAATTGTATAGCGGAAGCGAAATGACATCTCCCTATCCCAAAATTAGAAACGATGCACACCTACTAGGTAGGTTTATAAGTCAAGCCGAACACTTTTATTTACATAGGTCTGATAGACAACATCGATCGGTACATCAAAATTTGCCTTGGTTTTCTATACCCGGCTTCATAAAAAAAGATAACCCAACCTCCCTTTGACTTTCCTTTCCATACAATCCTATACAAAAGTCTATCAGTCAGTGTCGGCGGTCCAAAAATGATGCATCTGCTACCCGTCCTCTCAGTCAAACCCAGCCTGGTCTGTCAGCTGGCGGCAGTGGTAACATCCCCAGCATGAAACCATCACAACGAACATGCACCAACAGGAACTCCTGAACCACTGGGCCATCAGATGTACCAATATCATACATAACCAGAACGCGCACTCGAACAAAGACCAACCCACGTATGTCAGGATGAGGGTTCTCCGAACACTTGCACTCAACGTCAACTGGGACACCGTAAAATGTACCGGGCGTGACAGGTAGCAAAGGCATGTCTTCTAATCTGTAATGTTAGTCCCCAAACGGGGTGAGTACAACCACTTAGCAGTAAAAGATTCATCAAGCCATGCCAAGTAGTACCATCAATATCTGGACTCATGCAAGATAGACAACAACGGGTAATCAAGGGATAAATATGCAACAATATCATGAAATTCTTTAAAGCAATGGTAAAATTGCAATTTTAAAAGAATCAAAATGCATCATGTCCAATTACCCAAGTCCCGATCATAGGGCCAACCTGTAGTGACACGTCCCATTCCATGCCATACAATTTGGTCCTATAACCAAACCACACCCACACTTAGTAGAATCATCCATTTTATCATTCAAAAGGTTTCATCCCCCGGAGGACCAATGTTTGCGTCCCTCCGGGCATTCGCATCCACCCTGGCATCGCGAAAGCCTCCGGCATTCAGGCACTAGGGCCACCGGGCATCCGGAGCGTATCACACCTCCAGGCATCTCGTACCCCCCTGGCATCACGAGGAAATCCTCCGAGGCTCACCATGAGAATGGTTACCTCGGCCCTCCGGATTTACGTACCAACTAGCATACAATCGGGCATCCCAAAGCTCCCGGGGAAAAACCTCCGGCATTCAGCCACTAGGGCCACTAGGCATCGACAAGGCATTGACTCATTCGATCCTTTGGGCATCTCGACTCTCGGGGCATTATTGACCTGAGGGTCCAATGGCAACAATTAACATCTTAATTTCCAAAAACACTTTTCAATGCAATGACAAGATGTCCCATGAATTCTTCAACTAATCCCAATATTGCATAATATGCCAATGTCAGTATCATCATGTCAATGAAAATGCAAGATGTATTCACCTTTGGGACAATTCGAACAAATTCATAACTAAACAGTTCGATTCTTACAATGCACAGTTCTGGTAAAAATTTCAGAATAATCCTTAAATAAACTCAGAAAATTATGAAATTTTGACATGTTATAAAAAAGACCTAAAGGAAAAATTTTCATGAAGAACACCAAGTCAAATTCCTTATATATCGAGAGCAGTAATTTCTGTATTCTTTGCTAACACTTTGTAATGACTTCCAGATTTAACATTATCATAGAAAAATCGTTTTATCGATCCAAACTTGTTCATTTATTCTAAATTTTTGATATGTTATTTCTAAAGATATGCCCTACAACATTCATTAGGGGTACAAAGTCAAACTCTGGCTAGATAATTACAGAACATTCATGGAATCACCGAAGGTCATGCTGTTTTCTGCAAAAACAGTTTACTAATCCAAAGAGAACTACCTCTACTCATTCGAATCCAGCATCCAACATCCACAGCCAAGTGTTAACAAGTCTATTGCACTACATTACAGCTACTTCACTTCCAAAAATCCACTATTGTTAGACCCTTAAGTTCTTATTTCAACCCAAAAACCGAAATCTCATAGAACATACTCTGTCTTTTTCTTTCTTTCTTTTCTTAGTTTTCTTACTCCAACTTCATTTCATTCATCCAAAATCAACATGCACCTCCCAATTCTGCATTTTCTCACATCTACCAGCATTTCACCAGATAATTACGGCATGCAAGACATGGATTAGTGAACTTTCACTTGACTCAAGCTCTTCTACTCGGTTGCTAACAAAAACAGGGGCTCGGGGGGTTGCGGCTTAGCTCAACGGCGATGAAGACTGGTGGCGTCGAAGGTGGCAGCTCGATCACGGGCACAGGCGGAGGGCGGCCTTCCTTCTCTGCCCTCACTCGCTCGGAACGCTTGCTACTCACTCTCGCTCGAACTCTCTCTCTCTCTCTCACTTGCTCGGCCACTTACTCTCGGTCTCTCTCTCTCTATTTCTCTCACTTGCTCAATTCTGAATGCTTTTGTTTCTTTGATTAATTGATTAGTGAACTTTTGCATGCAGGTTAACAGGTGGCTTCAAGGGAGAGATACATATGGAGGGTGGCTGAGGCAGCAATGGGCAAGTGGAGAATGGCGTGTCTCGCTTGTCCGGTTCCCCCCCCCCCCTTTTGGTCGACACTCAAGGGCTTCATGGGCTGCTTGGGCCTTAAAATTGTGGCCAAAAGATCCAAATTAAATGGCCCATAATCTTCAGATATAAGCCCATAATTTCTACACAAATATGAAGCATTTTGTTTTCCAATGGAATCAATTTATATTCCCATAATCAATTTGCTTCATGTACAAGTGCATAACCGAAGTTCTTGCGTGGAGAAAGGATTCGGTCAAGCGACATGATGGCAAAATTTCATTTCCTTGTCAAATCGCATGAAGAAAAGACATATGTGATCCTTATGTTCGGTCCAACTCCTCAAAATTTTATCCTTAAATTCAGCATGCGTGTTCCTCATGTATGACCGAATTCCATCCATTCGGTTCTAAAAATAAAAATAAAAAATATCAGTCGATCAAAGTCCGAAGATTTTCTCTTGTTGCACGATTGATCGGTCCATTGCTAAACATTTCATATCAATCCAATAAATAAACAAATATGAATGAATGCCCGTAAATGACATCAATGCCATAGTTTGATGATACTTCCATCAATCGGTCATGACCGTCATATGCCTGAAGATCGTTGAAATTCTTGGATGCCACGATTCTCCCCTCCTTAGAGAATTTGATCCTCGAAATTGAACATCACTTAAGTCTCAATGAATAAATGAGGGTACTTTTCCTTTATCTCTTTTTCGCTTTCCCACGTGGCTTCTTCCATATCATGATGTCTCCATAGCACCTTAACTAGAGGAATTTTCTTCGTCTGAAGAATTTGTTCTTTTCGATCTAATACCCGTATTGGCTCTTCTATCTACCTCACTTTCTCATCCACTTTGATGGCTTCATGATCGAGTATGTGACCAGGATCTGGCTGGTACCTCCTCAGCATCGACACATGGAACACATCATGTAAATTTCCCAGTTTAGGGGTAGTGCCAAACGATAAGCTACGCCTCCTATTCTTTCAAGTATTTCAAAGGGTCCAACGAATCTGGGACTTAACTTTCCTTTTATTCTGAATCGTGATATCCCTTTCATTGGAGATACTTTAAGAAATACATGGTCTCCCACATTAAACTCCAGAGGTCTTCTACGCTTATTTGTGTAGTCTTTTTGCTGGCTTTGAGCTGTCTTAAGTCTTTTCCTTATGATCTCAACAGCTTCTGTAGTAACTTGTACCAACTCAGGCCTTGTCAGTTTCCTTTCACCTACTTCATTCCAACAAATAAGGGTCCTACATCTCCTCCCATATAATGCTTCATAGGGAGCCATGCCTATGCTTTTCTGAAAACTATTCTTATAAGCAAATTCTACCACCTGTAACTTTTCATCCCAACTTCCTTTAAAATCAATGATGCAAACTCTTAACATATCCTCCAATGTCTGAATCACTCTTTCTGTTCGTCCGTCTGTTTGAGGATGAAAAGCAGTACCAAACTAGAGCTTGGTCCCAAAGCCAGTCTGAAGACTTCGCCAAAAGTTTGAAGATAATCTTGGGTCTCGATCATAAGTGATAGTCATTGGAACACCATGTAAGCATACTATCTGGCTTACATATATTTCAGCATATTTATCCATCGGATAGTCCATGCAGACTACTAGGAAATGAGCGGACTTAGTCAAACGATCCACAATTACCCAAATAGAGTCATGGCCACTTGATGTCCTTGGTAATCTTTGCACAAAATCCATCGTTACATGCTCCCATTTCCATTCTGGGATATCTCAACAGTCCTGCGGGTTTGCAATATTCCTCTTTCACTTGCTGACATGTTAAGCACTGGGAAACATGCTTGGCCATATCTGCCTTCATGCCATTCCACCAATATTGTTGGTGTAAATTTATGTACATCTTTGTACTACCTAAATGAATACTATAGTTAGTCCTATGTGCTTCTGATAGGATTTCCCTTTTTACTTCTTCATTGTCGAGAACACAGAGTCGTCCCTGACATCTTACAACACTATCTTCAAAGACTTGAAATTCTAGTCTTTTTCCTAAAGACACGGCATTTTGTACTTTCACTATTTTTGGGTCAGATTCTTGCAGAATCTTAATTTTCTGGATAATCTCCAATTCAATTCTCAATGCAGTGAGCATACCGGTAAGGCGATCGATTTCTAACTTAAACTCTGAGTTTGATACTGACTTTAACATATTCCATTATATTATTCTCATACTAGCCATATCCATAGTTGACTTACGACTAAGAGCGTCTACCACCTTATTTGCCTTTCCAAGATGGTACCGTATTTCACAATCATAATCCTTTAACAACTCCATCCATCTCCTCTGCCTCATGTTCAGCTCTTTTTGTGAAAACAAATATTTTAGACTTTTATGATCTGTATAGATTTCGAACTTCTCTCCATACAGATAATGTCTCCATATTTTCAAAGAAAAAATTATAGCTGTCAATTCTAAGTCATGGGTTGGGTAATTCAATTCATGAGGTTTCAACTATCTAGATGCATAGGCTATGACCTTGCCATGTTGCATCAAAACGCAACCCAGTCCTTTGTGAGACGCATCACTATATACTGTGAACCCATCAAATCCAGTTGGTATAGTTAGGATTGGAGCAGTAGTCAATTTCCTTTTAAGTTCTTGGAAACTTCTCTCACACTCTCCACTCCACTCGAATCTTACATTCTTTCGAGTCAATTTTGTCAATGGTCCAGTAAGTCATGAGAATCCTTCAATAAACCTTCTATAATAGCCAGCCAGTCCTAAGAAACTTCGTATTTCAGTAGGTGTTGTCGATCTCGGCCAATTTATTACCATCTCAACTTTCGCCAGGTCTACTGCAATTCCTCCTCCTAACACCACATGTCCCAAAAATATTATCCGATCCAGCCAAAATCCACACTTACTGAATTTGGCGTATAACTTATGATCTCTAAGGATTTGCAACACTATTCTCAGGTGTCGCTCATGCTCTTCAGGTCCTTTAGAATATATTAGGATATCATCAATGAAGACAATCAGAAATCGATCCAAATAAGGCTTAAATATCCTATTCATCAAATCCATGAATGCAGCCAGAGCATTTGTTAATCCAAAAGGCATAACTAGGAACTCATAGTGTCCATAGTGAGTCCTAAATGCAGTCTTAGGAATGTCTGCTTTCTTAATTCTTAACTGATGGTATCCCAACCTCAAGTCAATCTTAGAAAAGACCAAACTTCCTTGCAGTTGGTCAAATAGGTCATCAATTCTAGGCAAGGGATATTTCTTCTTAATGGTCACTTGATTCAATTGCCTATAGTCAATACATAAATGCATTGACCCATCCTTCTTTTTCACATACAAAACTGGTGCACTCCAAGGGGAAGCACTTGGTCTAATAAATCCTTTATCTAGAAACTCTTGTAGTTGCACTTTCAACTCTTTCAATTCTGTCAAGGCCATCCTATACGGGGCTTTCGATATCGGTCCTGTTCCAGGCATTAGTTCAATCTCAAACTCAATTTCGCAGTCCAATGGTAACCCAGGCAGTTCCTCAGGGAATACATCTTGAAATTCCTTGACCACTTGAATTTCATCTAACTTAGACTCTTCCTAAGTATAGTCCTTTACCATTGCCAGGTATCCTTGACATCCTTCATCAAGTAGTGCACGAGCTTCTACTACTGAAATAAGTGCTACAGAGGGTTTGTCTAACCTCCGAAATATTCAAAATTGGATCGGTCAGGTAAAACAAACTGGATTGCTTTCCTATAACAATCCATCTTAGCTTGATACTTACGGAGCCAGTCCATTCCGATAATAACATCAAAGTCATACATGGCCATTACGACTAAGTCTATTTCCATATCCCATTTCTCTATAGTTATCTTACATTTTTCGCATACCAATGTAGACAGTACCACATTCCTTAATGGCGTGGAAAAACAAAGAGGCGTCTCAAGACATGTAGTTTCTATCTTACTCAACTGTCTATATCTTTCAGACACAAAAGAATGGGCATAACCCGTATCAAACAAAGCATATGCCTTTTTGCCATTTATAGAAATCGTACCTGAGATGACATTTTGGGAAGCTTCCGCTTCCTCTTGGGTGACCACATACATCCTTCCTTGTGCTGGTGGCCTCTGTGGATTCCTTGGTAGATTTGGTGCTGCAGCACACTGCTGCACTTGTCGTACCGAGTTGACACTCAGCTGCGACCTCTCTTGTGGATAGTTTCTCTTAAAGTGCCCCATCTGTCCACAACGAAAACATTTTGGTGGACTATTACAAAATCCTAGCCCATGCTGTCCACCACACCTTTGACAAATATTACCCTGGTAGGGTACCCTCCCTAAAACCGGGCCACTCTTGGCTTTTCCAAAATTCCCAATATTACTCCTCTTCTTAGATTCCCAGGGCTGACTTGCCTAGGATGAGGTCTCATATCCCTTCAAACATCATTAAAGGTCATCTACTTCTTAGATTCTAATCGCTCTCTCACTAATTCTTGCTCTACCAACTGTGCCCTCTCATAAATCTCATTATAATCCCATATATTCAAAGGCACCAGTGTTTTCCTAATATGAGTCCTTAATCCTTTCAGGAATCTATTAGCCTTTTGCTCTCGATCCTCAACCAACCTGGGAGCATACCTAGACAATTCAGAAAATTTTGCTTCATACTGGTCCACCGTAAGCTCCCTTTGTTCTAACTGAGCAAATTATGTGATTTTCCTATCTTTGGCACAATAAGAGAAATGCTTTCTATTGAAAGCTCCAACAAACTCATCCCAGTTTACATCAGTAACTGGTGGAAAGATTGTGTCTCTTGAGGCTCTCCACCAAAACTTTGCATTCCCCTCCAATTGATACTCTCCCAAGGTTATCTTTTCAGCATCGCTACAGTTCAACAACCGGAAATCTGTTCCATTCCATCAATCAAATGCTCCGCCTCCTCAGGACTTCCCATTCCAGTAAACTTAGGTGGTTTTAACTTTGGGAATTGCTCCACCAGTCCTTGAGTACGGCATTCTGCTCCAGGTTGTTGCTGAGCTTGCCTTTCCATTAGATTTCCTATATTGGCCAATGCCTGCAAGATATCTTCCATCCAGGGTTCAGCCCTTGAAGCAGAGGCTTTAGCCCTCGATGGATGAGAACTCCTAGTTCGTACCATGATTTTCCTGCAGTTTACCAAGCATTTGCCCCAGGAATAATTTGCGACTCGGTGTCACTAGTAAGATCATAAAATAAGGTTATTACTAAAGTCACATAAGTAACATAAAAATGTTACTGACACACAAAAACAACATCACACTAGTTACTAGAGATCTACGAGTGAATACCCATCACCCATTGTTCAAAGTTAGTAAACTACTCTTGGTTAGTACCCTATGGTGTGCATCATTCTATCCTCATTTCCATCTGAGGCTCCTTATCACTCCATATAAACCATTTCCTCTGATACCAAGACCGGCTGTGGCACCCCTCGAATGGCCCCCAATCCGTTTAGATCGTCACAACTCACTTATCTCTCTTTTACATGACTTGAGAGTCTATACACACACACACAAAAGATAAATGTATAGCGGAAGCGAAAATCACATCTCCCTATCCCAAAAATTTTGAAATGATGCACACCCACTAGACAGTTTTATAAGATAAAGCCGATCACTTTTATTTATAGAAACTTGATAGACATCATAGGTCGGTACACCAAAATTTGCCGTCATCTTCTATACCCGGCTACATACACAGAAGATAACCCGACCTTCCCTTGGCTTTTCTTTTCATCCAGCCCTACACAAAAGTCTATCAAACAGTGTCGGCGGTCCAAAAAGTTTCATCTGCTACCCATCACACGCGATCACACCGAGCCCGGTTCATCGGTTGGCGGCGGCGGCAACATCCCTAGCATGATCCCATCATGTCGAACATGCACCGACAGAAACTCATGTACCACGGGGCCATCAGGTAACCCGACGTCATACACGACCAGAACCCATACTCGAATGAAAACCAATCCTCAAATCCCTACATGAGTGTGCTCTGAACAGGTGCACTCAACATCGACTGGGACGCCATGGAAAGTACCGCAAGCGACAGGCAACGGTGGCATCTTTTAATTTGAAATGTTAGTCTCCAAACGGGTTGAGTACAACCGCTCAGCAGTAAAGGATTCATCAAACTATATCAAGCATTACCGTCAATATCCAGATTCATGCAAGATAGATAAAAACAAGTAGTTAAAGAATGAGCATGCATCAAATTATAAAATTCTTCAATGCAATGGCAATTGCAGTCTCAATAGATCAAATCAACTTGTTTAGTTACACAAGTCTCGATCATAGGGCCAAACCGTAATGACATGTCCCATTCCATGCCATACAACTTAGTCATATAACCAGGCCACACACACACATGTAGTAAAACCATCCATTTTATCATTCAAAAGGGTTTCATCCACCGGAGGACCAAAATTTGCGTCCCTCCGGACATTCACATCCACCATGGCATCACGAAAGCCTCCAGCATTCAGCCACTTAGGGCCACCAAGCATCTGGAGCATATCATGCCTGCAGGCATCTTGTACCCCACCTAGCATCACGAGGAAAATCCTCCGAGACTCACCATGAAGATGGTTATCTCTGCCCTCCAGATTTACGTACCGACAAGCATACAACCGGGCATCCTGAAGCTCCCGAGGAAAGACCTCCGGCATTCAGCCACTTAGGGCCACCGGGCATCCACAAGGCATCGACTCATTCGATCCTTTGGGTATCCCGACTCCCGGGGCATAGTTGGCCCGAGGGTCCATCAACAACAATTAACATCTTAATTTCCAAAAAAAAAAAAAAATCACCTTTCAATGCAATAACAAGATGTCCCAAGAATCCTTCATCAATATTGCATAATATGCTAATGCCAGTATCATCATGTCACACAACAATTCAGGATAAACTCATATTTGGGAACAATTTGTGCAATTTAAACAAAACAGCTTAATCATTAAAATGCACAGTTCTGGTAAAAATTTCGGAATAATTCCAAATGAACTTAGAAAATTCTGAAATTTTGATATGTTATATATGAGACCAAAAGGAATAAATTTTGTGAAGGACACTAAGTCAAATTCGTTGTGCATAAAGAGTAATAGTTTGCCATTTCCTTTAAAAATTCTGCGGTGACTTCCAGATTCAGTGCCTACAGGAGAAGATTCGTTTCACCAACTAAATCCGGTCTGTTTGTCCTAAAATTTTGATATGTTATTCCTAAGGATGTGTCCTTGATCTATCATGAATCCGACTTTGAGCTTTGCACAAAACTTTTGCCACTAGGTTTTATCTATAACATATCAAAATCACAGAATTTTCTGAGGTCATTTAGGAGTTATACCGAATTTGTTATTCAAACTGTGCAATAGTGATGTTTGAAGTTTTATGGCTGTGATGCATGGACCATTGCGATTCATACAAAGTTTTCTTGACTTAATGTTCTTCATAAAACCTGTTTCTCTAGATCTCGTTTATAACATGTTAAATTTTTAGAACTTATTAAGATTGTTTACTAATTTTTCCAGAATTTCAATTAAAGGAGTGCACTCTGTTTTATCCGAAAATTGTTTTATTTTCAAGAACAAATGAATTGCTCTATGAGTTATGATGCCTTGGGTCATCATTTATACAATGGATGTGGTGACATTTAGCATATCATTGACATCAAGAAAAATGAGATTGATGAGACTTTGTAAACTCATGGAAACTTATGATTGTATTGCATCAAATGTTATTTTCAAAGTGAGCCACATATGTATATATTGTGATGTTGATGATACCATCGGACGACGGAGTCGACGATGCCCCGGGAGTGTCGGGATGCCCGGAGGTGTTTGCCAGATGGTCGGAGTTGTGTGCCGAAGGCCTCGTGATGCTAGTTGGGGTGCGAGATGCTCGGAGGTGTGTGCCGAAGGTCTCGCGATGCTAGGTTGGGTGCGAGAGCCATGAGGGATGCAAAGACTGATCCCTGGGAAAAATGAGATCCTTTTGAATATCAAAATGGGAAATGAAACATGCACGTGTGTGTGCATATGGCATGGTACATAAATTGTCTATGAATTTGAGTTGGTACTATTTGGCATTGAAAATGTGGTCATGAAGGCATTAAATGGATCTTATGGAGATATATGCATGATTGCATGGATGATATGTGCATTTTACATGGAATCTTAGTTGTTTTGCTTGTTGCATTGTGTAGTTTGATGGATCTTTTACTGCTGAGTAGTTGTACTCACCCCTTTTGGGGACTAACATTTCAGACTATGAGATATGTCTCTGTCACCAGTCACCCCCGGTACTTTCTATGGCATACCGACTGATGTCGAGTGTGAGTGTTCGGAGCATCATCACCTCGAGATACGAGGGTTAGTTTTTGTTCATGTGCGGGTTCTGGTTTTGTACAATGTTGGATCACCCGTCGGCCCTGTCATTCAGGGATTTTTGTCTGTGCATTTCCGCCGTGACGGGATTATGCTGGGGATGCTGCCGCTGCCACCGGCTGACGGACCGGGTTGGGAGTGACTGAGTGCAACGGATGGAAGATGAAGCTTTTTTGGATTGCCGACACTGGATGATGGACCGATGTACATGACTGCTGTGGAGTCAGGTACTTTTGGTTATAGCCGAGCTTAGAAAAGCCTTAGCCTTTTGATGTATCGACTCATGATGTCCATCAAGTTATGTAAATAAAAGTGTTCGACTCTAACTTATATATATGAAATGTGTAGTTGGTGTGCATTGCATTATTTTGTTTGAGGATGGGGTAGGGAGGTTTTGAATATGCTTCCGCTACATGAACTGCGCTGGGACCGATTTAAATGATATAAACCCCCAGGACTTATGGACCCACTATAATTCTATGGTATTAGAGTGACATATTATTAGGGCAAAGTGAAAGGTAGGCGAATTGTGGCGACCCTAACGGATCGGGGGCCGTTTTGGGGGTGCCACAGTCTTTGCATGCATGGACGTGGCCGCATGGGTGAATAAACCCTTCTGGGTTGACTGGTCGAATAGCAAGGGAACGCGTGGCTGCATAGGTACTTCACGTGCATGGGAAAATTGTCTAGATTGGTCGTTCGGTCCTTGATTAATGAAAAAGGGCAACTCGTGGCGGCAGATCTTTTGGTGTTTCTTCCTCGGCGTACATGAAAAGCTTGCTTTAGAAAGGTATAAATGTGGAAGGGGCTGGTCTCGCGAGTGACGTTGCGTAAAAATTTCTAGATGAGATACAATCGTGATAACGTGACAATGCGTGACATCTCGGTTCGGCAATGGTAATGACGAAACGGCATCCACAAGTGGTGCCAACGACGAAATTCAACGACACATTCGTCGATCCGTCATGAATCGTTACATATTCGAGGTCAAGCAAAATCCAGTTATCACACCAGTGCCAACACCATCTTGCAGCCACTCCATTTCATGCCACTGCACTTCCATCTTCCTCTTGCGTTCAGCTGGCACTTCCACACCACACAGCCAGCAACCACTGCAACCTCAGTCCACCACCAGCTTTAGCCACCCACCAACGCCATCACACCGAGCCCAACAGCCCATCCCGTGGCCACCGCTGCCACCATCTTCACTGCCCGTCCCCGTCTGCCTTGGCACCACAACCGTCCAGCCCTCACCACCGTCGGTTCCACCACCAACACCTCCACGGCCCAGCTCACCATCGGCGCCACATTTAGCAATCGCCCACCTCACCGCCAGCCAACAACCACCAGCCGCCTCACCGTCTATGTTCAGCAGCACCCGCGGCCACCTCCACCGTCCCAACCAGCCTAAGTCGAGACCCTCAGCCCCTCCGAACAGCCCTCCACCGAGAGCTTGTAGGGCCACCTCAACCTCCATTAAGCTTCTATTCGAGACACGGTCGTCTCAAGTTCTTGTCATCGTCGCGTTGTCGTTGCCGTGAGCCCACTGCCGTCTTAATCCCATGAGTTAACTCTCTAATATTGGATTAGGCCATTAATTGCATGTAAGGGGTGTTTAGATTTGTGCTAATCATGGTTAGATTAGTGCTAATATGGATTAGTGTTAATCAAGCATGGTTAGGTTAGTTAACCATGGTTAGGTTAATTAAGTCAGATTAGCTTAATTAATCGCAGGTTACTAGACACTCGTTGTTTGCTATTTTTGTGGGTTAAAATGTGCTATGATCTTGAAAAATGTTCTTAACATTTGCATTTATGACATCTTTTATTCAAGATTTTCTGAATTTCAAAGAACAAGATTTCAACTTCGTTGCATGCAAAGAAGAATCTCGTTTTGTGCTAGAACCAGTGACCTTTTGGTGTTTAAAAGATTTTTATCAACTCTTAGGATTTGATTTTCGAAAGAGTTTGTGGCACCCTCGAACGGCCCCCGATCCGTTAGGGTCACCACAGTTCGCTCACCTTTCACTTGTCCTGGTAATATATCACTTTGATACCATAGAATTATAATAGGTCCATAAGTCCTGGTGGTTTATATCATTTAGATTGGTCCCTACGCAGTTTATATAGCGGAAGCAAAATCAGCATCTCCCTATCCCAAAATTAGAAACGATGCACACCTACTAAACATTTTTATAGATAAGTCAAATCCAAACACTTTTTATTTACATAAACTTGATAGACATCATTAGTCGGTACACCAAAATTTGCCGTGGGTTTTCTATACCCGGCTACATACCAAAAGACAACCGACTTCCCCTTTTCTTTTCTTTTTCAAAAAGTCATATACATAAGTCTATCAGTCAGTGTCGGCGATCCAAAAATGCTTCATCTGCTAATTGTCACTCTCAGTCACACCCAGCCCGGTCCACCAGCGGGTGGCAACAACAACATCCCCAGCATGATCCCATCACGGTGGACGAACATAGCCAAAAGCTCCTGAATCACTGGGCCGATGGGAGAACCAATGTCATACAAGACCAGTTCCCACACTCGAATAAAGACCAACCCTCGTATCTCGGGATGATGGTGCTCTGTACACTCACACTCAAGGTTGATCAGTATACCATAAAATGTGCCGGGGGTGACTGGTAGTAGAGGCATATCTTCTAGTATGAAATGTTAGTCCCCAAACGGGGTGAGTACAACCACCCAGTAGTAAAAGATTCATTAAGCTATATCACGTAGTACCATCAATATCTAGATTCGTAAAAGATAGACAAAAACAAGTAATCAAAGGATATACAATTTAGTCCTATAACCAGACCACAGACACACTTAGTAGAACCATTGGTTTTAATATTCAAAAGGTTTCATCCCCCAGAGGACCAATGTTTGCATCCTTCTGGGATTCCGCACCCAACCTTGGGGTCGCGGAAGCCTCCAGCATTCAGCCACTTAGGGCCACCGGGCATCCAGAGTGTGTCTCGTCACACCTCTAAGCATCTCGCTCCCCACCTGGCATCACGAGGAACCTCCGGGGGTTTGCCATGGAAATGGTTAACCCGGCCCTTCGGATTTACGTATCAACAAGCATACAGCCGGGCATCCCGAAGCTGCCGGGGAAAAAGCCTCCAACATTTAGCCACTAGGGCCACCGGGCATCGACAAGGCATCAACTCATTTGATTCTTTGGGCATCCTGACTCCTGGGGCATCGTTGACCCGAGGGTCCAACGGCAACAATTAACATCTTCATTTCCAAAAAAACATGTTCAATGCTATGACATAGGTATTCACATGAGTTTCATTGAAATATTCGGTGTAGAATGATATGTCAAATGCCAAACAAAACATCATGTCCAATAACATTCAAGATGCATTTACCTTTCAAAACAAGTTGAGCAAATTCGGAGTAAAACAGCTCAAAATTCAGAATGCATAGTTTTAATAAAAATTTCGTAATAACCCCTAAATGAACTCAGAAAATTATAAAATTTCAGTATGTTATAGATGAGATCCAAAGGAAGAAATTTCGTGCAGGACACTAAGTAAAATTCGTTGTGTATAAAGAGTAATAAATCACGCAACTCGGTTCCAGATTTCCTATATCACCGAATTCGCACCCTAGTAGAAAATACCGTTCATTAACAGAAACTTATGCTGCTATATGGATTCCAAAAAAATCTGAGCGAAATTATATGTTATAGTTTAAACAATCCTTTAAAACATTCATGAAGAAGTCGAGACCAAAATCACACTAGGACTATCCCTAGAAAATTTACAAAAAAACTGCCGAGTTTCACTTGATCAAATTCGAACACCGCGAACCCAATAGGATCCCGCACCGATACCACGGCTATTTCATTTCAAAATTTCACCATGAGTAGACCTTTCAATCCTTAATTCAGCCAAAACCGAAACTACATAGAAATAATTCTGCTCTTCCATGGTTCTAATTCACCTCAATCATCCAAGAACCCAACATGCAGCTTTCATTTCAGCATTTTCTTCAAGTCTACTTGTACTTCACTAATAATCACAGCATGCATAACATAGATTAATGAACTTCTACTTGCATCACTCCTAAGCTCGATCGGCAGACCAGACGGGAAGCTTGTGGGTCTTCGAACATGGTTCAATGGCAGCAAAGATGGGCGGCATCAACGGCGGCAGCACCGTGCTTGACGGAAGGGCGACCTCCTCCTTCCTCACCCCATGCATCCACTCGCTGCTCACACTTCTCTCGCTCACGGCCCTCTCGATCGCTCACTCTCTCTGTCCGAATTTTCACTCGGCTAATCTGCCCCTTTTTGCTCCTTACTTAATTGGTTAATTAATTTTCTTGCATGCAGGTTATTCGGTGGCAGCAGGAGTTGAAGACAACTGGTGGAGGCACGGCTTCCCTTGCTCGATCCCTCCTCCTACACTGGCCACCGGACAAAGAGCAATGTGGCAGTTGCTGGGCTTTCTTCGGTCAACAAAGTTAAGGAATTCTTGACGATTATAGACTTGGTTGGCCGAAAATTAATAGAGAGGTTTTGGGGTTAATTTGGGCTAGCAAATTGGTGGCCGTATGGTCCTAATGTATGGTCCAATTTCTCTAATGATAAATCCTTAAATTTCTGCACAAGTTTGGAGCATTTCAGTTTCCATGGAAATCAACTAATATCCTCTTATTCAATTTGCCTCATGTACAAGTACGTGACCGAAGTTCTCACGTGGGGAAAGAATTCGACGGAGCGGCATGGTGATAAAAATTCATTTCCTCCTTGCTGAATCGCACAAAGAAAAGACATGCATGGTTCTCATGCATGGTCCAACTTCTCAAAATTTAATTCTTAAATTTGGCATGCGTGTTCCTCATGCACGGCCGAATTTCATCAATCGATCAAAGCCCAAAGACTTCTCTTGTTGCACGGTTGGTCGGTCCAATAGATAAAAGAAAATGTGGCCGTTGCATATTTGACGGTCGTTGGAATTTTTGGATGCCACAGAGTTTCTTCACAAAAGTTTTTCATCACATCTCGAAGTTTAACATAGTCAAATTTCAGAGCAAACGGATGAGTTTTGGACCTCGAACCAAGCTGGTTTTGGAAAACATAATTTTTGGACAGGGACATAGTTTTGGTAATGGTTTGAGCAATTTACTACTCTTATTCTAGGAAGATCTGGGTCAAGCTGTCTTAATGAAAAGTGTTCATTTAAGTGTCCTTTATGACATTTAAATTTGAAGATTGTCTGAACTCATTTGGTTATGTTTTTCAAATTAATCTTGGAGACGTGCGAGTGTACTCGATTTCTCCCGGTGAGGGCTGGTTGTGGTATTGTGGTTGTTCTTGGTGTCTTGCTTGCTAGAAAATGTATATTTTGTGATTTGGTTGATTTGGAGAGGGTCGATAGGAAGTGGCCGTAGAAAGGCTTGTAATTGTTAAACTTCCTAGGGTTAACGAGTTGACAAATAAATCGTAGTTTTTGGGAAATTGTTCATTGTGTTTGCTATCCCTATTGTTTGTTTATTGGCCGGGGGTTTATTTAATTCACTTCCGCATGTGTTTAATTGAAAGATAAAAAGAATGGGTCGGCGACGTGTCCTGGGACATCGCATTTTCAGTCGACCATCAAGGGATGTTCACGCACTTGGGGCTCATGTCGTGACAATATGTTAATGGCATGAGGCAAAAATTGATAAAGACTGCACGCAAGGCATTTTTGAAATAAAGAGTAAATGTACCGAGTCGTGATTAGTAGGGCTTGGGAAAGCCCACGCTAAACGTGAGTGACAACCTTGCTAGAAGAACCTTCATTGTTCACCTTTGGAAAGGTCGCAGCAGAGATGTTTGTCATGCCTCTATCACTCGTGGGAAGAAGACCTTGACTATTTCTCGATTATGTCAGACATCGGACAAGATGGATGTAGCCATGACAAGGCTAAGAATTCACGGAAAAAGTAATGCAGTTGAGTCGGAGCAGCTTTCACCTTGTCTTGCTTGCTGAAAAAAGGTTACCAGGTTTATTATTTGAAAAGGGATTTTGGTGTTCTTGGCTAATGAGAAAGATAACAATGGACTTGAGTGGTGGTATGCTTGTGTGATCACCTAAATACCTTAATGCGTATGATTATGCGGGAGATGCCCAATTTTATTAGATGTCCTCATGTCAACGGGATGCTGAGTCGCGGTGGAGGCCGAACCAATGCTCATTTATGGAATGCTGTCCGAAGGCGTATGAATACGCGGGATGATGCCATGCCAGATGGGGTAGGACGATGCTCGGTTACGCCGGATGACCGGTGACTTTTGAGTTTGTCGCGGCCGATGGGTCATAATAATTGGAACACGCCTGAATGGTCGTGATAGTTTGTGCCTGATTATGGGGAAAAATTGTGTGGCATGGTATGGAACGTGTCATAACGGTTTTATCTTATAATTGGGACCCATGTGAATGTTTGGAGAGTGGGTACTTTGTCTTCCAATTATTAATTATACTTGTCATATGTATAATGGTATATGTGATGCGCGAATGTGCAAGGACATGCCGAGGCGAGGTGAGTTTTGTATGGTGCGTGTTTAGACCGCCTCTGAGACAAATTTACGTCCTAATTGGGACTTAGGTTATTGACTATCTGAGATTTTATCTCACCCCGTTGTGGTTAACATTTTCAAAGCCGTAGCATGGAGATCTACCGAGTGCGGATGTGGTGGGTGCAAGATGTGACACCTTTTGGCTAGCCCTACTGTTAGTGAAGTTTAGGTTAACCTTAGTCCCTGAACATTTTGCAGAGGGTCGATAGGAAGTGGCCGTAGAAAGGCTTGTAATTGTTAAACCTCCTAGGGTTAACAAGTTGACAAATAAATCGTAGTTTTTGGGAAATTGTTCATTGTGTTTGCTATCCCTATTGTTTGTTTATTGGCCAGGGGTTTATTTAATTCACTTCCGCATGTGTTTAATTGAAAGATAAAAAGAATGGGTCGGCGACGTGTCCTGGGACGTCGCATTTTCATTCGACCATCAAGGGATGTTCGCGCGCTTGGGGCTCGTGTCGTGACAATATGTTAATGGCATGAGGCAAAAATTGATAAAGACTGCGCGCAAGGCATTTTTGAAATAAAGAGTAAATGTACCGAGTCATGATTAGCAGGGCTTGGGAAAGCCCATGCTAAACGTGAGTGACAACCTCGCTAGAAAAACCTTCATTCTCATTTAGTAATCCATTCGCTCCCTCTAGTGGTTCACCTTTGGAAAGTTCGCAGCAGAGATGTTTGTCATGCCTCTATCACTCGTGGGAAGAAGACCTTGACTATTTTTCGATTGAATCAGACATCGGACAAGAGGGATGTAGCCATGACAAGGCTAAGAATTCACGGAAAAAGTAATGCAGTTGAGTCGGAGCAGCTTTCACCTTGTTTGCTTAAGCAACTAGAGGAACAGATGGTTGACAGAGGCAGCAGACGTCATTTTAGTAAACCTTATTTTTGTCAGGGCAATCGAATTGCATGGGCCGTGCGATCGCTGGCGGTTGCTTCTACTTGATCCAAACGACTTTTTGACTTTCTCGAAGACCCTCTAATGGTTAGATTGGAGTTGGAACATCTATATAAGAAGATCAAAGCGAGTTGAAAAGGCTCGCACATAATTGAGAAAGCTTAATCTCTAATATTGTCATATTCTCTTTGTTGTACTCCCGTGATTCTGCTCATCTGTCATTCTCTGTTGAGGATGCTTATTAATTGTAATCAGTCAATAGAGAAGCGTACAAATGTAATAATAGTGTTTGTGTTGGACAAAGGGATATATCGGCTTGAGGTTGAAACGGCACTTGTTACTTTGTAACATCTCTTGAGATTACTAGTGGATTCTAGTCTTGTTGGTAGTTGTTAGTTTTGGAAGTAGAGGTAGGCTTAATATATGTCAAATCACTATATATCTGTGTGCAATATATTTTACCTATAGTATTGTCTCTATCTATTTGATAGAAGCATTTGCACCTGACTATATCAATCTATGTATGCATCTATCAAAGTTAAAAATTTATCGAAGTTTTAAAACTTGTTCATGCCCTTTGGGTTGCATTGGTAGTCTCAATAATTTGGTCGTTTCAAAAGGTTCAAACCAGCAACCCTGCAGCATCCAACAAAAAGAAGCATTTCCTTCCATTCTTTTATGGAATCAGGGAGGTCCATAAGGTTTAGAAGTCAGGCCTTTGAGTTCTTCCCTCGGATAGATAGCCCATCAACCCCGCCTCTTGGTAGAATGGCATAAATCCCGGACCATATACCTTATAAGGCAACGCTAAAAGTTTGGAAAAAGTTGAGAACATATAAGATAGTGCCAACTCAAATCCTTGACAACAGGATTACATTGAGGAAACCTAAGACCAGCTTCAACAGCCTTAGAATAAAAGCAACACTTCCCTTCCAGGGAATCACTAGCGTGATTTTCTGGGGAAGAAAGTTCAGAAGAAAACTCGACATAGATCCTACATACATGCCTTAAGAAATGGGACCATGCTTAAAAAGAGTGTTTGGAATTTCAGAAACAGAGAATTTCGAAGCTTGACCAATTCTTAAGAATTTTGGAGAAGAGAAATTGTCATACCTTTATTAAGGAGCTTCAAAACTGATGTGAAAGAAAGAACTTCAAGGGAAAAGATGGGAGAACCAAACAAGAGAGAGTTAAAAAACCTGAACTCATGGGGGAAAAGTCGAATGAACATGACGAAGAAAAGGAGAAATAAAAATACGACTTTTGGGAGCCCTCTGGACCAAAGACGTCAAAATCTAAAAGAAGTAATGATTCAGAATCTTGAGATAGGAGCCTAACGAATCAACCTTAAGAATAAGGCAACCGATAGGCTAGGTCCCAAAGCCAGGTGATGGTATATCTAATAAAAGAGACATTATTATCCGAAATAAGTATACTGCAAGTATTATAAGTATTTTACAGTGTTCAACTTAAGTGTCAAAAAATGTTAAAAATGTTTATCTAAGTGTCGGAAATCCAACGTGGTATAACACCTATAGTAAAACCTTTTAAAAAGTTATAGCACTCAAATGATCGATTGAAAAGTTACAGCACTCAAATGATCGATTGAAAAGTTACATGGCATTCAAGTGATTAAAAAAAAAAAAAAGGTTATGACCCTCAAGTGAGCGCCATACATAAGTTATGCGTGATTGAAAAAAAAAGTTTGGACATGCAAATGATACTCGTGGTGTCATTTTTCCTTTTTATCCATGTCTACACGATCCAAGTCCAACGAAAAACCGTTCCAATTGAAAGCCCAAAGGCGGATCATACATCTATCACCGATCACGGTCCCCAGGAATGTTGGATGACATCTGAACTACCTACACATGATAAAGTTAACTAAGCCTTACATGCCAAAAGTACCGGAAGACTTGAACATCACTCCACAACATGTATAAATAGCGATCGCACACTCTTGCCAAGTAAGTGCGAAATTCTACTCATTGAGCGAAAGTTTTGTCAGTTTCCTTCTCGTAATCACAATAATACTTAAGGATCGGAGGATCCCATAACATCTTGTTGTTTTACTCGACGTTCCCCTATATATTTGAAAGCAGTTTTTCCCAAGTTGCCATCTATCACTAAACCAACCGAAAAATGCCATCTATCTACTTTTCTTTTCCTTAAATATTCAAAGTTCGGTCCCGCTCTCCTCATGCTATTTACATCATGATCATGGAAATATAAAGAGAAACAAAGGTGTGGACCTGGCCTAGTGTTTTCTTTTCCTTGAAGATGAGTCGCTCTTAATCCTAATGCTAATGCTACTTTCATCATGGTCCTTCAATGCACGAGATCCTTCAATCCTTGTGCTACGGCCATCATGATCCTTTAGTCCTCGTGCTATTGCCATCATGATCCTTTAGTCCATCATGATCCTTCAGTCCATGTGCTATTGCCGTCATGATCATGGTAAGAAGAAGGAAAAGAAAAGGTGAGGACCGGACATGTCATTTCTTTTCCTTAAATTACACCTAAGCAAGTCCTTAAAAAATTTCATCTCGATCCTCGTATGGTGTTAGCATCACAGGGATGAAAAACTTCTAGAGGGTATTCCCTCTTCCTGGGGAAGATAAAGGTATAGGGAGAATTTGGGATGCTATCTACATGATGATCATGAAAAGAAAATTTCTTCGGTCCTCATGCTACTTTCATCATGATCCTTCAGTCCTCGTATTACTGCCATCATGATCATGGTAAGAAGAAGGAGAAGAAAAGGTGAGGACCGGACATGTCATGTCATTGTCTTAAATTAGACCTAAGCAAGTTCTTAAAAAACTTCATCTTGATCCTTATTTAAGTCTTAGGATCACCAGGATGTAAAACTTCTAGAGGGTATTCCCTTTTCCTAGAGAAGACAAAGACGCGAGGAGAATTAGGGATGCTATTTACATGATGGAAAGAAAAGGGAAAAGAAAGGTGTCGACCCAGTTATGTGTTTTCTTTTTCCTTGAAGATTCATTGCTCTTCAATCCTCATGCTACTTTCGTCACGATCCTTTAGTCTCGTGCTACTACAATCATGATCCTTCAGTCCTTGTGCTACTGCCATGATGATCCTTCAGTCCTCGTCAATCCATCATGATCCTTTAGTCCTCATGCTTCTGCCATCAAGATCATGGTTAGAAGAAGGAAAAGAAAAGGTGAGGACTAGACATGTTATTGCTTTTCCTTGAACTGGAACTAAACAAGTCCTTAAAAGGCTTTATCTCAGTCTTTGTTTGAATGTTAGAATGACTGAGATGTAAAACTTCTAGAGGGCGTATCCTCTTCTTGGGAAAGTTAAAGATGTAGGGAGAATTAGGAGTGCTATTTACATCACGATCATGGAAAGAAAAAGGGAAAAGAAAGGTATGCATCTAGTTACGTGTTTTACTTTCCTTGGAGAATCGTTGCTCTTCAGTCCTCATGCTATTTCCATCATAATCCTTTAGTGCTCGTGCTACAGCCATAATGATCCTTCAGCCCTCATGTCCTACCATCATGATCCTTCAGTCCTAGTGCTACTGCCATCATGATCCTTCAGTCTTTGTGCTCCTGCCATCATGATCCTTCAGTCCCTATCAATCCATCATGATCTTTTAGTCTTCATGCTTCTACCATCAATATCATGGTAAGAAGAAGGAAAAGAAAAGGTGAGGACTGGACATGTTATTCGTTTTCCTTGAACTGGGACTGAGCAAGTCCTTGAAATGCTTTATCTCGGTCATCGTTCGAATCTCAGAATGACCGAGATGTCAGAATGACAGAGATGTAAAACTTGTAGAGGGTATAACCTCTTCTTGTGAAAGTTAAAAATGAAGGAGAATTAGGAGTGTTATTTACATCATGATCATGGAAAGAAAAGGGAAAAGAGGGTATGCATCTGGTTATGTATTTTCCTTTCCTTGAAGATTCGTTGCTCTTCAGTCCTCATGTTATCTCCATCATAATCCTTTAGAAATCGTGCTACTACCATCATGATCCTTTAGCCCTCATGTGCTGCCATCATGATCCTTCAGTCCTTGTGCTCCTGCCATCATGATCCTTCAGTCCTCGTCAATCCATCATGATCCTTTAGTCCTCGTAAATCCATCATGATCATTCAACCCTCGTGCTCTTGCCATCATGATCCTTCAGTCCTCATGCTAGTGCCGTCTTGATCATGGTAAGAAGAAGGAATATAAAAGTTGAGAATCGATGGTGAACAAGCCGACAAGAATGGGGATGTTCGGGATAGCTTGGGGGTACAAAGATTGGGTGAGTAGTTGGATGGACCTGGAGAGGTGAATAAGCCTAGAATGGGGGTGTTTAGTAAAGCTTGAAAGGACCTTAAAGATGAACAGCTTGGTAGAGTAGAAATTACCAATATGCTTGAAATGACCAAAAAGATCAAATGCAACAGATTGTTGGCAAAGAGCAATTGTTTTATTAATTTGATGTGGAAAACTGTGACAATATCGATGATCCTTGTGAGTTCAGTGAATATGAGAAACCAGCGTATGTACGTGGTGCCCTTGAAAATCTTACGAAGCTGGCTCAATCAAATCATCAGTGAAGACGAGTAATCAACGGGGATGCTGATGTCCTTGGAGATCTTTGGAAACTAATATGGTTAATCAGTGGGGATATTGATGCCCTTAGAGGTCTTTGTGTAATACCCTAGGTCTCCACTGTACACATAATGTCCGTTTTGGACAATAAGTCCTCATGGTATTGTTTTTTTCATGGCAGCCCATACTATCCCAAGAATACACGTGTATATAGTTAGAGGGCCTTTTGCCTTATAAGATAGCCTAAAACTTCCTCCCTAGGCAATGTGGGACAAGAGACGTGTCCCTTCCTGTGCACGTTTGGGACTGAGGCATAGACGCACTACCATCCCTCCTCCCTATACCCTACCTCCTGAGCCATCAGGTTCTACACCTCTTAGGAGCATAGCAACCTCACTGTGACCCCACATGCAGTCGGGAGTCGACTTTGAAACCACTTGTGATGCCTTAGGTCTCCACTGTACACATATTGTCTGCTTTGGATACTAAATCCTCATGGTTTTGTTCTTCTTAGGGCAGCCCATACTATCCTAAGAAAATGTGTTTGTGCAATTAGAGGGCCCATTGCCTTATAAGGTAACCCAGAACTCACTCTCTAGGCGATGTGGGACAAGAGACGCTCCTACTCCCTGTGCACGTCCGAGGATTGAGGTGTGGACATACCGCCATCCTTCCTCCCCACGCACCACCACTTGGGCCGTTGCACTTATGGGCTACCTTGAGAAAAATAAAATAGTGAGGACTTAGTGTCCAAAGTGAACAATATGTATACAGTAGAGACCTACGGCATTACATGTGGTATAAAACCGATCCCCGACCGCGCTTGAGGCAACATCGAGGACATTGTGCTCCTGAGGGGTGCAAAATCTGACAGCTCAGGCGACAGTGCATGGGGAAGAAGGATGGAAGTGCGTCTACGCCTCAATCCCCAAACATGCATAGGGAGGGGCATGTTTCTTGTCCTACATCATCTAGGAAGGGAGTTATGGGTTGTCTTATAAAGCAATGGGCCCTATACACACGTTTCCTTGGGATAGTATGGGCTGCCCTAAGAAAAACAAAACCATGAGAACTTAGTGTCCAAAATGTACAATTTGTGTACAGTGGAGACCCAAGGCATTACACTTTCTATGCTGAAGAAGCCAAGAGGATCATTGGATGATTGATCACAAGTCATCTAGACGGTTTTCCGCAAACAGTACCAACAGACCTAGAGATCAACTAATGATAATATTCTTGTTGATGCTGGAATTGTCATGTCATTGGTGATGTTTGAACAACAACCATGCGAGGTTGTTCGTTGGAGAAAAAATATAGCCACCACTATGGTGGAAATGCACAACGAAAGATCAGGAAGTTATCGAAGAACAACAATAGGCATATGCCGGAAATGTCAGAGGAGTCATTGAAGGACCTATTACTGGATAGTCTGCAAATGTTCAGAAAAAAAAAAGTATTGTATGGGTAGTACCACCTCGAACAGCAGCACCATCGAATATTTAATGGCTAGTTGATCTTCTGAAGCATCTCCAACAGGAAGATTGAATATATTGTTGGAGAGAATAATGTAGAATCTGAATATTTGCTCTGAACTACTTTCTTTGTTAATATTGTTTTGTTCTCTCAAAAGATCTTCATTGTGAAAGTCTTCCCATATAGTAATTGTGCGAAAGATCAAGTGTACAAGAGTAAGAGCAGCAGCTAAGTCCTAATAGTGTGATCTATCATGTAATAGAATCAAAGTTTGCTAATTGCAACTTGTGGAGCAAATTACTAGTGTAATCTAGCCCGAGATGTGGTTTTTAGCTTGGAGAGTGGATGTAAGCTCTGGGACAAAGCCAAACCACTATATATCTATTTGTGAATATTTTATCTCTTCACTATTTACATTACTTGATCTTTGTTATCACATCCAGTTAAACAAGAGCACCCGCACCTGATGTTTGCAATATGTTCTTGCCAATGTTTGAAGTTGAACTTGTTATCTTCCACAACCTATTCACCCCCTCAAGGTTGTATTGTTAGCCCCAACATCATGCCCTTAGGCCTTGCTTGTGTTTGCTAAGATGAAAGATAATGAACTAGCTGGGGCGATGCACAACACATGATCACCTAATGAAAAATAAGAACCGTTGCCACGTAAGGTGGTGACGATGCCCCCACACTAACGGGATGCCTCCACGCCAATGGGATGCCTCGTTAATGAGAACGAGATGCCCCCACGTCAACGAGATGCCTCGTTAGAAAGATGGGATGTTGTGATAATTCTAGCCATCACCCTTAAATTAGAGACATTGCTTGATAAAGTTCGGATGTCCGATGGATTCTAGAAGAACTGATGGATTTCGATTGATTAATAAATGAATCTTGTGTGCATGAGTTCTTCATACTATGGAATGATTCTTGGCTTAAGCTTGCATAATATTGAGTGAGGTGTGAATTCCTCATATTGTGGGATGAGTCTTGGTTTATGCTTGCGTATTATTGGATGAGGATTTCTCATGTTCTAATCTAGACAAAGCTTTTTGTTATGCTATTGATTTGTCATCGACTTATTGATGCGGTTATGTTCACGTGCTTGTTTGCTGGCGAGGCATCCTCCTATTGGAGGATTAGTAAGTTTACTTTCTAAGTCCATGACTCACCCTGTTGTCTTTTAGAATTGTAGGCATGAAGGTCTACCACTAGTTCTAGAGTTGAAGTTTTGTAAGAGGAGCTAAAGTTTACCTCGGCCTTTTGAGCATAGAAGAAGTAGTGGTTGTAAATATAACTGCCCGTGATAGAAGGGCTTATAAATGCAATTGATGTAATTGTGTGTTTGTAAATAGTTGTTTTCCTGGCTGTCTATAGTGTGGTCTAGGTGTTGTATGTAAGCTTCCGTATGTACTTAAGGAAAAAGATAAAAAGAAATGGGTCGGCGACGTGCTTGGGACATCGCAAAAACAACACTTGCCACTGATGATCCTGAAGATGGAGTTGGGATTGTTACATTTATGGAGCCAATCCATCCCTATGATGGCATTAAAGTCATACATGGCCTTCACTAGTATGTCTATCACCCGATCTTGTCCACCTATCGAAATCTTACAATTTTTACACACTAATGTAGTAGCACCGCATCCTTCAGCGACATAGAAATACTAAGAGGTATTTCAAGTGGTTTAGTTTTCATTTCGCTTAGATGTCCATATCTCTCAAACAAGAAAGAATATGCTGCACCCATGTCAAGCAAAGCTTATGCCCTTTTATCATTTAAGGAAATCATACATGAGATAATGGTATTGGAAGACTCCGCTTCTTCTTAGGTGAAGGCATATACTTTTCCTTGAGCTAGTGGCCTTTGTGGGTTTCTTTGTGGAGGTGCTCCCCTCAGATATTGTTACGCTTATCATGTCGAACCAACATTTGATGGTGGCCTTTCTTGCTGACAGTTCCTCTTTATGTGGCCCTACTAACCTCACCCAAAACATCTCCTTTGGTCTAGACATAGTGTTGGCCCATGTTGTTCATCACACCTTTGACATGGACCATTTCAATATGGTACCTGATTCATGGCTTGGCATTTTTCAGCTCCTCCATAGTTTCCAAAATTTCGCTTCTTATTAGAGGCACCTACCAGTTCTCGAGATGGGTGGGGTCTCTTGTTGCGTCGAGAATAACTTGGTGCCATTTGATGTCCAAATCTTGTTTGCCGTTCGCTCTCCGCTTGCTCCCTCATTAGTTCTTGTTCCATGAGCTACGCCCATTCATAAATTTATTACTATCCTTGATGTTGAGGAGCACCAATTGCTTCCTAATGTTTGTTCGTAGGCCCTTCAAAAATCTCTTGGCTTCTCCTCTCAATCTTCAACTAATCTAGGAGCACACCTAGAGAGCTCAGAAAATTTTGCTTCATATTGGTCCATGGTCAGCTATTTCTGATTCAATTAGATAAACTCTATTATCTTTCTATCTTGGCAGAATAAAAAAAAATGCTTTCTATAGAAAGCCTTAACAAATTTGTCCCACGCCATAGTCACACTAGTTGGGAATACCGTGTCCCTAAAGGCTCTCCACCATTACTTAACATTTCCTTCAAGCTGATATTCCGCTAGAGTTAACTTTTTTGTGTCATTGCAATTTAATAGCCTAAATATTCACTCAAGACTTCCCATTTTGGTAAATATAGGTGGTTTCAATTTCAAAAATTGTTCCACCAATCCTTGTGTACGACGTTCAGCTCCAAGTTGCTATTGGGATTGCATTCCCAGTTGGGTTCCTATATTGGTAAGCGCTTGTAAGATGTCCTCTATTCAGCGTTCTATCCTTGAAGTAGTGGCTTCAGTCCTTGATGGAGCAGACCTTCTTGATTGCATCATACTTCCCTACAGATTACTGAGCATTACACGCACAAACAATTAGTGACCTAGTGTCACTCATCAGCCAATAAATAACGTAACATTTGTACATTACTAGGATCATATAAGTAACATATATATGTTACTGGTATACATAGGTAACTTATAATAGTTACCAACATCTCACGAGTGGCAATCAGTCACTCATTTCTAAAGGCATGCAAACTGCCATTTTAGGGTTTTGGGATTTTAAATAAATTCATTTTAGGGTAACCGGGTGCCTCTGGATGCTTGGAGAGTGTAAAACTATTCCCCCACATGTGACGATCCTTGGGACGATGGATGGGTATACTTAGGGGGTAACGGGGTTCCCAAGAAGATGATAGTAGCTGAATTATAGCAAATATGATTATTGGCCTTTTCAAAATTTATTTGAGATTTGCTGGTTTACTAGTTTTAGAGGAAATATTTTCCGACTTGTTCTTTTGATTTGGAAAAAGGTTCTCAAGGCAAGTTGATTTTAAATTAATGTCATATATTTTATGTTTTGAGTTTCCTCACATGTGTAGTAATTGATTTATGTAGTGTAGATTGGTTGATAGTTTGCTTGCTGATTTTTATTGTCATGAACCCAACTCCATCTCCTGGATCACAAGCGATGGGGGTTATTTTCACGACATCCTAGGCGCGTTGCCATCCCATTCTTTTTTATCTTTTCATTAAGCACATGCGGAAGCATTACAAACAGCACCCAAACAACAACCAGCAGTCACAAAAAACAATCATTTACAAATATACAATTACATCAATTACAATTATAAGCCCTTTTTTATCACAGTCGTTATATTTACAACCACTACATCTTCTATGCTAAAAAAGGCTAGGTAAACCTTAACTCCTCTAGCGAGATTGCAACTTCCTTATGCTTATAATTCTTAAAAACAATGGGGTGAGTCATGGACTTTGTAAGTAAAAACCCATAATTCTCTATTAGGAGGATATCTCATCATCAAAATCCAGTAGGTATAACACTCGCAATGTAATGTCGATGGTAGATCAATAGCAAACTTATTGCTATCATCGATTACATTTAGATGTACATTACTGCATACTTCAATGCATGCTTACTTCAGCATATCAATGAACACATCAACATATCATGTTTATGCATACACCTGCACTTATGCAAATTCATTTACCGTTATCTTGGCTCAACCAGGCCCTCTTGGTTCAATCGAGGTATCCAGCTTCAAGCTAGGCATCCTGGCTCAACTAGGGCATCCCAGCTCAACTGAGGTATCCTGGTGCTAGCTCACCAAGGCATCTAAGCTCAACCTAGGCATCCTGGCTCAACCGAGGCATCTCGGGGCTAGCTTACCTGAGGCATCCAAGCTCAACCCTAGGCATCCCGACTCAACTAGGGCATCCCATCCAATGAACGAGGCATCGCCGCTATGTGATGACGAGCGCTTTTTCCTCTTTAAGTGCACACCATGTGCATTACACAAACAAGTCTACATCTATCATCTTGGCCAATGTATGCAAGGCCCGAGGGCGTGCTCATTCAGGTGAGTGCGCCATGACCCTCAACATCATATCATAAAATTTGTCGAGAATGATTCTTTGTTCATGGCTTGAGTCGCATGCTTAGGCCATTGCGATTTGATGTCGATTCCAAGCCGAGTGAACCTTTACCTCATCTCGGGACTTGAACACACTCAAGCATACAAACATTGGCAAACACACAAAAAAATATTACAACATACACATGGCTTACATGGGTGAGCACACCACTAAACTCGACGATGTAGGCTATCGACCTAGTCAAGAGTTAGAGATTCTACTTACAACTTTTGAGCCTAGCTTCAAGATACTCCTTTAGTATCTAGACGGCTCCTAAGGTGGCTTGGAGGAGAAGGACGTGAAAGAGAGGAGAGAAAGGAAGAGGAAAGGAGAGAATGGTTAAGCCTCCAAAATGTGAGGATGCCTTCTCCTATTTATTGGCTTTCTCTTATTTATAGGCCTCCTCTCTTTCATGAGGTGCCAATCTCATGATTAAGCCTAAGGAACAAGTTGGTCTATCTAGTCTCCTTAGTTGGTGCCTATGCTTATTCGTGTTTGATTGTGATTGGTCCATCTATTTACTTTCCCTCTAAGGCTCACTTTAGGCTTATGATCTGCCTATGGCCCTAGGGGACACATAAGCCCCTTTGTGACATCCTGAAATTCGACCCCGTTTCGATAAAGTGAAATGGGCATTTCGTCGATGTGCCTATGGCCTTTTTCTCTGAGCTGATCACTCACGAGTTAACTAACCTATTGGGTGAAGCCGTTAAGGGATGTATCAGCTGTAAAATCCATAAAAGCTACCTAATTGGTTGGATTGAGCTAAAATCACGTCTGATCGATTTTTAACCACGAAATTGAACTCGATTTCGGGAATCGAATTTTAAGCGCGTCATAATTCTTATTTTTAGGATCCTGTCTCATCGCTCGTAAATTTATTGACAGGTCCGAAATTTCAATAAAGAAATTATCGGAAGAAAATTTGAAGACCAAAAAGAAAATTGAAAGGAAAAGGAAAAGAGAAAAGGAAAATTGAAATAAAGAATTATGCATTTCCTTTTTTCTTTTTCCTCTCTCTCCCTCTCTTTTCTTTTCTTTCTTTTCTCTCTTTTCTTTCTCTCTCCTCTCTCCTCTCTCCTCTCTCCTCTCCCCTCCCCCTCGTGCGAATTGCCCCCACCGCCCACTTTCTCTCTTTTTTTCCTTTGACCGGTCCAACCTTATCTCTAACTCTCTCTCTCTCTGGATTCCCTCACTCTCTCGACATCTCTCTTCTTCTCCCTCTCCGTGTGCCGAACGAGCAGAAACAGGAACGAAGACAGCAGCTCACCATCGCGCCGGAACACCGCCGCCGAGCCGCCGTCCGCACCACCCGCGCACGCCGTGTGCTCCGCCACCGCCCCTTCGCGTTTGCCGTCCTCGCCGTGCACCGGCCAGCTCTCGTGCCGCCTCTGTTCAGCTCCGTCTTGGCCAGCACCGGCCACGATCCGGCCACCTCCGACCACCGTGGGCCCCGCTCGGCCTCGCCAAGCCACCACCCGCTCTCCCGACCTCTTGCCGCCCCCAACCCTCTCTCTTTCTTTCTGTTTTGCGGCCGAACCAGCAAACCCACGGAGTGGGTATCCAGCTGTTCGTGGGCCGTTTTGGGCCGTTTCCCGGCCCCGAACCCGAGCCGTGCTTTGGGAACAATCGTTCCTCGCGTCGCCGCCGTCGGATTGATCCGATTTGCGCGCGATTTGGTGAGTAATCTCACTAATCCTGGATTAGTTGACTAATTATGCTTAAGGTTGGTTTAATTTTAATTAATTATGTTTAGGTTGTTAGATTAGAATAAATTAGCAATTATTAGTCAATTGTGATGCGATTTAGATAAATTGATTGTGCAATTAACAAGTAGACGTGGTCTACTATTTATTGGAAGCATCTCGGGAATTTTCCGACCCCTAATCGGGCTTCAATTTGGCGATTCGGGCCTAAGTGAGATTTTTGGGCATTTAAATATTAATTTTCGGAATTAAATTAAATAATTATTTATATTCTGAAAATTCAAGGGAGATGGTCCGGAACCGGAATATTATGCTGATGACTGTGGTGAAGTCCGTTTATTTAATCGGGCTTTATTTTGAGCTAAATTGAATTTTTAATATTAATTATTTAATTTTCGAAATTAATTAATTAATTATTTATTTCCGGAAAAATTCAACTGGGATGGCCCGTGATTGGAAAATTATGCTCATGACCATGGTGGAGTCCGTTTATTTAATTGGACCTTATTTTGAGCTAAACGGAATTTTTAATATTTAATAATTAATTTTCGAAATTAATTAATTATTTATTTATTTTTCGGAAATTAAGTTTGAGATGGACGACGACCGAAATCTCGTGCCGATCATCGTGGCGTAGTCCGTTTATATAATTAAGCTTTAAATTGTGCTGAATTGATTTAATGGTGGATAATTACTTTAGAAATGGGATGAATCATCATGAAAGGCACGGGGCTTGATGATTAGATATATCACCTCGGAGAATGCACATGGCTCGGTGACGAAGTATGTCGCCTTGGAGAATGCATGTGGCTCGGTGATTAAGTGTGGCATCTAAAAGGACATGTGGGCTCGGTAATTTGATGCATTACCTCGGAGAATGCACGTGGTCCCAATGAGTACATTTGGCATCTAAAAGGACACGTGGGCTCGGTAATTTGATGCATTACCTCGGAGAATGCACGTGGTCCCAATGAGTACATTTGGCATCTAAAAGGACACGTGGGCTCGGTAATTTGATGCATTACCTCGGAGAATGCACGTGGTCCCAATGAGTACATTTGGCATCTTGAAGAGACACGTGGGCTCGGTGACTTGATGCATCGCCTCGGAGAATGCACGTGGGCTCGCTGATTCAAAATGGCATTTAAAGGGCACGTGGGCTCGGTAAATTAATGCATTACCTCGGAGAATGCACGTGGCTCGGTAATTGGTTTTATCAATTGAGGCTGTATAGCAATAGCTTGAATGACCGGGAAATGGTCAAGCTAATATGTAATCGACTAGGTCGATTGATCATTGATTTGATTTGATGTCGTCAATTGATTGACTGATTAGAAATGACCGTGAGTGGTCTTGTTGGCATTTAATCGACTAGGTCGATTTGATCGATGCTTCGATCAGTGATATGATTGCTTGGGTGCCTATTATGAATTGTACTGACTTGCAGGTGGGATATGAGGCCAAGGTACGTCTTCTGCCCTATGCGTGTGTAGGCAGCCTATAGTATAGTAGTTTACTAATCGGGCTTAGTGGGGTAGAACTCGCTGAGACGTAGTCTCATCCCAGTTTGGGGAAAAACATTTCAGGACCCCGATGAGGAGCTAAGGAGGAGTCTAAGAAGAAGAACTCGGAGGTCAAACTTAAAGAGAATGATTTTTGGAAGAAGAAGATAATCCCGAGAGGGGCCTTAAGTATGGCCTGGATGGGCTGAGAGTCTATCTTCTTTTGAGAATTTCTTTTGAAGTGAATAGTTATGAATTGGTTTGTGTTTTGTATAAAAGTTTGGTTATAAATTTCAATATGAAAAATATGGCCCTGCTTTTCTATCCCATCGTTTTATTGTCTGGGGATTTTAACTGCTTCCGCATGTGCTTAATAAACAAAAAGGGTCGGCGATACTTTGTCCTGGGATATCGCATTATAAAATCGACCAAGTGAGAAGGATGTGTGCGTGCCCGAGGATCGGGGCATGACACCCTTGATGCCTATTGTTTTCTCTTGGTTTGTTGGCCTTAACCTTGTTCACCAAGGCTATCCTTTAGGCTCATCATAACCTAAGATTCTAGAGGACACCTAAACCTACAAGTCACCGATTTCTTCTCCAAGGCAAATCTCAAGCCATTATTACCAAATCTTCGAGTGGACACTTAGGCTTATGAGTCACCATTTCTTCATTACTTGACCTAACTTAATCTCCAAAGAAAATTTATGCAATGCTCATCAAATCCTCAAATGGACACCTAAGCTAGTGATTCATCCCTTCATTTAATGCCTAAGATATGGCCATCATAAGTCTTGGATTTTTGGCACATTTTTCATGGCTTTTCTTGCTCATTAGGCCAAACATTCTAGAACCTTCCATGGTATGGTTCACTTAAGCCATAAATCACTAACTTATTTACCAAGGAAATTTCTTTTGCATTACTACATAATCTTAAGATGGACACCTAAGATGTTTACGAGGCTTCCTCCTCAAGTTAGGTGTGCAGCCCCCTTTCCCTCCAAGTTGGACGTGTGGTTCTCCCATTCTAAGGGGAAAATAGTTTTGAGCAACTTTCGAAATCAGTACCATTACCTTATCAAACAGGCTCCGAAAATTATAAACTTTTAATATATTGTAGAGAAGACCTTAGAAATTTTTTTTCAGGAGGAATCCAAGCCAAATTCGTTATGTGGGAAGAGTAATAAATCATTGAACACAACCCAAAAATTCATCCGTCAAGCATATTCAATGGTCAAAGAGAGAGAGAGACTCATTTTGAAATCCAAGTCTTCACAAAACTATTTGAAATTTTAATATGTCATAGATATGGATGTCATTTAAAACTTTTGTGAAGGAAGCATGTCCAAATTCGAAATGGAAGATTTTATAAAATTCAAGAAAGTAACTTGGTTATCGTTTTCACTATACTAGGTAAGTCCTATATTGTAACTGATTAGGCCTTCGTCCCAACCATTTCACCTCAGAAAAATCCGAAATTTCAGTATTTTCTAGATCAATATTTTTTGAACAACTTTCATGAGAAAGTTTCTCCAAATTCGAAGCACAAAGAGCTCTATAAAATTGGAAAATAGGAAAGGTCCAGAAGTTTTGAAAAACTAGGAAGTCAAAACCTATGAAACTTAAGGTGGGAAGTCTATGGAGGAGAGGTGGCTCTCTACTTGGCTTGCAAGATAATTTGCTATCATTTCCTGAGGTCATGAGGCATCCTCCCTTCATTAATTACTTGGGACACATAAGCCTTCACACTCATCATCCTCATTTAATGCTTTTCATACTTGTTCATGCTTATTTTCTAGGAAGGTTTGACTAATCTAAGGCCTATCTAGCTTAGCCTCCTAGTTGGGACCAAAATAAGGGTCAAAATCGAGGATTTTACATTTATGCTCACTCGTGGTTGATTATTCTCGTTCAAATCAGTAGCCATGTCGCTCCTACCTACTGCCCCCACAACTAGTTATGGTGCCCCCGTGGAATTCACTTGGCACTAGACTAAGTTCCTTGACCGTAATTTTCACGACATTGTCTTTGTTAAGATTATCTCAATTTTGATAGTAGATATCGGATCACCATCAAGCCCGATACCTTAAGATTTGTCATCGTCTATGCCCATGTCGATGGATGTCTTGTGGGACCTCTCCCATTTCCTAACAATGATGACAATGGGAGCAATGGAGTAGAGTAAGGCGAGGATTGGATGAGGGAGTAGCATTTTTGGGAAGACCAAGTCGAAATTTTATATGTATTGTGGGTGGAAGATGGATGACGCTAGACATATATGGTATCTAGGTTGAGATGATGTAGCTGATGGAATTTTTGGCATGTTTTGGGGTGGTGGTGTCTTTTTTGGTCCTTTAGTGTACTCGACCTCATCACCTAGAGTATAAAAATAAGAAATGAAATGAGATCGCCTGATTTGCATTTCCGCATGTATTCCTTTGAGTCTCTTATGCTCTAGATTGTTCTTTGACCCCACACGCTTCTGCATGTTTAAAAAGTGAAAATATTTGAGTAGCCGCATTAGCAATGACGTGCTGGGGTCATCACAGCCTTGTTTGGCATCAAAGCATTGGTTTGTCTGGGAGTGATGAGGTGCGTTAGCGGTGGAAGGAGATAGTATGAACACACGCAATATAAGACACTAAATGTATGTGTTTGATTTGCTTTGGAAAATGGTTGATTAATATTTACTCGTGAGATGTTGGTAATGATTAAAGTTACCTATGTATATCAACAACATTAATATTTTACTCATGTGATCCCAATAACGTTCATACTTTACTTATAAGTCGATTAGTGACACCAGGTTACTAATCATTTATATGGGCAATACTGAGTAATCTACAAGGAAATATGGTGCGATCAAGAAGGTCTTGTCCATCAAGGACAGAAGCCATTACTTCAAGGACAGAACTCGAATGGAGGACATCTTACAAGCGCTTGCTAATATAGGAACCTTGCTAGGACCGCAAGCCCAGCAACAACCTGAAGCTGAACATCACACCTAGCAATTGGTGGAACAATTTTTGAAATTAAAACTACACTTATGGGAATGATAAGTCCCGAAGAGGTGGAATAGTGGATTGATGGGATGGAGAGAATCTTGAGGTTATTAAATTGCAATGACACGGAAAAGTTAACTCTACTAGAATATCAACTTGAAGGAAATGCCAAGTATTGGTGGAGAACCTCTAGGGACACAATATTTTTTACAAGTATGGTGGTGGTATGGGATAGATTTGTTAGGGCTTTCTATAGAAAACATATTTCTAACTCCACCAAGGATAGGATAATAAAAGAGTTTGTCCAATTAAGTTGGAAGGAGTTGATCGTGAACCATCATGAAGCAAAATTTTACGAGCTCTCTAGGTATGCTTCTAGATTAGTTGACGATTGAGAGGAGAAGGCCAAGGGATCCTTGAAAGGCCTAAGGATAAATATTAGGAAGCAACTGGTGACCCTCAATACCAACGATTATAACAAAATTTATGAATGAGCCTAGCTCATAAAACAAGTGAGGGAGCAACCGGAGAGCGAACAATGAACAGGATTCAAACACCAAATGGTACCAAGTTATGCTTGACCTGACAAGAGACCCTACCCCTCGAGAGAACCGACAGGTACCTCCTAGAAGAGGTGAAAGTTTTTAAACTACAGAGGAATCGAGAAATGTCAAGCTATGAATTGGTTGCTATATAGAAATGGATGGTCCATGTCAAAGGTATGGTGAACAACATGGGCCAAGACCGTGTCAACAACAAAGGAGATTTTTTGGGTGTGGACAACAGGGCCACTTAAATAGGAACTATCCACAGGAACACAACCCAATGTTGGCTCGTCATGACAAGTGCAACAACATCTAGGCGGAACACTTCTACAAGTAAACTCATAAAAGCCATCAACTTAAGGACGAGTATACACAGTCATCCAAGAGGAAGGAGAGGCTTCCATGACTGTTATCTCAAGTATGATTTTCTTAAATGATAGGAAGGCATATGCATTGTTTGACATGGGTGCTATGCATTCCTTTATGTCTAAAAGATATAAACAACTAGGTGAGATGAGAACTAAACCCCTTGATATGCTTCTTAGCCTTTTTACACCACTAAAGGATGCAGTGCTATCCACATTAGTATGTGAAAATTGTAAGATCTCCATAGGTGGATGAAATTAGGTGATGTACCCAGTAGCGATGATCATGTATAACTTTGACGCCATCATAGGAATGGATTTCCCCATAAACAACAAGCCAACGTGGATCGTTATAGAAAATTATCCCAGTTCAATCCACTAGATAAACATAGTTTTGAATTCTATGGAAATGAGATAAACCTTTTGGTCACTCTCATCTCGATGGTGGACACGCATACTTCTTGATGATGGGTGTCAAGGATACCTAGCCATAGTAAGAGACCAAACTAAAGAAGAGGCAAAATTTGAAGAGATCCATGTGGTTAAAGCATTCTCTAATGTGTTCCTTGAGGAATTATCAGGACTACCACCGAAATGGGAGATTGAATTCATGAGTGAATTGGTTCCCAAGAATGAACCAATATCAAAGGTCCCGTATAGGATGACTTTGACGAACTAAAAGAATTGAAAGTATAGTTGCAAGAACTGCTTGATAGGGGATTCATTAGGTCTAGTGCATCCCCCTTACATGCACCTATTCTATTTGTAAAGAAAAATGATATATCCATGTGTCACGCCCCGAACCTCGAGCACGTGCCCATCCCTCGGTGGTCGATAAAATTGTGACATCCTAGGACATGTTGCCGACCCATTTATTTTAATGCACATGCGGAAGCAAATAAACAAATCCCTTGACAGCAACCAACACGGGATAGAAAAGCAAGAAACAATTTCACAACCAAGACACTTTTATATATACCCCGGTTTATATACAAAGGTCAACCACCAAAAGCCTACTACAAAAGGGAAGGGTCAACAAGCTAGCTAGACACACGAATCCTCAACTGAAAACTCCGAGGTCTCCTTGGGATCTAGGTCCACCAAAGAACCATCAAGAGGGTCAGCGATACCCTCGCCTAGAGTGGTGTCTACCACCACAGCTGGGATCTCAAAACCCTGGAGGGGACCAACTTTGAATCCATTGGGCCCACGGCGAAACCATGCCCTAAAATGATGAGGTACCCTCTGAGGTAGGCCCTCATCGACCCAGACGGTGGTCACAACGAGCTCATAGACTCCATGGCCTCTAGGAACAGGGAAGTCAGTAACGAACTCCATCACCCTCCTTGGCTGAACGTAACGAACCGGACACTCCACCATCTAAAGACCTTAGAAGAATTGAGCCCACGACGGCGTGAGACAATGTCTCAGCAAGTTCACCCCCTAAACCCCAACTAGGAATGAAATATGCCTAGAGGTAGTCTAATCACACATAACAAATGACTCACCTCGCCTCAGTTTCTTCATGCACGTTAGTACAGTTCATAACACAGATGCATATAATAGATTCACGCATCATTGGAACATCTCACTCAATTTCAAACAATCACAGGGGTCCTGATTATAGGCCTAAATCACTATGACACGTCCCATACCGTGCCACACAATTTTGTCTCATAATCCGGCGCGTCCATCTCAATCAATCACACATTCCAATGTATTACGGCCCCTAGGGCATGGCCTACTTGATGTTTAGCGGTCTTCTGGCATAGCCAGGCATCATCTCACCCCATTGTCCAGGGGCAACCCATATAGGGGCAACGTCCAGGGGCAAACCCATAAAGGGGCAACGTCCGGTGTAAACACTCGTGATGGGTTCTCATAACCAACACACGACCACTCAATTACGGCCAAGGACACCATGCATTGCACTCAAATGTCTCAATTAAGATAATGCTCTTGGCCCATTTTCTTTGTATTTAAAACACTCGGTGAAAATAATCGTGTGTGGTTACACGGTCAGATCGAACTAGAAAAATTAATATCCTTCATTTTAAATCCCACTATTTGATATAGTATTTAAAATCATTTTTGGTGTCAAAATTCAACACCCGGGATTTTCTAATTAAATATCAAACTTTCACAATTTTAGAATAAATAACCAAAATTCCAATCACCACTAAATTTGCACAAATAAACACTCACTTGCATAAACTAAGCACACCACTGCAATCAGCACAAAATTCTAGTCACCGGCTATCCCAAAGATAATTTCCAAAAATGTTAAATAATTAAATAATTTATAAAAATAATTAAATAAATGCAATTAAATACAATAAATGCTAACTTAGGCCGGAAATGCTAATCTAACCACCTAAACGGGCCTAGAAAAATAGTGCACCCACCTAAACAAATAGCACATCCTATCCAATCCTTAATTAATCTAATCTAACCACCTAACATGCATAATTAAGCAATTCAATCACTAATCTTATCTAACTAACCACCTAATCCCTAATTAGCTTAAAATAATCAACCCTTACGCATAATTAACTCCCTAAGTAGAGTTTAGCAAGTAAACTCACCGGTTTTGCGATCCGGTGAGTTCACGATGATGGCAACGCGGAGGCGAGTGACAACCAAGCCTGTGGCAACACCAACGGAGGACCAAACGAGACCTAAAAATAGGCCTAGAAGCTCTAGGGCCCTTGCTGGCTTCGGCTTCTGCTCCTTGGGTCAAGAAGGCTAGCGCAGTGCTTGGACGGGTTGAAATGGCCACATGGGTGGCAGATGGCTGCTGCGAGGCGATGGCAGTGCTCGACGGTGGCTAGACAACGACGTCCGGTGACTAAGAGGTCTCAATGGCAACCAAGGTGGCTCGGGACAACAGTTGGGTGCAAGTAGGAGGTGAGATGGGCAGACGGTGCGCACGGGAAAATGGCGCTCCTTGCGGGCGGCATGCAAGCATTGGATGGCAGTAGGGGCGGTCGACGGTGAAAGGGCTTGCTGCTAGTTGGTCTCTGGTTCTCTCAAGCTCAAAAATACCTCAACAATGGATAAAGTGAGGCTCAACGAAGAAGAAGACGCCAGCTGAAGATGGAGGGGGCTACAAGCCTTCAAATTCCACACAAATATCCCATTTTGCTCATTCCTAAGGCCCCACCAGCCAAGGCTGTCATCCTCAGCTAATTTGCAGCCTCCAAGCTTCCTTAGCAAGCCATCCAAGTGGTCCAAAAGTGGCTGCCCCTTGGTCCTACGAATTTTGGACCATTTCCCTCCAATTTGAGTTCAATTCCTCTCCAATTGGACCTAAATTGATGCCCATAAATTCAACCAACGTGCCCACACTTAAATTCACATTTTTCCTCATTAATTGAACCAACTTGATGGCAAACGGTGTGCTATAAAATGGTCATCTAATTTTCTCTATCCAAAATGGCTCTACTTTGAATTTTCGCTAAAATGAATCGAGACATGATAGAACTTTCAATTTCTAAAATCGGGTTCAATTTCGCAATTAATTTCAATTTGGCGCAATCTTAGCGTGACCTAACCTACCGGGTAGCTTTTAGAATTTTTAATGCAATTGACCCGTAGTCGATTATTTTCGAGCCACACTGTACATCTTCGACACATTGGTGACTCTCGGTTGTCATGAAAATTGCGAGATTTCAAATATGGACACAGGGTACAGAAATGACAGAAAAATCAGTCTAGTGCCGTTCAACCGAAATTTTGCAATCAGGTGGAATCACCCACACACTAATCACATACCTCTGTCGAATCGACCTATCTCCGGTCTCTTATCGATTTTGACGGTGCCGTAACGATCCTTGCAGATTAGCACGGTTGAACAGCGATTCCTGGTCGAATTCTCAAGTCAATTGTGTTTATATTCCTTAACGGCTTCACCTAATAGACTAGTTATTTTGTGAGTGATCAGCTCAAGGAAAATAACTATAGGCGCGTCGATGAAAAGCCCAACTTATTCAATCGAAAACAGAACTTGAAAATCAGGATGTCCTACCATGCATCTTTGCATTGACTACATGCAACTAAATGAGGTGACAATCAATAAAAAGTACCTATTGCCTAGGGTTGATGACCTATTTGACCAATTGTAAGGGAATTTGGTTGTTTCTAAGATTGACTTAAGATCAAGATATCATAAACAAATAATTGGGAAAGAGGATATTCCCAAGACTGCCTTCAAGAATGGTTATGGACACTATGAGTTCTTAGTCCTGCTGTTTGGCTTGACTAATGCACTAGTTGCATTCATGCATCTAATGAGTAGGGTATTCCAACCATACTTAATCAGTTTGTGATAGTCTTTATTGACAATATCCTTGTATATTCAGAGGGACTAGAAGAACATGAACAGACTATAGACACTAAGATAACGTAAGTTGTATGCCAAATTTAATAAGTGTGAGTTCTAGTTGGATTGAGTGGCATTTCTATGTCATGTGGTGTTCGGAGAAGGAATCTCAATGGGTTCAATGAAAGTCAAGATAGTAGTAAATTAGCGAGGACCAACGACCCCAATAGAAATTCGAAGTTTCTTAGGACTTGCAGGATATTATTGAATATTTATAGAAGGATCTTTGTGGCTAGCAAGTCCATTGCCCCAATTGGCTAGGAAGAACGTAAAGTTTGAATGGAATGAAGAATGTGAGCGAAGTTTCCAAGAGCTTAAGACCAAATTGACCACTGCTCTGATACTAACCATTCATTTTAGATCAGGTGGATTCATAGTGTATAGTGATGCTTCCTACAAAGGGCTTGGATGTGTTTTGATGCAGCACGAGAAGGTCATAGCCTATGTATCGAGGCAATTGAAGCCCTATGAATTAAATTATCCAACTCATGACCAGGAACTAGTAGCAATAGTCTTTGCATTGAAAATATGGAGACATTATCTGTATGGAGAAAAGTTTGAAATCTATATAGATCATAAAAGTCTAAAGTATTCATTCTCCTAAAAGGTATTAAACATGAGACAAAGGAGGTGGACGGAACTATTGAAAGATTATTACTATGAGATACTATATCATCTGGGGAAGGCAAACAAGGTTGCGGATGCTCTTAGTCGTAAATTGGCAATCGATATGGCGAGTGTAAGGACAATATAATGGAACTTATTAGAAACGATTGCCAATTTGGAAGTTAAATTAGAAGTGGACCACCTTACAAGTGTACTAGTTGCACTAAAAATTGAACCAAAGGTCATACAAGGAAGGGGTCGGAATTCCAAGTCTCAAATGATGGTATCGTAAGATATCAAGGGTGGGTATGTATGCCTAATAATGGGTAAATAAGAAAAAAATCTTGTCAGACGCACATAGAAGCAACTATAGAATTCATCCGGGAAGTATAACAATGTATTTAAACATTGCCAACATTATTGTTGGAATGAGATGAAGGTTAATATTGCCAAACATGTATCTTAGTGCTTAACCTACCAATAGGTGAATGCAGAACATTGTAAGCATGCAGGAATGCAAAGGCCACTGAACATTCCTAAATGGAAATGAAAGCATATAATGATGGGTTTTGTACAAGGAATACCAAGAACATCTAAGGGTCACAATTTTATTGGGTGATAGTAGATTGTCTGACCAAATGTGCGCATTTCCTAGCTTTATGCATGGATTACTTAATGGATAGATATGTGAAAATATATGTAAGCCAAATTGTGCTTTTACATGGAGCCCCTGTGACAGTAACTTGGGACTGAGACTCGAGATTTATATCGAACTTTTGGCAGAGTCTCCAGGCTGCATTAGGGACCACACTCCAGTTTAGCACTACCTTTCATATGCAAATGGATGAACAAATAGAGAGAGTAATCCAAGCACAATAGGACATGTTAAGGGCTTGCGTGAATGATTTTAAAGGTAATTGGAACGAGAAGCTACGCCTAATACAATCTGCCTAAAACAAAAGCTTCCAACAAAGCATTGGGATGGCTCCATTCAAAGCATTGTATGGAAGGACTTGTAGAATCCCTGTATGTTGGAATGAGGTGGACAAGCCAAAACTAATGGGGCCAAAGTTGGTACAAGTTACCTCGGATGTGGTAGGGATCATTAGGAATCGACTTAAGATGGCTCAAAGTCAACAAAAAAGTTAGTTGGATAAGCACAAGAGGCCCTTGGAATTTAATGTGGGAGATCACGTATTCCTAAAGGTATGACCAATAAAGGGCAAATCAAGATTTGGAAAGAAGGGCAAGTTAAGCCTGAGGTTTGTAAGACCCTTCGAAATTCTTGAAAAGATAGGGGATTTGGACTATCAACTAGCATTGCCATCCAAGTTGTCAAATATACACAATGTCTTCCACGTGTCAATGCCGAGGAAATATCGACCTAACCATACTAACGTTTTGGATTATGAGACCATCGAAGTGGATGAGAAAGTGAAGTACGTGGAAGAACCCATAAAGATACTAGCTCGAAAAGAATAGATCCTTCAGACAAAAGTGATACCCCTTGTCAAAGTCCTGTGGCGATACCATGATGTAGAAGAGCCGATGTGGGAAAGCGAGGAGGAAATGAGACAACGATGCCCTCATCTTTTCATTGGAACATATAGGACGTCCAATTTCGAGGACAAAATTCCTTAAAAGGGGGAGATTTGTGACATCTGGATTATTGTGTGGCGAAACTGTGTGTGCTAGAAGACTTAGCCATTCAATCGATGATAAGTAAATATGTGTCGTGCGAGGACATATTCAATGACTGAAGTTGGTAAATTCTTTAGTCGATCAAGCTTGAGCTTTCAAGTTAAGGGCATATTAAACAAGTTTGATGATCGAGCGCATTCAAAACTCAAAATGTTGGAAATGCTAATGTCTACAATCTGATGCCGTGGCCTCTCCCTTCCTTTAGTGTGCCCCAATCGTGTCCCTTACTGTACCATCGCAAGGATCGTCACCTTAGCTCATCCCAATCACCATCGAGCCACTTCAATAGCATGCCATATCAGCCACCCATGCCACCTTGTCACCTTGTCACCGCCACTGAATCACTTAACACCATCTCAACACCACCCCGCGATGCCATCTAAGTAGGCCGAGCCACTTAGCCCCTTCAAAATAGCGACACGCCGTCACCAGCTGGCGTGAATTGCTGAAGAACAATCAACCGCATGGCTTCCATAGGCGACAATAACAAGTAGTGAAGGGAGAGAGAAACATAAAAGGGTCAGCAACTCACCGTTCCTCTTCATCTTCCCAATTTTCAATCACCACCCCTCCTTTTCAATTCATCTTAGCTTCGTCCATTAGCCCATTCTATTCTTTTTAGTTTACAGTCGTAGCTCTCTCTCTCTCTCTCTCTCTCTCTCTCTCCATTGCTTTCTTTTTGTGTGCGCAACACTGCAGCTCGCCAACGACATGTCTTCGTTACATTGTGCTCTTCGGCATGGCACAACTTGCCGGAAAACAGCAACGAGTCAGGATGTTCAGGACCCCATCAAGCCAGGTGACAGCATCTGTAGGACTCAAGGCAAGTAGATTGTCTCCATTCTATGCTATATCGGTTGATTGTTGCTCAGCGAGGTCGATTTCCATGGATGTCCGTTGTCTCAATTGGTTTTGTACATATCAGTGATTTCGAAAGATGTACATTGCTAGCATTGTTGAGTTTACTGTTTAATGGGTTCATGAATATGTTGTTAAGGTGTTGATTGTTGAGATTTGCGTATTTGAAGTTGAATGACATGAATTGTGGATGAAATTTGGGGACACCATTGTTTTTAGGTTCAGGTCACTATAGACCCGTGATTTTGCCAATTTTACACTGGTTTATGTAATGCAAATTTCGTGAGGCTTTCTCACAAAAGTCACTCCTTATTCCTTGCTCTACAACATACTTTAATTTTCAATTTTTTTGGACTTCTTATGACAATTTTTTATTTGATAAACATACGAGTTTCAAATTAGTTTTTCAAACACTAACATTGACCCTTATGCAGTTTTTATTTTCCATAGAATATTTCACAAGGTATTTGTGTAGAAAATTTATTCACATATACAACTAATCAATCAAGAAAAACGGATCCATATATGATTGTAAAACACCGATCAATAAATACAGCGGAATTAAATCGTACCTGTTTGAGCCATCGCTTCACTTGAAGAAAACTAGATCACTCTGATAATCAGGGATCTATCGGAATACCAGATCTTCCTCTCTATGACCTATTTCGATATAGCAGCAGCTTTCAATGGGATTAAAGCAACGATAGGTATAACCTACCCTTTTATAGGCTAGAGAGGGGACCTAGCAAACCCTAATCAATAGCGTGTCAACCGGGCCCTTCCCATTATGGGTTTCGACCAAACACAATTGCCTACACTTTGCTTCTTCTCAACTAGGCCCGTTAACAATAGATGCCAATACCCAATTCAATCGGATCACTTTAGGGTTCAACAAGTATTGGAATATCCATTAACCCGATTATTTAAAATAGAAAATCAATTAATTAATGTAAGACCATATTATAGGAAATTTCCAACATTCTCCCACTTGGGCTACATTAATTAACTTATTTTATTTTGAAAAAGATTTTATATTGAAAACGACACTATCGGGTTAATAACTAAAATTTTGTTTTATGTGGCCACAACTTTTAAAAATAATATTTCAATAATGGCATCTTAATACCAATCCAATCCTACATACCCTCAATATAGGACTACAAAGATCAATGTGTTAATAAAATACCACAACACAAGACCTTCCATAATCACATATAATAAGTATTATATTTTCATGGATCATGGGCCTAGTAGTGTAGTAAGAAATAGTGCCAACATGTGATCAAGATATACACTATTTCTTATCGGTCTTCAATACAATTTCTCAATAACATGAAACTGCATTAGCGCAATTTCTAAACAACATGAAATTGCCTCAGTGCGATTTCTAAACAACATGAAATTGCACAATTATGTCACAATCCAACATGAGATCTCATAATCAGTGACATCCAGTCATCTTTAAACTAAAATTTGTTTAAAGATACTGTTTTATACTTCCATTTCTTAGTCAATAGGAGAAAGGATAACAATATAATCAATAACAACAGTTATTAAAATAAATGCTTTAATAAATATCATAAAAGCATTATCAATCTGTATATAACTATAATATCCAGAAATACAATTTGTATAACTCCCACTAACAAAAGAAATCAAAAGAATCTAAAACACCCATATTCTTTGCATGTTCTTTAAATAAAATGGGTCGTAAGCCTTTTGTTAGAGGATCAGCCAATGTGGACTCAATTCTAATATTCTCAATCACAATGTCTTCCCCTTTTTTTCTTTTTTTTTTTATCAAGTCCTTAACAGTATAATATTTTATCCAATTAACATTTCAATTGTGGCATTGTTGTTATTTATAGCAAAAGTAATTATTTGTCACACATAATGCAACAAGATCAATTATGGGCAATGAGCAATTCAACAAAATAATTAGTACATTATAAACTCCCCTTTGGGCAGAGTGTATAATGCACAATTATTTTTCACAGCATGAAGTTTTTAAAGCAACAATAAGGAGAATTACATATAATTGTTAATGATCCATCCCCTTTGGGCAGACAAATCATTTAAATTATACATCTCCATGATATCAATATATAGAGATGACAAAGGAGAATTACATATAATCTTCAAGGATCAATCCCCCTTGGGCAGATAAATCCTTTAAATTATACATTTCCATTATCTCAACATAAATGGGAATTACACATAACTCTCAAAAAATTTATCCCCTTTAGGCAGATAAACCTTTTGAGTCACACATCCCCATTATTCATCTCTAATATATCAATATAGAGGGAAATTACATATAACTTTCAAAAATTTATCCCCTTTGGGCAGATAAATCTTTTTTGAGTCATACATCCCCATCTTTTAATTTTGAAATTTATCTTCATGCAATTTTCAAATTAATATACACAATAACCCCCTTTGGGCAGGTAATTGTATATACTAATTTTTATCAATAGAAAACTCCAAAAAATATATGCCCAAAATTCATCTAACAATATGAAGCACTTTACAACATGTGCTTCCCAAGATCATATTGCATTTATCAAACAACAATTTTTTTATTTTTATTTTAACCAAGCTTTAAATTTTCAGATCTAATACCCATGGCTATTTGCAGTCTCTAATCTCTACAAGGTGTTGCTCACCATCATAACATCCCATGATAACAAAGATAGGCAACGGGACTCTTAAAAGACTATAACAGTAGAAAAAGTCCTCATTCTTATTATGGAACGCAACTTCCTCGCAATATGATCGCTAACTACAATCTTTACAAGATAAAAGAATGGCACCCAAGCTACGTACTTTACCTCAATTAAAACAGAATGAAGAACACTCTAAGCAAGCACTGTAACCAATTATTTCAGACAGGGAAAACAACCCTTCATTCTGTCACCTTTAGTCAATAGGTCCTCATGTTTAAATTAATAAATAAAAGTCACATCGGCAATCTTAAGCACTCATGTCAAATCCCAAGTACATATAGACAAGAGACCAAGACAAAACAACAAATAGAAAAGTGAATGTTGATTCTGCAGCAAAAATTGCGATATGTTATGAAAGAAAGCATTACTTCCACAATTTTTTTTTTAATTTATTTACGTGCTCTTCATCACTCCACAAAAGGATTACACTACGTAGTCCAAACATTACAATAATTAATGTCAAAAGTTCGGCAAGTTCAATCGCTCAAATCCACGGAACAAATTCCCAATCCAATAAAACGGGCATAACTCCCAAATCAAATTGGATGAAAGATGGGAGTTTTGCAAACCCTTAAAGAACTTTGCAAGGAAAATATTCTCAAAACACGATCCAAACATAACCTTGTGCAATGGCAACTAATCAAAGTGCATGCATACGAAAAAAAAAAAAATTGGTACCACAATAAAGCAACACAGCATGAGGACGGAATCTTAACACACCATCTAATAGTCCACAAAAACATAATTAGCTCGTGAAAATCGACAAACTCACACTAGCTAACACGATGCCAAATAAGAAATCGATAAGATTGAAAACCAACACGATTAGCTAATACCAATCGAACAAAACTTGACACCGTCAAATCCAGACGGAATCAATCGATCCCCCAAAGGCCTCCACCAGATCAATGTCATCAAGATAGACGCAAAACAATGACGCCACTGCCGCGCTAGTAGCGGGCTAGGGCGCCTTCACATCCTCACTCCCTCACTTTCCCTCTCCATCCCTCTCTTTCAACACTAAGAATGTGCATAATTCTTCTTATTCCTTAGGTTTCGACGTACATGGTGTTATATCTGTTGGGTTACATTTTCATTAAGCATTCTCATCTTTAGCTGGATTAAGCAATCCGTGGCTTTGATTCTTCACTAACTTAAGGAAGAATTCATAAATTCACGTTCGAAAAACCACACAACACGTCCAAGCCGACGTGAATTCTTAGATAAAGCGATGCCGCAACCGCAAGCTAGTGCATCAATAAAGTCCAACCCCCGCAAACTTATACGTGGATCTTGTAAGTAGAACGAAAACAAGAAAAACCGCTTTCGAGTCATAAAGCAGCCCACTCTCATTGTATAACTCTACCAATGCTCATAGAACCCGCAACAACAATAGTCATAAAGACTAATCTCAATTAAAGTACATTAAAAGGTCTTTGAAGCCTTCAGGGTGCAAGCAAACCAAAGAAGTCTTAGACAGAGATATTATTGATTAGAAAAACCTCTTAATTAAGGAATTTCAGCATCGGACCAGAGCTTCCTAGCTCCGTCACCAACTGCCTTTGCTCCACACAAACTATTGATAGCAGTTAAGATCTAACTAGTATTAACTCATCAATCCCATCGAATCCAAGGTGCAAGGCCGAGAGCAAGGCCGAGATGCAATTTCAAATCATACAGCATGATGCGGCTCCCTTGGGTCAAAACTTAAGGTCAATACAAGGCTCTTACAATACTTGCCAAATTGGCTTCCATGGCAAAATTTTGAATTTCTTAAATTTAAGCCCTAAAAACTCAATTTAATACAACAAAAGGATACTAAAACAAATATATAACAATATCCATGCAACGATTTGCATCGAACATCAATCAATTGCAAGTAATTTGAAAATTATATAACTTTTTCATGTATAAACCCTAGAATTTCAAATTTAAAATTCTCTCTCAATTCTCAATGAAATTATACAAATTATATATGGTTGGAAAGATCTCAACATGTAGAACAAAAGCCCTATGGTTTCAGATCAATCAAGCAAAAAATCCACACGAAAGATAATGCCCATATTTGGCTTAAAGAGGAAAATTTCGAATTTTTCCATAAAAAATATAAAATTTGGGTTCTACAATCATATATGACAAGCTCTGATACCACATGTAGAAAATTTATTCACATATACAACTAATCAATCAAGAAAAACGGATCCATATATGATTGTAAAACACCGATCAATAAATACAGCGGAATTAAATCGTACCTATTTGAGCCATCGCTTCACTTGAAGAAAACTAGATCACTCTGATAATCAGGTATCTATCGGAATACCAGATCTTCCTCTCTATGACCTATTTCGATATAGCAGCTTTCAATGGGATTAAAGCAACTGATAGGTATAACCTACCCTTTTATAGGCTAGAGAGGGGACCTAGCAAACCCTAATCAATAGCGTGTCAATCCGGCCCTTCCCATTACGGGCTTCGAGTCAAACACAATTTTCTACACTTTGCTCAACTAGGCCCGTTAACAATAGATGCCAATACCCAATTCAATCGATCACTTTAGGGTTCAACAAGTATTGTAATATCCATTAACCCGATTATTTAAAATAGAAAATCAATTAATTAATGTAAGCCCATATTATAGGAAATTTCCAACAATTTGGACAAGTGTGATGGAAAAACATCTTCAAGTGATTTTGATGATGTCCAAATTATCCTTAATATATTACTCACTATGGTGTATATAGATGTGCATACCAAAGGACTATGCAATGTCGATGATGTGATTCATTGAAAAGAAGTTCATAAATGTCCTATTATGGCAAACAGTACCAGTTATCCTAAAAGATTAATGGTTGATGATGTTTGTGCCGAAGTTGTAAAGATCAAGTCGATGGTGCTGTAACAACCAAGTACATCTAATGATGTTCATTAGGTCAGCTAAGTAACCGTTGAAAGACTTGGATTTGCATGGCAGTTGAATCCAGATAAAGCACATAAGAGAGCAGTTAGGTCTTCTAACAAGTCAGTAAGAGACTGTAGTGAGAAGATAGTAACGGTTGCCATTTTTGGTTAGTCTACAAAAGTTCAATGAAAGAAACTGTATAGGCAGTACCATCCCTAAATAACAGTTCAGCGGAAACTCTTCAAAGGCTATCTGCTTCTTTAATTCATCTTCAACCAATATATTGAAAAATGATATGAAAGAGAAGACCCTAGAAAGCCATAGAAGAGTGTGTATGGCATAGAAAAATAATAATAATAAGCTTACTTCCTACTATTTTCTTAACTATAAGCTTACTGTCATACTATTTTAATATTCTTGCTATTTAGTAAGTGTGCAAGTTTAAGAGTAACAGCTGAGTCCAAATTACAATGCCAGTCGTGAAAAAGATTAGTGCTAGCCATTTGCAACTTTTCAAGCAAATTGCTAGTGGAATCTTGCCCATCTTGGGGCTATTAGTCTGAAGAGTGGACTTAGGCTTATGGATAAAGCCGAGCCACTATTGTGACATCCATATTTTTGGGTTCTAATTTCAACTGGATATATAGGGCCGTTTTCGTTCAGTTGAAGCCGGAGATTGTGAAATTGAGGAGTATGAGGGATTCTTGGATGAAGAAAATAATCAATTTGATAACGGAGACATCAATTGATTTTATGAGAGTCATTTGAGAGAAATTCAAGAAGGATATTGGATGCAAAAATGCAAGAGGGGAATCAAGAACTCTAATATGAAATTCTTTTGGGAATTTATGAGCTTATTCAAAAGAAATTGAAATAAGAATTTTCTATTTGAGGATATTCTTTTCTTTTGAATTTATTCTCATTTCCCCTTTCCTTATTTGGCCAAACACCTTTCCCCCTTTCCTTTTTCTCTTTCTCTCCCTCTCTTTTTCTTTTCCCCCTCGTGCGAATTGCCCCCTTGCTGCCGGTTCCAACTTTGCTTCTCTTTTTCCATTTCTACTTTTTGACTTCTCAACCCTTATCCTCTCTCTCTTATCTTCTTCTCTCTTCTCTCTCGTAACCAACCCTCTCCCCCTCCTCTTGTTCAGGTGAAGCAGCAAAATAGAAATAGAAGCAAAAGTGGCGACTAGCGTCGCATGAAGGAGCTGCAGGATGAAGCTGCCGTCGCCGTCGTGCTGGAGTACCACCGCCGTCCGTCTCCCTCTCACTCGCTTGAATGCCCTCCGCCCCAGCCTCTCTGTTCTTCTCCCTCTTAGTCGTTCGAACATAGCAGAACAAAAGCAGAGACAGCATCACCGAGGGGAAGACCGGAGCAGCTCGCTGTCGCGTCGAGGCACCGTCGCCGCCCACGCACTCCGCCACTGCCCGAAAACCCTCCGCCTCTCTTTCATCTCTTCAGCCGCCGTTGACGTTCCCCTCCATTCGCTGCTCGGGGTCCCAAATCTGGGAGGACACCGGATTTGGGGCAGCAGCTGGCGTTTCTGGACTGGAGCTGCCGTTGTCGCCGGTTGCCCGTCCCCGCACGAGCGCGCGTGCAGCCGTGCTTGGCCGCACCTCTCACCGCCCCGCCGTGCGACCCCAGCTCCCAACCGCCTCTGTTTAGCTCCGATTTGGCCAGCACAGGCCACGGTTCAGCCACCTCTGGCCACCATGCGCCGCCACCTAGAACTGCCGGAGCTCCACCCGACCCTAGCTGCCCTTGGCCGCCTCAACCGACCTCGAAATGGCCCCAACCAGCAGTGCACAGAGAGTGCAGAAAATGGGTATTGTAGTGACCTTTTGGCTCGTTTTGGCCGCCTTCCCGAGCCCGGATGCTCGGCCTGCTTTGAGGAAAGTCGATCCTCGCGTCGATGCTGTCGTTGTGAGTGATTTTTACTCAGTAATGCCTTCTTAGTGTGCTAATTATACTTAAAGGTTGATTAGTGTTAATTAAGTGTAATTAGGTGGTTATATTAGAATTGATTAGTTATTATTAGTTAATTGCTTTGCATATTAGTTGTGTGATTAGTGTAATTAGATAGAGAATTGCCTATAGTATTTATTGGATGCTTCTTGGGATTTTTCCCGTCCCTTATCGGGTGTTAATTAAGCAAATCGGGCCTAGGTGGAATTTTTAGGAATTAAATATTAATTTTCGAAATTAATTATTTAATTATTTATTTCTCGGAAATTCAACTGGGATGGCCAGTGACTGGAATTTTATGTTGATGATCGTGGCGCAGTCCGTTTATTTAATTGAGCTTTATATTGTGCTAAATTGAATTTATTGTATTTATTTATTTATTTTTTGAAATTAATTATTTAATTATTTATTTCCCGGAAATTCAACTGGGATGGCAGTGACCGGGATTTTGTGCTGAGGATTGTGGTGTAGACTGTTCATTTAATTGAACTTCATATTGTGCAAAATTGGAATTATTGTGTTTATTTCTTTATTTTTCGAAATTAATTATTTAATTATATATTTTCCGAAAATTCGACCGGGATGGTCGGTGACTGGAATTTCGTGCTGATTGTCGTTGTACAGTCCATTTATTTATTTGAGCTCTACATTGCATGGAATTGATTTGATTATGCAATTTTAGTGATTTATCCCAAATTGAATGAAATTGAATGATTGATTGGTTGATGGCCGAGTGTTATTATTTAGCATCGATAATGCTGTAATGAACTGTAAAGTTGAGGGAACTATGAAAGTGAATTGGGGAAATTCTCGGCTGAAACCAATCAGGAACGATGTAATGAGACATACGTGGTTCGGTGATTAAAGGATATCACTGGTGAAAACGGCGCCTTAAAGAACGCACGAGTGCTGTCTATTACATGTAGCAGTATGGACATACGTGGTTCGGTGATGGAGGATATCACTAGTGAAAACGGCGCCTTAAAGAACACACGAGTGCTGTCCATTATACACGTCACCTTGGCGGAAGCAGCGCCCGAGAGCATTAATGAGGCTCTATGAATAACTGTACTGCTGGAGGTTATCGTGATCGGTAATTGGTACATCACCTTGGCGAAAAAGACGCTCAAGAGCATTCATCTGGCTCTGTGAATGAGTACCCGAATGGAGATTATAAAGTATGGTGTCGAAGTGACCGAGAGGTGGTCCGAATGACACGTAATCGACTAGGTCGATTGATCATTGTTATTATCTGATGTTGTGAATTGAATGATTGAATGGAGATGACCGTGAGTGGTCTTCTTGGTGTGTAGTCGACTAAGTCGATTAGATCGATGCTTTGATATGTGATGTGATTAGTTTACTAATCGGGTCTTAAGGGGTAGAACTTGCTGAAACGTTGTCTCAGTGGTTATTGAATAACCATTTCAGGACCTGGATGAGGAGCCTAAGGAGCATGAATCTGATGAGGAGATCCCTGTTGAGGAACCTGAAGAGGAGTACGTGAAGGAGAACCCCGAGAATGATCCTGAGTAGGATCCTGATGACGATTGTTATAGAATCAATTTGAGTAGAAACCAATCGTTTTAGTATGGCTTGTATATGAGCATAAGTGTGACATCCTGAAATTTGATCCAGTTTCGATAAAGTGAAATGTGCATATCGTCGGCGCGCCTATGGTCCTTTTTCTCTGAGCTGATCACTCACGAGTTAGCTAACCTATTGGGTGAAGCCGTTAAGGGATATAACCGCGGTAAAATCCCTAAAAGCTACCTAATTGGTTGGATTGGACTAAAATCGTGTCCGGTCGATTTTAATCATGAAATTTAATTCGGTTTTGGGAATTAAATATTTGGGCGTGTCACAATTCAATGTTAGGATTCTGTCTCATCGCTCGTCAATTTATTGACGAGTCCGAAATTTCGACAAAGAAATTATCGGAGGAAAAATCGAAGGTCGAAAGAAAATAAAAATGGAAAGAGAAGAAAATTCAATAGGAAGAGTAATGTATTTACTTTTTCTTTTTCTCTCTCTCCATTCTCTTTTCTTTTCTCTCTCCCTCTCTTTTCTTTTCTTTCTTTTTCTCTTTTCTTTCTCTCTCCTCTCTCCTCTCCCCTCCCATCCGTGCGAATCCACCCCACCGCCCATTCCCTCTCTCTCTCTTTTCTCTCTCTCTTCTCTCTCCTCTCTCTTCTTTCTTCCCCTGCACGCTCGACCGAACCCCCTTTTTCTTCTTTCTTCTTCTCCTTCTTTTCTTCACGCCGAGCGAACTGTAACCGCTCGCCCCCCCGCCGCCGCGCGCGCGCCGCCGCACCGCCGCCGCCGCGCTCGAGCGCCCGCGCGCGCCCGCGCCCGCCGCCGTCCGCGCGCGACCGGCCGCGCGATCCAGCTCAGCCCGGCCCCCCGTTTCTTCTCTTTCCAAACCACCGTCCGCCCTTCCCCAGCCCCGCCTCCGCCACCCGCCCGCCGGACCTCCCCGTGACCCCCTCGCCCTCCGCCGGCCTTCCCCGCCGCCCTAGCCGCCGGAGCAGCTCCGATTCGGCCCGTCCGCGGACCCACGAAGTGGGTTTCAGCCACTTCGGGCCCGCTTTTGGGTCGTTTCCCGGCCCCGAACCCGAGCCGTGCTTTGGGAAGTATCGTTCCTCGCGTCGCCGCCGTCGGATTGATCCGATTTGCGCGCGATTTGGTGAGTAATCTCACTAATCCAGGATTAGTGGCTAATTATGCTTAATGTTGGTTTAGATTTAATTAATTATGTTTAGGTTGTTAGATTAGATTAAATTAGCATTTATTAGCCAATTGTGATGTGATTTCGTTAAATGGATTGTGCAATTAGCAAGTAGACGTGGTCTACTAATTATTGGAAGCATCTCGGGAATTTTCCAATGCCTAATCGGGCTTCAATTTGGCGATTCGGGCCTAAGTGGGATTTTTGGCATTTAAATATTAATTTTCGGAATTAAATTAAATAATTATTTATTTTTCGAAAATTCAAGGGAGATGGTCCGGAACCGGAATATTACGTGGATGACCGTGGTGAAGTCCGTTTATTTAATCGGGCTTTAATTTGAGCTAAATATAATTTTAATGTCAATTGTTTAATTTTCGGAATTTATTATTTAATTATTTATTTTTCGGAAATTAAGGTTGAGATGGCCAGTGACCGGAATATTATGCTGAGGATTGTGGCGCAGCCCGTTCATTTAAATTGGCTTTATTTTGAGCTAAATGGAATTTTTAATAATTAATAATTAATTTTCGAAATTAATTAATTAATTATTTATTTTTCGGAAATTATGATTTTGATGGCCGACGACCAAATTCTCGTGCTGATCGTCGTGGCGCAGTCCGTTTATTTATTTGAGCTCCACGTTGCATGGAATTAATTAAATGGTGATATTTTAGGGATTTACCCTAAATTGATTGGAATTGATTGAGATTGAATTATTGATTGGTAAATCGCCAAGTATGTTTATTCAGCATTTATAATGCTTTGTTGAGTTGTAAAGTGAGTAGAGTTGTGAGAGTGACTTGAATATACTCTTGGCTGAGATCCATCAAGTATGTTGATATCTTGTGAAAATTGAGTGAGTTGATGAGTATGTGGGGATTCATCCCAAGATTGATCAGTGTCGGCATTCAATTAGAATTTGACTGTGAAAGGTTGTGAGTTAAACCTCGGAAGCCGCCGAAGTATGGCTATGCCAGTTGGGCTGAGATTTGCCACCTGATATGGGTCGCGCCTGATAAGGCCGTAATTTGCCACCTGATATGGGTCGCGCCTGATAAGGCCGTAATTTGCCACCTGATATGGGTCGCACCTGATAAGGCCGTAATTAGCCACCTGATATGGGTCGTGCCTGATAAGGCCGTAATTTGCCACCCGATACGGGTCGCGCCTGATAAGGCCGTAATCCGCCACCTATTAAAGGTCGCGCCCATTGGGCCGTAAATTGCTACCTAAAGGTAGGTCGTGTCCTTCGGGACTGTAATTTGTTGCCAAGATTTGATATTCTAGGCTTGCGAAGTTGTGAGTACGATTTGAGACTGAATAAGGAAAACGACTGGGGAATGATCCAACTGACATGTACTCGACGAGGTCGATTGATCATTGTTTTGATTTGACGTTGTGAATTGATTGACTGAATGGAAATGACCGTGAGTGGTCTTGTTGGCTTGTAATCGACTAGGTCGATTTGATTGATGCTTGATCGGTGATATGGTTGCTTGAGTGCTTATTGTAAATTGTACTGACTTGCAGGTGGGATCTGATGCTAAGGTACGTCTTCTGACCTATGCGTGTTTAGGCAGCCTTTAGTATAATAGTTTACTAATCGGGCTTAGTGGGGTAGAACTCGCTGAGACGTAGTCTCATCCCAGTTTGGGGAAAAACATTTCAGGATCCCGACGAGAAGCTAAGGAGGAGGAATTTGTGAATGAGACTCGCAAGTGAAAGAGGAAGAGAATGATCTGAGTGAAGAGGAATCAGAGGAGGATCAGGATGATCTCGAGTATGACTTAGACGAGGATTTAAATCCCATCTCTTTGCGAACCCTTTTGTATATGTGTAGATAGAGTGAAACTCTGAAGTTGCGAATAGTTTGTGAAGTGCTCTGTCCAATGCCATGTATAAAGGTTTGGTTGTAAATTTTTCAATATGAAAAACATAGCCTGCTTTTATATCCCATCGTTTTATTGTCTGGGGATTTTAACTGCTTCCGCATGTGCTTAACATTGAAAGGGTCGGCGATACATTGTCCTGGGATATCGCATATTAAAATCGACCAAGAGAAGGATGTGTGCGTGCCCAAGGATTGGGGCGTGACAATAAGAATGTTGGTTTTCAGGTTCAATTTCCTAGTCCTACTTGTATATCCCATTGCTTTATTGTCTGGGGATTTTATGACTGCTTCCGCATGTGCATATATAAATGAAAGGGTCGGCGATACATAGTCCTGGGATATCGCAATTTAAAATCGACCAAAGGTAAGGGATGTGCGCGTGCCTAAGGATCATGGCATGACAACTATAACTCTCCATGTACTACTGTTTTTTTCTGCTTACATCGTTCGCATACAGTTGATTCACACTCTCGTTTCTCAAATATTAGGTTGAGCTAATATTTATATAACGAATAGCTAATTTTTGCAAAAGATCACCAAAGTTCAAAAATAACCTATTTACCCTTCCTCTAGGTTGTATTCTTAGCCACCAACAATTGGTATCAAAGCTTTGTTGCTCGTTATTGGAAGCATATTTCTTTTGAATATAAAGATCCTTTGTCACGGCTAATTGTCATGCCCCAAACCTCGAGCGGGTGCACATCCCTCGGTGGTCGATAAAATTTGTGTCGTCCTAGGATGCATCACCGACCCATTCATTTATATGCACATGCGGAAGCGAAATAAAACAATTCCCAGACAACACTTAATATGGGATAGAAATAGCAGGACAACCACAATTTTCACAAAACATGCTTTTATAAACACATCAGGTTTAGCCTTATCAGTCTACGTACAAAAGTCGATCTCCAAAAGATGTCCTAACCGACCTACACCTCGGATCCCCTCAGCTCGGCTGTGGATCCTCCACTCTACGGTCCTAAAAATGGTAACCCACGATGAAGTGAGAATAAATCTCAGCGAGTTCATGCTCTAAACCCTAATTAGTAAGGTAATATGCTTAAAGGCAGTCTAACCACACATCACAGAAGACTCACCTCGCCTCTGTTCCTTTCTACACGTAAGTATAGTTCATAAACCATATACATATGCCATAAATGCACTCATCAATTGGAAACGCTTCACTTCAAACTCAATCAATCACAGGAGTCCTGATTATGAGGCCAAATTGTTATGACATGTCCCATATTGTGCCACACAATTTTGTCCCATAATCAGGTGCATTTATCTCAATCATTCATGCGTTCCAATTGATTACTACCCACATAGGCACGATCTACCCGACAAACATCGGTCTTCTGGCCTAGCCAGGCATCGTCTCATCCCTTGAGCACGGCAACATCCACCCGACACACATCGGGGACGGCATTCCTGAAGGAGCTTTAGTTCGGCCGCTACCGCGATTTGGCATCCATTGTAAAGGGCATCCCATATATGGGCATTGTCCACCCGACGCACATCAGGGATAGGTTCTCATAATCATCACACGATCATTCAATCACGGCCAATGATATTGTGCTTTGCACTCAAATGCCTCAATTAAGATAACGTTTTTTGTCTATTTTCTTTGTATTAAAAACACCCGATAAAAATAGCCGTGTGTGGGTACACGGTCATATCGAACTAGAAAAGTATTATCCTTCATTTTAAAAATCCCACTATTTGATATAGTACTTAAAAACACTTTTGGTGTCAAAACCCGACACATGGTATTTTCTAATAAATACCAAAATTTAGGGATTTTGAAATAATAACTGAAAATCAACAATCATCACTCAATTGCACAATCTAGCGACCAATTGCATAAACTGATTACACCACAACAGTCAACACAAAATTCTAACAATCGACTATCCCAGTATAATTTCCTGAAAATATTAAATAATTAAATAAGTTACAAAATTAAATAAATAAATGCAATATAATAAAATAAATGCCTAATTAAGTTATATACACTAATCAAATTACCTAATTAGACTTAATTAAATAACCTACTAAGCTAAATAAAACACAAATTCTAATTAGCCTCTAACTAAACTAATCTAACCACCTAATTAGCCGAATTAACTAACTAAATTACTAATTACACTAATCTAACTACCTAAACTAATCCTAGGCCAAGCTAATTATCCTCTAAGCATAATTAACCCCCTAAGCAAGGTTTAGCAAGTAAACTCACCAGATTTGCGAGCTGGTGAGCTCACTGCGACGGCGACACGAAGGCGAGCAAAACTCGAGCCTACGGCGACACCCAACAAGGTTTGGAAGGGGCTGAAAAAGGCTCATGAAGCTCATGACTAGGCTGTGAGGTTCGATTTTGTCCAAGGGCTGAGAGGGCTGGTCGGTGGACTCGGCTTGGCTGGAACGGGCTAGGTAGGTGGTGGATGACAAAGACATAACCAGGTAGGGGCGATGGCGACTTGGACGGCCGATGGATGAAGCTTGATGAGCTAGACGGCATCCAGGCGAGCTCAGGACAACGGGCTAGACTCGCGGGGACGGCGCACGAGCAAGACGGCGAGCGGATGTAGTCAAGTAGGCTCGGGCGGGCATGAGGTTGCTTGGCAGTTGCTGGCTCGGCTGTAGGGGGTGTTGGCTGGTTTCTTTGCTGGTTCTTGGGCTCTAAGATAGTAACAAAGGAGAAGAAGAAGCTAGGAAGAAGAGGAGGAAGTTGTTGCAAGTTGGAGGGGGGGCAAGAGTCACAAAAGTCTTGCCAAAATGTCAAGAACACTCAAGTAGAAGCCCCCAAAGTCTTCAACCTCATCCATAGCCACTTTTCCCTCCAAGACTTCTCCAACAAGCTTCCTTTGGTGTCCAAAATGTTGTAGCCGCCATGGCCTACGAATCTCTTGCTCGACAAGATGGCGAAGAAGCAACTACTGTCAACAATATAAAAGAAGCTCGAAAAAAGAACCGCTCTTAATGCTAAAATAAAACACCTCCTATATTATGCATTATTACCATTTGAGTTTAATAGAATTTCTTCTTGTGACACAGCGAAGGAAATTTGGGACCACATCATGCTGAAATTTAAAGGAATGGAAAGAGTGAAAGAAACAAAACTAAATATCCTGCTCGAGAATTCTGAGCTATTCAAGATGAAGTCTGATGAAACAGTAACACAAATGTTTATGCGATTCACTAAGATAGTCAATGATCTTGCTCTCTAAGGAAAAGTTTATACTGATGCTGAAAAGGTAAACAAGCTATTATGAGCCTTTCCGAAAGATTAGAGTACCATGAAGACCTCACTATGAGAAAATATAAGGATTCAACCAATCACAATGGATGAACTGATAGTAGCCTTTATGTCCTATGAAGGTTACCTTCAAAATGAAGAAAACAACTTAAAATGTAAGAAAATTATTGCAATTAAAGCTAACCACGATGATATGGGTGGAGAAATATTCTCATGAAGAAGAAAGTGAAGAAGATATGGCATCGCTAACGATGAGGTTCAAGAACTTCATGAGGAAAGGAGGAAACTACAAAGGAAAAAGATCATCTAAGCATTCTGACGACAAAAAGCCTTACAGGATTAAAGAAGAAAGGTGAGGATATCTTGTGCTATGAATGCAGGAAACTAGGGCATACAAAACCATAATGTCCATCCATCAAGAAAAGTAAAGGAAAGTTCGAAAAAAAAAAAAATCACTGAAAGCTAAAACACAGAGTGACACCGAATGTGAGTCAAGTGATAAAGAATAAGCAAATATTTGTCTCATGGCTAACATAGAACCAAAGGAAGAGGATGAGGTAAATGATTCTAAACTATCTTATGAATAGTTACAAGATTTTCTAAGAGAAATGATTAAGGAACACCAAAAAGCTTCAAACGAAGTTTCCATCTTGAAAAAGGAGGTTCATGATCTTACTACTGAAAATCTCATTGGAAAAGGTCTCATTGATAAGCTAAAGAACGAACTTGGTCTTCAAATAAATGAGGTGAAGCTTCTGCAATTGAAAATGAGAGTGTGAATGATGAAATTTCAAAAATCAGCACCAAATTTTATTTTCATTCAAAAACATTACAGCATATTCTCTCAACTCAAATTAATCACTATAATAAGAGTGGAAATGAAAAAGAGAAGAATCTGTTTGTAAAAACCAAAAGATAGATTAAAGCACAAATCCACTGTATACTATTACAAGTCTCATTTTGATAAAACCATTGGTAAGAAATTTCCCGAGTGCGCAAACCGTGAAGGATATGGTAATTTCATAATGGACTATCCAAAATTGCAGAAGGGATTTAGGAAGAATGGCTAGTCTTTTGGCCTTGAATTAAGATCTAACCACAAGGGACCCAAGTTTATGTTGTCACGCCCCGAACTTTGAGTATGCACACATCCCTTAGCGATCGATTAAAAATGCGACGTCCCAGGACGCGTCGCCAACCCATTCTTTTTATCTTTCGATTAAGCACGTGTGGAAGCAAATTAAATACACCACCTAGTCCATCATTAGAAACAGGGATAGTACAAACACACCACAAAAGTTGCCGAAAACAACTTATTCAATTAACCACTATTGTCCCTAGGGAGTTTAATGATATACCAGTCCTTATGCTATCACTTCCAACCGACCCTCTCAAAAACCTTCAGGGATCTGGGTCACCCTAAACTTCGCTAATGGCAGGGCCAGCCAAAAGGTGTCACATCACAACCCCACCAGATCTGCACTTAGCAGATCTCCATGCTACAGCCTTGAAAAAGGTTAGCCCATGACAGGGAGAGATAAAATCTCAGCGAGTCAACCACCTAAACCCCGATTAGGACGCAAATTCGCCTTGAAGGCGGTCCTAAGCATGCACCATACATAACTTACCTCGCCTCGGCGCGTCCCTACATGTTAGCTCATCATACATGCCAATATCAACGCAACAAGCACAACTTAATAACCGGAACGCATCATATCTTTACAAAGATCCACAGGGATCCCAATTATAAGGTAAAACCATTATAACACATCCCATACCGTGCCACACAATTTTGCCCTATAATCAGGCGCAGCTATCACAACCATTCAGTCATGCTCTAGTTATTACGACCCATCAGCCATGACCAACTCAACAGTCGGCGGTTATCCAGTATAACCGAGCGTCGTCTCGCCCCATCAGGCACGGCATCGTCTAGAACTCCTGCCTAGATGGTATTCCACATAGGAGCATCATTCCGAAATCCATCCATGAACGGCATAATCCAGAACCCCTGCCTAGACGGCATTCTACACAGGAGCATCATCCCGCGTACTCATACACATCAGGACAGGTTCACTACCCCATGTAAACGCATCAAGGTATTTAGGTGATATCACATTAGGACATACTTGGCCAAGAACATCGTGCTTTGCACTCAAATACCTCAATTTCAAATAATGGACTTGGCCACTTTTCTTCGTATTAAAAATCATCCTGTTAAAAATAATCGTGCATAATCACATATTCAGAATCGAACCTTCAAACCTGGTACGTTCCTATTTTAAAACTCCATGTTTTATATAGTACATAAGAATTTGCATCCAAAAACTGACACCTTGCACTTTTCCATTTAAAAACCCATAAAATCGAGTTTTCTACTAAAATTCAATAGTTGCCATCCAGCACTCAATTGCACATCATAGCATATAAAAGTCATCAAATCCATGCATAATGCCATCATATAGTCAAGAACACCAAAAATCCTTTTTTTAATAATCAACTTGGCAACTCTTTTTTTTCTTTAAAGCTTTTTGAAATAAATTCGTACGAGGTCACGTATTTGAAATCAACCCACCAAACTTTGCATGCATCTAGTATAAAACCTCCTCATTTTATTGAACACATAAAATTTGGCGTCCAAACCCAACACCTCATTTATTTTCTATTTTCTTTTCCAAACACCCCTTTTTAAAGACAATCTTTAGTAACCCCTTTCTTTTTTGTTCAAAACTTTTAGAAATAAATTCGTAGGTGTTCACATACTTAAAATTAATCCACCAAACTTTGCACGCACCTCGTTTAAAACCACATTGTTGAGCAAATAAGTTTTGGTGTCCAACCCGACACCTCATTGTTTTTCTAATTAAAAGCCCATAAGGTCATCTTTTGCATTATCAATAAACACACACCATAGCACAACCATTCACATATTATCACGCATAAGTCCTCAGCATGCCAAAAATCAACCATACCACCAAATATACATTATCCGACAAGCACAACATCAAGAACAACCACAAAATCACAACCGACCCTAACTGGCAAAAACCGGGCCACTCGCGCATCTATAGAATTAATTCTCTAATTTGAATATGTTATAAATGACACTTAAAATAACACTTTTTATGAAGACATCTTGACCCAAATCTTTCTAGAATAAGAGCAATAAATCGCCCAAACCGTTACAAAAACTATGTCCATTTCTAGAAATTCTGTTTTCCAAAATCAGTTTGGTTCGAGATCCAAAACTTGTCCGTTTGATATGAAATTACACTGTTAAACTACAAGATGTGATGAACAACTTTCGTGAAGAAACTCTTTCGAAAATCGAACACTAAGAGTTGATAAAAATCTTTTGAATACCAAAAGGTCACTGTTTTCAAAACAATCCGATATTCTGTTTTGCAAATAACGAAGCTGAAATCTCATTCTTTTAAATCCCTAAAATCTTGAGTAAGATATATGTCATAGCTGAAGATGTCTAGAACACTTCTCAAGAAGGAAGTAACCTCAAAATCGTAGTACATGTTTCCCCACAAAAATGGCAAACTGCAAGTGTCCAGCAAACTAATTCGGGAGAAATTCACTAAACCAAGTTAAATCACCCTCATTAGTACTAATCTAACCAACTAGATCAATATTAATCCATCTTTAGGCTAATCTAACCAAACTAGACTAACAATAATCCATCTTAAGGCTAATCTCACTTAATACTAATTTAAGTAAGCTAATTAGCACTAATCTAACCCCTAAGTGCAATTAACAACCTAATCAAGGATTAGGGAGTTAACTCACCGAAATTCAATGGTGGCACAGTGACGACAACGCAATGGCAGTGAGATCCTGAGACAACCATGTCTCCAACAGAGCTCAACCAAGGCAGCAAACGGTCTTACAAGGCTCATGACCGGCAGGGGATTTGGTTCTGCTCGATTTTGTGGAGGGGCTGGTCTCGGCTGGTGGTGGTGCTGGACACGAGACGAGCAGCTGACGATGCTGAGGTGGTGCTATGGTGGCTGTCTGGTGGTGTTGGGGCTAAGGCGGTGGCGTGATGAAGATGGTGCTAGAGTTGTGGAGATGGGACGATGGCAACAATGTGATGAGATGGGATGAAGTGATGATCGGAAGAGGAAGGAACGTGGGGGCTGTTGGGTGGTGAGGTTGGTGTTGTGGTGGGGGTTTAAGCATGCATGAAGGTTGGAGAGATGGGCTAGTGGCTACAACAAGGAAAGGGGATGAAGAACTTGGGGGAAAAGAGACGTGGGAAGAAGAAGAAGAAGAAGTGGGCGGCTAAAGCAGGGGGTGAGCGTGAGAGAGAGGGGAGGGGAGGGGAGGGGGGGGAAGAAAGTCCAAGCTCTATCCAATGGGACCTAGGGAGAAATATCTAATGCATCATTGCATTGCCCACAAAGTCTTCATGCACAAGTAGTCTTGTGGTCCTCCAATGGCCATTTAGCTCTAATTTCCTCACAAATAAAATCCTTTTGGCAGCCAAATAACCCACTTAAAGAGCCCATCCGAATTTCACTTTCATTTTCTTTTTCTGTTCGAAATCGATTTTCTGCAAAATTCCGGACTCGACGAAAATTTGCCGAAAGATTAGACGGTGTCATAAAAATGAATCGTGACACGCTCATACGTCCGATTCCCGAAACCGAATTCATTTTCGTAGTTAAAATCGATTGAATACGATTTTAGTAAGACCTAACATATTGGGTAGCTTTAAGAGATTTTAGCGCGTTTTACCCGTGGTCAATAATTTCCGATCCACGTTTGTGCATCTCCGATTCGTAGACGACTCTCGGTTGTTGTAAAAATTGCAAGCTTTCAATTATGTGTCTTGGGTGCATTATCAATAGAAAATCAGGTTATAGTCGTTGGACGTGAATATCGCAATCGTGTGGAATCACCCGCAATTCAATTACGTGTTTCCATCGAATTGGCTTATATCCGATCTCAACTCGATTATACGATGTCGTATTGACCCTTGCTAATTATTATGGTCGAGCGATCAATTTCTGATCGAATTCTCTAGTCTGTCGCGTTTATATCCCTTAATGGCTTCACCTAATAGATTAGTTAACTCGTGAGTGGCCAACTCAGAGTAAAATGACCATAAGCGCGTCGACGAAATGTCCATTTCATATTATCGGGACAGGGTCGAATTTCAGGATGTCACATATGCGGGTACTAAAGAAAATATAAGATTTTCTTTGATTTTAGGTAATTTTGAAGAAAAATAAATAGTACTTGGACAGCGGGTGCTCCAGGCAGATGACTGGGGATAGCGGCAAGTTTGTAACACTCACGACCATAAATAGGGCAACAGTGACCTTTCGAGGAAAAGACAATGGAATAATCATTGGAATATGAACTATCAAGTTCAGAAATCTAGTTGTTGAATATGTTTCACTTGTCAAAGGGCTAAACCACAATTCCTTAAGCACTAACCAATTTTGTGACAAAGGATACAAAAGAAACTTCAAAAAATGTAAGTGCATCGACACTAGTAAGGACAAATCACAAACATTCACTGGGAACAAGTATGGTAACATTAAGGAAAAATGTGATCTATGGCACAAGAAATTAGGTCATATCAATGCAAAGCAGATCTACAAAATATCCTCTAAAGATCTTGCTTGTGGTCTACCAAGAATCCACTATAGCACATGTGGTTCTTGCAACGCATGTACTTTAAGGAAACAGGTAAGAAACTCCTTCAAATCTATGAAAATTATTGCAACTAACAGATATATGCAGCTGTTGCACATTAACCTATTTGGACCAACACGAATAGCAAGTTTGGGTGGAAGGAAATACTTTCTTATAATGGTTGATGATTTCTCAAGATTCACATGGGTAATGTTTTTATCACATAAGAATGAGGCATTTCATTCTTTTAAGAAATTTGCTAGACAAGTGCAAAATGAAAAAGGATACAGCATCTCCACCATCAAAACTAATCATGGAGGAGAATTTGACAATCAATTTTTAAGGATGAGGGGTGAGTTTTGAGAAAACTTAGAAAGTAAAACCCCTAATTCTCTACTAGGACGACATCTCATCATCAAAATTTAGTAGATACAACACTCGCAATGCAATTACGATAGCCGATCAATAACAAACTTATTACTATCCTCGACTACATGTAGATGTCCATCACTACAGACTTCAATGCATGCTTACCTTTGGCACATCAATAAACACATCAACATATCATGCTTTGCTTATGCATATACTGGCACTCATGAAAATTCATTTATCATCATCTTGACTTAACTAGGCCCTCCCGGCTCAACCGAGGCATCCAGTTTCAAGCTAAGCATCTTGGCTCAACCAGGGCATCTTGAGGCTAGCTTACCCAAGGCGTCTGGGCTCAAACCCAAGCATCCTGGCTCAACTAGGGTATCCCGTTCAATGAACAAGGCATCGCCGCCAACATTATGTGGCAACAGGCGCTTTTTCATCTTTAAGTGCACACATAAGTGCATCACACATGTCGGTTTTTCATCTCTTATCTTAGCCAACATATGCATAGCCCGAGAGCGTGCTCATTCAAGTGAATGTGCCATGATCCTCAACATTATAGTATAAAATATGCCGGGAGCAATTCTTGGTTCGTGGCTTGGGTCGCATGCTTAGGCCATTACGAGTTGACGTCGATTCCAAGCCGAGTGAACCTTGACCTCGTCCCGGGGTGTGAACACACTCAAACATGCAAATATGAGCAAACACACAAAAGAACATCATAACATACACATTGCTTACAGGGGTGTGCACACCAATAAACTTGACGATGTAGGCTATCGCCCTAGCCAAGAGTTAGAAATTCTACTTACCTTCGATGAACCTTGATGAATTATAAGTGATTTTACTAAGAGAGGGTCGTCTTGCGAGGTGGTGGGCGAGAAAGGCCGAGAGAGGAAGAGGGCATGCAAGAAAGAATGAGGGGAAGAAGTAAGCAAAGGATGAGGATGAATGGGGGTGGTTCTCCTATTTATAGGCCAAGCCAAACTTCAATAATGGCCCTAACTTATGCTTCAAGGAAGATCCTATCATCATGATTACCGAATATTCTCCTTACCACGTAAGTTAGTGAGTCATACCTTTATTTAAGGACTAGCCTCTAAGGAACATGTACTACTTATTCTCCAAGTTACTCCTAATTGGTCCACCTAAACTTGTGAGTCACCATTTCATCATTACTTGGCCTAACTTAATCTCCAGGGAAAATCTTATGCAATAATGATCAAATCCTCAAATGGCCACCTAAGCTAGTGACTCATCCCTTCATTTAATGCCTAAGATATAGCCATCATAAGTCTTGGATTTTTTGGCACATTTTTCATGGCTTTTCTTGCTCATTAAGCTAAGCATTCTAGAACTTATTTACCAAGGCAAATCTTTTGGCATTATTACCTAATCCTAAGATGGACACCTAAGATGTTGACAAGGCTTCCTCCTCAAGTCAGGCGTGCAGCCCCTTCCTCTCTAAGTCTGGCGTGTAACCTCCCATTCTAAGTTGAAGAACAGTTTCGAGCAATTTTTGAAATCAGTGTCATTATCTTATCAAACAAGCTCAAAAATTATAAAATTTTAATATGTTATTGAGAATATCTTAAGAAACATTTTTTATGGAGGAAATTTAGCCAAATTGGTGCTATGGAAAGAGCATAAATTCACTTAACACAACCCAAAAATTCATCCGTCGAGCAGATTCAATAGTCAGAGAGAGAGACTCATTTCGAAATCCAAATCTTCACAAAACTCTTTGAAAGTTTTATATGTTGTGGAAACGGATGTCCTTTAAAACTTTCATGAAGGAAGCATGGTTAAATCTGAAAGGAAAAATTTTATGAAAATTCGAGAAGGCAACCTGGTTACCATTTTCACTACAAGGGACAGGTTCCAAACGGTGAATGATTGGGCCTTCGTCCCTACCATTTCACCTCAGAAAAATATGAAATTTAAGTATGTTTTATGTCAAATTCGCACCACAAAAATCTGTATAAAATTGGAAAATAGTGCAGGTCCAGTAATTTCGAAAATCAAAGGTGGTGTCACGCCCCGAACCTCGGGTACGCGCACATCCCTCGGCGGTCGATTAAAAATACGACATCCCATGATGCGTCGCTGACCTATTCTTTTTATCTTTCAATTAAAAACATGCGGAAGCGAATTAAATAAACACTTGATCAACAAATAAACATAGGGATAGTAAAAACAAGAGAACAAATTTTGACAAACTACTGTTTATATATATACCAAGCTAACCCTATGAGTTCATATACACAAGTTTGTCTGAAAAAGGAAGTCCTAAGCGACCTACACCTTAGACCCCTCCGACTCGGGCTCTAGGTCCACCACCACACCATTTGAGATGTTAATGTCCATGGGGTGACCTACTTCCCCATCCTTCGTTCCGACATGCAGTCCATCAAAACCCTGCAAGGGATGCTTCCGAGCATCATTGCACTCATTAATGAACCACGCCTTGAAGCAATGAGGCACCACATTAGAGAGGCCCTCATCGACCCAAATCATAGTCACCACTAACTCGCGAGTCCAGGTGGTCTTGGGGATAGGGAAGAAGGTTGACTTTGATTCCATGTCCCACGAAACCCCAGATCGAACTAGACAAATTTTCATACTAAGGACCTAAAAAAGGTTAACCATGACAGTGTGAGATAAAAATCTCAGCGAGTGAAAACCCTAAATCCCAATTAGGATGCAAATTCGCCTCGAAGGTGGCCTAGGCATGCACCATACAAAACTCACCTCGTCTCAGCACGTCCCTGCATATTAGTGTATCACATATGCCATTATTCATACGGCAAGTATAATTAATAACCGGAACACAAAGTACCCACTCTCCAAACATTCACATGGGTCTCGATTTTAAGGTAAAACCGTTATCACATCCCATACCATGCCACACAATTTGCACCATAATCAGGCTTAAACTATCACGACCATTCAGGCGTGTTCTGATTATTATGACCTATCGGCAGTCATCCGGCGTAATTGGGCATCGTCTTGCCTCGTCGGGCACGGTGACATCGAGCACTCCCCACCTAGACGGCATTCCATAAAGGAGCATTGGCCCGGCCTCCACTGCGACTCGGCATCTCGTTGATGTGGGGGCATCCGAACTTAATCAAGTATCGCCTCCCCAACTCTTGTCGAGTGACGGGTTCCGATAAGTGACCACACGAGCACATACTTGGCCAAGAACACCATGCTTTGCATTCAAATGCCTCGTTTTTGAATAATGAACTTGGCCGATTTTTCTTCTTATTAAAAATCCCGGTAAAATAATCAAGCATGGTCACGTATTCAAAAGGGAACCATCAAACTTGGTACGCTCCTATTTTAAAACTCCACGGTTTTATATAGTACATAAAAATTGGTGTCCAAAACTGACACCTAGCATTTTTCTATTTAAAAGCCCATAAAATCGAGTTTTCTACTAAAAACCAATAATTACCATCAAGCAATCAATTGCATATCATAGCACATACAAACCATCAACATCACACAAAATTCCATCCAAGAAAATGGGCATAAAATTCTATGAAATGGCCAATCTGTCACTAATTATGCTAATTACGATTAATGAAGTAAATCGCGATTAATTAAGCTAATTGCGATTAATTAAGCTAATGCAACTTAATTAACCTAACCATGGTTAACTAACTTAACCAGGGTTAACTAACCTAACCAAGCTAGTTAACACTAATCTAGGATTAACTAAACTAATCCTCATTAACACTAATCTAACCACCCTAAGCATAATTTAACGGCCTAATCAATGATAGGAAATTAACTCATGGGATTACGTCGGCGGCGAGGGCGTAGCAACCGCAGCTCGGACGAGGCTCAATTGACGGCAATGTTAGCCCCTCAAGCCCTCAGCCAAGGTGGGTGAGCTCGGTTGGATGGTGGAGGAGCTAGGTGAAGCTGGTGGCCGTGGGTGGTGGTGCTATGCGCGGTGCTGGCTAAACATTGGGACTGCTGGGCGGTGACTCGACTGGACAGACGGGGACGGGCGGTTGCTAGACAGTGGTGAGGTGATGAGGGTGATGCGATGAAGAAGCTGGGGAGGAGGCGTGAAGATGGTGATGTGGCAGCGTGAAATGAAGTGGCAATGGATTGATTATGCTGGAGTGGTGGCTCGGCGTGCGGCTGTAAGGTGGGAGGAAATGAAGAAGAGACTGGCAGTGGGAAGAGAAATGGGGGAGAGATGATGAGAATGGGATGCTTGGCTGCTGCAAAAAAACAGAAGGGAAATGGCGTGGGGAGAGCTGAACGTGCAAGAAGAAGAGAGAAGACAAGTGGGAGAGAGAGAAAACCATGAAGTCAAATTAACAACCAATCACAACTTAGGGGAAATATCTAATAATCATCACATGCCTCTAAAGTCTTCATGCCACCAAGGTCAAATGCTCACCCAATCACAAAATTAGCTCTAATTTCCACAAATAATTCCTTTTTGGGCAGCAAATTCACCTTTTTCCCCTTAGTCCGAATTTCCTTTAATTTTCTTACTTGTTCAAAAATCGTTTTTCCACAAAATTTTTGGACTCGACGAAAATTCTCTAAAAGATGAGATAGCGTCCTATAAATGAATCGTGACAAGCTCGAACATTCGATTGCCAAAACCAAATTCAATTTCGTGGTTAAAATCGACCGAACGCGACTTTAGTACGACCTAACCTATCGGGTGCTTTTAGAGATTTTAGCGCGTTTGACCCGTATTTGAAAATTTTCAATCCACGTTCGTACATCTTCGAATCGTAGACATCTCTCGGTTGTCATAAAACTGTGAGGTTTCAATTACGTGCCCCAAGTATAATATCGATAGAAAAATCGATTTACTGCCATTCAATGCGAATATCGAATTGTGCGAAACCACCCGCAATTCGACTACGTATTTCTGTCGAATTGACTCATATCCGTTCACTAATCGATTTTAATAGAGTCGTATTGACCCCTGCCGATTATTAAGGTCGAGCGGTCGATTTCTGATCGAATTCTCTAGTCTGTTGCGTTTATATCCCTTAACGGCCTCACCTAATAGATTAATTAACTTGCTAGTGGCCAACTCCGAGTAAAATGACCATAAGCATGTCGGTGAAACAACCATTTCATATATCCGAATCGGGAGCCAAATGTCAGGATGTCACATGTGGCATATCTAATTGGAAAGAGGTGGCACCCTACTTGGTCAAGAAGCATTTATTGTTCGACATCCTTATCCTCTAACTTTCCAACTAGGTCCTAGGTTAGCTTGGACACTTCATCTTGCTCATTGAATGGCTAAATTCCAAGAGATATTAATGTAAACTTATCTTGAGTTCAAAGTTTGAACTTTAGTTGGTTTCTCTCTCTTTTCCTCTTGGGTGTGTGGCCCTTTCCTTGTGGCCTCCAAAGTCCACATTTCACACTTAGGTATTTGGGGTATGATTAGGCCTAGGCTATAGGGACACCCTTTTCACACATCATTTAATGCGTGCACGTTTATTCACACTTGTTTATACTTGTTTTTCTAAGAAAGTTTGACTAGTCCCAGGCCTATCTAGCTTAGCATTCTAATTGGGACCAAAAGAAATGTCAAAATTGAGGATGTTACATTAGTAGTTAAGATCAAATCAATCAAAGCTGCTTGCATAAATGTTTTCAGAAATAAATGAAATGGTATTGAAATGATCTTAGAGTAATCTAGTGTAATCAAGTCCTTGAACTCATTTAATTTGTGATTCATAAAAGTAAAGTAAATCCCGTATACTTTACTTGCATTTATAATCGATTTACTTAAAATATATTAGTGGCGACTATTAGATAAAAATGATTTGCATGTTCAAAAACTAAATGAAATTGTGAAATTGGTATGAGTTTGAGAAAACCCGAGCTAGATTTAAACTTGGTAATCAATTAGCCAACCCTTAGATGGTGCACCCGAGGATAGGTCATGACACTGGTAGTTACATTATGTGTTGGAATTCATGTCGGCGGAAGATGACTTACCTGATTCCGATGTGCAAACAGCAAATAGCCCTGGAACGAACGTTGAATTGCCGATGATTCACGAACAACACTTCCTCACGTTAGTCTAGATGCAATCACGAGGAAAACACCCGATTTCCACGGCGTAAATGCCGATCGTTCTTGCAAAAGTGAAATGGAATTCCTTTTTATTCTTTGATGGAAATAGAGAGAAAATTTGGTGCGTATGAATTGCCAACCCAACCAACGGTTGTGTTCGGGAGGTTTTTATACGTCTCCATGACACCCCTACAAATGGTGTCCTTCCATCGTACCGTATCAAGTCCAAATGGTGTGGTCCAATTGCACCCCATCATGGACGTACTAGCTAACTAGCTAAAGTACAACATCTCACACTCGGACATGATGGGCTTGATAGCGTTCTATCAAGAATATAAGGCATTCAACATTCATCAACTTTACAAAACAATTCATATTGGCAAATAAGCCATGCGACCAGTGAGTACACCTGCACTTGGGAGATCAAATTATGCACCTGTTAGGGATAACATAATGGCTACAACCCCGAAAAGAAATAAACAATCGATGTCTCATAGTGCCCCAGACATATTTTGTTACATCAGTCCAAGTATACCTATCCCTTAAAGGTTATACTTGACTATTCTCAAAACACCATGTATTTACAATTACATTTGCAACCACATAGGGCAATATAATTGGTCGACCAGTAAATACACGCGATAGATGTAAAACAACAATAGTCTTCCTTCGCACTCATGTCTCTCTCAATTTCAGAATAACTGCTTTCCTAGACATGTCCCATAAGTCATATCTATTCATGACCGCCTGTAACATGCTAAAGTAGTAACATTAATCTTTCACTTCGAGAACATAGTCAGAAGTAACATAGGGCACAAAATTGAGGTAAAATACAAATTACCTCAAGCGCTCACACGATGAGTAAATAAGGATAATTTTACTCATCTTCCCTTATTGGTCGTACAATGCACATGTAGTATGAATTACATGATATAGTGGATTACTCTTTCTATAAGAGCGTATGTCATTTATCAAATATATCCACCATACAGATCTTAGCCTAAACATAGTCACGTGCTTCTCACGTACTCATGTTTAGCCCGAGTGCTATATCAACTCACTTTCTATAGCGCCCAATTAAGTACTTGCATCCGGCATCTTTCAGGCATACATGATTGTGGGACTATCATGTTCAGTCTTATTATAAACCAATCATAAACCTCATCTTGACTCCAATCAAGGCGACATATTTTATGTACCAAACTTGCTCTTCAACATTTATTTGTACATAACGTCTCATCTCAACATGCTAACTACAGCACTTGAGGCGATTGCTCGTGTGAGTGAGCCAGTCATTGCCTGCTGACATACTTTTCAATTATATATGTGTGTTTGTGCTAGTCTCATAGTGGATTTGTACTTATTGATAAAACATCAAATCACTAATAAACAAACAAGTACAATACATTTGTCCACAAATACATAAATCAATGATCCTCTACAATAACAGATATCACATTCTACGCAATCCTAGTGACATCCTATGGGTCAAGAATATGTCTCTAGGAGTAGCCTTCGCAAATGGATTAGCAACCATTCTATTGGTTGAAATGTATTGCAGGGTCACTTCTTTCTGCACTATAATATCTCTGATGAAATTATTCTTTATGTCAATGTGCTTTGTCCTTCCAGGATACTTGGGATCTTTCACATAGGTAATGGCTGCTTGACTATCGCAATAAACTGTCACCGGTCTTGGAACTTCAGTGACATTGGCTAAATTTTCCAAGAAACGTTTTAGCCATACTGCTTCTTGCACTGCGGTAGAACATGCAATAAATTCTGCCTCCATCGTAGACAAGGCCGTGCATGTCTGTTTCTTGCTATTCCAAGAAATCACACCTCCATTGAGCAAGAACGCATATCTAGAAGTCGATTTACGCTCATCCAGGTCTTCACCCCAATCGGCATCTGAATAACCCAATAGGCGTAAATCATTCCATTGGTAACAAAGTCGATAGTCCATGGTACCCTTCAAGTATCTCAAGATCATCTTCACTGCTTTCCAGTGTGCTTGACTGGGATTTGATTGATATCGGCTCACCAATCCCACGGCATAGCATATGTCGGGTCGAGTACACATCATAGCATACATCAAACATCCGACCCCACTAGCGTAAGGAACCGTTTCCATCACTTTGATTTCTTCTGAAGTCTTAGGACACATCTCAGTACTTAGGCCTTCACCTTGCATGACAGGGGTATCAATGGGATTACAATGCTGCATATTGAAACGCTCAAGAATCTTCAAAATATAAGACTCTTGTGATAAAGTAAGGAGTTTCCTCGATCGATCTCTTTTGATATTAACTCCTAATATATAAGCAACTTCTCCCATGTCCTTCATCTCAAAATTGGAGGACAACCATTCTTTTATAGTGATAACCAAAACCTTGTCATTTCCAGCCAACAGAATATCATCCACATAAAGTGATAAAATCACAAATTTATCTTTGGACCGCTTGACATATACACAGTGATCTTCTTCGATCATCGTGAAACCAAATGTTATTATTGCTCGATGAAAACGAAGATACCATTGTCTAGATAATTGCTTAAGGCCATATATTGAGCGATCAAGCTTACAAACTTTATGCTCTTGACCTTTAGCTATGAAACCTATTGGTTGTTTTACATAGATTTCCTCATCTAATTCTCCTTTGAGAAATGCCGTCTTTACATCAATTTGATGTAATTCAAGGTCCAAATGTGCAACGATGGCTAGAATAAGGCGTATTGAGGCAAATCTTACAACTGGTGAAAAAGTTTCCTCATAGTCTATACCCTCTTGTTGAGTATAACATTTCGCCACAAGGCGAGCCTTATACTTTTCAATAGATCCATCCACCCTACACTTAATCTTAAAGACCCATTTGTTTCCAATGGCCTTACGATTGGGTGGTAGATCAACCAAGTCCCAGACATGGTTTGCCCTCATTGACTCCATCTCATGTTCCAAAGCTTTTCTCCATTCTTCCTTGTCAGAGGATGAGAGAGCCTCTTGAATAGTCTTAGGCTCGGCATCGTCATTTTGAACAATCATAAATGCTTCCCCTTCAATCTCAAAACGACGACGGGGAATACTTTTGCGATTACTTTTACGCAACTGAATTTCTCTTGAATTCAATTCATCAGGCGATGCAACACTCCCACTAGGTCTTGTGTCATGAGGTAAATCTTCATTTCCCCCTACAACATCAGTGGGTGTGTTATCAGGATCTTCCATCTCATATAATTGAAGTCCTTATCAATCTCATCTCTATTAGGAAAATCATTCTCCAAGAACGTGACATCTCGTGACTCCATTTCAGTCACACTCCCATCAGCTTGTTCACCTATGAACACGTACCCTTTGGAGTGTTTGGAATATCTTATAAAGATACATTCCTTCCCTCTAGGACCTAATTTGCCATGTTTATGGGAAGAATCATGAACATAAGCTGCACATCTCCATGGACGTAGACTACTCAAGTCTGGTTTCCTACCAGTCCACAATTCATAAGGGGTGGAAGTGACCAATTTTGAGGGCACACGGTTAAGTATATAGGCAGCAATCAATAACGCATCTCCCCAATAGAAGATAGGTAAATTTGCTTGCGCCATCATAGACCTAACCATTTCCAATAGGGTTCTATTCCTTCTCTCAGCTACTCTATATTCTTGTGGAGTACCAGGAATAGTCAATTGTCGTACAATTCCCTTTTCATCACAAAGAGTCTTGAATTATTCTGATAGATACTCACGTCCACGATCGGTTCTCAATGCCTTTATTGTCTTGTTTAACTGATTCTCTACCATCGCTATATATCATCTAAAGCAATCTAATGCTTCTGACTTATGGGAAATCAGAAAGACATAACCGAAACGTTTGAAGTCATCTATGAAAGTGATGAAATATGAGGCTCCATGCCTCGCCCTCACATTCAAAGGACCACAAATGTCAGAATGTATGAGATGCAATGGAAATTCAGCTCTAATCTCTTTACCGAACGGTTTTCTAGCTATTTTTACCGCCAGACAATGTTCATATACGGATAGACTAACATTAGTGAGTGACCCTAAAAGGTCTTCTCTAGCTAATCTTTGCATTCTTTGCAATCCAATGTGACCTAATCTAGCATACCAAGTACTTGCATCAATCTCAACGTTATTTGAAGATGCAATTAAAGAAAAACAACCATCAACATTAACATTGTATTGATCATAGTCAATGTCTAACACCATAAAACCATTCGATACATGACCTGAACCATAATAAATTGTTCCATACAAAATGTCAACACAATCACCATGGAAATTCAATACATAACCTAAGCTAAGAAGAACAACTATAGAGACCAAGTTTCGTCGAATATTTGGAACATAAAGGACATCATGCAGGAACAGGTTTCGACCACCACGTAAGATTAATTTACATATGCCGATACCCTTCACTTCAACTCTTGAGTTATTCCCAACATATATCCATCTTCTTCCAGGCGGTATCCAACGATACTTCACAAATGCTTCTCGGTCTCTAGCTACATGGTTTGTCGCTCCTGAGTCTACAGTCCACATTTGATGAGATTCAGCAAGCATTACAGTACTAGAAACAAAAAGCATTACTCAAAGTAGTTGAGTAATAGGGTACCTTTTTCGGCTTAGTGCATTCACGAGCAAAGTGACCCATCTTGCCACAATTGTGGCACTCCATCTTGGCCTTGTCCTTCTTCCCACCACGCTTCTTGCGTCGGAAGGTCTTAGCTCTCTTGGGTCCTTGATCAGTCATCTTCCCTTTGTTGTTGAACTGAAAATTCCTCTTGTGCTTGAAGCTCGAAGCCTTGCGTGAACTCGATTCAGCAACATAAGCATGGGTAGAGGATCTTGTAGCCTCAAGCACTCATCCCCTAATTCCAAATGACGCGCAATATCATCAAAAGTGACGATGTTCTCATTATGCGTCATATTGATCTTCATATGGTCCCAATTATCAGGAAGAGATCTCATAACAGCCTGAACTTGCTGTTCATCAGTAAGGGAGTGACCTGCCGACTTCAGCTCATGGATCATGTTTGACATTTCCCCAAGATGCTGCCTCATCATTACATTTGGGCACTTTCGGAATGTGTCAAACTTGATGGTGAGTCTCCTCAGTTTAGTGGCAGATGTACCCCCAAACTTATCTTTCAAGGCAACCCACATAGCTTGAGCTTTGTCATAACTCTCAAACTCACACATGAGATCATCGTGCATACAGCTCAGCAACGTGATGCGAGCAATGCTATTTTTCTTTTTCCAAGCTTGATAAGCTTCCAGATCTCTCCTGTGTTGAGCTGAAGTTCCATGCTCAGGTTCATTCATGGTATGATTGAGGGTTTCAAAAACCTCTTGTTCCTCAAGGATGTACTGAACCTTTCGGTGCCAAATATCATAATTGTCACCGTTTAGCTTCTCATCCTTATTGAGGTCAGCCACAATTGTCTTGGATGCCGAAGCCATAATCAATTGCTATAACACATTGACATGATAAATGCAGAATCAATACTAGCACACTATACAGAGTCACACACATATTTAATTTACAGCAAAGAGAAACTAAATTAATGATAATTCAACAAAAAAGACACAAAAGCAAAAGTTCACAATGTTCCCAATCAACCTTTATGTACAATTGTTCTATTATCATTAACTAGTTTAATTTGCGTAAATTTTAAGTTCTAGGTAAGAACTCCTTTCAATTCTACCAACCTACGAACTCCAGTAGGAAAAATACTTACATGACCTTGTGTAATTTCTACATTTTTCCTTAACACAAAAAAAAAAGATTGCATGATAATAACCAACGTATAAACAACAATCATGCTTCAATTATAATCAAAATTGCAATTCAACGTGTAATGGATTTCCTACCATTGTTCTAATTTTCTAGCAACTAGAAAATTGCAAGTATATTAAAATATATACATCATATGAATGAACCAAGCTCTACACAGCATATATAACATCATTTGCACACAAGCTAGCTACTGTATTTCCTAAATCACAAGAAAATACAAGCTACAAATGAATAAGCTGCATTAAACCCCAAAAAATTACGCGTACATAGGGTTTCCAAAGCATTTTCATGCATTTATAAAATTCAAAAGTATAAAATAATTATACCACTATGTAGAGGACACTCATACGAACCAAACGCCACGACCACGCTCCAATTGGAGCCCGCACACGCCGCCTTAGTGCGCGGCGCGTGTTGCGCACGTGCCAACGAGCCAAACGACTCCTAGCCAGTCCGATTGGTCCGACCGGTTCGACCGGTGACCGGTCCGACCGGTTTGACCGTTGGACCGATTAACCGGTCCGATCGTTGACCGGTCAACGGCCTGGTCGGATCGGGTCAACGGGTCGGATCTCGGGTCGGGTCGGGTCAACGGGGTCGGTGTCTCGGGTTGAGTCGGGTCGCCGACCGGCCAGCTGTCGCATCATTGACGTCATCGATGACATCATCCCAACGGTTATCGACCGTTGGGTGGCGTTATCACGCGCCGGTTCGCCAGCTGGCGTGCGTCACACACATGTCGGTTCGCCGACCGGCGCGTGTGGCGCCCACGCGCAGCAACTTCTGGTTGCGCTTGTGGGCACGTCCGGCATCTCCCGGTGGCGCTCGACCCATCGCCGAACTCGTCTCGACGAGCTCTTTCACCATGTATATTCAAAAATTAATTTTGACCAAAAAATTATTTCGAAAAATGGCCAAAACCTCACGGATCATGCGACCCTGAACCCGTTCTTCGCTCCTATTCAATTTCGAGTTTTTCATATGGCAATTCCAACTATCAAAGATCCAAACAGTGTAGATACAATCTCTTGATCTTAATATCAAATGGTAAATGAGAAAACTCGATGAAAAACAATGTAGAAATCATAACCTGGTTCTGATACCAATGTTGGAATTCATGTCGGCGGAAGACAACTTACCTGATTCCCATGCGCGCAAACAGCAAATAGCCCCGGAATGAACATTGAATTGCTGATGATTCACGAACAACACTTCCTCACGTTAGTCTGGATGCAATCACGAGGAAAACACCCGATTTTTACGGCATAAATACCGATCGTTCTTGCAAAAGTGAAATGGAATTCCTTTTTCTTCTTTGATGGAAATAGAGAGAAATTTTGGTGCCAATGAATTGCCAACCCAACCAACGGTTGTGTTCGGGAGGTTTTTATACGTCTCCGTGACACCCCTACAAATGGTGTCATTCCATCGTACCGTATCAAGTCCAAATGGTGCGGTCCAATTGCACCCCATCATGGACGTACTAGCTAACTAGCTAAAGTACAACATTATGTTTGATAAATCTTTAAATTAAACAAATACATCCTTTGTTTTTGGTATCACTTTTTAGTAGTCCTAGGAGTCAATGGACAAACATATTTTTTATTGCTTCGTTTCTTACTTTTCGATAAATAACAATAAAAAAGAATAAAATAAAAGGAACGGATAAATGTCTAGATATATATTTACTTTGTTATAAAAATAAAGTCAGCGATGTTCTTTGAATGTCTTCATACGGCGAAGGTAAAAACCTCCATTAATGGATAGAGTTAATGTAGACATTAGGTACATTAGACGTATTTACACTTCTCTAATTATTCATGCACTTAACTTTTCAAGCATTATATTTTGCATGCGTATTTTGTTTTGAAATCATTTATCTACTTTCAAAATATAGCATGATACCAATCGCCCACTGTTCTAGGTTTTTTGACGAGTAACGTTGCATCCACCGAAGAAATGTGCCACTCGTCACCACTTGCCCACGGAGTATTCGAGCAGGTTTTTATTCGATTTGGAAGTACTAAAATCTTATCTCGTGTCCAGTGCATGGCACACATGGGTCTCATTATAGGATATTGCAGCAAAAGGGTACTCCGGACTATAGCTGTGGACACCCAAAAATAGCCAAGTTTTTTTAATGGCTATGGTGTCGACATAGAGCTCGGTATTAGTCAATTCGATTATCAACAAGAGGTCAGGAGGAGAAAGCCCGTTGGCAGATAAGATGTATCAATGATCAACATGATGCTGATATACACGTTTGTGTTAAGCAATTGGTTTATCGCCAGGCTATTAGAAGCTAAGGAGTTTCCTGATAATTATGAACATCGATGATCGAATGCTGTTATTGATATGTGATGATGGTTGGTTAACAATTAAAACTTAGTAAATTTAACTAAATGCTAACCACAGGACTGAAAACCATGAAAATAGTGGTGGAAAGTAGTCATGGAGCCTGAAGTTGAGCCCATCGATAACAACATAGTTATAACCATTTATCGATAAGATGAAGGTGTAGTCACGAAGTATGATAATGGAGCCAAAAATCAAGGACATTGTGGTTTTAATTTCAAGTTTGAATATTAACTGCTTAGAAGCGGTTACGTTGGATAATAGGCTATATAAGCCGTGCTAAATCATTGCAATGCCCCCAACAATCATAAACAAAATTACGTACTTTTTAGTTTATCAATTTATTTCGATCAAATAACTATATCAATTTATCAGTTTTCAATAGTTGCATCATCCAATTCATAGATTTAGTTAGCGTAGATCCTTGTTACATTTCCATATGCCTGTCCAAATTGCCACCGAACCTGAATCTAATAAGAGCCGAAAATCCATATTTGATGAAACATATTTAGTCGATCCGAATAATTCCGAGCGAAACAGTAGGACCACCATTTTTTGGGACTTGAGGACCATCACATCGAAAAAGCAGAATTTAGGACCCACCAACTCGTAAAAGGATGTTCGGGACTTTAGGACACTTTCTGCTCAGCAGAACAGCCACCACTCTTCTCCGCTTGCTGCTCCATCCATGGTTCTATAAAAAGGAAGGATTTCGTTTCTTGCCTGCAACATCACAACTTTCAACTTCTCTCCTCCAATACTCACTAATATCCTCTTTGTCTGCACGTCCACCACCATGTTGAAAGGACCGTCAATCAAGAATAAGATCGAAGCGGGTAAGGGATTGTGATTTTGAGATAACGACTGCACATGAGGAAATTCCTGTCTTTTTACAATATTATGAATTCACATTGTCAACCATTATGGAATTTCCACGACTCAATAAACTCTAGGTACAGAGAAATTGTGCATGGACACTTTTCTGTCACGATGATTTAACATGAAGTAGGTGTCAACTAGACATTACAAACACCTTAAATAAGATGAGATTCTTGTTTCTGCTGTCGTACTGAGAAGTTGGGTTTTTCATCTACACTATCTTCGTCTGTTGGTCTGCTATTCCGGGAATTTATTTATGAACTTGTTGCACTTCCGGAATATGTCTCATGCATTTAATTAAAATTAGAGGAGACCATAAGAGCAGGATTATTGACATATATTTTTCTTGTGATTGAGACAGCGTTCGGGGTGGTGCCTAAGACTCAAATCTGCAACAATTCTGATAAACACATATTTCTAATCCCCATCTGTTGTCTTGATGGTCATGCTTCTAAAAAGTCTGGTCAAGTCTTGGCTGATAAAGAACTGGCAAAAGTAATCCGGCCGCGATGTTCTATACATGTGGACAAAAACAAGTACAGCAACAATGGCACACACCCCAATGCCCAGATATATATCCTTTTTCGTGCTGGAGATGATGATAATGTCAACAAATTTCTGATAGATCTCCAAAAGGAAAATCCCAGGGGTGTTCAAGTGGAACAAGAGGAAATTTTCATTATTCATAGTCAACTGCCTACCGATAGTCCACTGTCCCTTAAGTGTAATGAAGCAGGGCAGGTCGAAAAAGAGGTCAATAATGCCGGTCAGGTAGATGTTGCTGAGACTCAGCATCAATCTCAACTGGAAAATCTGATTAATCGAATGCAAGAAAATCAGGAAGAATTGAAGAAGAAGGTTGAAGATCTACAGAAAGAAGTGGAGACCCTCAAGGAAGCCCTTGCAAATTTACCTGGTCAGAATTGAAAATAAGCTACGCATGTGGAAATGCTATGATGCTCTCCAAATGGCTTTAAACTTATCTAGATGTATCTTTTGATTTGGCTTGATTGACTGTTGTTTTTGTTTGACTGTTGGAACTGGTTTGTTGGTTTGGGGATTGTTTTTGAACATTCTAGTCTGTCAATGAATCTGCTGCTAAAGTGGTTTGCATCGTTAGTAATAAATATATGATGTTTGAGTCACGAGTGGTGAAGCTCATTTGTATTTTCTTTTCCTTATGCCTATATATGGCATCAGCTCTATGAAGAGGAGAACAATGAGCCTCATGCAATAAAATTGTCTGTGTTATAACCCATGCAAAGCTAACTCTCTTCCCTTTCTCTTCAATACTACTGTTTGGTATTAGAGATTTTAGAATGGTAAGATAGCAATTATCCTAGTAATATGCTTTGCATTCTCCTTAATGAGGATTTCTACATCAGAATTCTAAGGCCAAGAGGCCTTTATAATATGAATTTAGCTGGATGCCAAAAATCGGTCCCAACAATATAAGGCTTGAGAGAGGCATCGCAAGGGTACTAAATACTCAGAGGTTGAGCTGCGGGTTAATTTGCAACATCTCAGGCTTTGTCGCCGTCCCGAATTCATTTGCTTCTTATTTATGCACATGCGGAAAGCGTAGACATACAATCCCCTACACAAAATAACATGGGAATGTAAGATACAAACACCACTAACATACTTCATATATTACATAAGTAGTGATTGTTACAAGCCTATTTTACATACAAAAGTGGCTTGGGGTATTCCTGTCTCTGCTACGGCGAGTATTATCCAAAATTGGGAACCCTTGTACTGATACTACTTGGCTAATACATATGAGCTTAGTCCGAACACTTGGATGGATCCTCATTATCACTAAGATTCTGATTCGGGTTATCAGGTCCATGGAGAGGTACTATCCAGGTATTTTCATACAACCTACACCATGCTTCAAAATGCATCAGGACAAGTTCATCCAAGCCTTTTTCTATCCATACGATGGATGATATCTTGCGATAAGTAATGTTAGTGTCTACGTTGAATACATCTGTCATAGTAGTTTCTATCTTTACAGGGCAACCAAAATGCACAGCAACCATAGTTCTAAGTACCTTTAAAAGAAACAGGGGTAAGTACTTGGAATACTCAATAAGTATAGCCTCTAGCCTTCGCATAGAACATTGATTCATCATCAACATCAATCAATCATTTCATGCAAATCACGGTGAAGGCAAATCAATTGCAAGATGCAACCAAGCTTCAAGCACAAATGAATGACAACTCTTGCAATCATTTGTGCATATGATGCATGCCCTGAGCTTATGCACTCTATCATTTCTTTCTTGCTAATGCATGCCATGGTTATTAAGCTTTTCTCTTGTGCTTGGGACTCGAACGCAAGTCATCCCGAAGCCGTTTGGGGACTCGAACCCAATTCAATTCAGGCTTTTTAACCGGGCTTCTGGCTTTTTGCCGGCTTTTGGGACTCGAACCTAGTTAATATGCCAAGGGCTCGAACCCAAGTCTTATGCTAACCTCTAGGACTCGAACCCAATTCTTGCTAGGAATTTGAGGACTCAAACCCCACTCTTGTCCTTTCTTATCTTTGCTCGAGCACAAATCCCTTCTTGAGGATGTACTCAAGTCTTATGCACGTGCCATGAACTATGCACTTTATGCTCAAACATGATGCACGTGCCATGAAATCATGAAAGTGAAGAGGGGCTCCTCCTATTTATAGCCCTTGGTGTCATCAATACTAAGCCAAGCAGTCCAATCTTAAGTTTCCATGTGGCCGCCTATTTTCCTTGGGTGGCAAGCATACTTTGCCTCATGATCAGACCTAGAAGACGAGTTGGCCAAGCTAAAGGCCTTACTTGGCAATCTAAACTCCTAAGTACCATCGATTATGGCCCACTTTTCATTCTCTCATTGGTCCACCTATATGCTGCAATTAATGGGCATTTAATGAAGTTTGACAATAATTGTCCTATAGTTGCCAACTTGGCAATTCTAGAAATTTCGATTATTAATGAGGGCTCGTGTATCACTCTCTAATTGGTCCACTTGTGTGCCACATTTCTCTAGAATCTTCAAAGATATTTTGGCCACCATCATGACTTTTGACCATTCCAAGAACAACTCACCCCTTCATTTAATGAAGGGTTTCTAGAATTTTCCATACTTTTATCTTTTTCTTCATTAATAAGGTGGTCTAGAGAATTTAATCATCCAAATTGGTTCTGGGCCAGAGAAGGGATCATTAGGTATACCTCGAAAAATAGAATCACGTACACCCGAAGTTCGGCCATCACGCCTCATATTTGCCCAAATCGTTCTTTTGGACAGTTGGTCGACCAATATGGTCGGTTGTCTTTTAATTGGTTCGAGACCTATTCTAAGGGTACCCATGATCTAGCAAAAAGCCAAGGCACCCATGGACCTTAGAATAAGTGATGAAATAGCCGGGTCTATCCTTGGGCTCATTCGGTCAGCACCCGATCCACCAATAGGGTTCATGGTCGGTGTATTACCAATCCCTGATCGAAGATCACCAATTTGAGATTTCGTTCCAATCACTAAGAATTAAATAGGAATGATGCATATTTTTCAGAAGGAAATTGTATTTTCTCAATTCGGATCGTCCATGTATCGGTGCATAACCGGGCGGAATCAATTGCGACCAGAAACTACGACCGGTGAGATCGACCTGTGACCATCCACCGATCCAAAATCAGCCCATGATCAATTCTCATGATCAAAAAGTCATCTTATGAGCTAGTGATCCTATCCCTTAAGTATGTTAAGTAGAAATTCACGGTTGACAACTCAACTAATTTGTGACCCATCGGTCGATCGATCAATTATGATTGATTCGTGATTTCTTGCCGATTGAACCAATCGGTTCATGGCCAATGGCCCATGATCAATTTTTTTAGGACCTTCTGGCCGATCATCACGGGGTCGGAATCGAGGATGTTACAAATTAACTCCCTAGACAAACAATAGCTGGAAAACTAGGACATGCATCACACGGAACACATTGATTTATATTATAATAAAGCTTTTACAAGCCCTTTCTCTACGGGCTCTCCTTTCTTTTCGCATCACACTATAATTTTTCTATAGAGGCCAAGGGAATTTCTTGTGGCACCCTCGAAACAACCCCCAATCCGTTTAGGTCGCCACAGTTCGCTTACCTCTCTCTTACTTGACCTGAAGGTCTATAAATCCTGGGGGTTTATAACTTTTAGATCGGTCCATGCGTAGTTTATAAATGTATAGCGGAAGCGAAATTACATCTCCCTATCCCAAAATTAGAAACGATGCACACCTACTAGACAGGTTTATAAGTCAATCCAAACATTTTTATTTACATAGGTTTGATAGACAACATCGGTCGGCACATCAAAATTTGCCGTGGTTTTCTATACCCGACTTCATAACAAAAGATGACCCGACCTCCCTTTGACTTTACTTTCCATGCAGTCCTATACAAAAGTCTATCAGTCAGTGTCGGCGGTCCAAAAATGATTCATCTGCTACCCGTCCTCTCAGTGACACCCAACCTGGTCCGTTAGCTGGCGGCGGTGGCAACATCCCCAGCATGAAACCATCACGACGAACATGCACCAACAGGAACTCCTGAACCACTAGGCCATCAAGTGTACCAATATCATACATAACTAGAACGCGCACTCGAACAAAGACTAACCCACGTATATCAGGATGAGGGTGCTCCAAACACTCGCACTCAACGTCAACTGGGACACCGTAAAATGTACCGGGGGTGACAGGTAGCAGAGACATGTCTTTTAATCTATAATGTTAGTCCCCAAACGGGGTGAGTACAACCACTCAAGAGTAAAAGATTCATCAAGCCACGCCAAGCAGTACCGTCAATATCTGGACTCATGCAAGATAGACAACAACAGGTAATCAAGGGATAAATATGCAACAATATCATGAAATTCTTTAAAGCAATGGCAAAATTGCAATTTTAAAAGAATCAAAATGCATCATGTCCAATTACCCAAGTCCCGATCATAGGGCCAAACTGTAGTGACACGTCCCATTCCATGCCATACAATTTATTCCTATAACCAAACCACACCCACACTTAGTAGAATCATCCATTTTATCATTCAAAAGGTTTCATCCCCCGGAGGACCAATGTTCGCATCCACCCTAGCATCGTGAAAGCCTCTGGCATTTAGGCACTAGGCCCACCGGGCATCCGGAGCGTATCACACCTCCAGGCATCTCATACCCCACCTAGCATCATGAGGAAACCCTCCGAGGCTCACCATGAGAATGGTTACCCCGGCCCTCCGGATTTACGTACCGACTAGCATACAACCGAGCATCCCGAAGGTCCCGGGGAAAAACCTCCGACATTCAGCCACTAGGGCCACTAGGCATCGACAAGGCATCGACTCATTTGATCCTTTGGGCATCCCGACTCCCGGAGCATCGTTGACCCGAGGGTCCAACAGCAACAATTAACATCTTAATTTCCAAAAACACTTTTCAATGCAATGACAAGATGTCCCATGAATTCTTCAACCAATCCCAATATTGCATAATATGCCAATGCAAGTATCATCATGTCAATGACAATGCAAGATGTATTCACCTTTGGGACAATTCGAACAAATTCAGAACTAAACAGTTCGATTCTTACAATGCACAGTTCTGATAAAAATTTCAGAATAATCCCTAAATGAACTCAGAAAATTATGAAATTTTGACATATTATAAACAAGACCAAAAGTAAAAAGTTTCATGAAAAACACCAAGTCAAATTCCTTATATATCGAGAGCAGTAATTTCTGTATTCTTTGCTAACACTCTGTAATGACTTCCAGATTTAACATTATCATAGAAAAATCGTTTTATCGAACAAACCTTGTTCATTTATTCTAAATTTTTGATATGTTATTTCTAAAGGTATGCCCTACAACTTTCATGAAGGGTACAAAGTCAAAATCTGGCTAGATAATTATAGAACATTCATGGAATCACCGAAGGTCATGCTGTTTTCTGCGAAAACAGTTTACTAATCCAAAGAGAACTACTTCTACTCATTCGAACCTAGCATCCAACGTCCACAGCCAAGTGTTAACAAGTCTATTGCACTACATTACAGCTACTTCACTTCCAAAAATCCACTATAGTTAGACCCTTAAGTTCTTATTTCAACCCAAAAACCGAAATCTCATAGAACATACTCTGTTTTTTTGTTTTTTTGTTTTTTTTGCTCAGTTTTCTTAGTCCAACTTCATTTCATTCATCCAAAATCAACATGCAGCTCCCAATTCTGCATTTTCTCACATCTACCAGCATTTCACCAGATAATTGCAGCATGCAAGACATGGATTAGTTAAATTTCCCTTGCCTCAAGCTCTTCTACTCGGTTCCTAACAAAAACAGGGGCTCAGGGGGTTGCGGCTTGGCTCAACAGCGATGAAGACCGATGGCGTCGACGGCGGCAGCTCGATCACGGGCAGGAGCGGAGGGCAGCCTTGCTTCTCTGCCCTCACTCGCTCGGACCGCTCGCTACTCACTCTCGCTCTCTCTCTCTCTCTCTCTCTCTCTCTCTCTCTCTCTCTCACTTGCTCGCCCGCTCACTCTCGGTCTCTCTCTCTCTATCTCTCTCACTTGCTCAATTCCGAATGCTTTTGTTTCTTTGATTAATTGATTAGTGAACTTTTGGATGCAGGTTAACAGGTGGCTTCAAGGGAGAGAGACAGATGGAGGGTGGCTGAGATAGCAATGGGCAAGTGGAGAATGGTGTGTCTCCCTTGTCCGGTTCCCCCCTCCCCTTTTGGTCGACACTCAAGGGCTTCATGGGCTGCTTGGGCCTTAAAATTGTGGCCAAAAGATCCAAATTAAATGGCCCATAATCTTCAGATATAAGCCCATAATTTTTGCACAAGTATGAAGCATTTTGTTGTCCAATGGAATCAATTTATATTCCCATAATCAATTTGCTTCATGTACAAGTGCATAACCGAAGTTCTTGCGTGGAGAAAGGATTCGGTCAAGCGACATGATGGCAAAATTTCATTTCCTTGTCAAATTGCACGAAGAAAAGACATACGTGATCCTTATGTTCAGTCCAACTCCTCAAAATTTTATCCTTAAATTCAGCATGCATGTTCCTCATGTATGACCGAATTCCATCCCTTCGGTTCTAAAAAAAAAAAAAAAATATCAATCGATCAAAGTCCGAAGATTTTCTCTTGTTGCACGGTTGATCGATCCATTGCTAAACATTTCATATCAATCCAATAAATAAACAAATATGAATGAATGCCCGTAAATGACATCAATGCCACAGTTCGATGATACTTCCATCGATCGGTCATGACCGTCATATGCCTAAGGATCGTTGAAATTCTTGGATGCCACGATTCTCCCCTCCTTAGAGAATTTCATCCTCGAAATTGAACATCACTTAAGTCTCAATGAATAAATGAGGGTACTCTTCCTTTATCTCTTTTTCGCTTTCCCACGTGGCTTCTTCCATATCATTATGTCGCCATAACACCTTAACTAGAGGAATTTTCTTCATCTGAAGAATTTGTTCTTTTTGATCCAACACTCATACTGGTTCTTCTATGTATCTCACTTTCTCATCCACTTTGATGGCTTCATGATCGAGTATGTGTCTAGGATCCAGCTAGTACTTCCTCAGCATCGACACATGGAACACATCATGTAAATTTTCCAGTTTAGGAGGTAGTGCCAATCGATAAGCTACATCTCCTATCCTCTCAAGTATCTTAAAGGGTCCAACGAATCTAGGACTTAACTAACCCTTTATTCCAAATCGTGATATCCCTTTCATTGGAGATACTTTAAGGAATACATGGTCTCCTACATTAAACTCCAAAGGTCTTCTATGCTTATTTGCGTAGTCTTTTTGTCGACTCTGAGCTGTCTTAAGTCTTTTCCTTATGATCTTGACAGCTTCTGTAGTAACTTGTACCAACTCAGGCCCTGCCAGTTTCCTTTCACCTACTTCATTCCAATAGACAGGGGTCCTACATCTCCTTCCATATAATGCTTCATAGGGAGCCATGCCTATACTTTTCTGAAAACTATTGTTATAGGCGAATTCTACCAAATGCAATCTTTCATCCCAACTTCCTTTAAAATCGATGATGCAAGCTCTTCACATATCCTCTAATGTCTGGATCATTCTTTCTATTTGTCCGTCAGTCTGTGGATGAAAAGCAATACTAAATTGAAACTTGGTCTCGAAGGCAGTCTGAAGACTTCACCAAAAGTTTGAAGTAAATCTTGAATCTCGACCGGAAGTGATAGTCACTAGAACACCATGTAAGCGTACTACTTGGCTTACATATATCTCAACATATTTATCCATTGGATAGTCTATGCAGACTGCTAGGAAATGAGCAGACTTAGTCAAATGATCCACTATTACCCAGATAGAGTCATAACCACTTGATGTCCTTGGTAATCCTTGCATGAAATCCATCGTTACATGCTCACGTTTCCACTCTGGGATATCGAATGGTCTCAATAGTCCTGTAGGTTTGTGGTGTTCGGCTTTCACTTGCTGACATGTTAAGCACTGGGAAACATGCTTGGCTATATCTGCCTTCATGCCATTCCACCAGTATTGTTGGTGTAAATTTATGTACATCTTTGTACTACCCAAATGAATACTATAATTACTCCTATGTGCTTCTGACATTATTTCTCCCTTCACTTCCTCATTATCGGGAACACAGAGTCGTCCTCGACATCTTACCAATCCATCCTCAAAGACTTGAAATTCTGGTCTTTTTCCTAAAGACACGACATTTCGTACTTTGACTATTTCCAGGTCAAATTCTTGCAGAATCTTAATTTTTTGGATAATCTCCTATTCAATCTTCAATGCAGTAAGCATGCTGGTAAGGTGATCTATTTTCAATTTAAACTATGAGTCTGCTACTGACTTTAACAGATTCCATTCTGTTATTCTCATACTGGCCATATCCATAGCTGACTTACGACTAAGAGTGTCTGCCACCTTATTTGCCTTTCCTGGATGGTACCGCATTTCACAATCATAATCCTTTAACAACTTCATCCACCTTCTCTGTCTCATGTTCAGTTTATTTTGCGAAAACAAATATTTTAAACTCTTATGATCTATATAGATTTCGAACTTCTCTCCATACAGTCCATATTTTCAAAGCAAAAATTATAGCTGCCAATTCCAAGTCATGGGTTGGGTAGTTCGATTCATGAGGTTTCAACTGTTTGGATGCGTAGGTTATGACCTTGCCATGCTGCATCAGAACGCATCCCAGTCTTTTGTGAGACACATCACTATATACCGTGAACCCATCAGATCCAGATGGTATAATTAGAATTGGAGCAGTAGTCAATCTTCTCTTGAGTTCCTGAAAACTCCTCTCACACTCTTCATTCCACTCGAATCTTACGTTCTTTCAAGTCAATTTTGTCAATGGTTCAGTAAGTCGTGAGAATCCTTCAATAAACCTTCTATAATAGCCAGCCAGTCCTAAGAAACTTCGTATTTCAATGGGCATTGTCGATCTTTGCCAATTTATTACCATCTCAACTTTCGTCGAGTCTACTGCAATTCCTTCTTCTAACACCACGTGTCCCAAAAATATTATCCGATCCAGCCAAAATTCACACATACTAAATTGGGCATACAGCTTATGATCTCTAAGGATTTGCAACACTATTCTCAGGTGTCACTCATGCTCTTCAGGTCCTTTAGAATATATTAGGATATCATCAATGAAGACAATCACAAATCGATCCAAATAAGGCTTAAATATCCTATTCATCAAATCCATGAGTGCAGCCAGAGCATTCGTTAGTCCAAAAGGCATAACTAGGAACTCATAGTGCCCATAGCGAGTCCTAAATGCAGTCTTAGGAATGTCTTCCTTCTTAATCCTTAATTGATGGTATCCTGACCTCAAGTCAATCTTAGAAAAGACTAAACTTCCTTGCAATTGGTCAAATAGGTCATCAATTCTAGGCAATGGATACTTGTTCTTAGTGGTAACTTGACTAAGTTGCCTATAGTCAATACATAAACGCATTGACCCATCATTCTTTTTCACAAACAAAACTAGTGCACCCCAAGGAGAAGCACTAGGCCTAATAAATCCTTTGTCAAGCAGTTCTTGTAGTTGCACTTTCAATTCTTTCAATTCCATTAAGGCCATCCTATACGAGGCTTTAGATATCAGTCCTGTTCCAGGCATCAATTCAATCTCAAACTCAATTTCTCGTTCCGGTGGTAACCCAGGCAGTCCTTAGGAAATACATCTTGAAATTCCCTGACCACTCGAATTTCATCAAGCTTAGACACTTCCTTAGTATAGTCCTTAACCACCGCCAGGTATCCTTGACATCCTTCGTCAAGTAATACACGGGCTTCTATCATTGAAATAAGTGCTATAGAGGGGTTGGTCCGACCTCCGAAAAATTCACAACTAGATCGGTCAGGTAAAACAAATTAGATCACTTTTCTATGGCAATCCACCTTAGCCTGATACTTATGGAGCTAGTCCATTCCAATGATAACATCAAAGTCATACATGGCCATTGCGACGAAGTCTATTTCCATATCCCGTCCCCCTATAGTTATCTTACATTTTTCACATACCAATGTAGACAATACCACATTCTTTAATGGTGTAGAAACACAAAGAGGTGTCTCAAGAGAGGTAGTGTCTATCTTACTCAACTGTCTATATCTTTCAAATACAAAAGAATGCGTAGATATCGTACCTGAGATGACATTTTTGGAAGCTTCTGCTTCCTCTTGGGTGACTACATACACCCTTCCATGTGCTGATGGCCTTTGTGGATTCCTCGATAGATTTGGTCCAGTAGTACATTGTTGTACCTGTCGCACCGAGTTGACATTCAGCTGTGACCTTTCTTGTGGACAATTTCTCTTAAAGTGTCCCATCTGCCCACAGCGAAAACATTTTGGTGGACTATTACAAAATCCTGTCCCATGCTGTCCACCACACCTCTGGCAAATATTACCCTGGTAGGGTACTTTCCCTTGAACCGGGCCACTCTTAGCTTTTCCAAAATTCCCAAAACTACTCCTCTTCTTAGATTCCCAGGGTTGGCCTTGTCTAGGATAAGGTCTCTTACCCCTTTGAACATCATTAAAGGTCATCTGCCTCTTAGATTCTGATTGCTCTCTCACTAATTCTTGCTCTACCAATTGTGCCATCTCATAAATCTCATTATAATCCCATATATTCAGAGGCACTAGTTGTTTTCTAATATCAGTCTTTAATCCCTTCAGGAATCTCTTAGCCTTTTCCTCTCGATCCTCCACCAACCTGGGAGCATACCTAGACAATTCATAAAATTTTGCTTCATAATGGTCCACTGTCAGCTCCCTTTGTTCTAACTGAACAAATTATGTGATCTTCGTATCCTTGGCACAATCAGAGAAATGCTTTCTATTGAAAGCTCTAAGAAACTCATCCCAGTTTATATCAGTACCTGGTGGAAAGATTGTGTCTCTTGAAGCTCTCCACCAAAACTTTGCATTTCCCTCTAGTTGGTACTCTGCCAAGGTTATCCTTTCAGCAACGCTACAATTCAACAACCGGAAAATCCGTTCCATTCCATCAATCCAATGTTCCGCCTTCTTAGGACTTCCCGTTCCAGTAAACTTAGGTGGTTTCAACTTCAGGAATTGCTCCACCAGTCCATGAGTACGTCGTTCTGCTCTGGGTTGTTGCTGTTCTTGCCTTTCCATCAGCTTTCCTATATTGGCTAATGCTTGCAGGATATCTTTCATTCGAGGTTCAGCCCTTGAAGCAGAGGCTTCAACCCTCGATGGATGAGAACTCCCAGTTCGTACCATGATTTTCCTGCAGTTTTTCAAGCATTTACCTCAGGAACAATTTGCGACTCGGTATCATTAGTCAGATAATAATGAAATAAATAAAAAAAAGGGGTGTCACATAAGTAACATAGAAATGTTACTGACACACAAAGGTAACTCACACTAATTACCAGGGATCTACAAGTGAATACCCATCACCCGTTGTTCAAAGTTAGTCAACTACCCTTGGTTAGTATCCTATGGTGTGCATCATTCTATCCTCATTTCCTTCTGAGGCACCTTATCACTCCATATAAACCTTTACTCTAATACCACCCTGGCCGTGGCACCCCCGAAATGGCCCTTAATCCGTTTAGGTTGCCATAGTTCGCTTACCTCTCTCTTACTTGACATGAAGGTCTATAAATCATGGGGGTTTATAACTTTTAGATCGGTCGCTGCGCAGTTTATAAATGTATAGTGGAAGCGAAATCACATCTCCCTATCCCAAAATTAGAAATGATGCACACCTACTAGACAGGTTTATAAGTCAATCCGAACACTTTTATTTACATAGGTCTGATAGACAACATCGATCGGTACATCAAAATTTGCCATGGTTTTCTATACTTGGCTTCATAACGAATGATAACTCGACCTCCCTTTGACTTTCCTTTCCATACAGTCCTATACAAAAGTCTATCAGTCAATGTCGACGGTCAAAAAATGATTCATCTACTGCCTGTCCCTCTCAGTCACACCTAGCCTGGTCCGTTAGCTGGTGGTGGCGGCAACATCCCCAGCATGAAACCATCACGACGAACGTGCATTGACAGGAACTCTTGAACCACTAGGCCATCAGGTGTACCAATATCATACATAACCAAAACCCGCACTCGAACAAAGACCAACCCTCGTATATCAGGATGAGGGTGCTTTGAACACTCACACTCAACGTCAACTAGGACACCGTAAAATGTATCGGGGGTGACAGGTAGCAGAGACATGTCTTGTAATCTAAAATGTTAGTCCTCAAACAGGGTGAGTATAACCACTAAGCAGTAAAAGATTCATCAAGCCATGTTAAGCAGTACCGTCAATATCTGGACTCATGCAAGATAGACAATAGTTAATCAAGGGATAAATATGCAACAATATCCTAAAATTCTTTAATGCAATGGCAAATATGCAATTTTAAAAGAATCAAAATGTATCATGTCCAGTTATCCAAGTCCCGATCATAGCGCCAAACTGTAGTGACACGTCCCATTCCATGCCATACAATTTAGTCCTATAACCAGACCACACACGCACTTAGTAGAATCATCCATTTTATCATTCAAAAGGTTTCATCCCCCGGAGGACCAATGTTTGCGTCCCTCCGGGCATGCACATCTACCCTGGCATCACAAAAGCCTCCGGCATTCAGCCACTAGGGCCACCGGGCGTCCAGAGCATATCACACCTCCAGGCATCTCGTACCCCACCTGGCATCACGAGAAAACCCTCCGAGACTCACCATGAGAATGGTTACCCCGGCCCTCCGGATTTACGTACCGACTAGCATAAAACCAGGCATCCCGAAGCTCCTGTGGCATCCCAAAATTCATGGCAACCTTAAGATACATTAAGGTCTATGAATAGGTGATGGAAGTACCATCAAGATGTATTGTAGCCATTTGATCCATAATTTGCAATGAGATTTGTGGCCAAGCTTTTAATGGATAATTATATGATAGTAAAGAAAATCCTATCATTGGCCATGTGTTTTATAAATTGGAATTTATGGATTTATGATTTCAAGTTTTATGGCCATATGAAATTGTAATTTAGTATTTATATAAGTGGGGATTTAAGGTAAATTATTAAAAGTAAAAATGGACTTATTTAAGAAAATTTTGGGCCATTTAAGTTTGGACTTTAGGCCCAAGGATGTTGAGCCTAAAGTGGGCCAAGAGGCCCGGCCCAAGGAGCCCATGAAGTGGTTGACCAAGCTGGCCCAAGATTGGCCCAAGAAGAAGGCCCAAGCCCGGCCCATTGAAGGCCATTACCTTTGCATGGAGATCGACAAGTGGCGTGAGGGATTCTCCATGTGTCTCTAGCATGCAAAAGGCTACTCACCACTTGTCCATGCATCTTCCATTTGTCCCTTACATGCAAAAATAGACATTTATTTGTTAATCAAAGAACAAAAGGGAAGGGGGTGGTCGGTCTAGGTGCCGAGAGAGAGGAGAGAAAGAGAGAAAGAGAGGAAGAGAGGAAGAGAGAAAGGAAGAAGAGATTGCATGAGGAAGAGCTGTCCGTCTGCTCATCCGTCAACCGTCCGTCCGTGTGTCCGTTGCTGTCCGTGTGCCAGTGTTTGCTCAGTACAAAGGCAAGTTGGGATCTATATTCTACTCGTGCATGTTGTGTCTTGCTTGTGTATTTGAATGGTGGTGAATCTCGGATGTTTAGGGTGTGAGAAACCGAAGCTTGAGCGTGCTGTTCTTGAAAATGTGTTCTGCTTTTGAGTGTGCCGCCTGACCCAGAATTTTGTAGAGGCTTGCATGTGGGTTTCGAGTCGGATTTTGGCTTTGGCTTCTTCATGAAAGTTGTAGAAAACATCTCAAAGTATAACATACTTAAATTTGAGACAAAATAGCTGGGATTTAACGGGTGAAACCCTTCTCCTACGAAGACACTAGATCTGGAACTGCTTTGTCGACCTCTTGGTGGTTTTGTGTGTTGCATGTTGCTTTTCGCTGAGAATATCACTTCGAATTATTCATTAAAGTTGTAGAGAACATCCTAAATACTAACATAATCAAATTTTAGGTAAAATGAGCAAGTGTAGCCTAGTGAAATAATTTTCTTTTGAAGACGGTAAATCTGGAAACATGGTACTGGACACCCGAGACTTCCTAGACCTATATGGTGACTATTCTTTGAGAATCTCACTTAGATACCTTAATGAAAGTTGTAGGGAACCTCTTGAAGCAAAAAATATCAAAATTTCAGAGGAAACGAAGGAAGATAAGTAGGCGAAACCTCAATCTTTCGGAGACAGCTAAACTGGGTTGATCGGTACTAGGAACAGTAGCTTCGTCCGGCCATCGTAAATTAGCTAGGACGAATCTGGCCTAGATGTCTTCATAAAAAATATACCCTAGGGTCTTGAATATGACCTGGTAAAATTTCATAATTTTTGGAGGTCATTCGTGTATTTTAATCGAAATATTCTAAGAACTGCGCAATCTGATTTTATTCGAATTTTGCATGCTGTATTGTGTGAACTATATCTTCTTGTGTGAAGCTCTTTTGGGCATGTGTTCTTCATGGAGTTGCTACCTTTATGTCTTGTCTATTACATGCTTTGATTGTATGATTTTTGAAGATCATATGTTTATTTAATTTACATGTTTTCCGAAATTGTGTAAGCTGGAATTTGGTAAATTTCAAAAAGACCTGGTATATGGATTATTCTATGTTATATGGACCCCATGAATTGTATTGTCATAAGTGATTGTATCTTGCTGCATGTATGATGATGATTGGACATGCATATAAGAATCAAATGAGAAAAATGATCTTGTTTGCCATCACATCATATGCCATGTTGAAATTGAGCTATAATTGAAAATGAGATGTATGGGAATATGCATTGTGGTGATGAGAAGACAGTCGGAGGTGTGAGCCGACGATGCCTCGGGAGTGTCGGGATGCCCGGAAAGTGGGGGTGCCGGATGCCCGGTGGCCTAGTGGCGTAATTCCGGAGGGTCCTTGGGAGTTTCGAGATGCCCGGTGGTATACGGTACATAATTCCAGAGGAGGGGGGAATCTTGGTGGTATGTCGGTACGTAATTCCGGAAGCCCCGGAGGTTTGTGCCCGGGGGGATGCCTCGTGATGTTAGTTGGGATGCGAGATGCCTAGCAGGTATTGTGCCGGATGCCCGGCAAGTATTGTGCTAGATGGTTCTCATGATGCCAGGATTGGGTGCGAGTGATAAATGTGGGATGTAAACATTGGTCCCGGGAAAGAGAAATGTGGCGGCCCAAAATGAAAGAATGAGATTGGGAAATTGAAATTGAATTATGCATGATGGTAACATGTATGCATGAATGATGATGGTGAGTGCATGGATGTATGTGCACCTATGGCATGATGGTACATGTATGACATGATGATGGTGAGTGCATGGATGTATGTGCACCTATGGCATGATGGTACATGTATGACATGGTGATGGTGAGTGCATGGATGTATGTGCATACATGGTGATGGTGAGTGCATGGATGTATGTGCACCTATGGCATGATGGTACATGTGTGGCATGATGATGGTGAGTGCATGGATGTATGTGCACCTATGGCATGATGGAACATATATGACATGATAGTGAGTGCATGGATGTATGTGCATTTATGGCATGATGGTACATGTATGACATAATGGTGAAGGTTATATGAGGATGTATGTACATTTGGTGTGATGACATATGCATGGCTTCAAGGTAAGTTATGCATGGATACATGAATGACATGTGTTATGCTATGATTGTTATGATTGTATTGTGTGATGCATTGAGTAGTTTATTGGGTCATTTACCTGCTGAGTGGCTGTACTCACCCCTTCGGGGACCAACATCTCAGACTAGATAAGATACCTCTACCGCCACTGCTACCAGTAGACGGATCGAGTGATTGGATATGACCGTGAGGAGGAGGATAGCAAAGGAAGGAGCTTTTGGATGCCGACACTGATCGATGGACTTTAAGTATATGACTGTTGGAGGAAATGTTGGTCATCTTTTGAAGTGTAGCTGAGTATAGAAGACTACGGCATTTTGATGTACCAATGAATGATGTTCATCTGGTTTAAGTAAATAAAAGTGTACGGCTTTTACCTATAAATGTTTAGTAGGTGTGCATCGTTTTCTGAATATAGAGAAGGGAGTTTGTTGGATGTGCTTCCGTATATGAATTGCGCAAGGGACCTAAAAAAAAAAAATGTAAACCCCCATGGTTGTATGGACCAGCTGCAATTGAAATGGTATCGGAGTGACATGTTAATATGGAAAATGAAAGGTAAGCGAACTGTGGCGACCCTAAGGGATCGAGGGCCGTCGAGGGGTGCCACAGCTCCAGGGGAAAAACCTTTGGCATTAAGCCACTAGGGCCACCGGGCATCAACAAGGCATCGACTCATTCGATCATTTGGGCAACCCAACTCCCAGGCCATCGTTGACCCGATGGTCTAACGGCAACAATTAACATCTTAATTTCCAAAAACACTTTTCAATGCAATGACAAGATGTCCCATGAATTCTTCAACCAATCCCAATATTGCACAATATGCCAATGCCAGTATCATCATGTCAATGACAATGCAAGATGTATTCACCTTTGGGACAATTCGAACAAATTCAGAACTAAACAGTTCGATTCTTACAATGCATAGTTCTGGTAAAAATTTCAGAATAATCCCTAAATGAACTCAAAAAATTATCAAATTTTGACATATTATAAAAAATACCAAAAGGAAAAATTTTCATGCAGAACACCAAGTCAAATTCCTTATATATCGAGAGCAGTAATTTCTGTATTCTTTGCTAACACTCTGTAATGACTTCCAGATTTAACATTATCATAGAAAAATCGTTTTATCAAACAAACCTTGTTCATTTATTCTAAATTTTTGATATGTTATTGCTAAAGATATGCCCTAAAACTTTCATTAAGGGTACAAAGTCAAAATCTGGCTAGATAATTACAGAACATTCATGGAATCACCGAAGGTCATGCTGTTTTCTGCGAAAACAGTTTACTAATCCAAAGAGAACTACTTCTACTCATTCGAATCCAGCATCCAACGTCCACAGCCAAGTGTTAACAAGTCTATTGCACTACATTACAGCTACTTCACTTCCAAAAATCCACTATAGTTAGACCCTTAAGTTCTTATTTCAACCCAAAAACTGAAATCTCATAGAACATACTCTGTTTTTTTCTTATTTTTTTTAGCTCAGTTTTCTTGGTCCAACTTCATTTCATTCATCCAAATTCAACATGCAGCTCCCAATTCTGCATTTTCTCACATCTACCAGCATTTCACCAGATAATTGCAGCATGCAAGACATGGATTAGTGAACTTTCACTTGCCTCAAGCTCTTCTACTCGGTTGCTAACAAAAACAGGGGCTCGGGGGGTCGCGGCTTGGCTCAACGGCGATGAAGACTGGTGGCATCGATGGCGGCAGCTCGATCACGGGCACAGGCGGAGGCCGGCCTTCCTTCTCTGCCCTCACTCGCTCGAACCGCTCGCTGCTCACTCTCGCTCGAACTCTCTCTCTCTCTCTCTCTCACTTGCTCAATTCCGAATGCTTTTGTTTCTTTGATTAATTTATTAGTGAACTTTTGCATGCAGGTTAACAGGTGGCTTCAAGGGAGAGAGGCAAATGGAGGGTGGCTGAGGCAGCAATGGGCAAGTGGAGAATGGCGTGTCTCCCTTGTCCGGTTCCCCCCCCCCCCTTTTGGTCGACACTCAAGGGCTTCATGGGCTGCTTGGCCCTTAAAATTGTGGGCAAAAGATCCAAATTAAATGGCCCATAATCTTTAGATATAAGCCCATAATTTTTGCACAAATATGAAGCAGTTTGTTTTCCAATGGAATCAATTTATATTCCCATAATCGATTTGCTTCATGTACAAGTGCATAACCGAAGTTCATGCATGGAGAAAGGATTCGGTCAACGGACATGATGTCAAAATTTCATTTCCTTACTTGTCGAATCGCACGAAGAAAAGACGTATGTGATCCTTATGTTCGGTCCAACTCCTCAAAATTTTATCCTTAAATTCAGCAAGCGTGTTCCTCATGTATGATCGAATTCCATCCCTTCGGTTCTAAAAATAAAAATAAAAAATATCAGTCGATCAAAGTCCAAAGATTTTCTCTTGTTCCATGGTTGATCGGTCCATTGCTAAACATATCATATCAATCCAATAAATGAAGAAATACGAATCAATGCCCGTAAATGACATCAATGCCACAGTTCGATGATACTTCCATCGATCGGTCATGACCGTCATATACCCGAGGATCGTTGAAATTCTTGGAGTGCCACATTTCTATCTCCTGTAGCGTGACTATCGCTATCAACACTAACATGAGACTTCCATGCCTACAAGACTTAAAGATAAGGGAGTGAGTTTTGTGGAAACTCAGTAAGTAGAATTCCTAGTTCTCTACTAGAAAAGCATCACATCATCAAAGCTTAGCAAGTACAATACTTGCAAATAGTGTCGATGGTAGATCAATAGCAAACTTGTTGCTGCCCTTGATTACATGCAAGTGTCCATTGCAACATGCTTTCGTGCATACTTACCTTTGGCTTATCAATAAATATATCAACATATCATACTTATGCATATACCGGCACTCATGCAAATTCATTTAGCGTCGTCCTAGCTTGACCATGCTCTCCCTACTTGACCGGGGCTTCCAGCTTCTTGCTGGGCTTCCTAGATTGACCAGGGCATCTCGACTTGACTTAGGCTTCTCGGGGCTAGCTTCCCGAGGCTTTTGGTGTGACATCCTGATTTTCAGGTTCTGATTTCGATTGAATAAGTTGGGCCTTTCGTCGATGTACCTATAGTGTTTTTCTCTGAGATGGCCACTGATGAGATAACTGGCCTATTTGGTGAAGCCATTAAGAGATTTTAATGCAATAAACTTGAGAACTCGACTAGGAATCGACTGCTCGACCGTGCTAGTCCGCAAGGGACATTACAGCAAAATTAAAAATTGAACGGAGACAAGAGATTGATCAATTTGACTGAGATGTGTGATCAAAGTGTGAGTGATTCCACTTGATTGCAAAATTCTTGTCGATCGGCATTAGACTGATTTTCTTTCGTTTTAGGTACCCTGTGTCCGTATTTGAATCCTCGAGATTTACATGACCACTGAGAGTCACCAATGTGTCAAAGAGGTACGTGTGGCTCGAAGAAAATCGACCATGAGTCAATTGTACCAAAAATTTCTAAAAGCTATCCCGTAGGCTAGGTCATGCTAAAACCGCGTCTGATTGAAATTAACCGTGAATTTGGATTCGATTTCATAAATTTAAAGTTTTGTCATATTACGAGTCATTTCAGGAACGTTGACTCACCTTTCGAAGAATTTTTAGCGAGTTCGGGATTTTTACGGAAAATTGATTCGGACGATTCGGAAAACGAACGGAAATTCGGATTGGCCAATTTGAAGGGATTTTGGCATCTGGGGTGAGTGAATTAGTGACAAGGAATTTTGTGGACTCTTTCCTCAACAAACCGGACCTCAATCGGAGAAGTTTGTTCAGAAATTGGATTCCAAGAAAAATGAAATAGAATTCGGATTTGAAGGAAATTCATGGGATAGAGGGACCGTCTTATCTTGGTCTTCTTTTAGACTTCAAATTGTGCAAGTTGATGTTGAAATTGGCCTTGGATGACCAATTGTTCTTGTTGTGAAGTTGAGCAAAAGTATAATTGTGTTTTATTTAAATTGTTCCTTCCTCTCCTTTGGTCCTTCAATCCGCACGTCCCCCTCCCTTTATTTTTCTGGTGTTCACACGTTTTCCTTTTGTAGCCAACAAGTCCCTCCTCCTCTTCGATCTCTCTCTCGCATATTCTCTTTTTCCTTTCTCCCTCTCAACCCACCACCTCTGCATTCTTATCTTTTAATTTCTGTTTTTGTTTCTTCTTTGGTCTTCTCTTTGGCCCCACTGGCTACGACGACCCCCCCTTTGTCTCATTCGGTCAAATTTTCCCTGCCAGCTGCCCCCCTAGTCATCTATTCTTGTCTGTTTATTCTTCTCTTCTGTTGGTTCGGTCGAAGACCATTGGTCCGTCCCCTTCATCCGCTTCTTCTTCACCCAACCTCGCCGACTCTCCATCTCACGTGCAACTTGCCCATTACTTCTTCACCAGGCCCACCGAGTAAACAGCAGCATCCATCAAGCTCGAAGTTGACCCTCCATCGTGGCCCATGTCCTCCGCACAAAGCTGTGTCATCACTCGCCACTTCAGCCCATTCGAAGCCCAAACAGCAGCCCCGTTGCTGTAAGTCTAGCAGCCACAACTCGGCTCGGTTCATGGCCGTTTTAGTCATGGCCCGCACCACCACCCGCAGCCGTCGAATCTAGCCTAAGCCGTGCCAGAACCAGCCACCGTTGCAACTCCGTGGGCCCAAATCTAAAGCCAAATTCAGCAAGGGTTTGTGGGCTTCAAGGCTCATTTTCGAGCTCGTCTCGGCCCCACTTGGTAGTCCCGCTTTGAAGTTTATTGAGCCCCTTCGCGTCCCCGTCATTTTGATCTGAGCGGATCATTAAACAAGTGAGTTTAACTCACTAATCCTCGCTAAGTAAGTTAATGACGTTTAAGGGTTGTTTAGTTTAGACTAAGTATGGATTAGGTGGATAGTTAGATTTGATTAGTGAATTAGTTAATTATTGATGCATGTTAGGTGGATAGTTTAGCGTAATTAGGGCCTAGACAAGCTCTAGTATTTATCTAGAGTGGTTTGGAAATTTTCCGAGCTCGTCTCAGCTTTTAATTAGGCTTCACGGGTCTAAGTTCTATTTATTGGCATTTATTAATTATTTTTCGTAATTATTTAATTTTTTATTTATTTTTTCGAAAATTAGACCGGTATAATCAATGACTAGAATTTTATGCCGATTGCAGTGGTGTGATCTGTTTATTTAATTGACTGTTATTTGGTGCAAATTGAGTGCGATTGGTGAATGTGGGTAATTATCCCAAAATTAATTAATTTAAGTAATTAATTAGAAAATAACCGAGGGTTGGTTTACAACACCAAAACTATTTCGGTGGACCATATAAAATGGTGGGATTTTGAAAGAGGAAAATATTGTATTTTGGCTAAGGCCGACCGTGTACCCACACACGATTACTTTTATTGGATATCATAAAAAAAAAAAAAATTGAAGAAATGGAGTATAGCATATCAGTGGATCTAGCAGCTTCTGGTGAGCATAATTAGTATAATGGATTAGTAGATCTAGCAGCTTCTAGTGAGCATATTTAATATATCATATCAGTGGATCTGGCAGCTTTTGGTGAGCTATAGTATCTATTATCAACTTAGAATGAGCAGTCCTAGATTATGATCGGACTTATAGATTGTATTAATTGAGATGACCGGGCAATGGTCTCGATGACATAAAATTGACCGAGTCGATTGATCGATGATTCGATCCGATGTGATGATGTGATTCGATGAATTATAAATTGTATTAACTTGTAGGAAGGAAATCGAGGCTACGGTAAGTCCTCTAACTTGTGATTGTGCCTAGGCAACCCTCAGGGTGTATTTTCTTCCTAGTCGGATCATAGGGGGTGAACTTGCTAAGACATCGTCTCATTGGTTATTGTATAACCATTTTCAGGTCCCTAGGGCAAAGAACCTAGAGCTTGAGGCGGAAGGGTCAGGAGCATGGATGGCTCAGAAGTCCTTTTTGAAGATAGACTTACTAGACCCTAGTGTTGACCTCTATTTGTAAACCAGATCATTTGTAAAAGTTGTGCTAATTAATTTGAAAATTGTGGCCCTACTTTTCTATCCCATTGAATTGTTATCTGGGATTATTTATCCGCTTTCGTATGTGCATTAAAATTAATGGGTTGGCGATGCGTCTTGAGACGTCGCTATTTAATTGACCATAGAGGGATGGGCACATGCTCGGAGCATCAGGGCATGACATCCCTGTTTAGAGGTATCAGAGCAGGTCTATTTTTGGAGTGATAAGGTGCAATGAGTCATGGGATAGTTAGTAGGAATGACCTTTACTTCATGCTTGTGCATGTGATTGATAGTCGATTGGTAGTTTGTTTGTGTGGGTCACTCAAATTCTAATATGATATTAGAATTAGAAAACAAGTGTCTATAGGAACCTGTGGTATAAGTGATCAGGAGCTGAGGGCTCCTAGTAAGAGGGCAGTAGCCTCTGTAACTCGGGGAAAAGCGCCCACAAAGGTTGGTACCCGAGGTGGTTGTGGCAGAGCGTTGGCCCAGGCCATCTCGAGTGTAAGAGTATTGCTGCAATTCAATACTAGTGTAGCAACACCAAGCGATCCTAGGTTCAACGGGATCGTTCTGGCACTAGTGTTCCTTGGGAACTAGTTGAGCTAGCAAGCTCAGAACCGAGTCGCTGTTGTTACCGCTGTCATTGCCGCCATCAGTGCTATAACCAATTTTGTTGCCATCTTTGCTAAGGCCAAGCTTGGAATTGTGATCAAGGAACAGACTACAGTATCTAAGTCAAGATTCGGTTCGGGCTGAATTGGAAATCGATGAGGGGAACGACCGATGTTAAGAGAAGAGTACTCTATTCCGCCCAATAGGAAGGGCGGGATAGTCAGGTCAGCACCGAGTCAAAATGGAGCATGTTGTTCCCTTAGGAGATGACATGGATCAGTCTCATGTTTTCTGAGGACAAGAATTTGTGGCAGGTGTTGCCAACACGGCCATTGGTTTATGGATTGTCCGTGCAAGTAGACAGAACCTCGGCAACGGTTACTGCTGTCACGGTCGATAGGACGGATTAGAGAGAATGCGTTGTAGAACATTCAGTGGGGCACTTGGAACGCACCTCAGGTACAAGAAAGAGTGCATGGTGTTGACCGACTAAAGATAGAGGACTCACCAGATGGGTGCCAAAATTGTGGAAGGAAGCATGGATAAATCTAGTGTCTGGGTATGGCTAGAACGTGCTGTGATTGTGACCAGCACGGCCGTCAGGCAAGGGACTGTCAGTGAGAATCCAAGCGAGCATAAACACCGCTACCACAGTTAGGACGCCACTAGGACGGCGAAAGGGACAGGAATAGAACCGACCCAGCACCAATCAGAGGAAGAATGTTCTTGGGGAGATTTTATCTGAGTAGTGCAGTAGAGTATTAGTTAAGTTCGGGAAACTCCAATGTGTTGAAATAAAGCGGAAGAAAGGGGAATCTCTAGCTATAGTTGTACTCGACTAATTGCTAAGGTATAACTTTGACGTCACAGATGAACAGAGTTGACTCAAGGTGTGGCACCCCTCGAATGCCCCCCAATCCGTTTAGGTCGTCACAACTCGCTTATCTCTCTTTTACATGACTTGAGAGTCTATATATATATATATATATGTATCATGGGGTTTATATCATTTAGATTGGTTCCTGCATAGTTATAAATGTATAGCGGGAGCCAAAATCACATCTCCCTATCCCAAAAATTTTGTAATGATGCACACCCACTAGACAGTTTTATAAGATAAAGCTGAGCACTCTTATTTACATATACTTGATAGACATCATAGGTCGGTACACCAAAATTTGTCGTGGTCTTATATACCCAGCTACATACACAGAAGATAACCCGATCTTCCCTTGGCTTTTCTGTTGATCCAGCTCTACACAAAAGTCTATCAAACAGTGCCGGCAGTCCAAAAGTTTCATCTGCTACCCATCACACGCGATCACACCCAGCCCGATCCATTGGCTGGTGGCGATGGCAACATCCCTAGCATGATCCCATCACGTCGAACGTGCACCGACAGAAACTCCTGTACCACAGGGCCATCAGGTAACCCGACGTCATACATGACCAGAACCCGTACTCGAATGAAAACTAATCCTCAAATCCCTACATGAGTGTGCTTTGAACAGGTGCACTCAACGTCGACTGGGACGCCATAAAAAGTACCGCGAGCGATAGGCAACCGAGGCATCTTTTAATTTGAAATGTTAGTCCTCAAACGGGGTGTGTATAGCCACTTAGCAGTAAAAGATTCATCAAACTATATCACGCATTACCATCAATATCCAGATTCATGCAAGATAGATAAAAACAAGTAGTTAAAGAATAAGCATGCATCAAATTATGAAATTCTTCAATGCAATGGTAATTGCAGTCTCAATAGATGAAATGCAACATGTTTAGTTACACAAGTCTCGATAATAGGGCCAAATCGTAATGACATGTCCCATTCCATGCCATACAACTTAGTCATATAACCAGGCCACACACACACATGTAGTAAAACCATCCATTTTATCTTTCAAAAGGGTTTCATCCCCCGGAGGACCAATGTTTGCGTCCCTTCGGACATTCGCATCCACCATGGCATCATGAAAGACTCCGGCTTTCAGCCACTTAGGGCCATCGGGCATCTGGAGCATATCACACCTCCAGGCATCTCGTACGCCACCTGGCATCATGAGGAAAATCCTCCGAGACTCGCCATGAAGATGGTTATCCTGGCCCTCCGGATTTACATACCGACAAGCATACAATCGGGCATCCCAAAGCTCCCGAGGAAACACCTCCGGCATTCAGCCACTTAGGGCCACCGAGCATCCACAAGGCATCGACTCATTCGATCCTTTGGGCAGGGCATTGTTGACCCGAGGGTCTAACAGCAACAATTAACATCTTAATTTCCAAAAAAAAAAAAAAAAAAACCTTTCAATGCAATAATAAGATGTCCCAAGAATCCTTCATCTAATCTCAATATTGCATAATATGCTGATACCAGTATCATCATGTCACACAACAATTCATTATAAACTCATCTTTGGGAATAATTTGTGCAATTTCGAAACAAAACAGCTTAATCATTAAAATGCACAGTTCTGGTAAAAATTTCGGAATAATTTCCAAATGAACTCAGAAAATTTTGAAATTTTTATATGTTATAGATGAGACCAAAAGGAAGAAATTTTGCGAAGGAAACTAAGTCAAATTCGTTGTATACAAAGAGTAATAGTTTTCCATTTCCTTTAAAAATTCTGCAGTGACTTTCAGATTCAATATCTACAGGAGAAGATTCGTTTCACCAACTAAATCTGGTCCGTTTGTCCTCAAATTTTGATATGCTATTTCTAAGGATGTTTCCTAAAACTTTCATTAAGGGTTTAAAGTCAAATTCTATCTATAAAATTACAGAAAATTCACGGAATCATCAAAGGTTGAGCTGTCCTCTACAAAACAGAGCACCGGTTTCAATAGATTCACTCCTATCTTCATGTTTTCACATTCTTATGGCTATAGCTAGATGTTAAACGCCATCGAATGGATGTAATCTTTAAATAAAATGGTTTCTTTCTTTGTTTTCATCATTATAAATCAAAGCGATACCATTAAAAGGACTTTCCATCTAACTTTCTCCAAAACAAAACCGGCACATACAATTTTCCTCATTCCTAATTCAATCAAGTCATTTATTTCTCCACAAATCTATACAATTTTCCTCATTTCTAATTCAATCAAGTCATTTATTTCTCCACAAATCTATCTTTCAACCCTTTAAGTCTCTTCCACGGCATCTAAGAGCACTTTCATCAAGTTCTTATCAATAGAAAAACCTACCACAGCTCGGCTCGAGGCATACTTCATCCCTAAACTCACTCATCTCAACTTGTACCACCTCCTTTCCCTCGGCAATCCTTCCCTCACCTTGATCGATCCCCATAGCCATCTCACACTCAAATTTTCGAACATACAAGGCCCTAATACAACATGAAATGGCTGGTGGTTTCTATCTATTACTCATTTAGTTCAATCCCACACAAAACAGCAACATCACATTCAATCCTCCACATTTCAGCATTCGATCTTCATCTCCATCACCCAACATCTCAACATGCAGCTTCCTATTTTGTATTTTCTCACATCTACCAGCATTTCACCTGAAAATGTTAGCATGCAAAGACATAGGTTGATGAACTTCCACTTGCCTCAACTCCTAGCTTGCTCGGCAACCAAAAACAGAGGCTTGGGACTTCGAACGCAGCTCAATTGGCAGAGGGGATCGGCGGCATCGATGGCGGCAGCTCGGACATGGCGAAAGACGATCCTCCCCTTCCTCCCTCATGGCTCATGTCCGTACGCTCGCTCACTCACTCGAACTCTCTTTCTCTCTAGCTCGGACCGCTCGCTCGAGCTCTCGGTTTCTCCCTCTCTCCTTAGTTCCGAATGCTTCTTTGTTTTTCTTTCATTAGTTTACTAATTAAATCTTCATGCAAGTGACAAATGGCTTCAAGAAGGAGAGAAGTGGCTTCAAGAAAGTAACAAGTGGAGAGGGTGGCGTGGCCTCCCCATCTGGTTCCTCCCCCCCTCTTTGGTTGACGGCCTTGTGGGCCTCTAGGGCTTGCTTGGGCCCAAAAAATTTTGAGGCCAAAATGTCCTATTTAAATGGCCCTTGGTAAAATAATAATAAGCCAAAAATTTCCACACAATTAATAGGCATTTTGGTTTCCATAGAAATCAATTAATATTTCCACAATCAATTTACATAGGAGGTTTGGTCCAAAAGATAAAATAATGTGGCTGTTGGTGCAATTGTCCATATGGTTATTCAAAGACGAATTTATTTTTCTTCAAAAGTAAATATTTCGGGTCGTCGAGATTCTCGGATGCCACAATTCTCCCCTCCATAGAGAATTTCGTCCTTGAAATTGGATGTTACGTATCATTAAACAAAAGAGGGTACTTTTCTTTCATTTCTTTTTCACTTTCCCATGTGGCCTCTTCCATATCATGATGTCACCACAATACTTTAACCAGAGGAATTTTCTTCGTTTGTAGGACTTTTTCTTTTCGATCTAATACCCGTATTGGCTCTTCTATGTACCTCACTTTCTCATCCACTTTGATGGCTTCATGATCAAGTATGTGACCAGGATCTGGCCGATACCTCCTCAGCATCGACACATGGAACACATCATGTAAATTTCCCAATTTAGGGGGCGGGCCAAATGATAAGCTACGTCTCCTATTCTTTCGAGTATTTCAAATGGTCCAACAAACGTGGGACTTAACTTTTCTTTTATTCTGAAATACATGGTCTCCCACATTAAACTCCAAAAGCCTTCTACACCAATCTGCGTAGTCTTTTTGCTGGCTTTGAGCTGTCTTAAGTCTTTTCCTTATGATCTCAACAGCTTCTGTAGTAACTTTTACCAACTCAGGCCCTGTCAGTTTCCTTTCACCTACTTCATTCCAACAAATAGGAGTCCTACATCTCCTCCCATATAATGCGTCATAAGGAGCCATGCTTGTACTTTTCTGAAAACTATTGTTATAAGCAAATTCTACCACCTGTAACTTTTCATCCCAACTTCCTTTAAAATCAATGACACAAGCTCTTAACATATCCTCCAATGTCTGAATCACTCTTTCTGTTTGTCCGTCTGTCTGAGGATGAAAAGCAGTACTAAACTGAAGCTTAGTCCCTAAGGCAGTTTGAAGACTTTGCCAAAAGTTTGAAGATAATCTTGGGTCTCGATCAGAAGTGATAGTCACTGGAACACCATGTAAGCGTACTATCTGACTTACATATATTTCAGCATATTTATCCATCGGATAGTCCATGCGAACTGCTAGGAAATGAGCAGACTTAGTCAAACGATCCACAATTACCCAAATAGAGTCGTGGCCACTTGATGTTCTTGGTAATCCTTGCACAAAATCCATCGTTACATGCTCCCATTTCCATTCTGGGATATCCAATGGTCTCAACAGTCCTGCGGGTTTGCGATATTCTGCTTTCACTTGCTGACATGTTAAGCACTAGGAAACATGCTTGGCTATATCTGCCTTCATGCCATTCCACCAATATTGTTGGCGTAAATTTATGTAGATCTTTGTACTACCCGAATGAATACTATAGTTACTCCTATGTGCTTCTGATAGGATTTCCCTTTTTACTTCTTCATTGCCAAGAACACAGAGTCGTCCCTGACATCTTACCACACCATCTTCAAAGACTTGAAATTCTAGTCTTTTTCCTAAAGACGCAGCATTTCGTACTTTCACTATTTCTAGGTTAAATTCTTGCAGAATTTTAATTTTCTGGATAATCTCCGATTCAATTCTCAATGCAGTGAGCATGCCGGTAAGGCGATCAATTTCTAACTTAAACTCTGAGTCTGATACTAACTTTAACAGATTCCATTCTATTATTCTCATACTAGCCATATCCATAGCTGACTTACGACTAAGAGCATTTGCCACCTTATTTGCCTTTCTAGGATGGTACCGTATTTCGCAATCATAATCCTTTAACAACTCCATCCATCTCCTCTGCCTCATGTTCAGCTCTTTTTGTGAAAACAAATATTTTAGACTTTTATGATCCGTATAGATTTTGAACTTCTCTCCATACAGATAATGTCTCCATATTTTTAAAGAAAAAATTATAGCTGCCAATTCTAAGTCATGGATTGGGTAATTCAATTCATGATGTTTCAACTGTCTGGATGCATAGGCTATGACCTTGCCATGCTACATCAAAACGCATCCCAGTCCTTTGTGAGACGCATTACTATATACCGTGAACCCATCAAATCCAGTTGGTATAGTTAGGATTGGAGTCGTAGTCAATTTCCTTTTAAGTTCTTGGAAACTTCTCTCACACTCCCCACTCCACTCAAATCTTATGTTCTTTCGAGTTAACTTTGTCAATGGTCTAACAAGTCATGAGAATCCTTCAATAAACCTTCTATAATAGCCAGCTAGTCCTAAGAAACTTCGTATTTCAATAGGTGTTGTTGGTCTCGGCCAATTTATTACCATCTCAACTTTCGCCGGGTCTACTGCAACTCCTCCTCCTGACACCACGTGTCCCAAAAATATTATTTGATCCAGCCAAAATTCACATTTACTTAATTTGGCGTATAACTTATGGTCTCTGAGGGTTTGAAATACTATCCTTAGGTGTTGCTCATGCTCTTCAGGTCCTTTAGAATATATTACGATATCATCAATGAAGACAATCACAAATCGATCCAAATAAGGCTTAAATATCCTATTCATCAAATCCATGAATGCAAGCGGAGCATTCGTTAATCCAAAAGGCATAACTAGGAACTCATAGTGTCCATAGCAAGTCCTAAATGCAGTCTTAGGAATGTCTTCTTTCTTAATCCTTAACTGATGGTATCCCGATCTCAAGTCAATCTTAGAAAAGACTAAGCTTCCTTGTAGTTGGTCAAATAGGTCATCAATTCTAGGCAAGGGATATTTCTTCTTAATGGTCACTTAATTTAGTTGCCTATAGTCAATACATAAATGCATTGACCCATCATTCTTTTTCACAAACAAAACTGGTGCACCCCCAGGGAAGCACTTGGTCTAATAAATCCTTTATCTAGAAACTCTTGTAGTTGCACTTTCAACTCTTTCAATTTTGTCAAGGCCATCCTATACGGGGCTTTCAATATCAGTCCTGTTCCAGGCATTAGTTCAATCTCAAACTCAATTTCCCATTCCGGTGGTAACCCAGGCAGTTCCTCAGGGAATACATCCTGAAATTCCTTGACTACTTGAATTTCATCTAACTTACACTCTTCCTGAGTATAGTCATTTACCACTGCTAGGTATCCTTGACATCCTTCGTCAAGTAGTGCACGAGCTTCTACTACTGAAATAAGTGCTACAGAGGGGTTTGTCTAACCTCCGAAAAATTCAAAATTGGATCGGTTAGGTAAAACAAACTGGATTGCTTTCCTATAACAATCCATCTTAGCTTGATACTTATGGAGCCAGTCCATTTCGATAATAACATCAAAGTCATACATGGCCATTACGACTAAGTCTATTTCCATATCCCGTCCCTCTATAGTTATCTTACATTTTTCGTATACCAATGTAGACAATACCACATTCCTTAATTGCGTGGAAAAACAAAGAGGCGTCTCAAGACAGTTAGTTTCTATCTTACTCAACTGTGTATATTTTTCAGACACAAAAGAATGGGCAGCACCCGTATCAAACAAAGCATATGCCTTTTTGCCATTTATAGAAATCGTACCTAAGATGACATTTTGGGAAGCTTCCGCTTCCTCTTGGGTGACCGCATACGCCCTTCCTTGTGCTGGTGGCCTCTGTGGATTCCTTGGTAGATTTGGTCCTGCAGCACGTTGCTGCACTTGTCGTACTGGGTTGACACTCAGCTGCGACCTCTTTTGTGGACAGTTTCTCTTAAAGTGCCCCATCTGTCCACAACGAAAACATTTTGGTGGACTATTACAAAATCCTGGCCCATGCTGTCCACCACACCTTTGACAAATATTACCCTGGTAGGGTACCCTCCCTAAAACCGAGCCACTCTTGGCTTTTTCAAAATTTCCAAAATTACTCCTCTTCTTAGATTCCCAGGGCTGACCTTGCCCAGGATGAGGTCTCATATCCCTTCAAACATCATTAAAGATCATCTGCTTCTTAGATTCTGATCTCTCTCTCACTAATTCTTGCTCCACCAACTGTGCCCTCTCATAAATCTCATTATAATCCCGTATATTCAGAGGCACCAGTGTTTTCCTAATATCAGTCCTTAATCCTTTCAGGAATCTCTTAGCGTTTTGCTCTCGATCCTCAACCAACCTGGGAGCATACCTAGACAATTCAGAAAATTTTGCTTCATACTAGTCCACCATCAGCTCCCTTTGTTCTAACTGAACAAATTTTTTGATTTTCTTATCTTTGGCACAATCAGAGAAATGCTTTCTATTGAAAGCTCCAACAAACTCATCCCAGTTTACATCAGTACCTGGTGGAAAGATTGTGTCTCTTGAGGCTCTCCATCAAAACTTCGCATTCCCCTCCAGTTGATACTCTCCCAAGGTTATCTTTTCAGCATCGCTACAGTTCAACAACCGGAAATCTGTTCCATTCCATCAATCTAATGCTCCGCCTCCTCAGGACTTCCCATTCCGGTAAACTTAGGTGGTTTTAACTTTAGGAGTTGCTCCACCAGTCCTTGAGTACGGCGTTCTGCTCCAGGTTGTTGCTGAGCTTGCCTTTCCATCAGATTTCCTATATTGGCCAATGCCTGCAAGATATCTTTCATTCGGAGTTCAACCCTTGAAGCAGAGGCTTCATGGATGAGAACTCCCAGTTCGTATCATGATTTTCCTGTAGTTTACCAAGCATTTGCCCCAAGAATAATTTGCGACTCGGTGTCACTAGTAAGATCATTAAAACAATATCACACTAGTTACCAGAGATCTACGAGTGAATACCCATCACCCATTGTTCAAAGTTAGTAAACTACTCTTGGTTAGTACCCTTTGGTGTGCATCATTGTATCCTCATTTCCATCTGAGGTTCCTTATCACTCCATATAAACCATTTCCTCTGATACCAAGACCGGCTGTGGCACCCCTCGAATGGCCCCCAATCCGTTTAGGTCGTCACAACTCGCTTATCTTTCTTTTACATGACCCGAGAGTCTATATATATCTTGGGGTTTATACTATTTAGATTGGTCCCTGCGCAGTTATAAATGTATAGCGGAAGCGAAAATCACATCTCCCTATCCCAAAAATTTTGAAATGATGCACACCCACTAGACAGTTTTATAAGATAAAGCCAAGCACTTTTATTTACAGAAACTTGATAGACATCATAGGTCAGTACACCAAAATTTGCTGTGATCTTCTATACTTGGCTACATACAAAGAAGATAACCCTACCTTCCCTTGGCTTTTCTTTTCGTCCAACCCTACACAAAAGTCTATCAAACAGTGCCGGCGGTCCAAAAAGTTTCATCTGCTACCCATCACACGCGATCACACCCAGCCCGATTCATCGGTTGGCGGCAGCGGCAACATCCCTAGCATGATCCCATCACGTCGAACATGCAACGACAAAAACTCCTGTACCATGGGGCCATCAGGTAACCCGGCGTCATCCATGACTAGAACCCGTACTCGAATGAAAACCAATCCTCAAATCCCTACATGAGTGTGCTCTGAATAGGTGCACTCAACATCGACTAGGACACCATAGAAAGTACCGCGAGCGATAGGCAACAGTGACATCTTTTAATTTGAAATGTTAGTCCCCAAACGGGGTGAGTACAACCACTTAGCAGTAAAAGATTCATCAAACTATATCAAGCATTACCATCAATATCGAGATTAATGCAAGATAGATAAAAACAAGTAGTTAAAGAATAAGCATGCATCAAATTATGAAATTCTTCAATGCAATGGCAATTGCAGTCTCAATAGATCAAATGCAACATGTTTAGTTACACAAGTCTCAATCATAGGGCTAAACAGTAATGACATGTCTCATTCCATGCCATACAACTTTGTCATATAACTAGGCCACACACACACACATGTAGTAAAACCATCCATTTTATCATTCAAAAGGGTTTCATCCCCCGGAGGACCAAAGTTTGTGTCCCTCCGGACATTCGCATCCACCATGGCATCACAAAAGCCTCTGGCATTCAGCCACTTAAGGCCACCGAGCATCTGGAGCATATCACGCCTCCATGCATCTCGTACCCCACCTGGCATCACAAGAAAAATCCTCCGAGACTTCGCATCAAGATGGTTATCCCGGCCCTCCGGATTTATGTACCGACAAGCATACAACCGGGCATCCCGAAGCTCCCGAGGAAAGACCTTCAGCATTCAGCCACATAGGGCCACCGGGCATCCACAAGGCATCAACTCATTCGATCCTTTGGGCATCGCAACTCCCGGGGCATAGTTGACCCAAGGGTCCATCAACAACAATTAACATCTTAATTTCCAAAAAAGAAATCACCTTTCAATGCAATAACAAGATGTCCCAAGAATCCTTCATCTAATCTCAATATTGCATAATATGCTAATGCCAGTATCATCATGTCACACAACAATTCAAGATAAACTCATCTTTGGGAACAATTTGTGCAATTTCGAAACAAAACAGCTTAATCATTGAAATGCACATTTCTGGTAAAAATTTCGGAATAATTCCCAATTGAACTCAGAAAATTCTGAAATTTTGATATGTTATATATGAGACCAAAAGGAAGAAATTTTGTGAAGGACACTAAGTCAAATTCGTTGTGCATAAAGAGTAATAGTTTGCCATTTCCTTTAAAAATTCTGCGGTGACTTTCAGATTCAGTACCTACAGGAGAAGATTCATTTCACCAACTAAATCCGGTCCATTTGTCCTCAAATTTTGATATGTTATTCCTAAAGATGTTTCCTATAACTTTTATTAAGGGTTTGAAGTCAAATTATATCTATAAAATTACATAAAATTCACGGAATCATCAAAGGTCGAGCTGTCCTCTAAACGCAGAGCACCGGTTTCAATAGATTCACTCCTATCTTCATGTTTTCACATTCTTATGGCTATAGCTAGATGTTAAACTCCATCTAATGGATGTAATCTTTAAAGAAAATGGTTTCTTTCCTTGTTTTCATCATTATAAATCAAAGCGATACCATTAAAAGGACTTTCCATCTAACTTTCTCCAAAATAAAACCGGCACATACAATTTTCCTCATTCCTAATTCAATCAAGTCATTTATTTCTCCACAAATCTATCTTTCAACCCTTTAAGTCTCTTCCACAGCATCTAAGAGCACTTTCGTGAAGTTCTTATCAATAGGAAAACCTCCCATAGCTCGGCTCGAGACATACCTTCATCCCTAAACTCACACATCTCAACTTATACCACCTCCTTTCCCTCGGCAATCCTTCCCTCACCTTGATCGATCCGCACAGCCATCTCACACTCAAATTTTCGAACATACAAGGTCCTAATACAACATGAAATGGCTGATAGTTTCTATCTATTACTCATTTAGTTCAATCCCACACAAAACAGCAACGTCACATTCAATCCTCCACATTTCAGCATTCGATCTTCATCTCCATTGTGGCATTTGAGAATTTCGACAACCCTCGGACATGTGATGACAGTGACCGATCGATGGGAGTATCGTCGGATGGTGTCATTGGTATTTTGTGCGGGCATTGTTTTATTACCACCATCGGACGAAGGGGTCACAATTAGAAACGGATTGATCATCGAATGAGTTATGGCATTTTCCCTATGTACTATCACTAGTGAGACCAAACTTATCTGCACCTTGCTGACTTTGGAAATTATTGATGATACATCATGGATTGACAAAAAGATGTGATCGAAGTTCTTCGCCTTCGGCACAACATGTGATCACTGTTTCATTGCCACCCAACGTCCCGAAACATCTAACATATTTTATTGAGACCAACCAGACCTCCCATGCACATCGTTGCAATTCCATGCAATTACGTGAGTAACAATGCTTCAACCCACGCACGTGCTAACGTTAGGGATAAAATCTTGGAGAATTGAACCGTGCATAAGGACCATGCACGTCTTTTTGATTTCGCAGTACAGCAAGTAAGGAAATGAAATTCTTATCACCATGTAACTCTTTCGAGATCCTTCTCCATGCAAGAATTTCAGTGACATACTGGTACGAGAGATGGACTGAATAAGAGGAGATTAGTTGATTTCCTCGTAGACCATGAAAACCGAAATGCCCCCCCCGCCCTACTTGTGCGGAAATTTAAGGATTAAGCTCGGAAGAAAATTTGGGCCGTGTACTATGGACCGTGCGGGCACCAAAACCACTTAATTATCAACAAGCCAGTCAACAAATTCACAAGGGTTCTTCTCGTTGTTGACCAAGGGGAGGCTAGCAACGGCCACGTTGCTCTCTTGTGGACGTCCAGTGAAGCTCAAGGGTGAGCAAAATGATAACACCGAAACCCCTACATGCAAAATCATCATTAGCTTAACTAACATTAGAGGAAACAAGGGGCTCGGTTTTAAGAGAGAGTGAGAGGACGAGGCAGTTTCATAACACACAAACAGAGAGAGAGGGAGAGAGGACAGCGAGCTAGAGAGAGAGAGTACGGCGAGGGAAAGGGAAAGAGGTCGCCCCTCTACCGTACGTGTGAGCTGCCGCCGTTGACATCGCTCGAGTTTGCCGTCGCCGAGCTGCGTCCGAGACCCCAAACCTTCCCTCTTGTTTGCTGAATCACCGTAGGACATCAAGGCAAGTAGAAGTTCATCAATCTATGTGTTCTAGTGCAGTTGATGTCTAGTGTAGTGCAATAGACTTGAGGAAGGGTTGAGATGAAAACTGAATGCCAATCTGTGGAGGATTGAATGTGATGTTGCTGTTTTGTGTCGCCTTGATTTCTAAAGATGAAGATAAGGAAATGAATCATTTTAGATTGAGTTTGACATTTAAATATGGTCATCGGAATGTAAGAACATGAGGATAGAAGTGTACCTATTGAAAATAGTAAGAGAGAATAGCTTGATCTTCAGTGTTTATGTGAATTTGCTGTAATTTTATAAATAGAATTAGACTTTGAACCCTTAATGAAAATTGTAGGACACATCCTTAGAAATAACATATAAAAATTTGAGAATAAATGGACAAGCTTTGGTCGATGAAACAATTTTCTTTGTAAATGTTAAATCTGGAAGCTATTACAGAGTGTTCGTAAGGAATATCGAAATTACTGCTCTTGATATTCAATGAATCTGACTTAGTGTTCTGCATGAAACATTTTCCTTTAGGTCTTGTTTATAACATATCCAAATTTCAGAATTTTCTGAGTTTATTTATGGGTTATTCCGAAATTTTCATTAAAACTGCACATTCTGGTTTTTAAGCTGTTTTACTCTGACCTTGCTCAACTGATTTCAAAAGTGAATGCATCTTGAGTAGTTATGTGACATGATGATATTGGCATTGGCATATCATGCAATATTGAGATGTGATGAGACTCGAGAGTCATTTTGTCATTTCATTGAAAAGTGTTTTTCTGAAATTAAGATGTAAATTGTTGCCGTTGGACCCTCGAGTCAACGATGCCCCGGGAGTCGGGATGCCTAGAGGTTCGAATGAATCAATGCCCATTAGATGCTTGGTTGCATTATGAATACATGCCCAGAGGTTTTCCCCAGGAGTTTCGGGATGCCTGGTGGTATAGCGGTACGTAATTTCGGGGGATGCCCGGTGGTATGTCGGTACATAATTCCAAAAGGCAGGGGTAACCATTTTCATGGCGAGCCCCGGCAATTCCTCATGATGCCAGGTGGGATGCAAGATGCCCGGAGGTGTGTGCCAGAAGACTTCGCGACACCAGGATTGGGTGCGAATGCCCAGAAGGACGCAAACACTGGTCCTCTGGGGGGTGAAACCTTTTGAATATTAAAATCGACGGCTCTACTAAGTGTGTGTGTGGTCTGGTTATAGAATTAAATTGTGTGGCATGGAATGGGACATGTCATAACAGTTTGGTTCTATAATCAAGACCCGTGTGACTGAAATAGCGCATCTTAGCTTTGAAATTGCACTTGTCATTGCATTGAGAGGTTTTATTAAAAGGATGCACATCATTCCTTTGATTACACATGTTTTGTCTATCTTGCATGAAATTAGATTGTGATGGCTAAGCACGATATAGTTTAGTGGATCTTTTATAGCTGAGTGGTTGTACTCACCCCTTTTTGGGGACTAACATTTCAGACTAGACAAGATACCTCTATTGCCACTTCCACCAGCAGATGGACCGAGTGGTTGGAAATGACCGCGAGGAGGAAGACAGCAAAGGAATGAACTTTTGGATGCCGACACTGATCGATGGACTTTAAGTATGCGACTATTGGAAAAGATGTCGGTCATCTTTTGAAGTAAGCCGAGTATAGAAAACATTGGCATTTTGATGTACCAACTAATGATGTTCATCAAGTTATGTAAATAAAAGTGTTCGGCTTTAATTTATAAAAGTTTTAGTTGGTGTGCATCGCTTTATAATTCAGAGCAGGGAATAGTTGATGGATGTGCTTCCGCTATGTAAACTGCGTAGGGACCAATCTAAAAGATATAAACCCCCAAGACTTATAGACTTATTATAACTCTTTGGTATCAAAGTAATATATTATTAGGTCAAGAGAAAGGCAAGTGGACTGTGGTGACCCTAGCGGATCGGGGGCCATTCGGGGGTGCCACATACATCACCCGACAACTTAACATGCAGCTTCCTATTTTGTATTTTCTCACATCTACCAACATTTCACCAGAAAATGTTAGCATGCAAAGACATAGGTTGATGAACTTCCACTTGCCTCAACTCCTAGCTTGCTCAGCAACCAAAAACAAAGGCTTGGGACTTCGAACGTAGCTTAATCAGCGATGGGGATCGGCGGCGTCGACGACGGCAGCTCGGACATGGCGGAAGATGATCCTCCTCTTCCTCCCTTGCGGCTCACGCCCGTACGCCCACTCGCTCACTCAAACTCTCTTTCTCTCTCATTCAGACCGCTCGCTCAAGCTCTCGGTTTCTCCCTCTCTCTCCTTAGGTCCGAATGCTTCTTTGTTTTTCTTTCATTAGTTTACTAATTAAATCTTGCATGCAAGGTGACAAATGGCTTCAAGAAGGAGACAAGTGGCTTCAAGAAAGTAACAAGTGGAGAGGGTGGCATGGCCTCCCCATCCAGTTCCTCCCCCCCTCTTTGGTCGACAGCCTTGTGGGCCTCTTGGGCTTGCTTGGGCCCAAAAAGTTTTGAGGCCAAAATGTCCTATTTAAATGGCCCTTGGTAAAATAATCATAAGCCCAAAATTTCCACACAATTAATAAGCATTTTGGTTTTCATAGAAATTAATTAATATTTCCATAATCAATTTACATAGGAGGTTTGGTCCAAGAGATAAAATAATGTGGCCATTGGTGCAATTGTCCATATGGCTATTCTCGGATGCCACACAAGGAGCCTCTTGTAGTGGTGGATTGTTGATGTGAAATAATCAAGTTTGATCCATTTGCATGTGAAAGTGTCGAGTTTATTGGGAGTTGAGAAGGGCCTTCGATTTCATTAGCCTCGTCATTTAAAGGCAACCCTTTGTTAAACGAAGGTTGCCAAGGTTACTTAGCGGTCGTCATTGTAACGAACCGGGGCCCACTATGTAATATTGTCTGCTTTGGACACTGAGTCCTCACGGCTTTAAAACGTGTTACACAAATTAGAGGGACCCAAGCCTTATAAACTAGCCCTCGGACTCCCCCTAAGCGATGTGGGACTAGAAAGGACCCATTCCCCTTCCCTTAGGCTATCACACTCTCCACCCCTTAAAAGCACAACGTCCTCACTGAGGCCCCACACGCGGTCAGGAGTCGGCTCTAATAGCATTTGTAATGACCTGGGCCCCACTGTGTAACATTGTTCGCTTTGGACACTAAGTCCTCACGGCTTTAAAACATGTCACACAAATTAGAGGGACCCAAGCCTTATAAACTAGCTCCAGAACTCCCCCTAAGCGATGTGGGACTAGAGAGGACCCCCTCCCCTTCCCTTGTGCGATCACACTAAAAAACTTGAACCATTTCTCGATTTGTGCGTGTCATCCTTGCGTAGGGACCATGCTAATCTTCTCTATATCGTTCCAATTTTATCGGATGTCTCTCACTGTGGCACCCTCGAGCGACCCCCGATCCGATAGGATCGCCACAGTTTGTTTACCTTTCACTTGTCCTGATAATATATCACTCTGATACTATAGAATTATAATAGGTCCATAAGTCCTGGGGGTTTATATCATTTAGATCGGTCCCTGCGTAGTTTATATAGCGGAAGCAAAATCAGCATCTCCTTATCCCAAAATTAGAAACGATGCACACCTACTAAACATTTTTATAGATAAGTCAAAGCCAAACACTTTTTATTTACATAGACATGATAGACATCATCAGTCGGTACACCAAAATTTTCCGTGGTTTTCTATACCCGGCTACATACCAAAAGACAACCTACTTCCCCTTTTCTTTTCTTTTTGAAATAGTCATATACATAAGTCTATCAGTCAGTGTAGGCGATCCAAAAATGCTTCATCTGCTAACCGTCACTCTCGGTTACACCCAGCCCGGTCCATCAACGGGCGGCGGCGGCAACATTCCCAACATGATTCCATCACGGCAGACGAACACAGCCAAAAACTCATGAATCACTGGGCCGGCAGGAGAACCAATGTCATACAAGACCAGTACCCGCACTCGAATAAAGACCAACCCTTGTATCTCAGGATGATAGTGCTCTGTACACTCACACTCAAGGTCGACCGGTATACCGTAAAATGTGCCGGGGGTGATTGGTAGCAGAGGCATATCTTCTAGTCTGAAATGTTAGTCCCCAAACGGGGGGAGTACAACCACTCAGTAGTAAAAGATTCTTTAAGCTATATCACGCAGTACCGTCAATATCTAGATTCATGCAAGATAGACAAAAATAGGTAATCAAAGGATAAGTATGCATCAAAATCATGAAATTCTTTAATGCAATGGTAAGTACAATTTCGAAACCCTCAAGATGCATCATGTCTAGTTACACAAGTCCCGATCATAGGGTCAAACTGTTATGACACGTCCCATTCCATGCCATACAATTTAGTCCTATAACCAGACCACACGCACACTTAGTAGAACCATCGGTTTTAATATTCAAAAGGTTTCATCCCCCAGAGGACCAACGTTTGCATCCTTCTGGGATTTGCACCCAACCCTGGCGTCGCGGAAGCCTCCGGCATTCAGCCACTTAGGGCCACCGGGCATCCAGAGTGTGTCTTGTCACACCTCTAGGCATCTCATTCCCCACCTGGCATCACAAGGAACCTCCGAGGGTTTGCCATGGAAATGGTTACCCCGGCCCTCCAGATTTACGTACTAACAAACATACAACCAGGCATCCCGAATCTCCCGAGGAAAAAGCCTTCAGCATTTAGCCACTAGGGCCACCGGGCATCCACAAGGCATTGACTCATTCAATCTTTTGGGCATCCCGACTCCCGGGGCATCGTTGACCCGAGGGTCCAACGGCAACAATTAACATCTTAATTTCCAAAAAAACATGTTCAATGCTATGACATAGGTATTCACATGAGGTTCGTTGAAATATTCGGTGTTGAATGATATGTTAAATGCCAAACAAAACATCATGTCCAATAACATTCAAGATGCATTTACCTTTTGAAACAAGTTGAGCAAATTCGGAGTAAAACAGCTCAAAATTCAGAATGCACAATTTTAATAAAATTTTTCAGAATAACCCCTAAATGAACTCAGAAAATTCAAAAATTTTGGTATGTTATAGATGAGATCCAAAGAAAGAAATTTTGTGAAGGACACTAAGTTAGATTCATTGTGTATATAGAGTAATAAATCACGCAACTCGGTTCCAGATTTCCTATATCACCGAATTCGCACCCTAGCAGAAAATACCGTTCATTAACAGAAACTTATGCCGCTATATGGATTCCGAAAAAATCTGAGCAAAATTATATGTTATAGTTTAAACAATCCTTTACAACATTCATGAAGAAGTCGAGACCCAAATCACACTAGGACTATCCCTAGAAAATTTACAAAAAACTGCTGAGTTTCACTTGATCAAATTCAAACACCACGGACCCAATAGAATCCCGCGCCGATACCCCTGCTATTTCATTTCAAAATTTCACCATGAGTAGACCTTTCGATCCTTAATTCAGCCAAAACCGAAACTACATAGAAATAATTTTGCTCTTCCTCAATCTCATGGTTCTAATTCACCTCAATCATCCAAGAACCCAACATGCAGCTTTCATTTCAGCATTTTCCTCAAGTCTACTTGTACTTCACTAGAAAATCACAGCATGCATAACATAGATTAATGAACTTCTACTTGCCTCACTCCTAAGCTCGATCGGCAGACCAAACGGGAAGCTTGTGGGTCTTTGAACATGGCTCAATGGCAGCGAAGACGGGCAGCGTCAACGGCGGCAGCACCGTGCTTGACGGAAGGGCGACCTCGTCCTTCCTCACTCCGTGCACCCACTCGCTGCTTGCACTTCTCTCGCTCACGGCCCTCTCGATTGCTCACTCTCTCTGTCTTTATTTTCACTCGGTTCCTTTTCTCTCTTCTCGACTAATCCACCCCTTTTGCTCCTTACTTAATTGGTTGATTAACTTTCTTGCATGCAGGTTATTCGGTGGCAGCAAGAGTTGAAGACAACTGGTGGAGGCGCAGCTTCCCTTGCTCGATCCCTCCTCCTGCGCTGGCCACTGGACGAAGAGCAACGTGTCAGTTGCTGGGCTTTGTTCGGTCAACAAAGTTGGGGAATTCTTGAAGATTATAGACTTGGTTGGCCGAAAATTAATAGAGAGGTTTTGGGGTTAATTTGGGCCAGTGAATTGGTGGCCGTATGGTCCTAATGTATGGCCCAATTTCTCTAATGATAAATCCTTAAATTTCTGCACAAGTATGGGGCATTTCGGTTTCCATGGAAATCAACTAATATCCTCTTATTCAATTTGCCTCATGTACAAGTACGTGACCGAACTTCTCGCGTGGAGAAAGAATTTGACGGAGTGGCATGGTGATAAAAATTCATTTCCTCCTTGCCAAATCGCACAAAGAAAAGACGTGCATGGTCCTCATGCACGGTCCAACTTCTCAAAATTTTATTCTTAAATTCGGCATGCGTGTTCCTTATGCATCGCCGAATTCCATCAATTGATCAAAGTCCAAAGACTTCTTTTGTTGCACGGTTAGTCGGTCCAATAGATAAAAGAAAACGTGGCCGCTGCATATTTGAGGGTCGTTGGAATTTTCGGATGCCACACCTGGGGTCCGTAGTACCCTAGAAGTTTTCCCTGGGAGCATCGAGATGCCCGGTTGTATACATATCGGTACGTAAATCCGGAGGGTAGGGGTAACCATTTTCATGGCGCGCCCCAGAGATTCCTCGTGATGCCAGGTGGGGTGCGAGATGCCTGGAGGTGTGACTAACACGCTTTGGATGCCCGGTGGTCTAGTGGCTGAATGCCGGAGGCTTTCGCAATGCCAATTTGTGTGTGAATGCTCGGAAGGACGCAAACATTGGTCCATTGGGAGGTGAAACCTTTTGAATATTAATATTGATGGCTCTACTACGTGTGTGTGTGTGATCTGGTTATAGGACTAAATTGTATGGCATGGAATGGGACCTGTCATAACAGTTCGTCCCTATAATTGAGACTAGTGTGACTTAAATGATACATTATGGTTTTGAAACTGCATTGCCATTACTTTTCAAAATTTTTATCGGTTTGATGCATACTCATTCTTTGATTACATGTTTTATCTATCTTGCATGGACTTGGATTGTGATGGCTTGCATAGTATAGCTTGGTAGATCTTCAATTGCTGGGTGGTTGTACTCACCCCTTTTTGGGGACTAACTTTTTAGACTAGACAAGATGTCTCTACTGCCCGCGCCTGCTTGTACTTCCTATGGGATCCCTATCGATTTGCGGTGGGAACAGTCGGAGTATCACGACTACGAATCGCTTGGACTGACATTCATCTTCGTGCGGGTGATATTGACTAATGACACTGGCCTACCCTCGGGTTCCATGCGTCAGGAGTTCATCATCTTGTATATCCGGAGGGGGGGCATACTCTGGGGCCGCTGCCATCGCCACCAAAAGACGACAACAGGGAACCAAGTGGTGTGGAGTGACCGCGAGCTAGGGACAGCAAAGGCAAGATTTTGGACACCCACACTGACTAAGGACTTATGTATATGATTGTTGGGAAAAAGAAAGTCAGGTATCTTTTGATATGTAGCCGAGTATAGAAAACCATGGCATTTTTGGTGTACCGACTGAATGATGTCCATCAGGTTTATGCAAATAAAAGTGTCTGGCTTTTACTTATAAAAATGTTTAGTTTGTGTGCATTGTTTTTAAATAGGGAAGGGAGTTGTTGGATATGCTTCCACCATATTTCTGCGCAGGGACCTATGGAAAGGATATAAACCCATAGGATTCATGTACTTCTTAAATTTCTATGGTATCAGAGTAATAGACTATCAGGTTAAGAGAAAGTGAAAGGTATCTGTGGCAACCCTAACGGATCGGGGGCCGTTCGGGGATGCCACAATATAAATCCTTTGTCTAACAACTCCTGCATCTACACCTTCAATTCCTTCAATTCTAACAACGCCATACGGTAAGGAGCTTTAGAAATTAGCTCTGTCCCAGGGGCCAATTCAATCACGAACTTGATTTCCCTTTCTTGGGACAAACCAACAAAATTCTTCGGGAAACACATTATAAAACTCCTGTACTACAGCAATGTTCTCTATCTTCGACTCCTCAACTATTGTATCCACTACAATTGCCAAATAACCTTGGCAACCCACCTCTAACAAACGGGTTGCCTCAAGTGACGAGATTAAGGTAATCGAGGGTCCTCCTCGACTTGTAATAAACTCGAAACTTCCACCTGCTAATGGGTTAAATTGAATCGATTTATGATAACAGTCTATAGTAGCTCGTTGCTTAGTGAGCCAATCCATGCCAATAATTACGTCAAAATCAAACATGGCCGGCATAATCAAATCTATCCTTTCCTCTCGCTCACCAATAACTAGCTTGCAACCAGAACACCCTATCGCAGACAACACTTTATCCTTTAACGAGGTAGATATACTAATGACTGTCCTCAACGGTTCTGGACTTAGTCCTACCAACTTAACGAACTGCTTAGCAATAAATGAATGTGTGGCTCCAGGATCAAATAAAGCATAAGCAGCATGGTCGTTCAGTGAGACTGTACCTGTGCCTACGTCCTATGAGTCCGCCTCCCATTGGGTGATAGCATACACCTTTCCTTGCATTGGAGGCCTGTTCAAAGCACCCTGATGTGCGATCTGCGATGCACTCCCTCTGTTCTATCCCATCTGCGATAGCGGCGGCTATGATCCCTTGGACCTATGCAGACAGTCTTTGAGTTGGTGGCCGTGCAGACAAAATCCGTAACACACTCCCACTCTACCAGGACACGGGTTGGTCCATGCTTCCTTCTACAAATTTGGAAAATGCTGTTTAGGTTGGGTGCTAGCTTTTTGATTCCACCCCTTCGATTGGGCGGAATGGAGTACTCTCCTCCAGTCATTAGCCTTTTCCCAAACCGATTGCTGTCTCTGTTGGGCACGAACCGCGACCCAGATGCGGTGGCTCATTCATTCAAGTTCCTCTCGATTAGCAGTGCTCTCTTGTACATATCAATATAATCCTTCAGATTCAGTGGCACCAACGGATCCTTGATCTCCGGTCTCAGTCCATCCCTGAATCTCCTCACTCTGTCCACTAGATCTTCTATTAGCCTTGGTGCTTACCTGGACAACTAGGCAAACTTTGCCTCATACTGGTCCACTAACATTAGACCCTGACGCAAACACTGAATGTGGCATCCGAGAATCTCGACAACCCGAAATATTAATTTTTGAAGGAAAGGAAATTGTCTTTGAATGGCCATATGGACAATTACGTCATCGGCCACGTTATTTTATCTTTCGGACCGAACCCCCTATGTAAAATTGGTTATGGGAATGTTAATTGGTTTCTATAAAAATCAAAATGCCCTAAAATGGTGTAGGAATTATGGGCTTATTATTATTATTATTACTTTCTATGGGCCATTTAAATTGGACATCTAGGCCCAAAAATTTTCGAGCCCAAAGCAAGCCAAGAGGGCCACAAAACCGTCAGCCCATGGGGGGGGGGGAAACCGGATGGAGAGGCCACGCCACCTCCTCCATTTGTCCTCTTGTTGAAGACACTCGTCTTCCTCTTGGAGCCAAGTGTCTCTTGCATGCAAAAATCCAATGATTACTAGTCAATTAAGCAAATAAAAGGGAGAGGGGAAGGCGGATTGATCGAGGGAACTGCCGAGAGAGAGAGAGATTGAGAGAAAAGGGAGAGTGACCAAGAGAGAAAAGAGAGTGGTGAGGGTGCTTCGGTGAGGGGAAGAAGGAGACCAGCCTCGCCGTGCGTACGCCTGCTGCCGCCGTCGACGCGGCCTAGTTTCACCGTCGGTTGAGCCACACCCGAAGCCCTCAAGTCGCTGTTTGGTTGCTGTGGTTACATGAACTTAAGGCAATTGAAGTCCATTGATCTACATGATGCTTGCTATGGTTGTGTGTGAAGTGTAATAGATTTGAGATGTGCTGGATGTTGGAATTTCGAAAGTATAGGAGTAGTTCTTTGTCAACTCAGTGAATTTTTTTTAATTATCTAGCCACAATTTGACTTCTTGTCCTTGATGAAAGTTGTAGATGACATCTTGAGGAGTAAAATACTAAAATTTGAGAAGAAACAGACAATTATTGGTTGGTGAAACGATTTTTCTTTGAAAGTGTTAAATCCGAAGACTGTTATCGAGGGTTAGGGAGAGTTATAGTGATTATAGCTCATGATATATAATGAATCTGACTTCAAGTTCTGGATAAAACTTTCACCTCTAGCTGTTTTCTATAAGATATCAAAATTTCATAATTTTATGAGTTTATTTAGGGGTTATACCGAATTTTTTATTAAAACTATGCAATAGTGATGTTTGAAGTTTTATGGCTGTGATGCATGAACCATAACGACTCGTACGAAATTTTCTTGACATGGTGTTATTCATAAAACCTTTTTCTCTAGATCTCATTTATAACATGTTAAATTTTCATAATTTATTAAGGTTTTTTACTAAGTTTTCCAGAATTTTAATTAAAAGAGTGCATTATGTTTTATCCAAAAATTGTTTTATTTTCAAGAACAAATGAATTGCTCTATGAGATGTGATATCTTGAGTTGTTATTTATACAGCATATGTGGTGACATTTGGTATATCATATGACATCAAAAGTTTATTGAAACCTTTGACATTATTGCATCAAATGCTATTTTGAAAGTGAGACATATATGTATACATTGTGATGTTGATGATACCATTGGACGGCTAAGTCGACGATGCCCCAGAAGTGTCGGGATGGCCGGAGGTGTGTGCTAGATGTCTTCGGGAGTTTCGAGATGCTCGGAGGTGTGTGCCGGAGGCCTCGTGATGCCAGTTGGGGTGCGAGATGCCCGGAGGTGTGTGCCGGAGGTCTCATGATGCCAGGTTGGGTGCGAGAGCCAAGAGGGATGCAAATATTGGTCCCTGGGAAAAATGAGATCCTTTTGAAAATCAAAATGGGAAATGAATCATGCGCATGTGTGTGCATATGGCATGGGACATCAATTGTCTATGAATTTGAGTTGGTACTCTTTGGCATTGAAAATGTGGCCATTAAGCCATTGAATGGATCTCATGGAGGTATATGCATGATTGCATGGATGATATGTGCATTTCACATGAAATCTTGGTTGTCTTGCTTGTTGCATTGTGTAGTTTGATGGATCTTTTACTGCTGAGTGGTTGTAATCACCCCTTTTGCGGACTAACATTTCAGACTAGGAGTTATGTCTCTGTCGCCAGTCACCCCCGGTACTTTCTATGGCATACCGACCGACGTCGAGGTTGAGTGTACGGAGCATCATCACCCCGAGATACGAGGGTTAGTTTTTGTTCGTGTGCAGGTTCTGGTTTTGTACGATGTTGGATGACCCGCCGGCCCTATCATTTAGAAGTTCTTGTCCGTCCATGTCTACCGCGACGGGGTTATGCTGGGGATGCTGCTGCTACCGCCAGCTGACAGACCAGGTTGGGTGTGACTGAGCGTGATGGAGGGAGGATGAAGCTTCTTTTTGGATGGCCGACACTGAATGATGGACCGATGCACATGACTACTGTGGGGTCGGGTACTTTTGGTTATAGCCAAGCTTAATAAAGCCTTGGCCTTTTGATGTACTGACTCTTGATGTCCATCAAGTTATGTAAATAAAAGTGGTTCAGCTCTAACTTATATATATAATATGTAGTTGGTGTGCATTGCATTGCATTATTTTGTTTGAGTATGGGATAGGGAGGTTTGAAAATGCTTCCGCTACATGAACTGCGCTAGGACCGATTTAAATGATATAAACCCCCATGACTTATGGACCCACTATAATTCTATGGTATCAGAGTGCCATAGTATTAAAGTAAAAAGGAAAGGTAAGCAAATTGTGGGGACCCTAGCGGATTGGGGGCCGTTTCGGGGGTGCCACACTGAAATTCTGCCATCTTCTGCTCTCTAGCGTAGTTAGAAAAGTACTTTCCAGTAAAGACCTCCACGAACGCATTCCACACCGGAACCATGCCTTCTGAAAACACTCTTCCTCTAGTGGATTCCCGCCATGTGCTTGCGTTCCCTTGCAACTGGTGCCAAGACTACCTTGTCTTCCTCAGAGCACCTTAACAATGTGAAGACTCTCTCTAACTCACGGATCCAGAAGGTTGTAGCCTCAAGATCACTTGCTCTAGTAAACCTTTGTGGCTTCATCTTCAAAAACTGTTCCACCAACTTGTGCATCTGCCACTCACCATTCCCATTTCCAGGTGGGACTTTAGCGAGTGCAGCGACTATAACAGCAATGGCATTAGTGGCAGCAGTGGCGACGGTGGTAGCGGTGGCTTAATTCTGCGCTTGCTGGCCCGTCATATTACTAAGGGTCTCTAGCGCCTAGACGATCCCATCTATTCTTGGATCACCAGGTGCTGCTGCTCCAGTACCAGCCTGTGGCGGTACTCTTTCTCTCGCGCTGGCTTGAGCCGGCACTCTACCTCGAGCATCAACCCTAGTCGGCATCCTACCCCGAGAAACAGACGCAATTGCCCTCTTCCGACGAGTCCTCTACTCCGGATCGCTCATACTGCAGGATCTTTATAGAACCTGCATTTCCAATTCTAACACAGAATTAGGAACTTGAGCGACGCAGACAAAACAATCAATCCATTTATCACAGCCATAAGCATAAAGAAAATGTCTTTCCTACTAACTATCTCATAATCCATCGCATCTTATCAGTCCATACAGTAACTAGCTCCGATACCACTTCGGGCGGGCATGTCACGCCCTAAACCCTGGGCACATGCACATTGCTTGGCGGTCGACTAAAATGCAACATCCCAGGACACGTCACCGACCCTTTCTTTTTATCTTTCAATTAACCAAACCGCGACTTGGCTTCTGGACCCTGCCGAGCATCCGATATATATCGGGCATTGTCCCTAAACTCTCATTGGGTGACGGGTTCCGATCCGATAGTGACTACACGCGCACACATACTTGGCTAGGAACACGTGCTTTGCACTCAAATACCTTGTGTTCAAATAATGGACTTGACCACTTTGCTTTGTATTAAAAATCATCCTATTAAATTAATCGTGCCTGGTGACGCATTTAAATCGAACCATTAAACATGGTGCTCTCCCATTTCAAAATACACAATTATATGTAGTATATAAACATTTTTGGCGTAAAAAACCGACACCCGGTATTTTTCTAATTAAATACCCATAATATCAAATTTTGCAATAATAATCAATAATCACCACCAAGTACCCAATTGCACAAATACGCCATCAAATTCACATTTAAATTCAACCACGGGAATCAGCGTAAAATTTCACTAAATGGCTAATCTATCACTATTTACGCTAATTACGGTTAATTAAGTAAATTGCAATTAATTAAATAAATATAATTTAATTAACCTAACCATGATTAATTAAACTAACCATGGTTAACTAACTAACCTTAGTTAAATAATCTAACCTAGGGTAGTAACCTAACAAACTAACCCCTAACCAAACCAACCTAACTAGCTAATTCATCTAACTAGGATTAACCACTAATCCTTAATTAACACTAATCTAACCTCTAAGTGCAATTAACTACCTAATCAAGGATTACGGAGTTAACTCACTAGATTAGGACGGTGATGGGTTGATGACCACAGCAGCGCGAAGGCGGTGAAGACCTAAGACTACGGCGTCGCCAAAGGAGGGCCGACTGGGGCTGGAAATAGCCCTACAAGCTCACTGCTTATGGCTGGTTCGGTTATGCTTGAAGGATGAGGCGAGGCTGGCTGCAAGCGCTAGTGGTTGGACGGCATAGGGACAGTAGTTGGAACGGGCGGATGAGGTAAGGACAGCTAGAGAGGGTGGACTGGGCAGCTGTTAGAGGCGGTGAGTGGTGAGGTGGTGCAGGTTGGTGGCAGCTCAACTGAGCTAGGGTGGACGGTCAAGGGACGGCACGATTAGACAAGCAGGGCAGGCAGTGACGAGCTGAAGATGGTGGCGTGAGGTGGTGAGCTGGACTGGTTGATGGTGGAATGGACAGTGGTGGTTGGCTGGGCGATGATGAGCAGCTGAAGGAAGAAAATGAAAATGGAGCATATCGGGGGTTCGGCTGAGTAGGTTGGCGCACACAAGGAAGAAAAGAGGAGAATTTGAGAGAGGGAAGATAGGCAAGAAGGTCAAGGCTTCAACCACTAGGAATCCAAGGGAAATATCAAACCACTCAAGTGCCAAGCCCCAAAAGTATTCAGCCCACAAAGTCAAGCATCCCTCCAATGGCTAATTTCCTTCAATTTCTTCGCAAAACAAACCAATTTGGTAGCTAAAAATCCCATGCAAACAACCCATACGAATTTCCTCTCTTATTTTATTTTTGCTGAAATTGATTTTATGCAAAAATCCCGGACTCGATGAAAATTTTCAGAAAGATGAGGCAGCATCCTAAAAATGAATCATGACACGCTCGAACGTTCCATTCCCGAAACCGAATTTAATTTTTTGGTTAAAATCGACCGAACATGATTTTAGTACAACCTAACCTATTTGGTAGCTTTTAGGGATTTTAGTGCGTTTGACTAATGGTCGATAATTTTTTATCCACATTTGTGCATCTCTGACTCATGGACAACTCTCGGTTGTTGTAAAAATCGCAAGGTTTCAATTACGTATCCCAACTATAAAATCGATAGAAAATTGGGTTAGTGCAATTCGATGCGAATTTGGCAATCATGCGGAATCACTCATAATGCAATTAAGTAATTCCATCAAATCGAGTTATGTTCGATAACAATTCGATTATTACAGTCGAGTGACGATTTCCATTTGAATTCTCTAGTTTGTCGCGTTTATATCTCTTAACGACTTCACCTAATAGGTTAGTCCACTCATGAGGGGCCAGCTCAGAGTAAAGTGACCATAGGCACGTCGACAAAATGCCCATTTCATATTATTGGGATAGGATCGAATTTCAGGATGTCACATGGACAAGCGACGAGATTAGTTCGGCCATCACATACCTAAAATTCTGAAAACAACAAGACTGAGTTGATAACTGAATAAATAGATTTGATATCCAGATTTTGCTTGACCTTGAGTACGTAACGGTCCATGACGTGTTGACAAATTTGCCGTCAGACTACGTCATTGGCACCATGCACGGCTATCATCTTGCCACTATTATTCCTATGCCAAACTGTCCCGTCTCATCATGTCCTCGTGGCATCATCTCATTCAAATTTTCCTCATGAAACACCACAAGCGAGACCAACGTTCACCCTCGTTGGTACATTGCCAATTTGTCCTCATGTAGGCTTCACTATCTCCATGCATACGAACACCCAGCGAGCAGAAGACCGGGAACCCCCGCGCTAGGCACATTCACACTCGCCCCTTCTTCGGCGGTCAACAAATGGGAATTGTTGACCATCTAATTTGGGCAGCCATGTTGGTCCATCTCCCACACGTGGCGAGAGGAACCATCGGCCACAGCCACATCCTCTCCCACCTGTACTCCATCTGAGCGGCCAGCGAAGTAGAGGGTTGACTAAGGTAGTCAACAAGCGGAGAAACCAAGGGAAGGCGTCTTCTTCTTCTTCTTCTTCTTTGGTGATCCTTGTTGCTCCAATTTCAGTAACACCTTTAGCCAAAAAAATCTCGCCTAGAAATTCCTTCGTCTCGCCGTGCTTTGCTGCCGGCCGCCGACCACCACACCTGCTCCATCACCATCTCGCCTCAGCCCGCTGCCAACCATGAGAGCCGCAGCTCGCAACTCATACATTCTAACATTTGTGGTCCTTTGAATGTGAGGGCGAGGCATGGAGCCTCATATTTCATCACTTTCATAGATGACTTCACGCGTTTCGATTATGTCCTTCTGATCTCCCATAAGTCAGAAGTATTAGACTGCTTTAGATGATATATAATGATGGTAGAGAATTAGTTGAACAAAACAATAAAGGCATTGAGAACCGATTGCAGATGTAAGTATCTATCAAAGCAATTCAAGGCTCTTTGTGATGAAAATAGGATTGTACGACAATTGACTATTCTTGGTACTCCACAACAAAATAGGGTAGCTGAGAGAAGGAATATAACCATATTGGAAATAGTTAGATCTATGATGGCGCAAGCAAATTTACCTATCTCCTATTGGGGAGATGTGTTATTGACTACTGCCTATATACTTAACCGAGTGCCCTCAAGATCGGTTACTTCCACCCCTTATAAATTATGGACTGGTAGGAAACCAAACTTAAGTATTCTACGTCGATGGGGATGTGCAGCTTATGTTCATGATTCTTCCCATAAGTATGACAAATTAGTCCTCAGAGGGAAGAAATGTATCTTTATAAGATATTCTAAACACTCCAAAGGGTATGTGTTTATAGGTGAACAAGCTGATGGAAGTGTGACCGAAATGGAGTCATGAGATGTCACATTCTTGGAGAACGATTTTCCTAGTATAGGTGAGATTGATAAGGATTTCCAATTATATGATGTGGAAGATCCTAATAACACACCCACTAATGTTGTAGAGGGAAATGAAGATTTACCTCAACATGCCAGAACTAGTGGGAGTGTTGCATCACTTTACGAATTGAATTCAAGAGAAATTCAATTGTCTAAAAGTAATTGTAAAAGTATTCCCCGTCGTTGTTTTGAGATTGAAGGGGAAGCATTTATGATTGCTCAGAAAGACGATGCCGAGCCTAACACTGTTCAAGAGGCTTTCTCATCCTCTGGTAAGGAAGAATGGAGAAAAGTTTTGGAAGATGAAATGGAGTCAATGAGGGTAAATCATGTCTGAGACTTGGTTGATCTACCATCCAATCGTAAGGCCATTAGAAAGAATGGTTCTTTAAGATTAAGCGAAGGGCGGATGGATTCGTTGAAAAGTATAAGGCTCGTCTTGTGGCAAAAGGTTATACTCAACAAGAGGGTATAAACTATGAGGAAACATTTTCACCAGTTGTAAGGTTTGCCTCAATACGCCTTATCCTAGCCATCGTTGCACATTTAGATCTTGAATTACATCAAATGGATGTAAAGACGACATTTCTCAATGGAGAACTAGATGAAGAAATCTATATGAAGCAGCCAATAAGTTTCATAGCTAAAGGTCAAGAGTATAAAGTTTACAGGCTTCATCACTTAATATATGGCCTTAAGCAATCATCTAGACAGTAGTATCTTTGTTTTCATCAAGCCATAACCACTTTTGATTTCACGATGATCAAAGGAGATCACTGTGTACATGTCATGCGGTCCGAAGATAAATTTGTGATTTTATCACTTTATGTAGATGATATTCTATTGGCTGGAAATGACAAGGTTTTGGTTATCACCATAAAAGAATGGCTGTCCTCCAATTTTGAAATGAAGGACATGGGAGAAGTTGCTTATATATTAGGAGTTAAGATCGAAAGAAATCGATCAAGGAAACTCTTTGCTTTATCGCAAGAGTCTTTAATAATGAAGATTCTTGTGCGTTTCAATATGTAGCATTGTAATCCCATTGATGCCCCTGTCATGCAAGGTGAAAGCCTAAATACTGAAATGTGTCCTAAGACTCCAGAAAAAATTGAAGTGATCGAAACTGTTCCTTATACTAGTGTGGTCGGAAGTTTGATGTATGCTATAATGTGTACTCAACCTGACATATGTTATGCTATGGGATTGGTAAGCCGATATCAATCAAATCTCGATCAAGCACATTGGAAAGTAGTAAAGAGGATCCTAAGATATTTGAAGGGCACCACGGACTATCTACTTTGTTACCAAGAGAATTATTTACGCCTTTTGGGCTATTCAGATGCTAACTGGGGTGGAGACCTCGATGAGCGTAAATCAACTTCTGGATATGTGTTCTTGCTCAATGGAGGTGCAATTTCTTGGAATAGCAAGAAACAGACATGTACGGCCTTGTCTACTATGGAGGCAGAATATATTGCATGCTCTGCCGCAGTGCAAGAAGCAGTATGGCTAAAACGTTTATTGAAAAATTTAGTCACTGTCATTAAGGTTCCAAGACCAATGATAGTTTGTTGCGATAGTCGAGCAGCTATTGCCTATGTGAAGGATCCCAAGTATTATGGAAGAACGAAGCACATTGACATAAAGAACAACTTCATAAGAGATATAATAGCGTAAAAAAAAGTGATCCTACAATACATTCTAACCAATATAATGGTTGTTGATCCATTTATGAAGGCTATTCCTAGAGACATATTCTTGACTCACAGGGTGTCACTAGAATTGTGTAGAATGTGATGTATATTATTGTAAAGGATCATTGATTTATGTATTTATAGACATATGTATTGTACTTATTTGTTTATTAGTGACTTGATGTTTTATCAATAAGTACAAATCCATTATGAGACTAGCACAAGCACACATATATTATTAGAAAGTATGTTAGCAGGCAATGACTGGCTCACTCACAAGAGCAATCGCCTCAAGTGCTATAGTTAGCACGTTGAGATGAGACATTATGTACAAGTAAATGCTAAATAGCAAGTCTGATACATAAAATATGTCGCTTTGATTGTAGTCAAGATGAGGTCTGTGATTTGTTTATAATAAGACCAAACATGATAGTCCTACAATCATGTATGCATGTAAGATGCCGGATGCAAATACTTAATTGGACGCTATAGAAAGCGAGCTAATATAGCACTCGAGCTAAATATGTGTACGTGAGAAGCACATGACTATGTTTAGGCTAAGATCCATATAGTTAATATATTTAATAAATGACATACGCTCTTATAGAAAGAGAAATCCATTATAGCATGTAATTCATATTACAGGTGCATTATACGACCAACAAGGGAATGTGAGTAAAATTATCCCTATTTACTCATTGTGTGAGTCCTTGAGGTAATTTATAGTTTACCTCATTTTGTGCCCTATGTTACTTCTGACAATGTTGTCGAATTGAAAGATCAATGTTGCTACTTTAGCATGTTACCAACGATCATGAATAGATATGGCCTTATGGGATGTGTCTAGGAAAGCAGTTGTTTTGAAATAGAGAGAGACATGAGTGTGAAGAAAGACTATTGTTGTTTTACATCTATCACATATTTTTACTGGTCGACCAATTATATCGCTTTTTGTGGTTGCGGATATAATTGTAAATACATGGTGTTTTGAGAATAGTTAAGTATAGCCTTTAAGGGATAGGTATACTTGGACTGATGTAACAAAATAAGTCTAAGGCACTGTGAGACATCGATTGTTTATTTCTTTTCGGGGTTATAGCTATTATGTCATCCCTAACAGGTGCATAATTTGAGCTCTCAAGTGCAGGTGTACTCATCGGTCGCACGGCTTACTTACCGGTAAGAATTGTTTTGTAAAGTTGATGAATGTTGAATGCCTTATATTCTTGATAGAGTGCTATCAAGCCCATCATGTCCGAGTGGGAGATGTAGTATTTTATTATTATTACGTCCATGATGGGGTGCGATTGGAAAGCACCGTTTTGTCTTGATATGCTACGATGGAAATACACCATTTAAAGGGGTGTGATAGAGTCATATAAAAGACTCCAAAAGACAGCTGTTGGCACGGTTGGCAGAATGTACGTTCAGAATTTTTCTCTTCATTTTCTTTGTCCCCTTTCCATCAAAAGAGACAAGGCATTCCATTTCATCTTTACAAGAACAATCGGCATTTACGCTATGAAAATCGGGTGCTTTTCTCGTGATTGCATTCAGACCAACATGAGGTAGTGTTATTCCTAATTCATCCGCAATTCAACGTTCGTTCTGGGGTTAATTGTTGTTTGTGCATTGGAATTAGGTAAGTCATCTTCCACCAACTTGAATTCCAACAATTGTTGATGCCGTCGACCCATTGTGGCGACGACGGGTGTCGGGATGCCTGGAGTGTGACATCCTAATTTTCCAATTCTATTTCCAATAGAATGAGTCGGGCATTTCATCTATGCGCTTATAGTTCCTTTCTCTGAGTTGACCACTTACGAGATAACTAGTCTATCAAGTGAAGCCATTAAGGGATTCTAACGCATAAGACTTGAGAATTCGACCAGGAAATGACTTCTTGACTGAGCTAATCTGCAATGGTCATTACAACACAGTTAAAAATCGATTAGAGATCGGAGATAGGTCGACTCGACAAAGGTATGTGATTGAGTGTGGGTGATTCCACCTAATTGCATAATTCTTGTCAATCGGCACTAGACCGATTCTTCTGTCGTTTTGGTACCCTGTGTCCGCATTTAAAACCTTGAGATTTTCACGACAACCGAGAGTTGCCAATGTGTCGAAGATGTACATTGCGGCTGGAAAATAATCAACCACAGGTCAAATGTGCAAAAATTCCTAAAAGCTACCCGATAAATTATGACGCACTAGAATCGCGCCAGAATAAAATTAACCATGAAATTGAAACCAAATTCAGAAATTGGAAGTTCTGTCGAGTCACAAATCATTTTAGGAACATCGACTCATCTTCAGAAGATTTTTCTGCAAATCGAGTTTTTCGACGCAAAATCAAAGTATGGTTATTTTGGTTCGGGAAAATTGGTAGGCCCGCTTTTGGTTGCACTTTTGGGATCCAAGATGGTTCTATGGTCAAGGAAAAATGTGGATTTATGTATGGTTACATTGGATGAATTTATGAGCTTCAATTTGGATTGATTGGTTTAGGAATTGAATGAAATTGAATAGATTTGATGTACAAATGTCCAAAATTCGTATGCCAAGGGGTACACAACATTTTGGACTTGTTGGGAGGCTTCTTGAGGAAGATTGAAGAGAGAGAATGGCTGAGGTCATCGGCTGTCATGGTGGGGGCAAAGCCAAGGAGAGTTGGACAAGTGTTGGAAGGCTAGAGAGCTCTTTGGGACCCCTTGCTTCAGCAAACCTTCTTCTCCCTTATTCTGTGGCTTTCTCCATCATTGTTGAAGGAGAGAAGCTCAGCAAAACTAGAGAAGCCAGCAACAAGCTAGCCGCAGCTCCCTCTCTTCCGTCCAAGCCGTCACTTGCTCGTGGAAGCTAGCCACTGTCGTTGCATGTTCCAAGGAGCCAGTTGCTGTTCCGCAAGTCCAACCGCATCCCAAGTATCCTTAATCGCCATCCCTGGTCATTCAGTAGCCGTGAGCCATCATCGAAGCCAACCAAGCCACCAGAACCACCCATCCAAGCCACTTCAGCCTCGCCGTCACTCCCTCGCCGTTTCCAGCTACTGGTTTCCTTTTCTTTGGTCTCGAGAAGAAACTGAACTAGCAAGGAGGTTCTGTCTTCGATGCCCATTTCTGGCCCCTTCCTGGCCTTGGTTGGTGTCGCCACTAGGAGGATTTTCACCCGCCTTGGCATCGTGGTCACCATGGACTCACCGGTTCGCAAATCCGGTGAGTTTACTTACTAAACCTTGTTTAGAAGGTTAATTATGCTTAATGATTGATTAGATTAGTTTTAGAATAGACTATGGATAATCTAGAATGGTTAGATTAGTCTTAGAATGGTTTAGCATTAATCTAATTAGTGAGATTAGCACCATTGAAGTTGGTTTGGTCGAATCTAGTGGACTGTCTCCAGTTCAGATCTCTGGACCCTCACCGTTTGCCATTTTTGTGGATCGAAATGGATTGCGACTTTGAGGTTAATTCGTTTTTGAGAAATGTTTTAGACATCTTTAGCTACAATATTTTTTTCTAAAGATTTTTAGGGATTTAAAAGAAGGAGATATCAGCTCCATCATTTTCCAATAGAACCTCAGTTATCACTGGAACTGCTGACCTTTTGGGATTCTAGAGATTTTTATCAACTCTCAGAGTTCGAATTTCAAAATGGTTTCTTCACAAATGTTGTTTTTCACATCTTCTAGTTTAATATTGTCAAAATTCAGATCAAATGGACAAGTTTTGAGTCTCGAACCAAATTGATTTCGAAAAACAGACTTTCTGGAAACAGACATAGTTTTTGTTATGGATTGAGCAATTTACTGGGATGAATCTAGAAGGATTTGGGTTAAGGTGTCTTCATAACAAAATGTTTTCTTAGGTGTCTTTTACATCATGTTTTAATTTGGGAATTTTCCAAACTCATTTGATTAGATTTCTGGATTTAAACTCGGAGACGTGCGAGTGGACCGTTTCTGCTGGTTAGGGGTGGTAGTAGTTGGTGATTATTCTTGATGCTTTGCTTGCTAGAAATTGCATATTTTGTGATGTGGTCAGATTATGCAATTGATTGTTGAATTGTGAAATAGAATGATCATTGTGAAAATATGGTATTTATTCTTAAAATCCTGGGTGTCGGGTTTTGGACAACGAAAATAGATTTTAAGTATTATATCAAATAGTGGGGTTTGAAAAAGAATGGTATTAATTTTTTTTTTTCGAATTTGACGTGTACCCACACACGTGACTAATTTCTTGGATATTTTTAATATGAATAAAAGAGGCCGGGATCACTGTTTTAATAGAGGCATTTGAGTGAAATGCAAAGTGTCCTAGGTCGTTGTTGAATTGTCGTGTGTTGGTTAAGAGGAACCATCCTAAGCTATTAAGCTGGACATTACCCTATTTGGGATGCCCTTACAACAGGCTCGGGTCACAGTAGATTCTAAACCTATGCTTCTTCAGGAACGCCGTTGACGTAGTGAGGAAGCTGTGCTCCAAGGTGGGAAGACGATGCCTGGCTAAACGTCAGTAAATAGCTAAACAGCGAGTAGGCTATGCCCATGTGTGGTAGTAATAAACAATTGGAACGCATTCTGAGTATTGTTGATGTGCCAAATTATTGGACGAAATTGTGTGGTAAGGTATAGGATGTGTCATAACGATTTGGTCTTATAATCAAGATCCTTATGGTTGTTGGTTATGCGAAAGTGCTTGCGTTCCGGTTGTTTAAGTTTTTATTACTGCATGTGATTAAGTGATATGAACTGTGCTAACCTACAGGAAGGAACTGAAGTGAGGTAATTCCTCTGTGTTGTGTGGCTAGGCCACTCTTGAGTGTATTTCCTTTCTAATAGGGGTTTGGGGGTGGACTTGCTGAGACATTGTCTCACTGGTTATTGTATAATCATTTTCAGGTCCTTAGAGGTGGTTGTGGAGGACCGAAGCTCCAGAGTTTGTGGAGGTGAAGTCTGAAGGTTCGACGTATGTATCCAACTAGTATGTCGTAGGAGAGCTTCTTTTTTAGAGTCGACCTTTTGTAGACTTATGACCAAACTCATTTTTGTAACTAAACCCTGGTGTTTTTAAAAGTTGGCTTTTGTGAAATGTTGCCCTACTTTCCTATCCCATGCTATTTGTTGTCAGGGGTTTTTGTTTCGCTTTCACATGTGCTTAAATTGAATGGGTCGGTGACACGTCTTGGGAACGTCGCATTTGCATCAACCAGAGTGGAATGTTCGTGCGCTCGAGGTTCGGGGCATGACAGAACCACTATAAATTATGTGTTCCTTTTCTCTTTCCTGAACTCATTTACTTTATTTGTATTTCAATTTAATAGTTATAGTCTAAACTCTTTCAAACTCTGCTGTTTATCAGACTTAGTTTGAAAAGAAAAATTTTCTTACTGCATTTCGCAAAAATTGTCTTCACACCTATTCATCCCCCTCTAGGTATTTATACTAGCACTTTCAATTGGTATCATAATGAGTGTGCTTACTTATTGAAGTGTTTTACTTCGAAGCTAAAGATCTTAAATGGCTAGTATTTTGGCTCGAGGTTTGGTTGATGGTCAGAGCAACACCAGACCCCCTTACTTCGATGGAAAGGAGTACAATGTGTGAAAGAACAAGATGAAGGCATTTATTAGATCTAGAGATCCCATGCAATGGGATGTTGTTGAAAAATGGATCAATCCTAAAGCAACATTAGCTTCAAACAAAGGGAAAGAAGTTATTGATGCTGAAAAAACAACGCAAGTTGAAATTACCAAGAGACAAGCTCTTGACGCAAAAGCAATCTATTCTTTATGCTATGCCTTATCTACCACTGAATATAATCCAATTTCTTCTTGTGAAACAACAAAAGAAGTTTGGGATAGACTACATGTTACCTATGAAGGGACTGACCGTGTGAAGGAAACAAAAATAAACATTCTAGTTGGACAGTATGAAGCCTTCAGAATGAAGCCTAGAGAATCTATATATGATATGTTCAGTCGCTTTACAGAAATTGTGAATGGCCTTGCATATCAAGGTCAGCCAATTTCTGGACCAATGAAAGTCAGCAAAATGCTGCGTGGACTTTCGAAAGACTGGAATCATGTGAAGACTTCAATCAGAGAAACTCAAAGGATCATGCCTCTATCAATTGATGAATTGATAGGCACGCTTCAATCATACGAAGTGGAGCAGATCAATGAGGAAGAAGATTCGAAAGGTAAGACATCAATTGCATTAAAGTCTAAAATTGATTCTAATGATATAGATTTAGATGATGATATGGATGATGAGGAGTTGGCCCTTATAATTAAGAAATTCATAAAGCTGAATAGAAAGGGAAGAAGATTCAATTGGAAGAAGCAGAGCACGCAGAATTCTCAGAAGAGACCAACGGATGACGATGAAACTAACAAGGATGTAATATGCTTTGAGTGAAAAAAAAAAAAGAAAAAAAATAGGACATATCAGACCAAACTGTCCTCTGTTGAAGAAGAAGAAGAAAGGAAAATCTGAGAAGTACAAAAAGGCTCTCAAAGCAAAAACTTGGAGTGATACCGAGTGAGGAAAGTGAAGAAGAATTTGCCAACATATGTCTGATGGCTCATTCAAAATCAGACTCAGAATCAGAAACAGACACCGATTTAGATTCTGACAAAGAAATTGAGGTTAGTCACTTAGAGATCCCTGTTAAAGTCTCTAAGTATATAGATGAATTTTGCCTCAATCTTAAATCCTCTCTTAAAAGGATTTCCGAACTAAAAAGGGATAATTCTAAGCTTACGCAACAGGAAGTTTCTTGGAAAGAAAAGTTTGAAAGTGTGAAAAGAAGTTTTGACGATTTGAAGGAAAAAACTGATTTTCTTTCAAAGGAAAATGCTGTTTTGGAAAGAGACATTTCAAGTATTACAAAAAGATTTTCAAAATGATCCGAAAAATTGGAGAAAATTCTTTCAGTTCAAATACCCTATTTTAACAAATCTGGTTTGGGTATGATTTCGGAACAGTGACAAATTCGGTTTGGGTATGACTTCATAAACTGTTCCATTAATTGATTTTCCCAAAGTAAAAGAGACTTAAACAAAGACATGCAAAGGCATTTTACAAAAATCACTTTCAAAATTTTTTTGTAAAACATATTGGCCGAAGTGCACTCAGATGTTCGAAGTGTAATAGCTTAGAACATTTTGAGAAAGAATGTCTCAAGGTTTAGAGACCATTTAAGAAGGACTGAGCAAAGACTGCTTTTAATACTAACTCTCCTGAACCCAAGAAAATCTGGGTATCAAAGAAAGTTTGAGTTTTTCTTTTGATTACAAGTCACTATTAAAAGGAAGATCAAATGGTATTTGGATAGTGGCTATTCGAGGCATATGACTGGAGACTCAAGCTATTTCATAAATCTTGATAGACTAAATGGAGGAAAAGTTTCTTTTGGTGGAAACAGCAAATGAAACATTATAGGATGTGGAACTGTGAAGATTAGAAGTCTGACTATCAACAATGTTTCCCTAGTGAAAGGTTTAAACTACAATCTACTGAGCATAAGTCATCTTTGCGATACTGGTTTTAGAATAAACTTCAAAGAAGGCATTTGTCATGGAACAAAACAAGACTTTTCTCAATCTTTTATTAGGCGAAGGCATGGCAACATATACCTTCTGGACGTAAATCCAGAAAATTCTCAGTGCCTTATTTCTATTAAAGATGAAGCAAGTCTCTAGCATCAGAAGGTTGGCCATGTTAATATGAAGCGAATTGCTAAAGTTTCTTCTAAGAAACTGGTTTGAGGCCTTCCTAATTTGGCTTATCAGAAGTCTAAGTTATGCACTCCATGCGTATGGACAAAACATGTCATAAGTTCTTTTAAACCAATAAATCAAGTTTCTACCAGTCGAGTTTTGAAGCTTCTCCATATGGATCTTTATGGACAAACCATAACTCAGAGTATTGGTGGAAAGAAATATTGCCTAGTGATCGTGGATGATTACTCTTGTTTCACTTAGGTATACTTTCTGGCAAGTAAGTTTAAAACCTTCTCTTATTTTTCAAAGTTCGCTAAGAAAGTCTAGAATGAAAAAGGTTATGCTATTTCAAGCATAAAAACAGACCATGGAGGTGAGTTTGAAAATTAGGACTTTGCGAAGTTCTGTGATGAATATGGTTTTCGACATGTTTTCTCTTCTCCATACACTCCAGAACAAAATGGGGTTGTGGAAAGGAAAAACAGATCTTTACAAGAGATGGCCAGAACTCTCTTGATAGAGAGTAAAATATCCTCTTGATTTTGGTCAGAAGCAGTTTCTACTACCTGTTATATTATCAACAGAGTATTCTTAAGGCCGATCCTAATTATGAAGTGTATAAGGGAAATAAGCCAAATGTTTACTACTTTCATGTCTTTGGATGTAAATGCTTTATCTTAAAGAATGCGAATGATCAATTTGGAAAGTTTGAGGAAAAATCAGATGAATGAATCTTCCTTGGCTATTCGACTTCAAGCAAAGCCTATAGGGTCTTTAACAAGAGGACTCAATCTGTGGAAGAATCTATGAACGTTAGGTTTCAAGATTATGTGCAGAATCAACCAAATCAGATTCAACTTGAAGAATCTGAACTAGTTCCAAACTTAACAAAGTCTATTTCCGCCGAATAGGTTCAGACTTCTGGAAAATAGCAACAAGCAGATCGAGAAGATTCAAACGAAACAGAGGATCAATAGACTCTTAGACCATATAGCAACTGGAAGCACAAGTCAAGTTATCCCAAAGAACTCATCATTGGCAACATTGATGAAGGAATTCACACTAGATCCAAAGGAAGAGAAGAGTCTAGTGCTCTAGCACTTGTTTCTGAGATAGAACCAAAAGGAGTAGATGAAGAATTGTCTAACGAAAGCTGGATAGAAGCTATGTAGGAAGAACTTAGACAATTCAGCATCAACGATGTTTGGGAGCTGATTCCAAAACCCAAAGGCAAATCTGTGATTGGAGCAAAATGGGTTTTCAGGAACAAAATGGATGAGAAAGGAAAAGTGATCTGAAATAAAGCCAGACTTGTGGCGAAAGGATATAAACAAGAAGAAGGGATAGACTATGACGAGACCTATACACCAGTAGCAAGGTTAGAAACAATTAGATTATTACTTACTTTTACTTATTATAAAAATTTCAGGTTATTCTAGATAGATGTCAAAAGTGCCTTCCTAAATAGGTTCTTACAAGAAGAAGTCTATGTGAAACAACTACAAGGATTTGAAGATCCAAGAAAACCAGACTTTGTCTACAGACTGAAAAAGGCTTTGTATGGACTAAAGCAGACACCTTGAGCTTGGTATGAAAGGTTGAGTAAGTTTCTAACTCATAATGGTTTTGAAAAGGGAAAGGTTGATACTACTTTGTTTATAAAGAGAGAAGGAAAAGATTTTCTACTGGTACAAATTTATGTAGATGATATTATCTTTGGTTCTCCTAACGAAAATCTCTGCAAGAAATTTTCAAGATCTATGCAAGATGAATTCGAAATGTACTTTGATTATAAAAAGAGAAGGAAAAGATTTTCTGTTGGTACAAATTTATATAGATGATATTATCTTTGGTTCTCCTAACGAAAATCTCTGCGAGAAATTTTCAAGATCTATGTAGGATGAATTCGAAATGAGCATGATGGGTGAGTTAACCTTCTTTCAAAATGAGCATGATTGGAGTATTGCAAGAAGACAGAAATACCTATGTCAAGCTCATCAAAACTGGACAAGGATGAAGGAGGGAAGAAAGTAGATCAGAAACTATACAAAAGCATGATCGGTTCTCTTCTTTACCTTACTGCCTCTAGACTTATTATTTCATTCAATGTCTGCATCTGTGCAATATTTCAGTCTGATCCAAAAGAATTTCATCTAAGTGATGTAAAACGCATCATTAAGTATGTTGCGACCTCTCGAAAGTTGGGTCTATGTAACCAAAAGAATGAGACTTTACACTACTTGGATATTTTGATGTTGATTTAACCGGCTATAGAGTCGACAGAAAGAGCACATCTGGCACTTTTCAACTATTGGGAAATATGCTGGTATCTTGGTTCTCAAGGAAGCAAAGTACTGTAGCATTGTTTATAGTAAAAGCAGAATATGTTGCTCTTGGGAGTTGTTCTCAAATTCTTTGGATAAGACAACACCTAAGAGACTTTGGAATAGAAGAATCCTGCACCGAGATCAGATGTGACAATACAAGTGCTATTAATCTCACCAAAAACCCAATTCTTCATTCAATGGCAAAGCATATAGAGATCCAACGTCATTTTATAAGGGATCATGTCTAGAATGGCGAGATTATGGTTCAATTTATTGAGTCAATGAATCAATTGGCAGATATCTTCATGAAACCTCTAGAGAAAAATTTATTTGAGACTATTCGCAGCAAGCTGAATATTATCTCTCCTATCGATTAAAGTCTAAAGTTGATTAGACTTAGAATTTCAACTTGAGGAAATCTCTTCATTCTAGGTATTTTAATTTTAGTATGAAAATTTATGAACATGTATGATTTTATTAGAATCATCACTTGCCTATTTTATTTTTAGAAGTTACTATTTCTCTTGTTAAAATTCGATTTTAGAATTTTTAGCAGTTACCATTTTCAATTTATTTCGAAAAGGCATTTTCTCTTGTGTCGTTTCAGTTACCCATTTTCGAGTCCTTTATATCTCCCAAAACAATTCTTTTTGAGTACAGTCTTTCAAAACCCTAACAGCGAATCTCTTCTCCCTCGACTTTTACTGTCAAAATTTCTTTGCAAGTTTCATACTTTTTCACTCGAATATGTCAGTGAAATCCTCCAAGTCTGCATCCATGTCACACCAGAGAAAGTCATCTCATATAGCAAGTCAAGGTATGCAGAGCATGCCAGAAGGACCAACACACTTTGATCTCATTGGTGAAGAATCACCGTAGAACTCTCCACAGAACTCTCCATGCCAACCTTGAGATGAGGAAGTTCATCAAGAAGCAATTCCTCTTAGAGTCTTGACACCCTAGGTACTTTAGAAGCTTTACTGTTATCTAAAATAGGGTGGTTCTCCAATGTCCTTTATCACTAATTTCCTAAAAGGACATGGGCATGAAAACAAAACTGTGTTCTTAAGAGCGATGGGGAGATTAGGTGTAGCCATGGAAAGGTTCAGCAGAAAAGGCTTTTCTTCATTTTCCTTCTTATCTTAGATTCAGTTCTAAGCATCAACCTGAAAATAAGGATCATGATGAGCGGATTTATACGAATTTTCAACCTCAGATGGGTGTGGCCACTGACGTCCCTAGAGAAAGAACGAGATTGTTTCGTTCTAAAGAGAACAAAATGGTTTATACCCAGATGTTGAACAGAGGGGTGATAAACCCTCGAACAATTGATTTTGATTTCTTGGACTCGATCAAGGTTGACTTAAGGGAAAAGCTGGCTACTCTTCAACTTGAGAAGTTTTGTGCTGAGACAACTGTGGCTTATCCTGAATTGAGAGCATACTTCTATTCTAATTTGTCTTTTCTTGATCAAACTCACATTCAGTTTACTGTTTGTGACAAAGTCTTCGTTATGGATTTTGAAACTCTGGCCAATAATCTAGGAGTAGAAAGAAGAGGTTTTAAACCGATCAATATCTCCATTGGTCAAGCCAATAGATTTCTAGTGAAGGACAGACTGCCTTGTGGGAGTATCACTTACTCTCGATTGCAAGCCACCAGTGTTCTGTTGCACAAAATAGTCATCAACTACATCAGACCCAAGGCAGCCTCCAAAACTGATGCGTCCAAATTCTAGGCAAAAATCATGTGGGCCATTTGTAATGGCATTCCTCTTTCTCTGCCGCACACCATCTTTCTACACATGTATAGGACAGTCATGAAAGAAAAAAGGCCAATTGCCTTATGCGGCCTTGATCACAAAGTTGTTCTGCCACTTTTATATCCAATTTCCCTCACAACTCTATTCAAAAACTATTAGTCCTATGAAGATAGGCTTGAAGATGATCTCTAAAATGAGGCTGAAGGATCTGACTAAAGCCATTGAACGTTTGAAGAAGATATCCACAAGCAGAAACAAAAGAAGAGGAAGTTGAAGCAAAAACAAAAGAAGATGAGCACGAAGAAGAAGATGAGGCTGAAAAATAAACAGAGAAGACTCTGATGGAGCAAGTGGTGCAACACCACTATCAGACGAAACTGAGAAAAGAGATTTTGAAGATGACAATGAAGATGCTACATCCAAAGGAGAAGACAATTAGCAAGGGAAGAGATATAGTGCTGAAAAAGAAAAAGCTAAAGAAGGTGAAGTCTCATCCCAACCTGAAGGCAAGTCAGGGGGTGATCATGAGAAAACCGCTTTAATAGCACTTACTACTAGTGATGGCATTAGCAGATCTCTTGCAGATCCTGAAGATGTCTTTGCATCTCACTTCCCTGAGATTGATGATGAAGAAGAGACTCTCAATCATGACAAGCAACAACCTGCTTGTGTTCAAGTCGATGTTCCTCCGTTTCTTGACACTTCACAGGCTCACTTCACTGAAGCCAGTGTTCAAACAAAAACTGATCCTAACTATCCAAGGTTGGTTGAACTCCTTTTGGAGGTTAAAGCTCAGCAATATGCAATAGAGTACGAGATTCAGAAGCTCTACACTGCCTTACAGTCTTCTACAGACTCTTTAAATGGCAAGGTATGGTCTTTAGACACTCAAGTTTAGACTTTGAATCAATAGACTTCACAGGCTGTAGCCAAAGTAGAGAAAGCAGTGCAGTTGCTAGAGGATTTATGACTTGTTCTAGCTCCCAGCCAAACCTAATGACTTTATCCTTTTATTCCAACTTTCAATTTTAACTCTTTCTTTTTGCTATTGACAAAAATGGGGAGAATAAGAGCAGATTTAATTTGTTTGAACTTGTTTGAACTTGTTGTGTTTTGAACGCCTATATTCTGCTATAACCTTCTGTGGTTGTTGAAAGGGCTAGTAAGAACACCTAGAGGGGGTGAATAGATGTAAAAATCAAATTTATGTGAAATGCAGTGAAAAACTTTACTTTTAACCTAAGTCTGGTTGACTACAAACTTTATTGAAGAATTCAGACTTTAATGACAATTTCAAAACACAGAAGTATATTGTAGTAAACAAATAAAGGAGTTCAGGGAAGAGAAAAATAAACACAAGGTTTGTAGTGGTTCGGCTTAGATCAACCCTACGTCCACTCTCCACGTTGACAGCCTTCTAGCCGGTTTCCACTATGAATCAAAAGAGAATTTCCAAACTTATGATCTTAACTTCTAAGTGAAGAGTCTCTATTGCTCTCACGAAGTCACGGTATAAGTCTCTCTCTTTTTTGAGTACAAATTTGAGCACAGTGTAAGGAACAACAAGTAAATGGGAAGCTTCAGGCTTTGGAATTTTTCTTTCACACACACTATCAAACAACTGGAGAGTCCTCCTTAAATACTTTTTCATGCCTTTTCGACCATTGGCACTTTCCAAAGGAATTCCTTCAATCAACCCATTGGACTAAATCAATCAAAGAGATCTCAAGTCATTTGAAGATTGTGATGAAAGCCCGTCAATCATGTTCAGCCATACAATTAGGATCTTGGTTTCCATAAGTAAATTCTTTCTAAAATAACTTGCTTTCCAAAATGATTTGATGTATTTAAATTGATTTCAAAAAAGATAACCAATCTCGTAAGTGATATTTCTAACCAAAAGACCATATATATCCTGTACGAACCGAACCTTTGAAGAAAGAAAGATAATCCTAAGTCTGATTAAGTCTTTATTCTTCACTTGCATTCAGTCTGGAATTTGTCAGAGTGGACAGACTTCTAATGTAAGATAGATTTTGACACAGAAGTCTGACAATCTTCAGAATAGAACTTGGATAAGTTTTGTCAACTTCAAAACATAAAGGAGTTTTCTCCGACAATCTCCCCCTTTTTTATAGTGACAAAACTTTCCTGCAGATTTAAAACTTATATCCTGCAAAACAACACTTTAGCAGTACATGATAACTTATAAAAACAGATTGTTATGGATCTGGATAACATCAATTCTGCAATCACAAAAAACACATTAATCTCGTCAAAGATTCAACCCAAATCCATCATCAATACATAATCACAACCACAAAAGGTTGCTGTAGAGTAAAAGTTCAATTCCAACACAATAGTTCAAACAAATCCAATCTACAAAAAAAAGTTCAAATCTAAAAATCTGCACTCATTCTCTCCCATTTTGTCAACATAAAAAACAAATAGAAAGTTCAAAAAGAATTAAAGGGATAAAATTAATTAGGGTTGTCTAGGTACTCGAACGAGTTGGAAATCCCCTATGGACTGCACTGTCTCCTCAAGCTTCTGGCACTGTTGATAAACATCTTCGACCTTGGAAACAGTCTGTGAAACTTGCTGATTCAAAGTCTGAACTTGAGTGTCTAGAGACCATACTTTGCTAGTGAGAAAATCTAAAGTAGATCTCAAGGCAGTGTGAAGCTTCTGGATCTCAACCTCCATATCGTATTACTAAGCTTTAACCTCCAAAAGGAGCTATACTATCCTTGGATAGTCTGCATTTGGTTCAGTTTGAGGAGTAACTTCAGCGAATTGAATTCGTGGAGAATTGAGAGAAGAGGGAACATCAACTTGATCAAGGGCAGTTTGTCTTGCACCCTCACTTGGAGTAGATACTTCCACCTCATCTTCAAGAAACTGTGATGCAAAAACATCCTCGAGATCTGCAGGGGATCTGCTTATACCATCACTCGCAATATCCGGAGAAGAAGTCCTTTTTTTTCTCATGAGCTCCCCTTGTTTATGTGCCTACACGTGGAAAAGAGATTTCTTCTTCTTGTTCATTTTCTTTCTCAAAACTAGAGTGATGTTCTATCTCAGTTCGTGTTTTTGCAGGGTCATCCTTGGTTGCTTCAGAGTCCTCCGATAATGTTATTGCAACAGTGTCTCCATTAGATTCATCCTCACCCTTCTCTTCTTCTTCTTCTTGTTCATATTCATCTTCAGCTCCTGCTTCTTCTGCTTCTACTTCTCCTTCCTATTCTGCTTCTTCCTCTTGCTCTTCTTTTGCTTCTCTATCTCTTCCTTCTCTTTCCTTTGTTTTCTCAAAACCAACTTGAAGATTCCTTAGTGTAATGGCAGAAATGGTCAGATCATCTTCATCCTCTTCATCCTGCTTGATAAGTGATCTCCTTTTCTTTGCAGTTTCCTGCACCACTTCCTTGCCCTTGTGCTTTCTTGCAACAACAGGATCTTCCTTGGTTTTGCTTAAGGATTCCTTCTTCAAAAGCTAAATGGCCTTAGTTAGATCCTTCAGCCTCATTTTCGATATTATCTTTATTCATATTTCCATAGGAGCAACGGTTCGGGAACAAAGTGAAGCGGGAAATTGGATATGAAAATGGCGGAACAGCTTTGTAACCAAGGCAAAGTAAGGCAATTGGCCTTTGTCTTTCATAACTATCCTATACATGTGCAACAGGATAGTATGAGGAAGAGAGAAACGCATTCCATTGCATATTGCCCACATGATTCATGCCTCAAATCTTGAAACATCGGTTTTGGAGGCTGCCTTGGATCTGATGCAGTTGATAACAATTTTGTGCAACAAAATGTTGGAGGCTAGCAAACGAGAATAAGTGATACCTCCACTTGGTAGTCTATCTTTTACTAGGAATCTAGTGGCTTGACTGATGGAGATGTTGATTGGTTGAAAACCACATCTTTCCACTCCAACAAAAGCTTTATCATAGATAGTAACCTGAATGCAATTCTGGTCAAGGAAAGATAGATTTGAGTGGTAGTATGCTGTCAGTTCTAGATAAGCCACAGCCGTCTCAGCACAGAATTTTTGAAGTTGAAGAAAGGCCAACTTTTCCCTCAAGTTAACCTTAATCAAGTCCAAAAAGTCAAAATCAACTGTTTGAGGGTTTATCACCCCTTTGTTCAACATTTGAGCATAAACCCTTTTGTGCCAAACCCTTTGGTGCCACTCCTATCCTTTCCATGGTTCTTAAGTTCAAATTCCTCTTCCAAAGGTTGGCGCGGAGGGGTTCTGTGGATAGTTCTACGGAGAGTTATGCGGAGAGTCTTCACCAATGAGATCGAAATGCGTTGCTCCTTCTGGCATGCTTCGAGGACCTTCACTAGCAATCCGAGAGGACTTTCACTGGTGTGACATGAATGCAAACTTGGAGGATTTCGAAGACATGTTTGAGTGAAAAAAGATGTAAACTTGCATAAGGGTTTTGAGAGTAAAAATGAGAGAGAGAGAATCGGTATTCTAGGGTTTTGAAAGGATGTGATCGAAAGAAATACTAGAAAGTATTTAAAGAAAATGAAAAGTCACAATGAAAGGGGGTATACGAAACGTTGTAAGGAAAAAGAAAAATGCCTTTTCAAGACAAATTTTAAAAAGGTAACTGCCAAAAATTTAAAATTCGAAAGTCACCAACAAAATAGTAATAAAATAGGCAAGGGATGATTCAGTTAATCATACCTTTTCATTCCAAAAATTAAAATACCTGGATTCAAGAGATTCTTGACTGATGTAGCTTCTTAAGTTCTGAGTCTAATCAACTTCAGATTTTAATCAATAGGAGAGATAATATTTAGCTTGCTGCGAATAGACTCAAATAAGCTTTTCTCCAGAGGCTTCGTGAAGATATTTGCCAATTGATTCTTTGACTCAACGAATTGAACCAGAATCTCGCCATTCTAGACATGATCCCTTATAGAATGATATCGAATCTCTATATGCTTTGCTCTTGAATGAAGAATGAGATTTATGGTGAGATTAATAGCACTTGTGTTGTCGCATCTAATCTCTATATAGGATTCTTCTATTCCAAAGTCTTTTAGTTGTTGTCTTATCCATAGGATTTGAGAACAACAACTTCCAAGAGCAACATATTCTGCTTCTGCTATTGATAAAGCCATTGTACTTTGCTTTCTTGAGAACCAAGACACCAGCATTTATCTCAACAGTTGACAAGTGTCAAATGTGCTCTTCCTTTCGACTCTACAACCAGCGAGATCAGCATCAGAATAACCAAGAAGAGTAAAGTCTCATTCTCTTCGATACCATAGACCCAGCTTTGGAAAAATTTCAACATATTTTATGATGCGTTTAACAGCACTGAGATGAGATTCCTTTGGATCAGACTGAAATCTAGCACAGATGCACACACTGAATAAAATATCAGGTCTTGAGGTAGTGAGATGACGAAGAGAGCCGATCATGCTTCTGTATAGTTTATGGTCTACTTTCTTTCCTCCTTCATCCTTGTCCAGTTTTGATGAACTAGACATAGGAGTTTTTGTTCTCTTGCAATTCTCTAATCCAAATTTCTTGATGAGATCTTTGGCATATTTCTCCTGGTGAATTAATATACCTTCCTTTGATTGTCTTACTTGCAATCCAAAAAAAAAAAAAAAAGTTAATTCACTCATCATGCTCATCTCGAATTCATCCTGCATAGATTTTGAAAATTTATTGCAGAGAATTTCGTTAGGAGAACTAAAGATAATACCATCTACATAAATTTATTGCAGAAAATCTTTCCCTTCTCTCTTTATAAACAAAGTAGTATCAACATTTCCCCTTTCAAAACCATTCTGAGTCGAAAACTTACTCAACCTTTCATACCAAGCTTGAGGTGCCTACTTCAGTCCATACAAGGCATTTTTCAATCTATAGACTGAGTTTGGTTTTCTTAGATCTTCAAATCCTAGTGGTTGTTCTACATAGACTTCTTCTTGAATGAATTCATTGAGGAAGGCACTTTTGACATCCATATGGAATAATCCGAAATTTTGGAAACAAGCAAAAGCAAGTAATAATCTGATTGCTTCTAACCTTACTACTAGTGCATAGGTCTCATCATTGTCTATCCCTTCTTCCTGTGTGTACCCTTTCGCTACGAGTCTTGCTTTATTTTTGACCACTTTTCCTTTCTTATCCATCTTGTTTCTGAAAACCCACTTCATTCCAATAATAGATTTGCCTTTGGGTTTTGGAATCAACTCCTATACATCATTGATGCTGAATTGTCTGAGTTCCTACTACATAGCTTCTATCCAGCTTTCATCAGATAATGCTTCTTCTATACCTTTTGGTTCTATTTCAGAAACAAGTGCTAAAGCGCTAGACTCTGTGAATGCTAGTATGAGCACCTAGAGAGGGTGAATAGGTGTGAAAACAAACTTTTGCAATGAACAGTGTAAAACTTTACTTTTAACCTGAGTTTGTTTAACAGTAGACTTTAAAATAGAAACGTGACTCTAACAATTAAATAAAGTTACAAGTAAAGTAAAAGAGTTTAGGGAAGAAAATAAGAACACAAGATTTATAGTGGTTCGGCTTAATCCAAGCTTACGTCCACTCTCCCGCACAGACAGCCCATCGGCTAGATTTCATTATGAATTAAAAGAGTCATTACAGAATCACGTCATTGATTCCACAGTGTAGAGACTCTGCTACACTTTCTCAAGGTCTCACAAATGTATAAACTCTCTTTTGAGTACAAGTTACGCTCAAAAATTGAATTGACAAAGAACAAGGAGCTTCAAACTTTGGAATTTATCTATCGTGCACACACTCGAATAACTAGAACATCTTCCTTATATACTCCTCCATGCCTTCATAACCGTTGGCACTTTCCAAATGAGCTCTTCCAATCTACCCGTTGGACAAAATCAATTAGGGGGATCTCGAGTTATTAAACGAATATGACGATAGCCCACCAATCATGCTCGCCCATACCATCAGGATCTAGGTTTCCATAAGTAGAACCTTCCATGTATGCTTTGCCAATCAACTGATCTAAATTACCTGAATCAAAACGAATAATAGATTCCAAGATGCTATATCCAGCCGAGAGATCTTCTTTAGTCGATAGAATCAAATCCTTAACGAAATACTCAACTCTGGATAAGTCTTCTTCGACGGTCTAGAAACTGTCAATCAGGGTAGACTTTGAATCTTGAGTCTGGTGGTTCGACAATCTTCAGACTTTGACGAAAGAGTCTGCAAGTCTTCAGACTAGACTGATAGAAACGTTTTGTCAGCTTCAAAATAAATATAGAAGTTTTCTCCAACAATCTCCCCCTTTTTGATGGTGACAAAACTTTCTTGTAGGTTTGGATTTTTTTGACCTGCAAGACAATACTCAAGCACACATGGATATCTCACAAAATATAATTGGCTTAGTAAAGATAGCATTAAATCTGCATCCACAAGAAATAAATAAGTTAGTTCTGTAAATAAACAACTATCCTTGCCATGAAATATCAATAGTGCTTAAGATACTGCAACAAACAATCCAAATCCAAATCTAGTCACAACCAAACATCCAAACAAAAGTAAAGTCAATCAAAAGTCAAGTCAAACAAGAGTCAAAACTCAAATCTTCACCATCTCTCCCTTTTTGTCAACATGAAAAAGGTAGAGACGAAAATATAATGAAATTAGGATTGCTTGGGAAGGCGAATAAGCTGGAAATCTCCCATCGACTAGACAATCCCTTCCAGCTTTTTCAAATCCTACTTCAGTTGAGCCACTTCTTCACGCTTGGCATTTGCTTGAACTTGAAGAGCAAGGGCATGGATTTGATCATGCAAGGAAACTGAAGAGGCTTGACCTGCATTCTGCAAGTTCTAAACTTCGCATCCCAGGGCATAAATTTGGCCTCGCATTTCCATAAGAATATCAAGTAGTCTTCGAAAGTCTGGTGAATTATCAGTTTGAGTGCTAGCTTCTGCATGATTAGTAGGAGTATTGGTAGATGATGGTAAGTCAGCATGAGCACCCAAATTTGGCAATGAAATCTCATGACCTTCCGTTGGAAATTGAGAGGCATAGATGTCTTCTGGATCTACAGGTGAACGGCTAACATCTTCACTAGTAAAAGCAATTGAAGATGTACCTCCTTTTTCAGCAACTCCTCCTGTTTCATTGCCTTCAGGCGGTGAGAAGTACTCTTCATGCTCTGTTTCCTCTTTTTCACCTCTCCCTTCTTCTTCTTCAGTAGTCCTTTCTTCCTCTGCTTCTTTTCTCATCGATTCTCTCTCTCCACTCCTTTGCTCGAACTCTTCTCTGTCTTGATCCTCTCTCTCCTCGATCTCTGGAACAGAACGATGTAAGTTTCTCAATGCAAGAGAAGAAATGGTGATATCGTCCTCATCTTCTTCATCCTCCAAGATGAGTGCTCTTCTTTTCTTCGATTGAGCTGTCATGGGCTCCTTCCCTTTCCGTTTTGTAGCCGAAGAAACTTGGTGAGTCTTGACAGGGGTTTTCTCCTTTAATCGTTCCAAAGCCTTGTCTAGCTCTTTTAGATGCATTTTGGAAACCATTTTCAGTCCCACCACCATTTGATCACAAGATCGAACACACAGAATCCTGGGAGGTTGAATATTGAAATGTCTGAATAACTTTGTAACAAGCGTTGAGTAAGGAAGTTGTCCCTTGTCTTTCACCATCATTCTATACATGCGAAACATGATAGTGTGAGGCAGAGAGAACTTTTTGCCAGCGTTGATAGCATACACCAACTTTGCTTCTGAGTTGGAGACGTTAGTCTTCGAAGTCGATTTGGGTCTAATGCAATTGATCACGATCTTGTGAAGTAAAATATTTGAGGCATTCATACTCAAGTATGAAATTCGTCCTTCCGCCATTTCATCACGAGCAAGCTCTACCGTCACACGACCAACAGACACACTAATTGATTGGAAAGCCCCTCGCTTTACTCCAATCACATCCGCCAATGTGTCCTTGTCAACAATATAGTCCTGGTCTCGAACACTAAAAGAAAATCTATTTGCATCCAAGTAACTCAGATTAGAATAGAAATAGGCAGTAAGTTCTGGATATGCCTCTGTCGTCTTAGAACAAAATCACTCAAGCTGAAGTAGAGTGAATTTCTCTCGCAGCTTCACATTCAAAGAGTCCAGAAAATCAAAGTCCACACTTCTTGGATTGATCACCCCTCTCTTTAGCAACTTGGAGTAAAGTCGCTTGTGTTCCTCCGAGCGAAACAAATCTGTCCTTTTGATTTGAATATTCACCACAACACCCATTCTAGGCTTAAAATGAGTGTACATTTTGTCATCACCATTCCCATCAGACTGACTAAGACCTCCAACACGTGGATCACTAGGGATATTCACAAAAACTCATTCTGCCGACCCCGTAGGAGCAACTCCCAATCATTCCATTGTTCGCAAAAAATGGGTTTCATTTCGATACCCTTTCTCTTTCAAAAATTCATCAATATAGTTCAAGGGAGTGCCTCCCTTCTTCTAAGCAGAGTAAAGTTTAAAGATAAAAGCCGGCTTTTGAGTTCTTACGGGTTCTACGCCTTCAATGATTTCTTCCTCCGCTCTTTGATCAATACCTTGAGGTCTAGCTTGAGGAGATTGACGCAGTTGAGAATGTTGTGGGCTCTGCTGCTGTCTTGGAAATTCTTATTCCTCGGTGAGGTCAAAATCCGTAGGACCCTCACGCATGTGTTGTGGTCCCCTGTTCGCAATCCTTGAAGACTTTCTTTGGGAAGCCATTCTCACAGTCTTTGAGAGATTCCAAACTCAATTCGCGAGAAAGGTGAGAGCTTTGAAGATTAAACTAGACAGTAAAAGTAAGAAAGTGATGTTTTGTGCTTTTAGGGTTTGAGAGGAAGACGATCAGTATATAAGGCAGTCAAAAAGAGGTATACGGAACGACGTAAAAGGAAAAAAAGAAAAAAAATTTCAAAAATAACTGCCTTTTTGAAAAAATAGATAACCGTCATTTCAAAAGATAACTCCTTTTTCGAAAAGGAATGATTGCAATAATCATGAAAATTGGGGAAGATAACATCAATCAATTACAAATTAATAGATGAACGTACCTTTTCGAGATTTTATCCTACAGATAAGATTCTAAAATAGAAATAACTTACAGTCGTGAATCTTGATCTTCTAAGTCTGAGTATCTTTAGACTTTTATCCCTGAGTCTGAACTTCTTCAGACTTTAAGATAGTGAGTCTGGAACGAATAAGCTCGAATTGACTTTTCTCCAAAGGTTTTGTAAAAATGTCCGCTAGTTGATTCTTTGAGTCAATGAATTAAATCAAGAATTCTCCATTTTGAACATGGTCTATAATAAAATGATTTCGAATTTCTATATGCTTTGCTCTTGAATGAAGAATTAGATTCTTGGTGAGATTAATCACGCTGGTGTTGTTGCATTTGATCTCAGTGCATGAGTTTTTGATTCCAAAGTCTCTTAGCTATTACTTTATCCACAAAATTTGTGAACAACAACTTCCAAGAACCACATATTCTGCTTCTGCTATTAAAAGAGTTACAGTACTTTGCTTTCTTGAGAACCAGGATACTGTCCTATTCCCAAGTAATTGACAAGTGCCCGAGATGTTTTTTCTATCAACTTTGCATCCTACTAGATCTGCGTGTGAATATTCAAGGAGAGTAAAGTCTACTTCTTTATGATACTAGAGACCCAAATTAGAGGTTGTTGCAATGTATTTGATGATGTGTTTTGCAACACTTAAATGAGATTCTTTGGGATCTAATTGACTCGCACAAATACAAACACTAAACAAAATGTCAAGTCTAGAAGCAGTAAGATAAAGAAGTGAACCAATGATTCTCCTCTATAGCTTATGGTCACCTTTCTTTCCTCCTTCATCTTTGTCTAGCTTTGAGGAACTTGACCTTGGTATATCAGTCTTTTTGCAATTCTCCAAGCCGAACTTTTTAATAAGTTCTTTAGCATATTTTTCTTTGTGGATGAAAGTTCATTCCTTCAATTATTTTACTTGAAGTCCGAGAAATAAAGATAGTTCATCCATCATGCTCATTTCAAACTCATCCTGCATAGTCTTAAAGAATTTCTTGCACAGATTTTCGTTAGGTTATCCAAAAATAATATCATCAACATAAATTTGAACAAGTAAAAAGTTTTCGTTTTCTCTTTTGATAAATAATGTAGTGTTTACTTTACCTTTAACAAAGCCATTTTGGATTAAAAACTTACTTAATATGTCATACCAAGCTCGAGGTGCTTGCTTTAAACCGTATAGCGCCTTTTTCAGTCTGAATATAGAGTCTGGTTTCTTTAGGTCTTCAAAACCATGAGGTTGTTCTACATAGACTTCCTCTTGGATAAATCCATTTAGGAAAGCGCTTTTGACGTCCATTTGGAATAACATGAAATTCTTATAACAAGCAAAATCAAGTAATAATCTAATTGCTTCTAACCTTGCTACTGGTGCGTAATTCTCATCATAATCTATCTTTTCTTCTTGCGTATATCTTTTGGTCATGAGTCTTTGTTCCTTACGACTTTTCCTTTCTCGTTCATCTTGTTCCTGAAAACCCATTTAGCTCCAATGATAGATTTACCTTTTGGTTTAGGAGTCAATTCCCAGACATCATTGATACTGAATTGCCTGAGTTCTTCTTGCATAACTTCAATCCAGCTTTCATCAGTTAAAGTTTCTTCTATGCTCTTGGGTTCGATTTCAGAGATAAGAGCCACAGCACTAGACTCTTCACGCATTTTGGATCTTGTACGAATTCCTTCATTAATGTCACCAATAATGAGTTATTTGGGATGACTGGACTTGTGCTTCCAGTTGTTGGTTGATTTGTCAGACTATTGTTCTTTTTCTTCATTTGATTCTTCAACCATCATTCATTGCTGGTCTTTTGAAGTCTAAGCTGCTTCTGAAGATTTAGACTTTGTAGAGTTTGGAGTAGGTTCAGATTCTTCAAGTTGAGTCTGAATCGTTTGATTTTGTATAAAGTCTTGAAATTTGACATTCATCGATTCCTCCACAAATTGAGTCTTTTTATTGTATACTCTGTAAGCTTTGCTGGTGGTTGAATATCCAAGGAAGATGCTTTCGTCTGACTTTTCTTCAAACTTACCAATTCGATCATTTGTATTTTTCAATATAAAAGATTTGCATCCAAACACATGAAAATAGGAAACAATTGGCTTCTTTCATTTGAACAACTCATAGGGAGTTTTCTCCAAAATAGGCCTTAGGAAGACTCTATTAATTATATAATACGCTATAGAAACTGCTTCAGCCCAAAAACAAGAGGAAATGTTAATTTCAATTAATAATGTTCTAGCCATTTCTTTTAACGATCTATTCTTCCTTTCCACAACTCCATTCTATTCTGGAGTGTATGGTGAGGAGTTCACATGCTGAAAACCAGATTCATCACAGAATTTAGAAAAGTCTTGATTTTAAAATTCACCTCTATGGTCTGTCCGTATACTTGAAATAACATACCCTTTCTCATTTTGAACTTTCTTAGCAAATTTTATAAAATAAGAAAAATGTTTCAAACTTACTTGCCAGGAAATATATCCAAGTGAATCGTGAATAATCATCCACTATTACTAGGCAATATTTCTTACCTCCAATGCTCTGGGTTCTGGCTGGTCCGAAGAGATCGATATGCAAGAGCTGCAGTACACGATTAGTGGAAACTTGATTTACTGGTTTGAAAAAGTTTCTAACATGTTTTCCCAATACACATGGTGTGCATAATTCAGATTTTTGATATGTCAGGTTGGGTAGTCCACGAACAAGCTTCTTTGCAAAGATCTTGGCTATTTGCTTCATGTTGATGTGGCCAAGTTTTCTATGCCAGAGATTAGCTTCCTCTTGAATTGAAATTAGACATTGGAATTTTTCTGGTTTGATATCCAAGAGATATATATTCCCATGTCTTCGCCCCGTGAATGTCTGAGAGGAGTCTTTATTGGTTCCTGAATATATTCATTCTTAAAAGTTGATTTTGTAACTTGTGTCGCACAGTTGGCTGATACTCAACAAGTTGTAGTTGAGACCTTCCACTAAGGAAATGTTACTGATTGTGAGACTTCCAATCTTTACAGTTCCGTATCCCACAATTCTGCCTTTGCTATTTCCTCCGAAAGAAACTTTTCCACCATTAACTTGCATAATCTTTATGAAACAACTTGAGTCTCCTGTCTTATGTCTTGAGCATCCACTATCCAAATACCATTTAACATTTTTCTTGATAGTGACTTGCATTTAAAAAATGAACTCAAACTTTCTTTGGTACCCATACTTTCTTGGGTCTAATGGAGTTAGTGTAATATACGGTCTTTGTCCAAACATTCTTAACAAGTTTCCAAACCATAGGGCATTCTTTCTTAAAATGTTCTGAGTTGTTGCACTTAGAACATTTAAGAGCATTGTGGCCTACAGGTTTTACAAAGACTTTTTTAAAATGATTTCTATAAAAATCTTTTGTAGGTCTTTGTTTTATTATTTCCTTTACTTTTGGAAAATCAGTTAGAGGAATGGTTTCAGCAGTCATTCACAAGCTTGATTTGTTAAAGTAAGGTCTTTGTGCTAAAAGAATATTTTCTAATTTCTCAGAACCTATTGAAAATCTTTTTGAAATACTTGAGATATTATTTTTCAAAAGTGCATTTTCTTTTAAAGTAATAACATTTTTATCCAAATTTTAGACTTTTTTTTTTCCAAATAGTCTCATGTTGCTTCAGTGTAGAATTTTCTCTTTTTAGTTCGGAAATCCTCTTGAGAAAGGTTTTGAGACTAAGACACAATTCATCAATATTTTTATAGACTTTAGTAGGAATTTTTAAATTACTTATTTCGATTTCACTGTCTGAGTCTGAGTCTGTCTTTAAGTCTGAATATGATTCTGATTGTGTCATTAGACAAATATTAGCGTAATCATCATCACTCTCTTCACACTTAGTATCACTCCAGGTTTCTGCTTTGAGAGTTTTTCTGTATTTCTCAGCTATTCCTTTCTTTTTCTTCAGTAAGGGACGGTTGGGTCTGATGTGTCCATTTTTCTTGCATTCAAAACAAATTACATCTTTATTGGAATCATCATCCTCTATTGATTTATTTTGAAACTTTTGAGAACTTTGTTTCTTCGAATTGAATGTTCTTCCTTTTTTGTTTAGTTTTCTGAACCTTCTTATCATGAGAGCAAGCTCTTCATCATCCATATCGTCTTCTAAATTTGTAACATAAGAATCATCATTAGATTTTAATGCAATAGATTTTTTACCTTTGGGATCCTCATATTCATTGATTTGCTCCACTTCATAAGACTGAAGAGTGCTAACCAATTCACCAACAGAGAGTGGCATGATCCTTTGTGTCTCTCTTATTGAGGTCTTTATGTGATTCTAATATTTGGAAAGTCCATGCAGTAACTTGTTAACCTTCATGGGTCAAGAGATTGGTTGACTTTGATACTCAAGACCATTCACGATTTCTGTAAAATGACTAAATATGTCAGTGATAGATTCTCCTGGTTTCATCTTGAATGCTTCATATTAACCGAATAGAATATTGATTCTGGTTTATTTTACTCGATCGATTCCTTCATAGGTAATGTGCAATCTATCCCAAACTTCATTAGATGTTTCACAAGAAGATATTCTGTTATATTCAGTAGGAGATAATGCACAATATAAAGAATAAATTGCTTTTGCATCAAGAGCTTGTCTCTTGGTTATCTTTTCTTGAGTCATATCGCTGGACTCAACAGCTTCTTTTCCCCTTTTTGAGACTATTGTAGTTTTAGGAATAATTCCTTTATCTACCACATCCAATTCAAGAGGGTCTTTCGATCTGATAAATGCCTTCATTTTGTTTTTCCATATATTGTATTTCTTCCCATCAAAGTAAGGCGGTCTGGTGTTGCTTTGCCCTTCAACCAAGCCTGGAGCCAACATATTAGCCATGGATCGTTAACTCTGAAGTAAAAACACTTCAATTTAAATGAGTACACAGGCTCTGATACCAATTGTGAATGCTAGTATGAGTACCTAGAGGGGGTGAATAGGTGCGAAAACAAACTTTTGCAATGAACAATGTAAAACTTTACTTTTAACTTGAGTATGTTTAACAGTAGACTTTAAAATAGAAACGTGACTCTAATAATTAAATAAAGTTACGAGTAAAGTAAAAGAGTTTAGGGAAGAGAATAAGAATATAAGATTTATAGTGGTTCGGCTTAATCCAAGCCTACGTCCACTCTCCCGCACTGACAGCCCACCGGCTGGATTTCACTATGAATCAAAAGAGTCGTTACAGAATCACGTCCTTGATTCCAGAATGTAGAGACTCTGCTACACTTCCTCAAGGTCTCACAAATATATAAAATCTTTTTTGAGTACAAGTTTACGCTCAACAATTGAATTGACAAAGAACAAGGAGCTTCAAACTTTGGAATTTATCCATTGCACACATACTCGAATAACTAGAACATCTTCCTTATATACTCCTCCATGCCTTCATAACCGTTGGCACTTTCCAAAGGAACTCTTCCAATCTACCCGTTGGATAAAATCAATTAGGGAGATCTCGAGTTATTAATGGAATATGACGATAGCCCACCAATCCTACTCGTCCATACAATCAGGATCTAGGTTTCCATAAGTAGAACCTTCCAAGTATGCTTTGCCAATCAACGGATCTAAATTACCCGAGTCAAAATGAATAATAGATTCCGAGATGTTATATCCAATCGAGAGATCTTCTTTAGTCGATAGAATCAAATCCTTATTGAAATACTCAACTCTGGATAAGTCTTCTTCGACGATTTAGAAACTGTCAATGAGGGTAAACTTTAAATCTTGAGTCTGGTGGTTCGACGGTCTTTAGACTTTGACGAAAGAGTATGCAAGTCTTTAGACTAGACTGATGGAAATGTTTTGTCAGCTTCAAAATAAATACGGAAGTTTTCTCCAACAGACTCTTCTCTTGCTTTGGATCTAGTGCAAACTCCTTCATCAATGTTGCCAATGATGAGTTCTTTGGGATGATTTGACTTGTGTTTCCAGTTGCTATTAGGCTTGAGAGCCTGTTGATACTCTGTTCCATTTGAATCTTCTTGGTTTGCTTGATGCTATACCCCAGAAGTCTGAGCTTTGCTAGGGGTGACAGACTTTGTTAAGTCTAGAACTGGTTCAGACTCTTCAAGTCAAATTTGTTCTGGTTGAATCTGCATATAATCTTGAAACTTGACGTTCATAGATTCATTTACAGATTGAGTCTTCTTGTTAAATACCTTGTAAGCTTTGCTTGAAGTTGAGTAGCCAAGGAAGAATCGTTCATCTGATTTTTCCTCTAACTTTCCAGATCGTTCATTCACATATTTTAGAATAATACATTTACAACCAAAGACATGAAAATATGAAACATTTGGCTTCTTTCCTTTATACACTTCATAAGGAGTTTTCTCTAGGATAGGTCTCAAGAATACTCTGTTGATAATACATCAGGCAATAGAAACTGCTTCTGCCCAAAATCGAGAGGAAATTTTGCTTTCTTTTAATAAAGATCTGGCCATCTCCTTTGTTTTTTCTTTCCACAACCCCGTTTTGTTCTAGAGTGTATAGAGAAGAGAAAACATGATGAAAACCAAATTCATCACAAAACTTCGTAAAGTCCTGATTTTCAAACTCATCTCTATGGTCAGTTCGTATGCTAGAAATAACATAACCTTTTTCATTCTGAACCTTCTTGGCAAACTTCAAGAAATAAGATAAGGTTTCAAACTTACTTGCCAGAAAGTATACCTAAGTAAAACGAGAGTAATCATTCACGATTACTAGGCAATATTTCCTTCTACCAATACTCTGAATTTTGGTTGATCCAAAAAGGTCCATATGGAGTAGCTGCAAAACTCGATAGGTAGAGACTTGATTTATAGGTTTAAAGGAACATCTAACCTATTTTCCTAAGACCCAGAGAGTGCATAATTTAGACTTCTGATAAGCTAAATTAGGAAGGCCTCGAACCAACTTCTTAGAAGAAACTTTAGCAATTTGCTTCATATTAACATGGCCAAGCTTCCAATGCTAAAGACTTGCTTCATCTTGAATAGAAATAAGGCACTGAGAACTTTTTGGGTTTATGTCCAGAAGGTATATGTTGCCATGCCTTCGCCTAGTAAAAGATTGAGAGAAGTCTTGACTTGTTCCAGAACAAATTCCTTCTTGAAAGTTTATTCTGAAACCAGTATCACAAAGCTGACTTATACTCAGTAGATTGTAGTTCAATCCTTCTACCAAGGAAACATTGTTGATAGTCAGGCTTCCAATCTTCACAGTTCCATATCCAACAATTTTTCCTTTGTTGTTTCCTCCAAAAGAAACTTTTCCTCCATTCAGTCTAACAAGCTTTATGAAGCAGCTTGAGTCTCATATCATATGCCTTGAATAGCTACTATCCAAATACCATTTGATCTTTCTTTTAATAATGACCTGAGATCAAAATAAAAACTCAAACTTTCTTTGGTACCTTGATTTTCTTGGCTCTAGGAGAGTTAGTATTAATGACGGTCTTTGCCAAGTCTTTCTTAACTGGTCTCTAAACCTTGGGACATTCTTTCTCGAAATGTTCTAAGCTGTTACATTTCAAACATCTAAGTGCACTTTGGTCAATAGGTTTTACAAAAACCTTTTGAAAGTTTACAAAAACCTTTTGAAAGTTTACAAAAACCTTTTGAAAGTGATTTTTGTAAAATCCCTTTGCTGGTATTCGTTTAATTCTTTCTTTTACCTTGCGAAAATCAATTAATGAAATAGTTTCTAAAGTCATACCCAAACCAGATTTGTTAAAATAAGGTATTTGGGCTGAAAGGATTTTCTCCAGTTTTTCGGATCCTTTTGAAAATCTTTATGTAATATTTGAAATAACTCTTTTCAAAATAGTATTTTCTTTTGAAAGAGAGTCATAATTTTCTTTCAAATTATCAAAATTTGTATTTAGACTTTTAAACTTTTCTTTCCAACAAACTTTCTATTGCATGAGCTTAGAATTCTCCATTTTTAGTTAAGAAATCCTTTTAATAGAGGATTTTAGACTAAGGCAAAGTCCATTTATATACTTAGAGACTTTAACAGGAATTTCTAAGTTACTAACCTCAATTTCTTTAATAGACGATTTTAGCCGGTTATCTTTATTGGAATCGATTTGGAAACATCAAATCGTCGTAGATAGCAAGCTTATTTGAAAAGAATTTACTTATGGAAACCAAGATCCTGATTGTATGGGCGATCAAGATTGACGGACTTTCATCACAAACTTCAAACGGCTCAAGATTTCCTTAATTGATTCTATCCAACGGGTTGATTGGAAGAATTCCTTTGGAAAGTACCGACGGTTGAAAATGTATGAAGGAATATTTAAGGAGACCTCCTAAGTCATTCGACAGAGTGCATGAAAGAAGAATTCCAAAGTTTGAAGCTTCCCATTTACTTGTTATTCCTCACACTGTGCTCAAATTTGTACTCAAAAGAGAGAGACTCATAGTGTGACTTAGTGAAAGTAATAAAAACTCTTCAATGAGAAGTCAATATCGCAAGATTGTAAATTCTCTTTTGATTCATAGTGGAAACTAGCCAGAAGGTTGTTAGCGTGGGAGAGTGGACGTAGGTTTAATCTAAGCAAAACCACTATAAATTACATGTTCATTTTCTCTTCCATGAACTCTTTTACTTATTCATATTTCAATTTAATAGTTAAAGTTTAAATTCTTTCAAATTTTGTTGTTTATCAGCGTCATTTTGAAAAGCAAAATATCCTTCATGCATTTCACGAAATTTGTCTTCATACTTATTCACCCCCTTCTAGGTATTCGTATTAGCGCTTTCAGCCGATAGTCGATGCAAAGACGCAATGAACCATCCTTCTTCCTTACAAATAGAACGGCAAAATAACAACCTAAGTGCCATAACTTTGCACGGAGGGACATTCAAGTGCCATAACTTTGGAAAGGTACACTTAAGTGCCAGTTTCGGAGTAAAGTAGAACACTTAAGTGCCACTATGACCAAAATCCGGCCAAATGGCTGATGTGACAATTTTCCGGCGAGTTGGGTGCAAAACGGTGTCGTTTTGCACGCGGACGCGGCGAGAAAATGCAAAAACGATGTCGTTTTGTGTCTGATGTGTGAATAATCAATATAAAAATTAATTAAATTTAATTTAAAATTAATTTGATTTAAAATATACTAAAAAATTAAAAAACTTAAAATTTTTAAAAAATAACATTAAAAAAACTTAAAATTTGAAAAACTTAAAATTTTAAAAATTAAAATTTGAAAAACTTAAAATTAAAAAAAAATTTGAAAAGTTAAAATTTGAAAAGCTTAAAATTTAAAAAACTTAAAAATTTAAAAACTTAAAATTTAAATATGGAAGTTTTTTAAATTTTAAAAGTAAGTTTTCCAAATTTTAAGTTTTTTAAATTTAAATTTTTTTAAGTTTAATATTTTTGAATTTTAATTTTTTTAAATTTTAAGTTTTTTTTTTAATTTTAAGTTTTTTTAATTTTAATTTTTCTAATTTAATTTTTTTAATTTAATTTTTTTTTTTTTTTAATTTTAAGTTTTTTTAATTTTTTAAGTTTTTTAATTGTAATTTTTTTAATTGTAATTTTTTTTTTTAATTTTAAGTTTTTGAAATTTTAATTTTTGAAATTTTTAAGTTTTTTCATTTTAAGTTTTTTTAATTTTAATTTTTTTAATTTCGTTTTTTTAATTTAAAGTTTTTAATTTTTTAAGTTTTTTTAATTTTAAGTTTTTATTTTTTAGAATATTTTAAATAAAATTAAGGTTAAATTTAATTTAATTAATTTTGATATTAATTATTTACACATCGACACAAAACGATGTCTTTTTTTGCATTTTCTCACTACGTCAGCGTGCAAAAGGACGCCGTTTTGCACCCAATTCGCCGGAAAATTGCCACGTAAGCCATTTGACCGAATTTTGGCCGGAGTGGCACTTAAGTATTCCACTTTACTCCAAAACTGGCATTTAAGTGTACTTTTCCGAAATTATGGCACTTAAGTGTCCCTCCGTGCCAAGTTATGGCACTTCAGGTGTCCCAAACTCCAAATAGAACTAATGCTCCCCATGACATTGCGCTAAGGTGTATAAATCCTTCATCAAGCGGCTCTTGCATCTACACCTTTAACTCCTTTAACTCTGATAGCGCCATGTGGTAAGGAAGCTTAGAAATTGGCTCCGTCCTAGGGGCCAACTCAATCACAAATTCCATTTCCCTTTCCAATGATAATCCAAGCATTTCCTCAATATAGCCATCGGAAAGTTCTAACACTATGGCTATATCCTCCAACCTTAGTTCCTCAACCAACATATCGACTAAGGTTGCCAAATAACCTTGGCAACCCACCTCTAACAATTAGGTTGCCTCAAGCGACGAGATTAAGGTAATCGAGGGTCCTCATCGACTTTCGATAAACTCAAAATTTTCACCCGCTAAAGGGTTAAACTAAATCGTTTTACGATAACAGTCTATGGTAGCTCGTTGCTTGGTGAGCCAATCCATACCAATGATCTTATCAAAGTCAAACATGGTTAGCACAATCAAATCTATCATTTCCTCTCGCTCACCGATCACTAACTTGCAACTATGACACCTTATCACAGACAACACTTTATCCTTTAACGGGGTAGATATATTAATGACTGTCCCCAACGATTCTAGACTCAATCCTACCAACTTAACGAATTGCTCAGCAATAAATGAATGCGTAGCTCCAGAATCAAATAAAGCATAAGCAGCATGGTCGTTCAACGAGACCGTACCTGTAACCACGTTCTGCTAGTCCTCCACCTCCCTTTGGGTGACAGCATACACCCTTCCCTGCTTATTCAAAATACCCTGTTATGCATTCTACGATGCACTCCCTCTTAGTTGTCCCATCCGCAATAGTGGCGCTTGTGATCCCATTAGCCTGCACGAATAGTTCTTGATCTGGTGGCCATGCTAGCCACATCCATAATAAGCTCCTGTCCTAGCAAAACATGGGGCTGATCCATGCTTCCTTCCACAAAAATGGCACACACCATTCGAGTTGGGCACCTACTTCCTGATTCCACCCTTTCGGTTAGGAGGAATGGAATACCTTCCTCTTGTCATTGGCCTTTTCCTGAACCGATTACTATCTCTGTTGGGTATGAACCGCGACCTAGATGCAATGGCTCGCTCATTCAGATTCCTCTCAATCAGCTGGGCCCTCTTGTACAGCTCATTGTAGTTGTTGAGATTCAACGGCACCATCACATCCTTGATCTCTAGCCTCAGACCGTCTTTGAACGTCCTCACTCTATCCATTGGGTCCTCAATCATCCTACGTGCATCCTTTGACAACTCAATAAACTTCACCTCTTATTGATCCACTAACATCTTACTCTAACGGAGATGCTGTAATTCAGCCATATTTTGCACCCTTACGCAATCCAAAAAGTACTTCCCATAGAAGACCTCAACGAAGATATCCCACTCCAAGACTGTACCCTTAGGAGACACTCTCCCTTTGGTCGCTTCCAACCAAGTACTCGTGTTACCCTGCAGCTAGTAGACATCCAGGACTACCTTGTCCTCTGCAGAGCACCTAAGTAGCACGAAAACCTTCTCTAGCTCTCGGATCCAGAGGGTTGCAGCCTCAAGATCGCCTGCTCCAAAGAACCTTGGCGGTTTCAACTTTAGGAACTGCTCCACTAGCTTATGCATCAACCGTTCACCGACTTTAGCAGGTGTGGCAACAACAACGGCAACAACATTGGCAGCAATAGTGGCGGTAGTGGTAGAAGCAGCTTGTTTCTGAGCCTACTGATCGATCATATTCCCTAGGGTCTCTAGCAGCTGAACGATCCCATCTAACTTAGGATCGCCTGGTGCACCTCCCCCGATACCAGCCTGAGGTGGTGCTCTTTCCCTCGCGCTAGCCTGAGTCGGCGCTCTACCTCGGGCACCGATCCTAGTTGGCATTCTTTCCTGAGTACTAGACGAAACTGCCCTCTTTCGAGGAGTCCTTTGCTTAGGATCGCTCATCTTGCAGGATCTTTACAGAAACCTACTTTTACATTCTAACAAAGAATTAGAAATATAAGCAACCCGCACAAAACAATCAATCAATCACAAGCATCAGTGTAAGGAAAATGTCTTTCCTAGTTAACTATCCCTTGACCTATCGCACATTATTACTCGAGACACTAACTAGGCTCTGATACCACTTCGAGCAGGGATGTCACACCCCGAACCTCGGGTACGCGCACATCCCTTGACGATCGATTAAAAATGCGATGTCCCAGGATGCATCGCCGGCCCATTCTTTTATCTTTCAATTAAGCACATGCGGAAGTGAATTAAATAAACACCCGGCCAACAAACAAACATAGGGATAGTAAAAACATGACATCAAATTTTCACAAACTATTATTTATATATATACCAAGTTAACACTACAAGTTCATATACACAAATTTGTCTCAAAAGGAAGTCCTAAGCAATCTACACCCCGGACCGCTCCGGCTTGGGCTTTGGGTCCACCACGACATGGTCCAGGATGTCGATGTACATGGGGTGACCTACTTCCCCATCCTCCATTCTGATGGGCGGTCCATCAAAACCCTACAAGGGACCCTCCCGAGCACCGTTGCACTCATTAATGAACCACACCTTGAAGCAATAAGGCACCACATTAGAGAGGCCCTCATCGACCCAAATCGTAGTCATCACTAACTCGCGAGTTCGGGTTGTCCTAGGGATAGGGAAGAAGGTAGACTCTAATTCCATGTCTCACAGAACCCCAAACCGGACTGGACAGATCTCCCTACTAAGGACTTGAAAAAGGTTAACCACGACGGGGTGAGATAAAAATCTCAGTGAGTCAAAACTCTAAACCTCAATTAGGACGCAAATTTGCCTCGAGTCGGCCTAAGCACGCACCATACAAAACTCACCTTGCCTTGGCATGTCCCTGCATATTAGCGCATCACATATGCCATTATACATACGCTAAGTATAATTAATAACCGGAACACAAAGTACCCACTTTCTAACCATTCACATGGGTCCCGATTATAACGTAAAACCATTATGACACATCCCGTACCATGCCACACAATTTTGCCCTATAATTAGGTGCAAACTCTTACAACCATTCGAGCGTGTTCCGATTATTACGACCCATTGGCCATGGCCAACTTAAAAGTCAGTGGTCATCTGGCATAACTGGGCATCGTCCCGCCCCATCGGGCATGGCAACATCTAGCACGCCCCGCTTAGACGACATTCCATAAAGGAGCATTGGCCTGACCTTCACCGCGACTTGGCATCCTGCTGACATGGGGGCATCCGAACTTAATCAGGCATCACCTCCCCAACTCTCATCGAGTGACTGGTTCCGATAAGTGACCACATGAGCACATACTTGGCCAAGAACACCATGCTTTGCATTCAAATGCCTCGTTTTCGAATAATGAACTTGGCCAATTTTTCTTCTTATTAAAAATCCCGGCAAAATAATCATGCGTGGTCACCTATTTAAAAGTGAACCGTCAAACTTGGTACGCTCCTATTTTAAAACTCCAAGATTTTATATAGTACATAAGAATTGGCGTCAAAAACTGACACCTAGCATTTTTCCATTGAAAAGCCCATAAAACCAAGTTTTATACTAAAAACCAATAATTACCATCAAGTAATCAATTGCATATCATAGCACATACAAACCATCAAAATCACGCAAAATTCCATACAAGAAAACCGGCGTAAAATTCTACGAAATAGCTAATCTGTCACTAATTACGCTAATTACGATTAATAAAGTAAATCACGATTAATTAAGCTAATTGCAATTAATTAAGCTAATCCAACTTAATTAACCTAACAATGATTAATTAATCTAACCATGGTTAACTAACCTAACCAAGCTAGTTAACACTAATCTAGGATTAACTAAACTAATCCTCATTAACACTAATCTAACCACCTTAAGCGTAATTAACGGCCTAATCAACGATTATAGAATTAACTCACGGGATTATGACGGTGGCTGGCTCACGGTGACGGCAACGCAACATCGGCGAGGGCGTAGCAACCGCGGCTCGGATGACGCTCAATCAACGGTGGTGTTGGCCCCTCCAGCCCTCGGCCATGGTGGGTGAGCTTGGCTAGATGGTGAAGGAGCTAGGCGAAGGTGGTGGCCATGGGTGCTGGTGCTGCGCGCGATGCTAGCTGGACGTTGGGACTGTTGGGCGATGACTCAGTTGGATGGACGGGGATGGGCGGTTGTTGGACAGTGGTGAGGTGATGAGGGTGATGCGATGAAGATGCTGGGGAGGAGGCATGAAATGAAGTGGCAGAGGATTGATGATGCTAGAGTGGTGGCTGGGCGTGCGGCAGTAAGGTGGGAGGAAATGGAGAAGAGACTGGCAGTGGGAAGAGAAATGGGGGAGAGATGATGAGAATAGGATGCTCGGCTGCAGCAAAAATAGAAGGGAAATGGCATGGGGAGAGCTGAACGTGCAAGAGGAAGAGAGAAGAGAAATGGGAGAGAGAGAAAACCATGAAGTCAAATTAATAATGGCGAAAGATCTCTTCAAGTGCCATAACTTGGCACAAAGGAACACTTAAGTGCCATAACTTACAAAAGTGACACTTAAGTGCCACATTTGAAGAAAAGTGGGACACCTAAGTGCCACATTTGGCAAAACCAGTCGAAAATCATACGTGACAATTAAATATTAATATTTCTCGCTGAGGTGGCTCATCGGAGAGTTGACTCAGCTCTAATTCTCCCCAAACGACATCGTTTTGGGTGTTGGCCAAAATAGAGCCCTTAAATCAGCCAAAATGCCTCATCTCCCCAATTGCCCTAAATCTAAAACCCTAAATCGGGCAAAATGTCATTGAAGTGCTGGAGCTGTAATCCCAAACCCTAATTCGATTTGCCCCAAATTTGACAGTTGAATATTGGAAATGGAGAGTAGGACTTTCAGAAGCGGCTCAAATTTCTCTCGCCGAAGCAAAGGAGAAGGTGAGCGTTTATGTTTTTATGGGTTACCAAGTCCAAGAAGAACATTGTGGACTCGAATGAATCCCAGGAGAAGATTCTATGGATGTGCCCAATACAGAGAAGGGTTGAAGTGCAAGTATTTCAAATGGGTCGATGTGAAATTCTCTCATCAAGCCATAGAGGTGATATTAGACCTACTTGATGGATGTCATCAACCTCCATCTACGCTTGTAGATGACTTGGACAATGTTGACTCAATGCAAGCTCAAGCATCTTTTACTAACCATTCGAAGAATGAAGTTTCAAAGATGAAAATTGAACGGAAGTATTACCAAGCGTTTATTGTATTGTTGTTTTTTTTGTCTATCCTACTTTATGATGAAATGTAAAGTACTAGAAGATAAGAAGAAGTTTCTCCGACAGCCATAGTTGTAAATGAGTGGAGAAATGTACTTGTTTTGAATGAAATGTAACTTATTTTTTTGAAAGATGAGAAGAAATTTTGTGTTTGGGTTGTCATATGTATTATGTGTTACTTACTGTACTTGTGGGGAGGTCAAGGAAAGGGAATTAATGAATGAATGAATGAGATACTGTTTGTACTATATTTTTGCTTATTCTCAAACATAAATTGATGATGATGGAATGTATATTGGGTCGATGTGCTGTGGTGATTTCTTTACTTGAACTGAATGTAAACCAGTAGCAAACATTAAATTGAATGGAGTTGCCATAAGTTGAATCGTATATATAAACTAGGAGCTTCTCTAGTTTGTTGCAAACCACCATATACATAGAACAGACATGAGTGATTACTCGAGTGCTATAAGTTGTATCTAGTGATCACTTAAGTGTCAGTTGTGATAAAAAAAGAGTCATTTAAGTGTCAAGTTATTATTAAAAGTGATCACTTAAGTGCCACTTGTGATTAAAAGTGAACACTTAAGTGCTAGGTTTTTAAGAATATAATCAATTAAATGCCAATTTTTTTGTACATTTCCTCAATAAATTGCACCAGCCATCAGCTACTACCAGCCACCACCACTACCCACCATCGGCCTCCAGCCATCACCACCAATCATACCAAGCATCTCAGGCATCCACTTGAGCCACCATTAGCCACCACTATGCTGGTGGTATGCTGCTGCAGAAGTTGCTAGTGCAAGGTGCCTTACACCAGCTTGCATTAGCACTACCTAGTGTAAGATGTACATATTGCACACTTACATCTTGCACCAGGTGCAGCAAAAACCCCCAACCTAACCCCTATAATACACCCACCATCAGTAGGCGCCAGCAGTCACCACTGGCCACCACCACTAGCAACACCAGCATCCTAGCTACTACACCAGCACGTAGCCACCATCATAGACCCACCATTAGCGACCACTGTTGGTGGTGGGTCGTAGGTCTATTGCAAAACGGGCTCGTGCAAGCTAGGCTATGTACACTGCACTCTTGCACCAATACAAGCTACATCAAGAGGCCCCAACCCAATTCCCATAATGGAACCACCACCACCAGGCTTCACTAGCCGCCACCACCAGCCACATGAGGACCCTAGTCACCACCATAGATCCATCACCAGTTAATTGAAATGAAGTCTCACAAACTCAATGACAAACTATTATTAAAAAAAAAAAACATCCACAGTAAACACAACTGACTCCTCAACCCCACAAACTATATTACATCCCATTTCATCAATCAATATACACAATGCCTCTTGTTTGTGCTCCTTTTGATGGACCTTGCACTTGATTCATAATTCTTGCACTTTTTCTAATTGGACGTGAGACTTCTTATTCAATTGTCTCGGGATGCGTTGATTTTGATAGAGCTGCAATTGTCCTAGGCTAAACTGTTCAGAAGGAGTTGCAACTATTATAGGCTGAACTGATTAAGATGGACCTTCAACTAGGTTCTTCTTACTCTTCTTTCTTATTGGCATAGCCAATGGTTTCTTCTTTGTTGGCGTAGCCATTGATTCTTGAGTTGGGCCTTGAGAGATAAGAACCTCTAAACTTCTCCCAAGCTTCAAAAAGAAAACTCAATTATCAACAAAAGTTTGAACTATAAATTAAATTAAATCCAGCCTATAAAACTTACATTAAGAATAACTGTTCTAGAATGCTCATCTGTATAAATGCCATAACCATATTGTTTTAGCCTCTTCCCAAGAGCCCCTCTCGTTCGAAGGGGAGCGTCACTTTCAGGTACTTGTGATTAGTTGGCTCTTCTTCTCGCATGTGATTTCTTGGGCTCTTGTTGCGGCTATCCAGCTATAGCAGGGGCTTCTTCTGCCAATTCTTTAGCTAGGCATCTTCTAGATGGCCTTCTTGTAGGTGGCTCTTGATTTGGCTTTCTTCCAGTTGTTTTTCTATTTAGCCCTTCAGCTTCAGTGACACATTCTGTTGGCATTTGTGGTGGCCCTTGTGATCACCCTTCTAGTGGCCTTTGTGGTGACCTTGGTGATAGATTTTGTGGTGGCCCTTCAGTTGGGCCCTCTATTGGCAGCTGAGCTCTAGCTTGCCTTCTTCAAATTTGAGAAAAAGGTAAAGGACATCATAAATATAACATCAAGCCATATGACAACGTAAAAGAAAACTAATCTCAAATTATTGAACTTACTGGGTATTTTTTTCTCTATTGCTACTGAAGAACAATCGACTTAACTAGCCCTCGAGTTGCTTCAGCCAATCCTGCAACTGGCTGTCTTCTACCTTGCCTTCTTTGAACAGGCCCTTCAATTTCAGGTATAGCAGGGGCTTCGGCCAATCTTTCAACTAGCTGTCTTGTACCTTGCCTTCTTTGAACAGGCCTTCAGTGTTAAGTACAGCAGGGGCTTCGACCAATTCTTCACGTGTCATTCTCGTGACCTGACAAAGACAAAAACATGACATACATGTCACTTATATCTATGTACATATTTGTAACAAACCATAAAGTAACATAAACACAATTGTCATGAATTACTAGGTTTATTGTCGTCGACTGAAGAATAGTCGACTCATTTCGCCTTTATGTATGTCCTTCTCAGACTGTCCCTTCATTAGGCCCTTCAGCTGGCCTCAACTATTCATGTTGCTTCCTTAATTGACAACTTTTAGTATTGTGCCCTACTATGTGGCAAAAAGAGCACTTTATCGGTACACTTGTCCTATTAATCCTATGCTGACATGAGACCTCTCCCTTCGTCATTCTTCGTTTTTGCTTTGGTCTTCCCATTTCCTTCTTTAATGGCAAAGGTTGAGATGCTTCGTGATCTGTTGGCTCCCAGAACTTGCTACTTCTGATTAGCTACAACATGAATTGGTACGAAGCAAGATATTTCGGTTTCTTGTACCAATCATCAATGTAGTCTTCTGTGTTGTGGCCCTTCAATTCAATGGCATATATGGCATGTGCACAAGGAATTTCACTTAGTTGCCATGCCCTACATGAACACTTGCTCGTACCTAAATAGACAACATACTTATCGGAACCCTTCATTATCTCATATCCTTCATCCCCATTCCAAATGGGATGACAATATCTACTTGCAGCCAAGTTCTCATCCAATTTCTTAGCAATCCTAGGACCACATTGTCTACTCCACTTTGCAGTCTCATCTCTTGGTCTATGCAGCCGAGTCATGACCATAACCCGTATGTCTTCAAGCAACGAGATAATTGGTTTGCATCTAGCATCTATTATCTTCCCATTGAATGGTTCGCATATGTTGTTATCGATGTTATCGTACTTGAATTCCTCGCTGAATAATGCCCTACACCAATACTTCGGTTCTGTTTGGAATAGTGCATCATAACCTTCATTTGTCAATTGAAGCAATTCTTCTTTGGTCATCCTAAAGTTACCCATATTCGTGCTCTTTGCTAGCTGCCAAAATTGCTACTGCAGCTTGTCCATTTTATAGTTCTTTGCTCAATTTGCGTATATGTGCCACACACACATTCGATCTTTAGCATAAGGCAACAACTCAGCTATTACTGGAACCAGTCCTTACAATAATTCAAAATAAGAATTGTAAGCAAATGACATGTTGATATAAAAAAGCAAACAGTTGATCAAATTTTTCAAAAAGCAAACATTACCTTTTGTTGGTCACTCATGAACGTCCACCTTGCCCCATTTGTTATCTGAAAATCAGTCATCAAACTTTTTAGAAACCAGGATCAATTTTCCTTGTTATCTACCTTCACAACAGCCTAAGCCAATTGAAACATTTGGTTATTTACATCTCTTCCAATTGTGGCCGGTAATTCTCCCTTGCACAAGCCCTCAAAAAACACCCGTCCAATCCTATAATCTGTCTACAACCAGATAAAAATTCTCATTTGCATGCATCGAAGCAAACATAGAAGTTATCGAACTTGGTCCCAATATCAAGAAGTGGTCTCTCCACGACCTCTACATACACTATACTTCAAGGATTTTGCAGCCTATACTCCCAAGCATAATCCCACAACTGTCCATATTCGCTGTCGTACTGACCAATGAGTATCTTCATCACCTTTTTCTTTGATCTTTTGCATTTATTCTTGGATATATTGATGCCTACCTACTCCTTCACCAGCATCTTGAACTCAGTACTATTCATATAAGGCATTAGCTTAATCGATTCAAAGAAGTGCTTCGACAACCATGCACTTGTCACCCTTTTATTTTCAAAATTAATGGATCGAGTATGTTCCTCTTGGTAGGCTCTAATCTAGAAAGATCCACTTCTCCTAACAAATGCACTGTAGATCTTCCATGGACAATTTTGCTGTGGACTCTTACAAAGGTCTTAGTGTTTCTAATGAAGTCAATATTCTTATGTGTAGCAATGGAGTTCTTTAGTATATGTCACACCCCGAACCCCGAGCACATGAACATCCCACTCCAGTTGATGTAAATGTGCGACATTCCTAGGACGTGTCGCCGACCATTCATTTTATTACGCATGCGGAAGTGAAACAAATCCCCTGACAATATTTAACTTTGGGATAGAAAAGCAGGTAATCAATCACAACCAACACACTTCTTCTGATAAACACAAAGGTTTATATACAGTGGGCATCTCGTACCCTAACTAGCGTCGCAAGGCATCCATCGGCTCAATACCAGCTGAGCTTCCGGCTCCCCCACTCTCCGGTCATCTTGAAACTCCTGAGGACCCTATGGCATCTGGCCATTCCAGGCCACCAGGCAACCGGCTGTACCCTTCTAACCAGGCATTCCGACACTCACGGGGCATCGTTAGCTCACACCTCCGACGGCCTTCTCACTTATCTCAATTCACATCTTCAATTATAGTTCAATTTTAACATGGCATGTGATGTGATGGCAATCAAGATCATTTTCATCCTTTGATTCATACATGCATCTCCATTCATCATCATACATGCAGCAACAAATAATCATTCATAACAATACAATTCATGGAATCCATACAATTTAGAATAGTCCATTTATCATGCCTTTTTGAAGTTTACTAAATTCCAGCTTGTACCATTTTAGAAAACATTTAAATTAAATATCCATATGATTCTCAAAAATCATGAAATCAGGACATGTGATAGACAAGACAATAAGTTAACAATTTCGTGAAGAACACATGCCCTAAAGAGTTTCACACAAGAATATATAATCCACTCAAGTACAGCATGCAATTTCGAATAGAAACAGATTGCGCAGTTTTTGAAATAATTCGATTAAAATACACGAATGACCTCCAAAAATTATGAAATTTTACCAGGTTATAGTCAAGATACTAGCATAGATTTTTTATGCAGACATCTATGCCAGATTCGTTCTAGATAATTTTATACAGACGTCCGAAGCTCCTGATTCTAGCACCAAAACGTCCAGTATAGCTATCTCCGAAATATCGAGTTTGCACCCACTTATTCTTCTTCGTTTCCTCTGAAATTTGGATATGTTGTGCCTCAAGAGGTACCCTACAACTTTAATTAAGGAATATAAGTGAAATTTCCAAATAATAGTCACCATATGGGTCCAAGAAGTCTCGGGTGTCCAGTACCGTATTTCCAGATTTACCGTCTTCAAGAGAAAGTCGATCCACTAGGCTAAACTTGATCATTTTACCTCAAATTTGAGTATGTAAGTATTTAGGATGTTATCTACAAGTTTCATGAAGAAGTCGAAGGGATATTCTCGGTAAAAAGTGACATGCAGCACACAAAACCATCAAGAGGTCGACGAAACCGTTCCAGATCTAGCCTTTTCGTAGAGGATGGGTTTCACCCCTTACAAATCAGCATTTTTGTCTCAAATTTTAGTATGTTATACTTTCAGATGTTTTATACAACTTTCATGAAGGAGTCGAAGTCAAAATCGAACTCGACACATGCATGCAAGCCTCCACAAGTTTCTGGGTCAGGCGGTTTACACGAAATCAGCAAGCTTTTTCAAGAACAAGTCACACTCTAGCTTCGGTTTTGCCTACCCTAAACATCCGAGATTTACCACATGCAAGAGTAGAAATCGATCCTAACTTGCCTCTAAGATCAAGCGGACGGCGGCACATGGACGGCGACGGGCGGACGGACGGCGAGCTCCTTCTTCTCCTCTCTCGGTTCCTCTCCCTCTCTCGGAGATTCTCTCTCTCTCTCTCTCTCTCTCTCTCTCTCTCCCTCTCTCACTTGGCTTGGCCGAATCCCTCAACCGGCCACTCTCTCTCCCCCTTTTGTTTCCCTAAATTCCCATCATTAGCAATGATTAAGGGCCACCCACAATGGCCAATGCATGGGACTCTCTTTTTGCCACTTGGCAAAGCTCATGCAAGGTGGGCTTGGGCTTGGGCTTGGAAGAAGTGGGCCGGCCACTCTTCCCCTCCTTGGTTGACGGTCACCTCTTCATGGGCCTCAATGGGCCGGCCATTTGGCCCACCAAAATCCATACTCTTGGGCCTAAGGCCCAACCTAATTAAACCCACAATTTCACTTTCAATTATTCATCTTTAATTCTTTCTTTTATAGATTCCAAATTTTAAATTTCACATGGCCAAAATCTTGTAACATTTTATCCATAGGAATTTAGTCTATGAGGTGCATGGCCAAGAATAAATCATTCTCATTAATTTATCCAATAATACTAATTTAAAAACTCATGAACACAAGCCTATATCACTTAGTCTTAAGAGGAGACTAATGGCTAAAGCATAAACCATAGGTAATTTCATTACCTAATTATGGGTTTTAATACACCTTAGAGCTTGTCTTGAATTTTTGGGATGCCACACTAAGAGCTTAAGTAGAAGCTAACTACCATACCTGTACTGACCATACCATCTGGTCATGGAGGATACGAGATCTATAGTGATGCGTCGTTTAGAGGATTGGGTTGCGTGCTAATACAACACGGTAGGGTTGTTGCATACGCATCCCGCTAGTTGCGACCTCACGAGCTGAATTACCCGATGCACAACTTGGAACTCGCACCGATTATTTTCGCTATGAAGATTTGGAGACATTATTTTTGTAAAGAAAGATTCCAAATCTTCACTGACTATCAAAGTCTCAAGTATCTATTCTCTCAAAAGGAGTTGAATATGAGACAGCATTGCTGGATGGAACTCCTAAAGGATTATGATTGTGATATTCTGTATCACCTTAGAAAGGCAAATAGAATTGCAGATGCACTGAGTAGGAAATCTTTAGTTGCACATATGATGGTTAAGGAGTGGAACTTACTTGAGAGAGCTCGAGGTTCGGTTTAAAGTTTGAGGTAGGCCACCTTTAAAATCTTATGACTACCCTTAAAATTGAGCCAGAAGCGCAAATCAGAATCAAGACGCTTCAGCCGATATACCCAAATGTTCAGAAAATCCTGCAAGAGGGTACCGAAAAGAGAAATGCTGACTTTCAGATTTTTGAGGACGAAAATAAGGTTTCGAGGACGATTGTGTGTACCTGACGATGTAGCGCTTAAGGAGGAAATTTTGTCAGAAGCTCATCGTAGCAGTTACAGCATTCATCCTAACAGTACAAAGACGTATCAGAATCTACATCAACATTATTGGTGGTTCGGTATGAAGGTGGACATTGCCAAGTATGTCGCCAAGTGTCTGATGTGTCAGCAAGTCAAGGCATAACATTGTAAGCTGGGAGGACTTCTGCAACCTCTCAAGATTCCCGAGTGGAAATGGGAGCATATCACAATGGATTTTGTGATAGGCTTACTAAGGAGTCAAAGAGGTAATGACTCTATTTAGGTAGTGGTCGACAGATTGACAAAGTCAGCTCACTTCATTGTAGTACGAAAGGACCTTGATTTGGACAAGCATGTAGAATTGTACGTGTGTCAAATTGTTTGTCTGCATGGAGTGCTGGTGACGATTACAACAGATAGAGACCCGAGGTTCATAGCGGCATTTTTGAAAAGTTTGCAGGTTGCCTTAGGAATGAAGTTACAGTACAGTACGGCTTATCATCCCGAGATGGATAGCCAGTTTGAGAGGACGATTCAAACCCTTGAAAACATGCTGCGAGCTTGCTTGTTGGATTTCAAGGGAAGCTGGGAGGAACAACTTCATCTTGTTGAGTTCGCCTACAACAATAGCTACCAACAGAGCATTTAGATGACTCATTTTGAAGCGTTGTATGGCAGAGCATGTAGAATGCCAGTGTGTTCAGACGAAGTTGGGGAAAGAAAGATCATAGGCCCAGAGTTAATTCAGCAGTCAGTGGATGCAGTTGCCTTCATCAGAGACAGATAAAGACTGCTTAAAGTCGTCAGAAAAGTTACGCAGATAAGCTCCAAAGACCATTAGAATTCCAAGTTGGTGAACATGTGTGACATCCCGAATTTTAGGTTCTGCTTTTGACTAATTGAGTTGGGCTTTTCATCGACGTGCCTATAGTTCTTTTCTCTGAGTAGGCCACTCACGAGATAACTAGTCTATCAGGTGAAACCATTAAGGAATCTAAACGCAATAGACTTGAGAATTCGACCACGAATTGACTGTTCGACCATGCTAATCTGCAAGAGTTATTACGGCACAGATCGATTAGAGACCGGAGATAGGTTAATTCGACAGAGCCATGTGATTAAATGTGGATGATTCCATCTAATTACACAATTCTTGTCGATCGACACTAGATCGATTCCTCTGTCGTTTGGTACCCTATGTCCGTATTTGAAATCTCGAGATTTTCACGACAACTGAGAGTCACCAATGTGTCGAAGATGTACTTTGTGGCTTGAAAATAATTAACCACGAGTCAATTACACGAAAAATTTCCTAAAAGCTACCCGGTAGGTTAGGACACGCTAAAATCGCGCCAGAATGAAATTAACCATGAAATTGAACTCGATTTCAGAAATTAAAAATCATGTCATGTCACAAATCATTTTAGGAAAGTCGACTGAATCCAATTGGAGAGGAATTGAAGGGGAATTTAATGAAATTGAAGAACAAATGTCACAAATGCATAGCCTCCCATGGTGTGCAACATTTGAACCCTTTGGGAGGCTTGTTGGGGAAGCCAAGAGGTTGCATTTTGGCTGAGGATGCTAGTCAAGGTGGTGGGCCAAGTGCAATGAGTGAATGGGGATAAGTAGAAGACTTTTGAGGCCAATTAGTCCCCTCTAATCTTCAGCAGCCTTCTTCTTCCTTTTTCCCCCTTCTTTCGCCATTGTTGAGCCATTAGATAACTTAGAGAAACTAGAGAAAGGAAGCTAGTAGCCCCCCTTGCCCGTCGCATGCCCACAAAGCCACCGTCAACCCCTTTTCCCTTATGTTTTCTCTTTTTCCAGTTTCTGCTCTAACTGACCTTTCTCCAAAATCCCGAGTTCAAAGTTGTATTCCTGTGTGAATCAGCTCTCGTGCCACCCACCACTGTGACCAGGAGACACAATCCGTATCGAAGAACTCAAGCTCGCGCTGAACGGAGCCGCTGGCCAACCCGCCTGGTTACCGGAAGCCGCCGCTCGCCGGTTCGTTGATCTACCTGCTCGAGTGCACTATTTCGCGATTTTCTCCCCATTTTGACCCTTCCTTCACCTGTCCCAACCACCAGCAAGTCCTCCTTGTCCCCCGGGTGCCACCGGTTGTCGACCATCCACTCGCCAGAGATCCAATCAGCCTTTCCTCGCCGTACTACCCTTCTTCTTCTTTGGTTCGGTACTTAGAGCAGAAGCCAAACCAGCAAGGGTCTTGAAACTTCGTTGCCCATTTTCGAGCCCTTCCCGACCTCCGTTGGTGTTACCGCTAGGAGGATTGTCGCTTGCCTCCGCGTCGCCGTCACCGTTGCCGTGGACTCACCGAAATGCTAAACCGCTGAGTTTACTCACTAATCTCCGCTTAGGAAGTTAATTATGCTTAAGGGGTGATTAGATTAGCCTAATGATTAGACTTTTAATTAATTAATTTTATTAATTTTATTATTTTTTAAATTAAATATTATTAAATATTATTTAATTTATATTATTTATTATTCAAATTAAATTAATTTCGGAGTTTATTTAATTACTAATTAATTCATATATTTTGGAAATTATACCGGGAGAGTCGTTTGCTAGAATTTCGTAGATGTGGTGAGTCTATTCAATTGCTTGTTGGATTGTGCAATTGAGTGATGATTGTGGAAATTATGGAATTTGATTAGAAAACCCCGAGTGTCGGGTTTTGACACCGAAAATGATTTTATATACTATATAAAACAGTGGGATTTTAAAAAGGAAGATATCAATTTTTTTCGGTTCAATCTGACCGTGTACCCACACACGATATTTTCACCAGATGTTTTTAATAAGAATAAAACAGGCCAAGATCATTATCTTGATTGAGGCATGTGAGTGCAAAGCACGATGTCGTTGGCTAAAATTGAATGATCGTGTGCTGGTTAAAAGAACCTATCCTCGGTGTGTGTCGGTGGATATTACCTATCCCCGGTGTGTGTTGGTAGATATTACCATCCTCGGTGTGTGTCGGTGGACGTCACCTATCCCCAGTGTGTGTCAGTGGATATTACCTATCCCCAGTGTGCGTCGATGGATATTACCATCCTCGGTGTGTGTCGGTGGGTGGATGTTAGCTATCCCCGGTGTGTGTTGGTGGATAGAGGACCGATGTGTGTCGGGTAAAATTGCCTGTGCGGGTATTATTAATTAATTGGAACGCATGTTGATTGAATTGATGAACTGATGTATGTCGGTAGACGTTCCAATTGATGTGTGATATTGCTATAAGTATATGGTTGTGATATGAACTGTGCTGACATGCAGGAAGCAACTAAGGTGAGGTAAGTCCTCTATCCTAATTTTGTGGCTGTGTGGCTAGAGCACCCTAAGACATATTTTCTTCCTAATAGGGGTTTATGGGGTGGAATTGTTGAGACATTGTCTCATCCCATCGTGGGCTTAAAATTTTAGGTCTTTAGAGGACAGAGCAGCCAGCTCGTTTTGGTTGGTCTTGAGGAGTTGTAGAGGTGAAGTCTGAAAGAATGGAGAACATGTCAGACTATTAGGTTGTAGGACAATTCATTTTTGAGAGCCAACCTTTTGTAGGCTTTTGGTTATAGACCACTATTTGTAAACTCCATTGGTTTTTAAAAGTGTTTTGGTTGTGAATTTATTGTCCTGCTTTCTATTCCATGTTGTTTGTCGTCAGGGGTATTAATTGTTCGCTTCCGTATGCGTACCAAAATGATTGGGTCGGCGACGCGTCTTGGAAACGTCGTAAATTTTATCGACCAAGGAATGGGATGCGTGCGTGCTCGAGGTTCGGGGCATGACAACAATAGACTATCTAGGAAAGCCGTTAAGGAATCTAAACGCAATAGACCTAAGAATTCGACCATGCTAATCTGCAAGGGTCATTACGGCACGATAAAAAATTGATCAGAGACCGCAGATAGGTCAATTGGATAGATATACATGATTAGTGTGTGGGTGATTTCACCTGATTGTAAAATTTTTGTCAAATGGCACTAGACTGATTTTTCTATCATTTTTGTACCTTGTATCCATATTTGAAATCTCGAGATTTTTAAGACAATCGAAAGTCGCCAATATGTCATATATGTACAATGTGGCTTGAAAATAATCAACCAAGGGTCAAATGCGCTAAAAATTCCCAAAAGCTACCTGATAGATTAAGTCACGCTAAAATTGCATCAGATTGAATTAATCGTTGTTGACACCTAAATTTTGGACAACCCATTTAGTCATTTATTGCATAAAAATTGGGGATTAATTTTTAACCCCTAAAAAAATATTATAATTCAATCGCATAACATATAATTTTTTAGGTGCATTTATTTTTAATTTACATGTTTTGCATTTTTATTTTTAGGACCGGTGGTGGATGAGCTCAAATTTTATGTTTTAAGCTCTAGTTCAAGAGGGCCGGGCTAGGCCCATGAAAGGATAAAATTAACCCAAGCCCGTGTTACTTTTAATTGATTATCTTGCGAAAAATTAGGATTTGATGCGATATTATGGTTTTTGAAAAATTAAAAAAATCGCATTGTAATCTTATTTTTTAATCAATAGATGATGACATCGGGGGAGAATATTTTTGAGATAAGGATTTTTGTGATCAAGAGGTTATAAGCAATATTCGGGAGATGAAAATATTTAAAAAAGATCATGTTTTGTGTCGCCTATAAAAGGATACGTATGGATCAATCGTAGGGGAGCTTCTTTGAAAAAATTCAGAAAAAGTAAAAGGGGAGAGCAACCATCCGTGGAGGTTGAAAGGAAAGAAGAGAAAAAGCAAAAAGCAAAAAGCTTCTGCAAAAAAAGTGAAGAAAACAGAGGGAAAGTGACGTGAGAGTGACAAAGAGAGAGAGAAAAGAGTTAAAAAGGGGAGAAGAAGAACACTCATTCATCGTTCTTCTTCCCCAACGGATTCGTCTTCCCCCCCCGCGCTACGCTCGCACTGCCTTGCAACCTCCGGCCCACCGAAGCACTGCCTTGCCGGACACCACGCACCTTCGCCATCAAGTTCGCCCCGCAGCAGCCGCCGCAACAACCGCCGCTCCTGTTTCTGCCCCGCAGCAGTCCGCCTCCGCGCCGCACCTACATCGTCCGCGAGTGTTGACGCTGCTGCTTCTATTCCGCCGGCCCGCGCCTCCTCCGTTCACGCCGCGAGCACCACCTGCGAGCGCCAGTCCTGTCGTCGAGCCGTCGCACGCCTCCTTGGTTGCCGACGCCTGCTGCAACCGCGACTTGCAGCGCACCCCTTCTCTGAGATCTGCTCCACCGCTGCAACAACCCCGACGTCCTCCTCTGCCAGTCTGCTCGTTGAAGATCCCCGCAGCAGTCGGTCCAGATCCGAAGCTGTCCCTACCTTCTCGTCCCCGCTGCGACCCAACGACGCTGTTGCCATAGATCTGCCTCGCCGGACGCCGCGCCCAATAGCGATCCGGACGCCGGAGCTCCTCGCCACGCCCGCTCGAGGCCTCCCCGCCGTCCCCGCAGGTGCCCCGCCATCCGAAGCCCGTGATCCGAGCGCCCGACGCAGCCCCGCGACGCAGCTTCCCTTGCCGAACCAAAGTGACCCACCATCACTTTGCCGCTCCATTTGGGAAGGAGAAACAAAGGAAAAATAAAGAAAAAAGAAAAAAATCAATTAGGTAGTTTTACTTATTTATTTATTTTATTGTTCATTATTATTTTACTTATTATGTCTTTTAGTGAAATTGTTCCTTTAGGTATATAATTGATATTCCAACATGAACTGGCCCCTCAAATAGAGATTGACAGTCCGATTTTCGCGCCCGAAATCCGACTCACAATCTCTTACAAAAATCGACAATCCAATCTCAAGCCCGAGATTCGATTCGCGATTTAATTTAAAATTGGCCAACTCGATCTCATGCGCGAGATATGGTTCGCCAATTTTTGGATTTCAACCTTATCTTGTTAGATTTGCTTATCGTCAAGTTAGTTGAGTCAATCGAATTTTTAAAAGAAAAATCCGAAAAAATATTTAAGTTAAGATTATATTCGCTTTAGAATATTTCCAGTTTAGGGTTAATATTGCAATCTTATTTTGGATTTTAAATAAGAAAATAGAAAAATAAAAAATCTGAATAAGGATTAGGTTTGTTTTTATCATCTTGCATATTTAGGATTGCAATCTTATTATGAATTTTTAAATAAAAAAATCCAAAAAAGAAAGTGCATTCATTTAGATTGTTAGTTTTTATTTGAATTGCATGTTAGTTATGTATTAGTTTTAATTTCGAAATTAATATAAAAACACAAAAAAATCATTGTGCATATTAAATTAGAATTGCATGTTTCATTTTAAATTTAGATCAATTTTTTAGATTAATTGCATTTTAGATTTAGATAACGTCTTAGTTTAAATTAGGATTTAATATGACTTAATCCCTAGTTTAAATTAGATAGAATCTTAATCTTGCTAGATCATTTCAAATTTCATAAAATTTGTCTTAGGATAAATTAGTTGCAATTTCTAGGATAGATTGCATTTTTAAAATAAAAAATGTCATTTGCATGTCATAAAAGATTAAGTCCATAAAATGCACGTCATTTTAGTGATTATTGTTAGGTTCATTTTTAATTGGAAATTGCCGTCATTAGATTATGCCATTTAATAAATGTCATTTGACATATAGCCCGCATACTAAATTATATGATGCATATCATTTTAGTTTAAATAATTTTGTATGTCGTTGCATCATATTGCATGTCATTAAAATTAGGTCATTTAGATTGCATTTAATTATTGCGTTTCTTCATGTCATATAGTTTAGATCATGCTGCCATGTCATATTAGATTATTAGCATGCATCGCATGATTTTCACTAAATAAAGTGAAAACCAAAATTGAAATTGCGTGTTAATCAGAAATCATATCTAGGGTTGCTGATGTGAATTCTGATTTAACAATGCAGATGCTTTCGTTGCTTCTAGGTATGTTTTGCATTATTTAATTTGCTTTCTTGAGTGTTAAATTGGTGGTATGCGCACATGTATGATCACCTCACATGTTAGGAAGTTAAATTAAAATCAATCAAAATTGCTTGCCAAACATCTTTTAAAAAATGAAATAAAAGGTACCGAAATGGCACTAGGATAGTCTAGTGTAACCAAGTCCCCGAACTCATAAATCTCTGGTTCGTAGGAGTAAGGTAAATCTCCCGTTACTTTACTTGGGTTTCTAATCGACCTACCAAAAATAGATTAGTGGCGACTCCTGATTGAAAATTATTTGCATGTTAAGAATTCAAACTTAAGTTGCGAATTGGTATGGGCTTGGGAGAGCCCGAGCTAAGCTTAAGGACTTAGCAATCCATTAACCTAGTTTTAGGTGTCCAAACTCCGAAAAATTGGGTCGCGACAATCGTGAATTTGAACCCGATTTCAGAAATTGAAAGTTCTGTCATGTCACTATTCTTTTAGGAACGTCGACTCATCCTCTAAAGAATTTTCGGCGATTCCGGGATTTTTACGGAAAATCAAGTCGGACGATTCGGAAAGTAACAAACATTCGGATGGGCCAAATCAAAGGGATTTTTGACCTCCTTACCGAGCTATTTGGCGATGGGAACTTGTGGAAATGATGTAAGATTTTTCCTTAGCAAAATTGGACACCAAATTGGGGAATTTGGTCAGGAAATTGCAGTCCAAAATTTGAAATTCGGAGCTTTGAAGTGTGTCACACCCCGATCCTCGCCGATCAATTAAATAGCGACGTTCCAGGATGCATCGCCGATCCTTTTATTTTAATATGCATACGGAAGCAGATATAAAATCCTCGGACAATAAAACAATGGAATAGGAAAGTAATGCCATATTTTTTAAAATTGAAAAAACCACAACCACACTTTTATACAGTGCAAACCATATAGTATATATTACAATACTATTAACAAAAGTTAGGTCATTCACAACATAGGGTTTGCAAGACAGGGGTGAGGTTTTCAATCCTCCCCTGGATCCTCCTCTGGGTCCTCCTCCTCTTCGACAATCTCTCCTCCTTCCTCGCTCTAGCTGGAGCCAATGGCTGAGTTCACCGAAGAGTCATAATCGTCTTCAAGCTTGGGGTCCTTAGCATCTACCACCAAGCCACCCTTAGGATCAGTAGTACCCTTTCTGAACGCAACCTTTAACGCATACGGCGGTCCCTCCAATTTTGGTATCAGACCCACCCTTCACCCATCAAAATAATAGCAATACCATGCTCGGTACTCATGAGGCACCTTTTTGGGTTCACCCACGTCTATCCAGACTATGGACTTTATGGACTTTATCAGCACATACTCGAGTCCCTCGGGGTGGTGGTGTATCAGAATGTGGTAACCTGTCTCAGCAAACTTCTTGGGTAGCCTAAAATATTCAAGACGGTTTGGAGGTGCTACCATCTAGGGACCTGAAATGTTGTCCCACAACGGAGTGAGACTAAATTTCAACAGGTTCTACCCCACTAAGACTCGATTAGGAAGCAAATACGCCCTAAGGGCTGCCTAAGCACAACATAGGTTAGAGGACTTGCCTTGGCCTCAGTCTCCTTCCTACAGGTTGATACCATTTAATATTTCATTGAATCGTATCAACAATCAAATCACTCAATTAGATCGAATCATCGATCAATTGACTCAATCGATTTCATGTCATCAGACCATCACTTGGTCAAAACTATATTATCTATGAGCCTGATCAAAATCCAAGAATACTGACCCTAGGTGATATATAGATAGTAGCTTGTCCTAAAGGCTAATAAATAACACACTGTTCATTCTCTAAGATGACATAACGAGTCACCGAGCCAGTATGGCATACCGTTCATTCTCTAAAGTGACACATAGAGTCATTGAGTCGGTATCGTATATCGTCCTTTCTCCAAGATGATATGTAGAGTCACCAAGCCAATATGGTATATGATCCTATCTCCAAGATGACATATAGAGTCACTGAACTAATATAGCATTATTTTTCTGATTGTACAATCAATTTACCTTTTTTATCATACTCGATAAAAATACACATGTGTGGATACACGGTCGGCCTTAGCCAAAATACAAGATTTTCACTTTTGAACCTCCCACTATTTTCAGCAGTCCAAAAATAGGTTTTTGGAACTATAGACCGACGCTTGGTAATTCTCGAATTAATTACCAAAATTATCCAATTTAGGAATAAAATCCTAAAATCACAATCAAGCAAAATTAGCACAAATTAAAGCTCAAATAAATAAACAGATGGCACCACAATAACTAGCATAAAATTCCAGTCACCAGCTATCTCAGTCTAATTTTCGGAAAATAAATAAATAAATAATTACATAAAATATTAAATAAATGCAAGAAATGCATACTTATGCCCGTAATGCCTAATTATATGCTGGAATGGGCCTGTAAAAATTCTGAGACTCATTAAATAAATACTAGAGTCTATTTACTTGTTAATTGCACTAACTGACCACCTAACATGCAATGTCAATTAATTAAATCCACTAATCTAATTTAATCTAACCACCTAATTCATTTTAGCCTAAACTAATCAACCCCTAAGTGTGATTAACCTACTAAGCGAGTTAAACTCACTTGCTCGGGGATCCGGTCGGTGCAAAACAACGGGGACGCAACGGGGCTCACTTCTCTCCAAAGCGAGCCTAACTTTCGAGGTCGGGATCAACCTCAAAATGGGCCAAACCTAAGTTGGAAACCCACTGAACTTGGCATTTGTTCGTTGCTGGATGGGGCGGCTTTAGTGGCTGTTTGGGTGAGACAAGGCCGACGGAGGAGACGGACGAGCTACAACAGCTCCACGGCGGCTTGGCGGGTGGCGAAGCAGCTCCAACGATGGCTGGGATATTGCAACTGGCTCGGGAAATGTCCTAGGCACCACGCTTGGGCGGAACAATGGCTAGAGAATGGCGGAGGCGCACGCAGTAGGGCGAGGTGCAATGGCGTGTGGCGGTGGCGTGCGGTTGAACCAGCGGGCTTCAACAGTGGCTCGACGGCAAGGCAGCTTCTGGTTTGGCTTTTTGAGCTTCAAGGCAGCAAGAAGAATGAAGGAGGAGGGGCTCCCGACCGGTAGCGGATAAGGAAGGGGCAAGGGGGCCACCAAGCCTTAGTTTCTCCTCTTTTGTCCCCCAAGACCATTCCCATCCATAGCTGCATCCCTTGGCCTCAAATCAGCCACCCATGCTCTATTTACAACCTTTGAAATGGGCCAAAAGTTATAGAAAATGGGAGGCATACAAATTTGCTTAGAATTTCCTTTAATTTGGACACTCAATTCTTCTCAACTCAATACAATTTGGCTTCTATAAATTCAATCAACACCTCTCCGATCAAATTTGTATTTTTCCTCACCAATTGATCCCACTTGCTTCTCAATTTCATGATAAAAAACGGTCCCTGACTTTTTCTAGACAAAACAGCATTATGCCAACTTTTTCCCAAAAAGTCTCGGTTTACAAAAAAATCTTTTGAGACTGAGTCGACGCTCCTAGAATTAATTGTGACACGATAGAACTTTCAATTTCTGAAATCAGACTCAAATTCGCGATTAATTTCACTATGGCGCGTTTTTAGCATGACCTAAGCTACCGGGTAGCTTTCATAAATTTTTAGTGCAAATGACTCGTGGTCGATTTTCTTTGAGCCACAATGAACCCACTCAACACATTGGCGGCTCTCAATTGTTGTGAAAATCTCGATGATTCAAATACGGACACAGGGTATCAAAATGATAGAAAAATCAGTCTAGTGCCGATCGACAAGAATTTTCCAATTTTGTAGTGTTACTCACGATTAGCCACTCATCTCAGTTGGACCAACCTATCTCTGCTCCCTAATCAATTTTTAACTGTGCCATAATGGCCTCTAAAGATGAGCACGGTCGAGTAGCCGATTACTAGTGGAATTTTTAAGTCTATCACATAAAATTCCTTAATGGCTTCCTTGGATCGTCTAGTTATCTCAAGAGTGATCAGCTTTGAGAATAGCCCTATATGCGAATTGATGAAATGCCCGATTAATTTAATTGAAAGCAGAAGTGAAAATTTGGGATGTCATAAAGGGGGTTGCAACTTTGGCATTCAAATTAGATTGTTTGTGGCTTAATTTGTTAGAAAGAGTTAGGGGACAAAGCAATTAAGTGGATGGATAAATTTGGTTGACTTTGCCCCCATTTTTTTCCCAAGCTTCTCGTGCAAGCAAAGTCAGCTGCCCCTCCCGTCGCTGTCCCCCTCCTTCAAATTTATATCTCACCCCTTCGTTGACTCAATTCCTTTCAGAGCTGTAGAGTGGAGGATCTAGAGCCGAGCTGAGATGATCTGAAGTGTAGGTGAATTAGGATAGTTTCTTTTGAGAGCCTGTCTTTTGTAGGCTTGTGGTTGTTAACTTTTGTATATGACTTAGTGTGTGTATAAAAGCATGTTTTGTTTGTGAATCTGTTTCCTATTTTTTTATCCCAAGCTGTTGATGTCAGGGGACTAGTAATTTGCTTCCGCATGTGCATTAAAAAGAAATGGTCGACGACGCATCCTAGGACGTTGCAATTATAATCGACCATTGAAGGATGGGCGCACGCTTGAGGATTGAAGCATGACACTACTTTTCCATTCGGTCATTTGCTTGCGATGTCCCAAGAGGCGTCACTAGTCCAATTCGCAATAACAATAAATTACACAAGCAGAAGTGTAAACAAATCTCCAACCATTCAACACACATGCATCATAGTCAACGTTCCAAACACGTCAAAAACATAAGTTAAACAACTATCACATCTGATACGCTCGATCACACTACCACGACCTTCTACAAAAAGGGCCCGAGGTACACCTAACACCTCTAATATTACGAGGGTGGTTCAAAAAGTATTGTGATCCCCACTACTACCTACGCCTGAATGGCCTCCAGGATCCATGGCTCCGGCTCGGCTACCAACTCGGGGTCCAGCTTAGGGTCGAATATTTCCCCATTGAGACTATCTCCATCCTCGGTATCCTAGTTGATGCCTCCCCTTGAGCCTCTGACACTCGGCGGACCGTCGTAGCCACAAATGGGACCGTCTTGACAAAAGCTTTGATGCATGGGAAATGACCAAGTCTTTTATGACCAAGCCTAGAAAGTTCTATTTCCGACTTAAGAATAGTGATGATGAAGCTTTTTAATGTCATTTTTCTTCAAAAGATTTTTTCAATATGTTTTCTTAGAGTTTGTAGAAAGTCAAAAAGAGAATAGAAAAGTTCGATACAGAGGACATGTCTTGGTATATGTAATAACTTTCAATTGAATCATTTTGATCAAAATGTGGCTAGAAAATGTAATTACTTACCCTTTTCCTACTTAAAATTTAGCAATGTTGAAGCTTCTAAGGTTACTTAAAAAAAAAAAAATTAGAGTCGGTGGAAAAATAAAAAGGATAAAAGAAAAGTTAGATAGTGGGACACGTGTCAAAAATGAAGACGACCACAAGTCAAAGTCGTCATTGACTTCTACAAAGAGCACCGCAGTTCATATGTTTCATTAGATTTGGACGTCGTTGTCTCTCTCCCCTGTTTTTCAAAGACCCTTCTTTGTGCTGGCCAAGATTTGATATGGTCAGTTTGATTGGTCATCTTAGAAGATTTCCACACCAATTGCATATTTAGGACTGAATTATGTTTTAGCGGAAAAGAAAATCAAAGACTTGGTCAACTAACTTGACCACTAATACATCTAGATGCGTGTAACAAGCTGACTGAATAGTGAACTTTGATGCAACAAAGATGCCTGTTCGCATGAGCACTCTTGTGACTGACGTAAATTCTGCAATGATAAAATTTCCAACAAGTATATATGGATCTCAAAATTTAACTAAAATGGCTGCATCATGCTCGAGCTAGATGATAGCAATTTAGAAAGTATTTCCCAATTGCCACATACACATTACGATCCTGCCTAGCTAATTACAGGACCTTAATAAATACGGGATAGGTATGACATAACAGTTCATTAATACCAGACATCGAGAATAAGTCCATAAACTGTAAATAACTAACGAAGTTCTCCTAGTAGTAAACGAACAATTTTTCCTCCCCTCTTTCTTTTGCTCTAAACACCGATTTCCATGACAAACACAGCAATATAACTCGTCAGTGTAAGAGGCAAAACAGATATTCACCACGTCTCACTAGGTACGAGTGGCTGCACACCCGACAATTTAATGACATCCATATTAATGTTTGACTTGCTAGATTTAAAAGCAGCAGCATAAGATTCAGTTGCCTCACGGTTCTCTTGAATTTGCTGAATACCCGTAGGATTTTCGAGCTTCTTTATACCCTCCAACTCCATTGCCACTTCTTTCATTGTAGGTCACTTCCTCCCATTCAAGTATAAGCACCTCTTCGCAAGGTTAGCAACTGATGCAATCTCTTCCTTCTTAACTTCTTCCAAAATTTGAGCATCCACAATGTCGAACAAGCAAATTTTCTCCATTGAAATTATGAAATAGGTTGCAAGGCTTCTTCCTTCTTGTTCCCTCAGTGACGAGATTGGCTTTTGACATGTTAAGAGCTCAACAAGAACAACTCCAAAGCTATACACATCACTTTTTTCCGTGAATTGACTCGATTGGAAATACTCGAGATCTAGGTAGCCAAAAGTCCCCTGCACCAATGTGGTTACATGAGTTTGATCGAGAGAAACAAACTTGGATGTACCGAAATCTGCCACTTTTTCCCAATATTTCTCATCCAAGAGGATATTGGTGGACTTGATGTCTCGATGATAAATGGGAATGGAAGCTGCTGAATGCAAGTAAAATAAGGCTCCTCCCATTTCAGTTGCAATCCGCAGCCGTGTGTCCCACGATACACAAAACTCTTCATTTTGGGTCATGTAGGTATTGGTATAAAGTCCCATTTGGTATGAACTCATATACTAAAAGTGGGACTTCCGTCTCCAAGCAACACCCCAATAACTTAACCACATTCCTATGGTTGATTTGTGAGAGAATGAGGATTTCATTTATGAACTGTTCGAGTTTTTCCTCGTCTATCGCTTTCAATTTCTTAATGGCAACTATATTTCCATCTGTTAACATTCCCTTGTAGACGGTACCCTGCCCACCTTGCCTAAGTATCCTATCTTCGTTGAAATTGTCAGTGGCCTTCTCTAAATCCTTAGAGTTGAACAATTTGCTTTTCACGACATTGCCTTCTGGTGAACATAGCTCTCTTTCCAACAAAACACCGCCATTGCGTTTGAAGTACCTCTCTTTGAGCTTGATTTATGTTCTCTTCTTGATGTACTTGTACAACCACCATAAGAAAAGACACAAAAGTAGTGCCCCGAGGCCTGCCCCAATCCCTGCATCGCAAAAGTTATGGGTTAAAATTGAGAAAAACGTACTCTGCTCATCAAGAATCTATATAGGCACTTGTTGTTGGAGAAATCTTCCTGGAGTATTTTGAAGCTGACAAAACGTTTCCATCAGTCTAGTTTGAAGATTTGCAGACTCTACTATTTAAAGTCTGAAGACCTCCGGACTGCCAGACTCAAGACTCAAAGTATATTCTCATTGACAGTTTCTAATCTGTCGAAGAAGGGCTATCCAGAATTGGGTGTTTCATTAAGGATTTGACCTTATCGACTGGAGAAGATCTCTTGGCTGGATATGACATAATGGAATCCTTTATTTGATCATGATTGATTCGGAGGTTAAGGATCCGATGATTGGCGAAGTATACTTGGAAGGTTCTACTTATGGAAACCGAGATCTTGATTGTATGGGCGAGCATGATTGATGGGCTATCGACATGTTCCTTTAATAGCTCGAATGATCTTCCTAATTGATTCCGTCCAACGGGTAGATTGGAGGAATTCCTTTGGTAAGTGCCAACGGGTATGATGGCATAAAGGAGTATATAAGGAAGATGTTCCAGTTGTTCGAGTGTGTGCGCAATAGAAGAATTCCAAAGTCTGAAGCTCTTTGTTCTTTGTCAAATTCATTTGTTGAGCGAAATCTTGTACGCAAAAGAGAGTCTATATCTTTGAGAAACCTTGAGGAAGTGTGGTAGAGTATCTACACTACGGAATCAAGGGAGAGCTTTGCTGTAACAACTCTTTTGTTCATAGTGAAATCCAGCCAGTGGGCTGTCAATGCGGAAGAGTGGATGTAGGCTTGGAATAAGCCGAACCATTATAATCTCTATGTTCATTTTCTCTTCCTTACTCTTTTTACTTTGATCATAATTTGTTTTTGCTAACAAAAAGGCGAACTTGCTTTCTATTGTCTATTTCGTATTGCTCACTCATCACGAGAAGTTATTATACACCTATTCACCCCCCCTCTAGGTGCTTATACTAGCTATCTCACTTGTCATCAAGAATTTAAGAAAATCTTATTCAAAGGAATATATATTATATTGATGAACCTGAGTCTCCTTTCATGTGGATTTATGTTAACAACCATGAAAAATTAACTGGTGTCAATTTCAAGTTCTGCCCGGTGAAATTTCTATACATGCATTTGTATTGTACAATTGATCTTTCTTACGATGAATCTAGCAAACCATAGATGAAAGTGAAAAGTTTCCTACCAGCATTCATTTGATTATGATTATAGTAATCCAAATTCAAATATTACGAGAATAAGTGGGAGCCTTCAAAAGTTCAAGTGTTTTCTTATTTGTAAGCTATAAGTGCGCAAAGAAATTTTTGAGGTTGTTTTGATAGATAATATTGATTGAAACTTATCTATTTCCTTCACCAACTGAATGGACAATCAAGTTAGAACCAAGGGCAAGATAAAACTTATTTCTTTACCTTTCCTGAATATAATTTATGCTATCCTGTGCTTTTTCTAACAATGCTAAGGCATGAAGCAGTCTAACATTCTAGGTTAAAAAAACTACTTACCAATAAAAATTGATGGGTTTAGTCTATGACTTGATGGGCTTAAGTGGGCCTATCCGCCCATATTGGGCCTAAGAACTCAGCCCGCAGGTTAAGGGCCCATGGAGGAAAGGTTGCGTCTTTTGGAGGAGGTGTTACATTGAGGGGATGCGTCCTTTGGAAGAGACGCTTCGAGGGAAAGTAAAAAGAAAAAGGAATGTACCTTTTGGTGTACGTATGTGAAGACGCTTTCTCTCCCTCCAGACAACGTAAGACAAAAAGAACAAAGTTTTCTCCCCCTAATAGCAACAGTACGCTCCTCGGTAGAACGAGATCAAGATTCTTCCTTAAACTTCAATGTTGGTGTTTAATCTGTGGATAATAAGGTACGCTCGATTCCGTGGTGTGTCTTTGATTAGTGATACATGTTTGTTCTTAGGCTCGTCTTCCGCATTCGTTTTAGGGGTTCGATTTAATGTCAAATCCATTTTAGGGAATCAATAATTCCCAACATTGGTATCATAGTCATAGTTCATGTTTCTCGATCCCTTTTCATGTTTATGAATTGCTTTTGATTGAATTTTCATGAAATACCGTCGTCGGCCGATCGGGGATGGAAAAATCCCGAATTATAGAAGGCTTACATTAGCTTTTGTAAGAGAATACTATAGGATTGAGTTAACTAAAACTTCAACCCTTAGGATGTGTGCCACATGGCGTAGAGTAAATGCGTCTTGGAGGTGGCATGAGAGCTCTCCAAAAGTTTTTCAGTGGTTGGCTAATGTGCCTTCAGAATTCTTAGAGAATTTTACTGATAGATTAGAAAAGACATTCTCTATTTATTTTTTAGATTAGTCTGAGATGTTTTTAGGTGTAAATATCTCTTTCTATGTTGATATTTTCCCTTGGATATATTACTTAGTGTAATGGAAATGTTTAATTAGTGAAAGTTCAATGTTATTTATTGTTATAAATTATATTGTTAATTTACAATTAGTTGTGGGAAGTTCAAGAAAGTTTTAGTGACTTTGCTGAACTTATTTTGCATAAAAAATTATATTGATGATAGTTTTGAGTTATGATTTTTTGGATGATGATTGGAAACATAGTGACATTTTGATTGCGAAACCTTACTTGAAATTATTCATTGATATGATGGGTTTGTGTAAAATGGATGCATAAACGATAGGCATTAATAATTCGTACATATGTGTCTAATATGTTCAGATCGATGGCTTCAGCAACTAAGAACATAATTGTTGATTTGAACAAAGAAGACAAATTGAATGGCAAGAATTGTGAAATATTGAATAAGAAAATTCAATATGTGCTTGAAAAGCAATAAGCACTAAAAGTTATTGATCATGTTATGGAAGAACTTGAGGATGTTGTGCACCACCTTGAGCTAGTAGGAGACCGCCTAAAGGCATTAAGCAGGAAACAGACATTTGCCGTGTTGTTTCCAGCTCAAAAGGGGCTTCGAGTTTTAAGCACAAGCGCATTGATTCATTCAATATGTGGAAATGCAAGTGATCAAGTCCTTGCAAAAAATCAAGAGCTAACCAACATAAGAGAGGAAAACGTCCTCGAGTGAAGAGTATTTCAAGGGTGAAGTGTTACAATTGTGACCAGAAGGGTCACTACGCTCGCGACTATCACAAGCCAAAGAAGGTATACACCCCTTGTACTTTTAAGTACTTTGCTACTATGTCAACTTCTGTATTCTTAACTGAATCTAATCCTTTGTGGACTGTAGATCCGGGAGCGACAGACCATGTAGCAAAGGATAGAGAATCCTTCGTGGAATTCCGACGAGTACCAAATGGAACTAAGTGGGTCTATGTAGGAAACAACTCCAAAGTAGAAGAAAAGGAATTGGCACCTGCCAACTGAACATGCGTGGTAGACGCACTTTGTTCCTACATGATGTATTGTATACTCCGGAGATTCGTCGAAATTTAGTGTCTGTTTTAGTGTCGGTTAAGCTTGGTTTTAATATGAACTTCCATAATAGTGGTGTGTATTTGTATTTGAATACAAATTACTATGGTTTTGGTTATTTTCTAAATGGTTTCATTGTATTAAATATTGACTATGGTAATGCCAATGTTTGTTATTCCCTTTTCACGTCTTCTAATTTATATGATAATGATGTGAGTGTGTGGTATGCTAGACTTGATCATATTGGCCAACAACGTATAAATAGACTAGTCAAAGAGGGCTTGTTGGGCAACATTGAAAAAGTCGATTTGCCCATATGTGAGCATTGCCTAGTAGGGAAAACGACGAGAAAACCATTTGGAAAAAGCACAAGAGCTGAATTTCATTTGCATTTAATCCATTCTGACATCTGTGGTCTAATGAATGTGAGAGGAAGGCATTGAGCTGTTTATTTCATCACATTTATAGATGATTATACTCAATTTGGATATGTCTATTTAATTTCTCATAAATCTAAAGCATTGAGTTGTTTCAAAAGGTTTATGAACTTGGTTGAAAATCAATTAGACAAGAAAATAAAAGTATTGAGATCCGATTGAGGTTGAGAATATTTATCTGATATGTTTAGAAATTTATGTGATGAAAAAGGAATAGAAAGACAATTGTCTATTTCATATACTCCTCAACAAAATGGTGTTGTGGAGAGAAGGAACAAAACCCTACTGGAAAAGGTTAGGTCCATGGCGCATGCTAACTTAGCTATCACTTTTTGGAGTAATGCATTATTAATTGCTGTCTATATACTTAACTGAGTGCTTTACAAATCAGTTACTTCCACTCCATATGAGTTATGAACAAGTAGAAAATCGGACTTAAGTTTTTTAAAACCATGGGGTTGTGCTGCCTATACTCATGAGTCCTCTCACAAGTTTGGGAAATTAGGTCACAGAGGAAAGAAGAGTATTTTCATAAGATACTCTGAACACTCGAAAGGGTATGTGTTCATAAGTGAGCAGGAAAGTGGAAGTATAACTGAAGTCGAATCACGGGATGTCACATTCTTAGAAAATGAATTTCCTAAGAAGGGCAAAATAGGTGAGGATTACTCCCTATTAGAAACCTTGGATCAAGATAATGAACTTAATGGAGTTTGTCTAAGTGGGAGTAACATAAGAAGTGATGAATTTAATTCAAATCACTCTTAATTACAGCCACACGATGAGATGATATCGTCATTATCTAATTTGAGTGGGAGCATGATGGGGAATGATGTGCAAAGTGTACAATCTCTCATACGGCGAACAAGTCGCAAAAGTATTCCCCGTCGACGTTTTGACATTGAAGGGGAAACTTTTATGGTTGTTTCACAAGATGAGGATGAGCCAAGAAATATTAATGAGGCTCTAAATTGCCCTAGTAAGAAAAAATGGATGCATGTAATGGAAGATGAGATGGAGTCAATGAAGTCAAACTATGTTTGGGAATTGGTTGATCTTCCAAAAGAACGCAAAGCTATTGAGAACAAATGGGTTCTCAAAATAAAGAGTAAAGCTGATGGCTCGATAGAAAGGCATAAAGCTCGCCTTGTGGCGAATGGGTATAATCAATAGGAATGAATTGATTATGAATAAACATTTTCTCCTGTAGTGAGATTTACCTCAATTTGCATTATTCTTGCAATAGTGGCAAGTATGGATCTTGAGTTATATCAAATAAATGTAAAGACTGCTTTTCTCAATGGAAAATTAGATGAAGAAATATATATGGAACAACCTGCTGGTTTCATATTGAAAGGCCAAGAAGAAAATGTGTGTCGACTTTTGAGATCGATATATAGTCTTAAGTAGTCGTCAAGACAATGGTATATATGTTTTCATAATGCCATAATGGCATATGATTCTACAATGATTGATGAGGATCATTGTGTATATATCAAAAGATCTCAAGATCAATTTCTGATTATATCATTATATGTTGATGATATACTAATTGCCGGAAGCAATATGGAGTTTGTTGACACTGTCAAGAGTTGGTTATCTTCCAATTTTGAAATGAAAGATATGGGTGAGGCTGCATACATTCTTGGAGTTAAGATTTCTAGAGATCGTTCAAAGAGATCATTATCTCTTTCGCAAAAAACATACATAAATAAGGTTCTTGAACGATTTCGTATGCAAGATTGCAAACCTATTGATACTCCTATTGCAAAAGGTAAATGATTGAGCCATAGACTATGTCCAAGGACTCTACAAGAGAAGGAACAAATGAAACATGTTCCTTATGCTAGTGCTGTTGGGAGCTTGATGTACGCTATGATGTGTACAAGACCTGACATATGTTTTGCAGTTGGAATGGTAAGTAGATACCAATCCAATTTAGGTCAAGCACATTAGAAAGTCGTTAAAAGAATACTGAGGTATCTAAAGGGAACTGCTGATTACAAGCTGAATTACTAAGGAAATGATCTGTGGCTTGAAGGCTATTCAGATGTGATTAGGGAGAACATTTGGATGAAAGGAAATCTACCCCTGGTTTTGTTTTCTTACTGAATAATGTCGCCATATCTTGGAGCAGTAAGAAGCAAACGTGTATAGCCTTGTCCACGATGGAAGCTGAGTTTGTGACATTATCAACAGTAGTACAGGAAGGTATTTGGCTTAAGAAATTTTTGGATCATTTAGGTGTTATTGGGTATGCTGCAAATCCATTATTGATTAACTGTGATAACTAAGCAGCTATAACGTACACCAAAGATCCAAAATATCATGGCAATACCAAACATATAGATTCCAAGTATAATTTTGTCAAGGATATGGTTGCACAAAAAGATGTGAACTTAGAGTACATATCTACGCATAGAATGGTAGCAAATCCTATGACAAAGCCAATACCTAGAGATGTGTTTTGTGGTCATGTAAAATCTCTAGGACTGCGTAGAGGCTGAGAGGCTGATGTATTGAATATTGTAATTTCCCTGAAGTGTTCACATTTAATGAATTTGTGTTTTTTCATCATTAATGCCTATGAATCTTTGTTTTGATATTTATGCATCTTAATGCTCAATGCATTATATTAAGTTAAGAAAGTATGTCAGACAGATAAAAGATTAGCCTACTCACACGGGTAATCACCTCTATTTACTGTGTGATAATGTGGCATCCCAGAAATTCAATGCTAAGCCATAAGGTGTGTCAAAGTCTTTAATTATGTGATAGAATTTCCATGGCTTATGTTTTAGCCATTAGTCTTTTAATATGATGATTTGTGCTTGTGATTGTGGAAATTTAAATTTAATAGATTGATAATCTATGCTTGGCCATATGATTTAAATTTCAATGAATAAAAATGTCCCAAGACTTCGGCCAAGATGAAAATTGGAATTCAAAAAAATATTTATAGAAGAATTTCAAAAAAAAAAAAAAAAGAGAGAAAAAGAGGTTAAAATTTGATTGGGCCTTAAGCCCAAGAGTGGAACCTTAATGGGCCAAGTTGGCCGGCCCATTAAAGCCCACAAGGAGGCTGTCGACCAGCCCAAGGAGGAGTGGCCGGATGGGTCCAAGCCCAAGCCCAACTCCAAAGCCCATCTTGCATGGATCGAGACAAGTGGCAAGGAGAAGGCCATGCATTGGCCATTGGTTGAGGCAAATCAATCATTACAAATGATGAGCTTTAGGGGAAAAAAAGGAGGAGGAGAGAGAGAAGGTGGCCGGTTCTTGCTTCATTCGACCGAGAGAGAGGGTGAGAGAGAGAGAGAAATCGCGAGAGAGAGGGAGAGACCGAGAGGGAGAGGAGGCGGAGCCGAGGAGGAGCCGCCGTGTCCCGCCGTCCGTTCGCCATGTACGCCGCCGTACGCCGTCGTTTGTTCATCCTAGAGGCAAGTGGAGTCCTCTAACTTCTCTTGCATGTGTGTATATGGTTTGCATGTTCGATTTTGGGTGTTTTTAGTGAGAAAAACCGAGGTAAGGTTGGTTTGTTCTCAAGCCGTGTGACTGTTCTTGCTCGGGTTGTGGGAGTCAGTAACTTGTTTGAGCTTGCATGTGTGCTTGAAGTCTGATTTTGGCTTCGATTTCTTCATGGAAGTTGTAGATAACATCTTGTACTATAACATACTAAACTTTCGTGCAAAATGATGGAGTTTGGAGGGGTTAAAGTCCTATTATACGGAGACCCCAGATCTGTGAAGTTTTCACTAACCTCTTGCTGGATTATTGATTTCATGTTGGTTTTTGTTGAAGATCTCACTTCGGTGTCTTCATAAAAGTTGTAGGTAACACCTTAAAATAAACATACTCAAATTTTAATAGAAATGAACAATATAGCCTAGTAAATCGGCTAGATCTTGGAGACGATGATTCGGGTGATGTGTTTCAAGACACCCGACACTTCATGGACTTAAATGGTGACCATAATTTGGTTATTTGACCTAGATCTCTGCATGAAACTTGTAAAGAAAATCTTGATACATAACATATCCAAATTTCGGAGGAAACGAAAGAGAATAGATGGGTGAAATCTTAATATTTCAGAGATGTGTATTCTGGACGATGCGGTAGTGGTTCCAGAAGCTTCGTGAGGTTGTATAAATTAGTCTAAAAAGAATCCGACTTGGAGTTCTGCATGAAAGTTGCACGAAAATGTCTTGGCTATCACCCTGTAAAATTTCGTAATTTTTGGAGGCCGTATGTATATTTTAATCGAATTTATTTGGAAACCGAGCATTCTGGTCATTATCCGAATATCATGTGCTATTTTGTGGAAATTGTGAAATTGTGTGAAATTCAATTTGGCCATGAATTTTGTATGAAATTGTCATCCTATTGGTTGGTTTAATGATTGTTTGAATATTATGATTTTGGGAAAATCATAGATATTAAATTTAATATTTATTTCTGAAAATAAATAAATATAATAATAAAATAATAATAAAATAAAAAGTGATTATTTTATTGGCCATAAATTCCATTGAATTTACTATGCATTGTTACATGTGTGATAAGACATTGGTGTATGTATGATCATGAATTGTGATGCATGTGTGAAACATATGCCGTGTAATAATGAGATCAAAAGAATGATGAATGTGGATAATGATAAGTGAGTAAGAGGTGATGGTGGAGGATGAGGCCGAATGTACGAGATGCATTGCCGGAATTCCACGGGAGATTCAGGATGCCCGGAATGTGGGGGCCGGAAGCCCCGTCGGAGGTTTTTGCCCGAAGGGAATGCCTCGCGATGCCAGGATTTGGGTGCGGGATGCCTGGCTAGAAGGGTAAAGGCCGGAAGCCCTGTCGGAGGTTTCTGCCCGAAGGGAATGCCTCGTGATGCTAGTTGAGATGCGAGATGCCCGGAATGTGGGGGGCTTGAAGCCCAGTGGCCTGGGAGGCTGAATGCTGGGAACCCTGTCGAAGGTCTTTGCCCGAAGGGATGATGAAATTGATGATTGAGAAATGGGTGATGTGGTGATCAAATTTAAAGATAAAGATGAAAATTAAATCATCACATGAAATGCATGATGATGATGATGATGATGATGATATGTGATGTGATATGATGATCACCCATGATATTATATGCATGATGAAATGCATGATGATGATGATGAAGATGATATGTGATGTGATATGATGATCACCCATGATATTATATGCATGATGAAATGCATGATGATGATGATGAAGATGATATGTGATGTGATATGATGATCACCCATGGTATGAGATGCATGATGATATGCATGATGATGATGATGATGACGATGACATGTGATATGATGATCACCCATGATATTATATGCATGATGAAATGCATGATGATAATGATGATAATGATATGATATGCATGATGATATGCATGATGATGATGATAATGATGATGATATGCATGATGATATGCATGATGATAATGATGATGATATGCATGATGATATGCATGGTGATGATGATAATGATGATGATATGCATGATGATATGCATGACGATGATTATGATAGTATGTGCATGATTTCAAGGTAAGCAATGCTTGCAACGTATGATGATATGCATGGCGCATTGAGTTGTTATTGGATTTCCCTATCTGCTGAGTGGTTGTACTCACCCCTTTTGGGGAATAACATTTCAGATTAGCAGTATGCCGCTTCCTGCCGTCTCGCGGGGGGTGTTTTATGGTCTACCATCCGATGTAGAGGTCGAGTATGCTGAGATAGACTGTCCCTCTGTTCCCGAACTGACTTTTATTCGAGTGCGCTGTCTAGTGATGTACGACATCGGCCTGGCTGGGGGCCCTGTCATTCAAGAGTTCATTTCTGTGCACGTTCGTCGGGATGGAGCTATGTGAGGGATGTTGCCGCCGCCACCGCCTGATGCACCGGGTTGGGTGTGAGACCTGCGCGCGATGAGTAGGGGCTGGATCTTTTTTTTTTTGATGTAGATAGTGGACACTTTCGATGGGGGTTCGCGCTCGTATGATGTTGAGGGTCGAGGGTTCCTTTTTGAGATTTTAGGCAGGACATGGCAGAGTCCTAGCTTTTCTTGTTTTGTACCGACCCGAAGGGAATCCCATCTTGTCATATATATATGTAAATAATGTGTCGACGTTTGTTTGTAAAATGCTGATGTTTAGCTGGTGTGTATTGGTATCATGGATTGGTAGGGGGATAGATGGTGATGTTTAATTTGCTTCCGCTAATGAGTCGCGTTGGGACCGAGTGTTTAAAAACAAAAAATGTGTCTGCGAATTAGGACCCTTCTTCGAAAGAAAGAAAGGTAATTAAGGTGTAACATCGGCGTTGGTGACGACCTGCGAAGGGTTCGGGGTGTCACAGCCGGCCTTTTTGGTATCAGAGCAAATGGTTATAGGTGGAGTGATAAGGAGCCTCATTTGGAATTGAGGAACATGATGGCAATACACACTATAGGATGTAAAACGAAATAATTGAATAACGGGTGATGGGTATTCACTCGTAGATCCCCAATAGTTTGCCTTGAATTGCCAGTAACATGTATATGTTACTTATGTAGTAGCAGTAATTGCTTTGAGTGGAGGCAGTGAGTCTCAGATTATTCCTGAGGCAATGCTTGGAAATTGCAGGAAAGTCATGGTGCGAGCTGGAAGTGCTCATCCATCGAGGGCTGAAGCCTCTGCTGCAAGGGCTGAACCCCGAATGGAAGACATCCTGCAGGCATTAGCCAATATTGGAAATCTGATGGAGAGGCAGGCGCAGCAACAGCCCGGAGCAGAACGCCGTACTCAAGGACTAGTGGAGCAGTTTTTGAAGCTGAAGCCACTTAAGTTTAATGGAATGGGAAGTCTTGAGGAGGCAGAGCAATGGATTGATGGGATGGAGTGAATTTTCCGGCTGTTGGACTGCACCGATGCTGAGAAAATAGTTTTAGCAGAGTACTAATTGGAGGGAAATGCAAAGTTTTGGTGGAGAGCTTCGAATGACATAATCTTTCCACCAGGTACTGATGTTAACTGGGATGAGTTTGTTAGGGCTTTCAATATGAAGCATTTCTCTGATTGTGCTAAGGATAGGAAGATTACTGAATTTGTTCAGCTAGAACAAAAGGGGTTGACTGTAGATCAGTATGAGGCTAGATTTTCTGAATTGTCTAGATATGCTCCTAGATTGATTGAGGATCAGGAAGAGAAGGCTAAGAGATTCCTGAAAGGGCTGAGGACTGACATTAGGAAGCAACTGGTGCCTTTAAGCATAAGAGATTATAATGAGATTTATGAAAGGGCGCAGTTAGTGGAGCAGGAGTTGTTGAGGGAACGGTCGGAGTTTAAGAAACCGTTGAATTTTAATGATGTGAGAAAGGGGAAGAGACCTTATTCTGGTCAAGGTCAGACCTAGAATGTGAAGAAGAAGGGTAACTTTGGAAATTTTGGAGGGGCAAGGAGTGGTCTAAATATAGGAAAAGCACCCTATCAGCCTGGTATTTGTTAGAAGTGTAATGGACGCCATGGCCCAGGACCTTGTACGGGACAACAGAAATGTTTTGGCTATGGACAAGTGGGTCATCTTAGGAGGAATTGCCCACAAGAGAGGTCGCAAGTGAGTGTTGGCTCGGTGCGACAGGGATATCAGAGTGTTGTTAGGTCGAACCCGCAAGGAAATCCTTAGAGACCACCTGCGCAAGGAAGGGTGTATGCGATCACCCAGGAGGAAGCGGAAGCTTCCAAGAATGTTATCTCATGTACGATTCTTATTAATGGTGAAAAGGCATATGCATTGTTTGATACGGGTGCAACGCATTCGCTTATGTCTGAAAGATATAGACGTTTGAATCAGATAGAAGTTATGCCTCTTGAGACACCTCTTTGTGTTTCCACGCCTTTAAAGGATATGGTATTGTCTACGCTGGTGTGTGAGAATTGTAAGATATCAATGGGAGGAAAGGATATGGAAATAGACTTGGTTGTAATGGCTATGTATGACTTTGACGTTATTATAGTAATGGACTGGCTTCGTAAGTATCGGGCTAGAATGGATTGTTATAGAAGAGTGGTTCAATTCGTTTTACCTGATCAGTCTAGTTGTGAATTTTTAGGAGGTCAGACCCATTTTTCTGTAGCACTTATTTTGGCAATAGAAGCCTGTAAGTTACTTGACAAAGGATGTCATGGGTACCTAGCCATAGTTAGAGATTATGGAAGGGAGGAACCTAAACTTGAGGAAGTTCGTGTAGTTAACGAATTTCAAGATGTATTTCCTGAGGAATTGCCTGGATTGCCGCCAGAGCGAGAGATTGAATTTGAAATTAAATTAATGCCTGGAACGGGACCAATATCAAAAGCCCCATATAGAATGGCCTTAGTTTGAATTGAAGGAATTGAAAGTGCAACTGCAGGAGTTGCTAGATAAAGGATTCATTAGACCAAGTGCTTCACCTTGGGGTGCACCGGTCTTGTTCGTGAAAAAGAAAGATGGATCAATGCGCTTGTGTATTGATTATAGGCAGTTGAATCAAGTGACCATTAAGAATAAGTATCCATAGCCTAGAATTGATGACTTGTTTGACCAACTCCAGGGAAGTTCGGTCTTTTCTAAGATTGACTTGAGATCGGGATACCATCAGTTAAGAATTAAAAAGAAGGACATTACTAAGACTACGTTCAGGACTCGTTATGGACACTATGAGTTCCTTGTTATGCCATTTGGATTGACTAACGCCCCGACTGCATTTATGGATTTGATGAATAGAATATTTCAGCCTTATTTAGACCAGTTTGTGATTGTCTTTATTGATGATAGTCTGGTATACTAGAAAGGGCCTAAAGAGCATGAGCAACATTTGAGAATAGTTTTGCAGACCCCGAGAGAGCATAAGTTGTATGCTAAGTTTAGTAAGTGTGAATTCTGGTTGGATCGGATAATATTTCTAGGACATGTGGTGTCCGGAAAAGGAATTTCAGTAGACCCGGCAAAAGTTGAAATGGTAGTAAATTGGCCGAGACCAACGACGCCCATTGAAATACGAAGTTTCTTAGGACTGGCTGGTTATTATAGGAGATTCATTGAAGGATTTTCACGACTAGCAGGACCTTTGACTAAATTGACTTGAAAGAATGTGAAATTTGAGTGGAATGGGGAATGTGAAAGGAGTTTCCAGGAGCTCAAAAGGAAATTGACTTCGGCTCCAATTTTGACTATACCTACTGGACCTGATGGTTTCACGGTGTATAGTGATGCATCTCACAAAGGACTAGGATGTGTGTTGATTCAGCATGGCAAGGTTGTAGCCTATGCATCCAGACAATTGAAACCCCATGAGCTGAATTACCCGACGCATGATTTAGAATTAGCAGCTGTAGTGTTTGCTTTAAAGATATGGAGACACTATTTGTATGGAGAAAAGTTTGAGATTTATACGGATCATAAGAGTTTGAAGTATCTGTTCTCACAAAAGGAGTTGAACATGAGACAAAGGAGATGGATGGAATTATTGAAGGATTATGACTGTGAGATAAGATATCATCCAGGGAAGGCGAATAGAGTAGCAGATGCTCTTAGTCGTAAGTCGGCTATTTCCATAGCAAGTTTAGAGATAGCTAGTTTAAGGATGGCAGAATGGAAATTGTTAGAATCTGTAGCAAATTCCGAATTTAAATTGGAAATGGATTGTCTTACTGGCATGCTTAGTGCATTAAGGATTGAACCGGAGATTATTCAGAAAATTAAAATTCTGCAAGAATCTGACCTAGAGATTTTGAAAGTGAAAGATGCTGTATCTTTAGGGAAAAGATCAGAATTTCAGATCTTTGATGATGGAATATTAAGATGTCAAGGACGACTTTGTGTTCCCGACAATGAGGAATTGAGGAAGGAAATTCTGTCGGAGGCACATAAGAGTAATTATAGTATCCACCCAGGTAGTACAAAGATGTACATAAATTTACGTTAGCAATTTTGGTGGAATGGTATGAAGGCAGATACGACTAAGTACATATCTCAATGTTTGACATGTCAACAAGTAAAAGCGGAGCATCGTAAACCCGCAGGACTTTTAAGACCATTAGACATTCCTGAATGGAAATGGGAACATGTAACGATGGACTTTGTGCAAGGATTGACAAGGACATCAAGGAGTCATGATTCAATTTGAGTTGTAGTGGATTGTTTAACTAAATCGGCACATTTCTTAGCGATTTGCATGGACTACCCAATGGATAAGTATGCGGACATGTATGTAAGTCAAGTGGTACGCTTACATGGTGTTCCAGTGACTATTACTTCAGATCGAGATTCGAGGTTTACTTCAAATTTTTGGAGGAGTCTTCAAGTTGCGTTAGGATCTAAGCTTCGCTTTAGTATCGCTTTTCATCCTCGGATGATGGTCAATCAGAAAGAGTAATCCAGATACTGGAGGATATGTTGAGAGCCTGTGTAATCGATTTCAAAGGAAATTGGGATGAAAGATTGCATTTGGTAGAGTTTGCCTATAACAATAGCTTTCAAAAGAGTATAGGCATGGCACCTTATGAAGCATTATATGGAAGGAGATGTAGGACTCCTGTTTGTTGGAGTGAAGTAGGTGAAAGGAAGTTGACAGGACCTGAACTGGTACAAGTTACCACTGAAGCTGTCGATATTATTAGAGAAAGGCTTAGAGCAGCCCAGAGTAGACAGAAAGGCTACGCAGATAGACGTAGAAGGCCTTTGGAATTTAGTGTAGGAGACCATGTATTCCTTAAGGTATCTCCAATGAAAGGAATATCTCGATTCGGGATGAAGGGTAGGCTAAGACCTAGGTTTGTTGGACCTTTTGAAATTCTTGAGAGGATAGGAGATATGGCTTATCGTTTAGCGTTACCTCCTAAGTTAGAAAATCTGCACGATGTGTTTCATGTATCGATGTTGAGGAAGTACCAGCCGAATCCTGGTCACATACTCGATCATGAAGCCATCAAAATGGATGAGAAAGTAAGGTACATTGAAGAACCTGTGCAGATATTGGATCGAAATGAGCAAATTCTTAGGACCAAAAAGATCCCATTGGTTAAAGTGTTATGGCGACATCATGATGTGGAGGAAGCCACATGGGAGAGTGAGGATCAGATAAAGGAAAAGTACCCCTATTTGTTTCAAGAAGGCGCGAGTAGTGCTTGAATTTCGAGGAAGAAATTTTCTAAGGAGGGGAGAATTGTGGCATCCCAGAAATTCAAAGCCAAGCCATAAGGTGTGTCAAAGTCTTTAATTAGGTGATAGAATTTCCATGGCTTATGTTTTAGCCATTAGTCTTTTAATTTGATGATTTGTGCTTGTGATTGTGGAAATTTAAATTTAATAGATTAATAATCTATGCTTGGCCATATGATTTAAATTTCAATGAATAAAAATGTCCCAAGACTTTGGCCAAGATGAAAATTGGAATTCAAAAAATATTTATAGAAGAATTTCAAAAAAAAAAAAAAAAAAAGAGAAAAAGAGGTTAAGATTTGATTGGGCCTTAAGCCCAAGAGTGGAACCTTAATGGGCCAAGTTGGCCGGCCCATTAAAGCCCACAAGGAGGCTGTCGACCAGCCCAAGGAGGAGTGGCCGGATGGGCCCAAGCCCAAGCCCAACTCCAAAGCCCATCTTGCATGGATCAAGACAAGTGGCAAGGAGAAGGCCATGCATTGGCCATTGGTTGAGGCAAATCAATCATTACAAATGATGAGCTTTAGGGGAAATAAAAGGGGAGTAGAGAGAGAAGGTGGCCGGTTCTTGCTTCATTCGGCCGAGACAGAGGGTGAGAGAGAGAGAGAAATCGCGAGAGAGAGGGAGAGACCGAGAGGGAGAGGAGGCGGAGCGGAGGAGGAGCCGCCGTGTCCCGCCGTCCGTTTGCCATGTACGCCGCCATACGCCGTCGTTTGTTCATCCTAGAGGCAAGTGGAGTCCTCTAACTTCTCTTGCATGTGTGTATATGGTTTGCATGTTCGATTTTGGGTGTTTTTAGTGAGAAAAACCGAGGTAAGGTTAGTTTGTTCTCAAGCCGTGTGACTGTTCTTGCTCGGGTTGTGGGAGTCAGTAACTTGTTTGAGCTTGCATGTGTGTTTGGAGTCCGATTTTGGCTTTGATGTCTTTCATGGAAGTTGTAGCTAACATCTTTTACTATAACATAATGTAATTTCGTGGAAAATGATGGAGTTTTGAGGGGCCAAAGTCCTATTCTACGGAGACCCCAGATCTGTGAAGTTTTCACTAACCTCTTGCTGGATTCTTAATTTAATGTTGGTTTTTGTTAAATATCTCAATTCAATGTCTTCATGAAAGTTGTAGGTAACACCTTAAAATACAACATACTCAAATTTTAAAAGAAATGAACAAGTATAGCCTAGTAAATCGGCTAGATCTTGGAGACAATGATTCTGGTGATGTGTTTCAAGACACCCGAGACTTCATGGACTTAAATGGTGACCATAATTTGGTTATTTGACCTAGATCTCTTCATGAAACTTGTAAATCAAACCTTGATACATAACATATCCAAATTTCGGAGGAAACGAAAGAGAATAGATGGGTGAAATCTTAATATTTCGGAGATGTGTATTCTGGACGATGCGGTAGTGGTTCCAGAAGCTTCGTGAGGTTGTATAAATTAGTCTAAAAAGAATCCGACTTGGAGTTCTGCATGAAAGTTGCGCGAAAATGTCTTGGCTATCACCCTGTAAAATTTCGTAATTGTTGGAGGCCGTATGAGTATTTTAATCGAATTTATTTGGAAACCGAGCATTCTGGTCATTATCCGAATATCATGTGCTATTTTGTGGAAATTGTGAAATTGTGTGAAATTCAATTTGGCCATGAATTTTGTATGAAATTGTCATCCTATTGGTTGGTTTAATGATTGTTTGAATATTATGATTTTGGGAAAATCATAGATATTAAATTTAATATTTATTTCTGAAAATAAATAAATATAATAATAAAATAATAATAAAATAATAATAAAATAAAAAGTGATTATTTTATTGGCCATAAATTCCATTGAATTTATTATGCATTGTTACATGTGTGATAAAACATTGGTGTATGTATGATCATGAATTGTGATGCATGTGTGAAACATATGCCGTGTAATAATGAGATCAAAAGGATGATGAATGTGGATAATGATAAGTGAGTAAGAGGTGATGGTGGAGGATGAGGCCGGAATGTACATAGATGCATTGCCGGAATTCCCTGGGAGATTCAGGATGCCCGGAATGTGGGGGGGCCGGAAGCCCTGTCGGAGGTTTCTGCCTGAAGGGAATGCCTCGCGATGCCAGGATTTGGGTGCGGGATGCTTGTCTAGAAAGGTAAAGGCCGGAAGCCCTGTCGGAAGTTTTTGCCCGAAGGGAATGCCTCGTGATGCTAGTTGAGATGCGAGATGCCCGGAATGTGGGGGGCCGGAAGCCCAGTGGCCTGGGAGGCTAAATGCTGGGAACCCTGTCGGAGGTCTTTGCCCGAAGGGATGATGAAATTGATGATTGAGAAATGGGTGATGTGGTGATCAAATTTAAAGATAAAGATGAAAATTAAATCATCACATGAAATGCATGATGATGATGATGATGATGATATGTGATGTGATATGATGATCACCCATGATATTATATGCATGATGAAATGCATGATGATGATGATGAAGATGATATGTGATGTGATATGATGATCACCCATGGTATGACATGCATGATGATATGCATGATGATGATGATGATGATGATGATGACATGTGATATGATGATCACCCATGATATTATATGCATGTTGAAATGCATGATGATAATGATGATAATGATATGATATGCATGATGATATGCATGATAATGATGATGATGATGATGATATGCATGATGATATGCATGATGATAATGATGATGATATGCATGATGAAATGCGCGACGATGATGATATGCATGATGAAATGTGAGACGATGATGATAGTATGCGCATGATTTCAAGGTAAGCAATGCTTGCAACATATGATGATATGCATGGCCCATTGAGTTGTTATTGGATTTCCCTATCTGCTGAGTGGTTGTACTCACCCATTTTGGGAAATAACATTTCAGATTAGCAGTATGCGGCTTCCTACTGTCTCGCGGGGGGTGTTTTATGGTCTACCATCTGATGTAGAGGTCGAGTATGCTGAGATAGACTGTCCCTCTATTCCCGGACTGACTTTTATTCGAGTGCACAGTCTAGTGATGTACGACATCGGCCTGGCTGGGGGCCCTGTCATTCAGGAGTTCATTTCTGTGCACGTTCATCGGGATGGAGCTATGCGAGGGATGTTGCCGCCGCCACCGCCTGATGCACCGGGTTGGGTGTGAGACCCGCACGCGATGAGTAAGGGCTGGATCTTTTTTTTTGATGTAGATAGTCGACACTTTCGATGGGGGTTTGCGCTCGTATGATGTTGAGGGTCGAGGGTTCCTTTTTGAGATTTTAGGTAGGACATGGCAGAGTCCTAGCTTTTCTTGTTTTTTACCGACCCGAAGGGAATCCCATCTTGTCATATATATATATGTAAATAATGTGTCGACGTTTGTTTATAAAATGCTGATGTTTAGCTGGTGTGTATTGGTATCATGGATTGGTAGGGGGATAGATGGTTATGTTTAATTTGCTTCCGCTAATGAGTCGCGTTGGGACCGAGTGTTTAAAAAAAAAAATGTGTCTACAAATTAGGACACTTCTTCGAAAGAAAGAAAGGTAATTAAGGTGTAACATCGGCGCTGGTGACGACCTGCGAAGGGTTCGGGGTGTCACAGATAAATAGAGATGAGACGGTTTTTAAGCTTATTATCTAGGTGATAATCGAGAGCTCAAGCTTAAAATATATTTGTCACCTTAACTAAATGTTAAGATGAGGACATAATATTTACTATGTCTAAAAGTAAAATAACCCACATATGTTACTTTATTTGTCTATAATGCTAGATGTGAGTTCTGATAAATTCTGTATATGAGTAGATATGTAAACTCAAGTTAAACACTGAGTATTTTTGAACTATCATATGTACGGTATTAATGGTGTAGACATACGCTCCATGGGAAATGAGTTAAATACCGTAATACGTATTTCATACTACGTATGCATGAGACGACTAATAAGAGTGGTAAAAGTTTGATCTCAACTTTTATACTTTGTGAGACTCTTGAGGAAAATAGTTCCTCAATTTAGTGCCCTCATGACTCTTACTTATTCTCAAAATTTATATTCAGTGTTTGTTATCTTAGGATGTTGCCAATGATCATGAATTGATTCGATCTAATGGGAGATTTCTAGAAAAGCAAACTCAACTGAAATTGGGAGTTTGAAGAAAAGAGGAAGATCGAATTTGGAGAATCACATTCTAGTTTTGTATTCACTGGTCGACCAATTATGATTGTTTTTGGGATAATCATAATTGTGAATACAATAAATTATTGTTTAAAAAGAGATCAAGAGAGAAATATAAATGTGATCGATCGATATAGGATATTGCATACTAAATCTACTTAAAGTGTGATACCCATTATGAGCTGCTATATATTCCAAATAGATGTATGGCAACGAGCTCTCAAAGTATGCTGGTAGCACGGATTATTCACCGGTATGAATGTTGCAGAGAGGTAAAGATGATCCTGTTCAGCCCACCATGTGCGAGTGGGAGATGATGGGTTTAGTCTATGACTTCATGGGCCTAAGTGGGCTCATCTGCCCATGTTGGGCCTAAGAACCCGGCCCGCAGGTTAAGGGCTCATAGAGGAAAGGTTGTGTCTTTTAGATGAGGTGTTACGTTGAGGGGAAGTGTCCTTTGGAAGAGACACTTCGAGGGAAAGTAAAAAGAAAAAGAAACGTACCTTTTGGTGTACGTACGTGAAGATGCTCTTTCCCCCTCCAAACAACGTAAGACAAAATGAACAGAGTTTTCTCCCCCTACTAGCAACAGTACGCTCCTCGGTAGAATGGGATCAGAATTCTTCCTCAAATTTCAACGTTGGTGTTTAATCTGTGGATAATAAGATACGCTCGATTTTGTGGTGTGTTTTCAATCGGTGATACATGTTTGTTCTTGGGCTCGTCTTCCGCATTCGTTTTAGGGGTTCGATTTAGTGTCGAATCCGTTTTAGGGGATTAGTATTTCCCAACAAGAATGAATTTAGCTGTCTTTCTACCTTCAACACAATCATAGCTGCCCTCTTTGTTCACACAGGTCTGGCCCGTCTGGTGGCATATATTTCAATCTTCACATTCGTTAATATTGACAACAAATGGTAAAAACAATTAGCGAGAGTAGCTGGTGGGATGTCCTCATAAATTGTTAATTCAATGGCAAATATTATGCTTGTAAAGATAGGACTGTCCCATTCAATTTTGTTTGAAAGTGCATTCATTTCGAATAAACTTGGGCAGAAGAACGAAGAAAGAAGGCAGAAAATATATGGGAATGAATGCATTCTGTTTGGGATCATTAAACAGTGAAAATGTAAAAAATCTGGGAATGACCAAATTGCTTCGCCGTATGGTGCCCTTACATACGGAATGTGATAGCATGAACTATATGTTACCTTCTGACCAAAAGAAAAGAAAAAAGAAGAAGTATATGTTACCTTGGCATCCTCCCAAAATATAAGGGTTACCACCATACCCACCATAGCAATGGCACTGCACATATGGCAAGTCACTCGTGTGACAGTCGAAGACAGTAGAACTCTTCGAACTTTGGATAAGCCCAAGGGAATAGTTGGTATTGTTCCGGATCCCCCATTCCCACATCACTGGATCTGTATCATTCAATCTCACATCATATAAACCTGTAATGTTCGACCTGAAGAACCATGATCTGTCTGCCAAGAAAGCGTACTTGCACCCCTGTTGTCCACCATCTTAGATATCCACCTTAAAGTCCTGAAGATTTAAGGGTAGTGTAGTTTGGCAGCATCCGTCCATCCCGGAGCAAGCACCATACCGGCTAAAGTTGGTGTCGGTTCCAGCACATTTAGAGCTGCAGCCAGTCGATTTAAAGACCACGCCAGCTGACTCTGTACTTATCACTTTTGCCTGAGTGTCATAAGCGACCGATGCAAAGATGTTCCATCTCTGGGAGAAGACAAAGCTACTTCCGCTTAAATTCACCAGCTTACCAAGTCCCTTGCCCTGCCAGCTAGCATTTAGTATGGGAACCGTGTGGTTTTGCTGGCAGACAATCTCATACCAGTCATCCAAGAAACACCTTGTTCCTATTCCGAAGGGGAAGGGAATGGTGACCTTCCCGCATGTTTCTGTACAGTTATCCCTTGCAAGTCTTGGTGCGGCTCCTGATGCCTGTACTATAACGGAAACCAGAAGCAAAAGAATTTGAAGCACCGAGTTTGACATGATTGTCATGGTTGTATGTGTATGGATATAAACCTATGGAGAAAGATGATGGGAGCTGAGTCCCTTAAATAAGGGGAGAAGGGAAGAATTTTCACGTTCTGTACGCATGATTGTTATTTTTCGTTAAAGAAGGGAAGAATTTTCATGTTCAGTAAGAATTTCCACCTCTGTCACTTCCTGGTATCTGCTTGGGGTGTTTCCTTGATGATAGAAATATCAAAGCTTGACAAATAGAGGATCCCAATTTAAGCAGCCAAGTGTGACTTTTCTCATTATTGAGTAATTTTGTCAATCACCTTTTTAATAAGAAAGAATTGGAGCGTTGCCAAGATCGAAGACTTTTCAGGATTCTTTGTTGGGGATCCCGTTAAGCACGCTAGAATTTAGATATTTGTTCCTTTCCTTACTCAGTTAAAGTTGCTCCTCGTACGCGTCGGTTCCTTTTCAAGTTTTCCTTGACCAAAATCGTATGAATTCTTCTGGGAAAAGAATCTTTCAAGTGTCATAACTTAGCACAAAGGGACACTTAAGTGTCATAACTTATGAAAGGTACACTTAAGGGCCACATTCGAAGAAAAACGGATCACTTAAGTGCTGCTCTGAACAAAATCCGGCCAAAACGCTGACGTGGCATTTTTTCGGCGAAGCGATTGCAAAATGATGCCATTTTGCACGCTGACATGGTTAAATAATGTAAAAAGGGCGTCGTTTTGGGCTGACATGGTAAAAAAATAATATAAAATTAATTAAATTTAATTTAGTTAAAATATAAAAAATAATTTTAAAATTAAATTTAGTTAAAATATTAAAAATAATAAATTTTAAAATTTTAAAAATTAAAAAATTATAAAAATAAGAAAAAAGAAAGAGGGGGCGGTGGCTAAGGACTCAGCCCTGAGCCGCCGCCGCCTCCTTGCCGTTGCCGAGAAGGGCCGGCGACGGAGCGGGGAGGGTCCGCCGGGGTCACCGGCGACCCCTAGCGGGCGACGACCCTTGGCCCAGCCGGGTGATGGCCGCGATCCCTCGCCCCTTGCCACAGATCTGGCCGAGGGCTGCAACCCTCGGCCGGGGTCGCCGGCCCCTGGCTAGGGCCCGACAACCTCGGCTGATCCTCCTCCTTTGTCGCCGACCCTTCCCGACGACGGTGGGGAGGCGGCCCTCAGCCACTGCCCCCCATTTTCTTTTTATTTTTGAAATTTTTTGCATTATTTTGCCACGTCAGTATGCAAATCGGTGTCGTTTTGCACTCGCTTCGTCGAAGAAATGTCATGTATGCAATTTGGTCGGGTTTTGGTCAGATTGGCACTCAAGTAATCCCCTTTGCTCCGATTTTGGTATTTAAGTGTACATTTCATAAGTTATAGCACTTAAGTGTCCCTTTCTGCCGAGTTATGGTACTCCGGGGGTCCGCATCTCAATTCTTCCTCTTCTGCACTCCATTAAAATTTACTGCCACGTCTTTGGTTATTGCCGCATATTTTCACATTTCAATGCCAATCTTTCTATTTAGTATCAATTAACTCGGTCACTTGTAGGGGTGTGCATGGTCCGGGCGGGCAGTTCCCGACCTAGAACCGGGAACCGCCCGCTAAGGACTGGTTCCAAAAAATTGGAACCGGGATCCACCCGTTTGTTGCATGGATCCACCCGGGAACCGGACCGCCGGTCCAGTCCGGTTCCCGGGTGGATCCATGGAACCGATCTTGACGCGAAAATTTTTAGTTTTCAACATAAAACGATCGCGAAACAATTTTGGTTTCCCGGACCACCGGTCCGGTCCGGTTCCCAAGTTTTGAGCTCTAAAATTCCAAGTTCCAATCTCCAAAAAGTAAAACAATAATTAATAGACGAATGCTCAACATTAAATAACAGTCAACTACACGTGAATGAGGAAGAGGAGGAGGAGCGGCGGCGGTGGCGGCGTGGATGCTCGACGAGAAATTGAAGACAAAGAGAAGAGACTAAGGAAGAAACAAAGAGAGAATCGAAGACTGAGGAAGAAACCGGAAGATATGAGACGCGAATTAAGGCTTCGTGAATTAGGGCTTCGTAACTTTCATTTAATATTTTTTTTATATTATAAATAGGTACCGGTCCGGTCCGGGTGGACGGGCGGGCGGTTCCGCCCACGGAACCGGGAACCGGACCGGTTCCCACCGGTTCTCAACAATTGGAACCGGGAACCGGACCGGTTCCCTCAAGAACCGCCGGTTCCGGGCGGTTCCGGTCCGGTTCCGGGCAGTCCGGGCGGTTCCCGGGTATTTTGCACACCCCTAGTCACTTGCACTGTCTGATTTAAAATGAATACGATCCTTCTTTAAATTATGCATATTAATCTTACAAAAGAGGAAATATAAAATAAATGGGAGCAAAGTTTTCTTCTTCGCTGCGGAATCTGAAAAAAATGCAATCAGATCGTGGGGGCCCAAAGTCAAAATGTTGACTCTGGGCACACACGTATAAGGACCCTTTGGCATGAAGATGAAGTCCTCTGCAAGCGTGGAGCCAAAACATGGTGGGCCCAGGTCAAACTTTGACCTGGGCACATGTATAAAAACAGAACTTGCAGGTCTTCTTTCCTTCCACAAGAAGCTGCTGAAGCCCTACATAGAAGAAAGCCGCACGTCCACACCGAGAGAGAGAGAGAGAGAGAGAGCTGCACGAAAGAAAGAAAGAAAAAACGAGGCTAGAGATCTTTTCTTTTTGGTGTACGACTTGTGCGTGTGGTAAATTTTTGTACCATGAGTTTATGTCTAAGTGAGTTGTTTATTTATAAACACTTTGGTTGCATTTGGTCATTCGGATTTCTAAACGGGATAGGACTGGATAGGATAGGATAAGAAATCCATGGATTTTTTCATATCCCATCAATTGTTTGGTGAATTACGAATTTAAAGTCAGATATTCTCATATCCTATCTAATCTACTGTTTGGTGAACTACGGATTTAAAGTCGGATATCCTTATATCCTATCCAATCTATCGTAGTGAACTACGTATTTAAATTCAGATATTTTAAAAATAATAACATTAGGCAAGTACAAATTTGTAGGTTTAATATTCACAAATCATCCTAAACAATATATCTTTTTCAAATTAATAGATTCTCATTCAATTTTATGATTATGCATCGTAATAATCTTTTCCGTTCCTTTGGAATAATCTTTTGGATACCCCCTTCAGCATCAAACGTTTTTAGAATAACTTCAATTTCAATATATTCACTTTGAAACATGAATCTTTTGTCTCTTACAAGTTTTTCATTTGTGTCCATTTTGTTACAAGTCCAATACCAAATCAAACAAATGCCAAATTAGAACAAAGCTTAAAGTCCAAAGTTCATTCATTTTTTTTTGTTTTATCCCAACTATCATGAGGATGCAATGACAGTTAATCACGTTAACGAACGATCTCTGAACAATTTGTATTTATAAAGTACATTACATTTGTTGAGTATTGGCCAACTGCATTTTGACCAAAGTAAACTCATGTTCATGTCCATCTAAAGCAGTAGATGCGAACTATCTTGACTTAAGGCTTCTTTTAAGTTCATAACTAGGTTTTTTACCAAAAAGACAAAGAAACTATTTAAAAAAATAAAAAACAGAGGCAAAGAATATTATATATAATAGTTTTCTTAGCAATGAACATAGAGATAAAGTTTCAAGCCATATCCACCTCTTTTCAAGTCATGGCTACAACCGAAAGGTCCAAAAAGATAACATTAAAGCTTCTAGCTAGCCCCAAAAACCATTTTAAAAAATAAAGAAGAAAAAATGAAAAAGTATGGAGAGAAAACATATCTCCTACAAACTCAGAAACAACTCAATCATCACTCATTCTCTTCTCTCATCTCTTGTAGAAGTAATTCCATAACTGTTTTCCTGTCATCTCCTTGAAATCCCAAAAATAGATGAAAATTCTCAGGATCCTTCACAATTTTTCTACATAATTTTATTCTATCCATACTACCTAAAGACATTTGAAGAAGCTCCTCATTGATTTTTTGTTTGTCATTATCCAAGTCCTTGGCATGTCCAATGCGGCTAGTGATCATCTCCATCCTCTCGTTAGCTTTTTCCAAGAATGAGCCAAAAGTTCCTACTATCTCAACTAAGCCAGTAGCTCATTTGTCACTTGCTTTAGCTCTTTTTCTTCTTGAAGAATCAGAAACATTTTGTGAATGAGAAGATGATAGTGGCGGTGAGTTTTGACTTACACCATTGGTTGCCAATGATTTTCACTCTCCTCATGATCTACAGCCGCATGAGCTTCTGAAGGGTCTTCACTGAGATTTCCCTTGGCACAATCTTTTCCAAATACGGCTGCTAGTCGATCATATTGAGGGAAGGACTTCCTGTTGGAGAAATCTTTCAAGAATATTTTGAAGCTGACAAAACGTTTCTATCAATCTAGTCTGGATAATTGCAAGCCTTCTGTTTAGAGTTTGAAGACTTTCAGATCACCAGACTCAACACTCAAGACTCAAGACTCAAGACTATTCTCATTGACAGTTTTTCTAATCCAGTGACGAAGGCAATCCAGAGCCGAAGTATTTGGTTGAGGATTTAGTCCTATCCTCTGGAGAAGATCTCCTGACTGGACAATTATAACGGATTCTTTCGTTCGTAATCAAGATCGTTTGAAGATCCGATGGTCGACGAAATATTCTTGGAAGGTTCTATTCTTGGAAACCAAGATTCTGATTGTATGGGTGAACATGATTGATGGGCTATCGTCAGGTTCCTTTAATAGCTTGAATGATCTTCTTGATTGATTCCGTCCAACGGGTAGATTGGAGGAATTCCTTTGGTAAGTGCCAACGGGTATGATGGCATAAAGGAGTATAAAAAGAAATCGTTCTAGTTGCTTTAGTGCATGATCAATAGAGAAATTCCAGAGTCTGAAGCACCTTGATTATTAGTCGATACATTCTGAGCGAAATTGTACACACAAAGAGTGTCTATACTTAGTGATACCTTGAGCGAGTGTGGTAGATCATCTACACCAAGAAATCAAGGAAGAACATCACTGTAACATCTCTTTGTTCATAGTGGAATCCAGCCAATAGGCTGTCAGTGCAGAAGAGTTGACGTAGACTTGAAATAAGCCGAACCACTATAAACCGCATGTTCAATTTTCTCTTCCCTTCTCTCAGTCTTACTTTGATTATTGTCTGTCTCAAATCTATCAACTGTCTAGTATTGTGCAATTATCGAGAAAAATCTTGCATATACCTATTCACCCCTCTCTAAGTACTTAAACTAATTATCAAAAGCTGTACAGGAGCATCATTGGTTCACTTCTTTATCTTACTGCTTCTAGACCTGACATTTTGTTGAGTGTTTGCATCTATGCTAGGTTTCAATCAGATCCTAGAGAATCCCATCTTAGTGCTGCGAAACGTATTATTAAATACGTTGCTTCATCTTCAAGCATCGGTCTTTGGTATCCTAAGAAGGGAGACTTTAATCTTCTGGGATATTCAGGCGCAGATCTGGCTGGTTGCAGAGTTGATAGAAAGAGCACTTCGGGAACTTGCTAGTTGCTTGGAAGGGGACGGTGTCTTGGTTTTCAAGGAAACAAAGCACCGTGGCTCTCTCAACAACGAAGCGAGTATGTAGCTCTTGGAAGTTGCTGTTCGCAAATTCTATGGATAAAACAACAGCTACAAGACTTTGGAATTGAAGACTCAAGCACAGAGATTAGATGTGACAACACCAGCGCAATCCATCTCACTAAAAATCAAATCCTTCACTCAAGAGCAAAGCATATAGAGATTCGACATCATTTCATTAGAGATCATGTTCAAAATGGAGCAATATCGATTCAATTTGTTGATTCAAAAAATCAACTAGCAGATATATTCACAAAGCCTTTGGAGAAAAATCAATTCGATTTTGTCCGTTCCAGACTCAACATTTTGAAGCTTGAGGAAGTTAAAGTCTAGAGATTCTTCAACCCTCAGACTCAGACATACATGGCTATCGACTGTAAGTTGTTATTATATTCAATCTCGAAAAGGTACGATAATTAGTTCAGTTAATTTATAATCTCTGTGAAAAACGGAATCGTGTCTTTTCAAAAAGATTAACTTATATTTGGCAGTTATCGATTTCAAAAGAGGCGTCTGTTCATTTTCCTTTGTGCCGATTGGTTTTTCCTTTTTAAACTGAAGTTATATATATACAGTTTTTTCTCGATTAAACTTGAAAACCCTAAAAAGGCATTCTCCTCCCAATCCTGTCTCTACTTCGTGTTCATCTTCGAGAAAGTTGTCAACTTTTCTTGAGACAACGAGTAAAGGAATCTTTCAACGACAAGGAAGGATGTCTTCTTCGAGAAAGTCATCAAGAATCGCAAACAGGGGACCACAGAGAATGAGGAAGGGGCCTACCCATTTCGATCTCACCAAGGAGGAAGATTTACCGAGTCAGCAACAGAGCCCGATTCACTCTCCTCTACGTCACTCTTCACCATCTACCCCACAAGGTGCGGGTCAACAACCGGAGGAAGAAATAATCGAGGACGCAGACCCTATAAGAGTCCAAAAACCCTCTTTTATTTACAAGCTCTATCGTGCTCTAAAAAGCACTGGTACTTCGCTGAACTATATAGATGAGTTCCTTACAAGCACTGGTACTTCTTGCGGAAAATGGAGGATTTGGGAATTGCTCCCAAAGGAAAGGCTGAGGAAGCACTTGCGAACATTCCAAGTGACCCTCGTGTACAGGGACTAAATCCGACTGACGGGAACGATGATGATAAAATGTTCCTTGAATTCCAACCTAGAATGGGTGTTGCAGCAAAGGTGAAGGGAAAAAGGATGGATTTGTTTAAATCGAAGAAACAGGAAAATCTGTTTTTCAGACTGTTGAAAAGAGGGGTGATAAACCCTAGGAGTGTTGATTTCGATTTCTTAGATGCCATCAATGTGAACTTAAGGGAGAAGTTAAATCTGCTTCAACTTGAGCAATTTTGCTCCGATACCACGTACGCTTATGCACAATTGACAGCATACTTCTATTCGAATCTCGGCTTTTAGATGCGAATAGAATATCCTTCGTGTTCGAGACCAAGACTATGTGGTAGATGTGGACATGTTGGCAGATATAATTCGAGTTGAAAGAGGACGCTATCAACCGATCAAAGTTTCGATTGCTCGTACCACACTGGAGCTTGTCAAAGACAATAGTACAGAGGGAAGAATTACCTACACAAGGATGCGTGCCATCAACATCTTGCTTCACAAAATTGTGATCAACTGTATCAGGCCAAAGTCTACATCAAAGACTGACGTGTCTAACTCCGAGGCGAAATTGATGTACGCGATCAATTCAGGGAAGAAGTTCTCTCTTCCTCACACCATTCTCTTTCACATGTACAGAGCAATGGTGAAGGACAATGGCCAATTGCCTTACCCAAATCTTGTGACCAAGATCTTCAGACACTTGAACATTGAGTCTCCACATACTCTTTGTGTTCTACCATGCGACAAAATGGTGGTGGGTTTGAAAATGCTGACAAAAATGCGTCTGAAAGAGCTTAATAAGGCAATGAAGAAGTTCAAAGTGAAGACTCCAGTATCTTGTGCATCAAAGAAAAAAGGGAAGGAGCCCATGGGCACTCCATCCAAAAAGAAAAGAACTCTTATCTTGGAGGATGAAGATGAAGAGGAAGATCTCACTATCCCTACATTGAAAAGGACCAGACGTTCTGTACCTGAATCAACAGAACAGAGAGAAGAAGAGGGACAAGCAAAGAACAGAGAAGCAGAGGAGCAACAAGAGAAAGTGAAAGAAGCTGAAGAAGAAGAAGAAGCAGTGAAAGAAAAGTCTGCGGATGAAGCTGGAGAGAAAGGGAATCAAGGTGCTGAAGAGCATGACCATCACTCTTCCCCAATTGAAGTCCTAGAGACAGGGGGAGATGGCGAGCAAGGAAGGACTACACCACATGCTGTTAACAATAAAGGTGTGAGTCGCTCAACAGCAAATCCAGAAGATTTTCAGGCTTCTCAAATGCCTGAGGAAGGGCATGATACGTCAACACCAAATTTGCTCGATTTCACCGAAGCTCCATTGTCTGCCTTCACTCCATCTGAGAAAGCAAGTGTGAGCACACAGACAGACAATACAACAGATTTTCGTCGTATCCTTGATGTTCTTCTGGAAATGCGTGGTCAAATCTATGCTCTGGACTGTGAACTTCAAGTACTGAAGAATGCTGGACAAGCATCTTCTGCTACCTTGGCGGATCAAATGAAAGACATCGCTCTTCAAATTCAAGCCAATGCCAAAGGAGAAGAGGTGGCTCATCTACGGGAAGACTTGAAGAGGCTGGAAGGCATCGTACAGTCGATGGGAGATTTTCAGATCGTGCGCATTCCCAAGCAGACTTGACTCTTTTCTCACCTTTTTAATGATGACAAAAAGGGGGAGAATTGCAATTTGAACTCAACTCTTTAAAACTTTGACTTTAAATTTCTTTTGTGTCTTTAAATGCTTTTGAGTATGACTTGGGTGTGAACTTGAATTTGATTGACTTGGATGTGGATTTTGATGCTTTACTATTTGCATTTATATCAAGTATTGCTATATGGTTTTACTCATGAAAGACTAACCGATTTTCTGTGGATGCAGAGTCTGGTTGTTGATTTTATTAATCTTTATGAGATAGCCATATTGCTTGAGTAATGTTTTGCAGGTCAAAGTTGTTCAAATCTACAGGAAAGTTTTGTCACCATCAAAAAGGGGGAGATTGTTGGAGAAATCTTTCCAGAATATTTTGAAGCTGACAAAACGTTTCTATCAGTCTAGTCTGGATAATTGCAAGCCTTCTGTTTAGAGTCTGAAGACTTTTAGATCACCAGACTCAGCACTCAAGACTCAAGACTCAAGACTATTCTCATTGACAGTTTTTCTAATCCAGTGACGAAGGCAATCCAGAGCCGAAGTATTTGGTTGATGATTTAGTCCTATCCTCTGGAGAAGATCTGCTGGTTGGATAATTATAACGGGTTCTTTCATTCGTAATCAAGATCATTTGAAGATTCGATGGTCGACGAAATATTCTTGGAAGGTTCTATTATTGGAAACCAAGATCCTGATTGTATGGGCAAACAGGATTGATGGGGTATCGTCAGGTTCCTTTAATAGCTCGAATGATCTTCTTGATTGATTTCGTCCAACGGGTAGATTGGAGAAATTTCTTTGGTAAGTGCCAACGGGTATGATGGCATAAAGGAGTATAAAATGAAGTCGTTCTAGTTGCTTTAGTGCATGATCAATAGAGAAATTCCAGAGTCTGAAGAACCTTGATTATTAGTCGATACATTCTGAGCGAAATTGTACACACAAAGAGTGTCTATACTTAGTGATACCTTGAGCAAGTGTGGTAGATCATCTACACCGAGAAATCAAGGAAGAACATCGCTGTAACATCTCTTTGTTCATAGTGGAATCCAGCAAATAGGCTGTTAGTGCAGAAGAGTGGACGTAGGCTTGAAATAAGCCGAACCACTATAAACCGCGTGTTCAATTTTCTCTTCCCTTCTCTCAGTCTTACTTTGATTATTGTCTATCTCAAATCTATCAACTGTCTAGTATTGTGCAATTATCGAGAAAAATCTTGCATATACCTATTCACCCCCCTCTAGGTACTTAAACTAGCTATATCACTTCCCTCTCAAAGAAACTACTCCTGGATAAGTCTACAAATAAAATTATATTATTTTGTTAAAAATGAAACAATTAATAAAGAAGAAAAATAAGAAGAAGTGACACAAACTTTGCAATATTTTTGCCAACTATCCTCAGAATGAATATCAACACAATGCTTTTCATGGTCCCACCCAAAGCCACTTTGATTCCTCAAGTCATATATCTAATTATACAACTTTTTCAAGTTTTTCATTTTCGACTCTATGTGAGGATTACCCTTGATGCCAGAACAAGGGAACTTTTCTTCAAACCACCTCTCTAGCATAACCATGTAACCACTCTTGAAGCCGTTATCGGCTTTCATTCCTCGCGTAACTAATTCTTCAAGACCATCTAGAAGTGCATTTTCTTCATCTATTGTCCATATACATCGGCCTCTCTTTGTTCCCCTTCCTTGAGTTTGACTGAAATTGCTACCTTCCATTCCTAAACATCTCATTGCAATTTTAGAAAATTTAATGATTGAGACATAGAAACAGAAAACTAACTCAGCATATATGTCGATTGAGCCACTCTCAAATTTCTTAAAGTAACAAAAAACAGAGCAACGGAAAGCTATCTCAGCATTCAATCAGCCACGATATTCAACCCACACAACAAGATATATCCTTCCCTCGCAGGCAATGCGATATCTATAGTGACTTTGCCTCACATAAGCAAAATGGAAATGGTAGAAACAATATGTCTAGGTAAGTAATTGATTACTTCTCCCACTAAAGCAAATATCATCGACACTTAGCACAGACACTGATAGAACAGCAAATGCGCTATAGATTGACCTCAAAATAGCATATGCAAATATCATACAATAATATCTTGCAATTTCTACTATTGAGGAGAAGGCTTCAACGTCGATACTTTGGAAACATAGAGTCGTTTGTGGATGAGCAATGGAGAAAGAAAAAAAGCGTATGGTTTTATGTTTCGGATAAAAGAAATCCTATCCAACCTTATCCCACCCCCCCTCGGATTTTTTTATGTGGTCTATATCCCGTATATATCCGACCTTATCCTATTCTAGACAGCTACCAAACACGGGATATGATAAAACATATCCTATCTTGGTTTTTATCCAGTCGACCAAACGCAACCATACTTTGGGTTTAGGGTTAAATCTAGGTGTGGGAAACACTCGACCATGTGAGCGAATGTAAACTCTGATTCTTCGATTATAGTAGATTATTTGCTGCTGGCTCTTCCTGTGAATGTAGGTATTGATACTCAGATCTAACAATATAAATTTCTGGTGTCCTTATTTTTTCTCGTTTATTTCTCTGGTGATTTCGCGTTGATGTAAATTGCAAGATCCTATCGTTTCCGCATATTATATTTCAACAGATGTGATGGTGAAGGTATTCCAGAAGAGTGTAAACCAAGTGTGGTGAATGGAAATATATTTTCAATAAAATGAGCATGTTTTGCAATATACATGTGTCCAGTTTTGTAATCTAAACAACAATAGCTAACATGTAATAGACTATATCCTAATAACACACATTGAGTGGAATGGAGTGAAAACTTGTACGAATTGTATCACCTTAATAAAGGGAAAACAGCACAACCAAAAATTTTCAAAAACTTGTAATTTGGTTGTTGATGGAAATATGTTTGGAAAGCTGAGATATTGTTTAAGAGTGGCATAGGTAATCCGTTAATAAGGTAAATTGTGGTTTTAAAAGCATAAGGCCAACATTTAGGGGAAAGAGATGCATGGGCTAAAAATGTCATGCCCCAATCCACATACGGCCGTGTGACAATCCACGCTCAACACTTTCCGTCGTTCCTCTCTTAGGCTTTATTATTTTAAACATGTTTATAACTCTAGGCTTAACCGGTATGGGATTCTCTAATCACAATCATTGGTTGAGTTCGGGAAATCTTTATTTGTTTGGCAACACTACTTTGGCGGTAATAACTCAATTGATCGATCAAATAACAATAACTCCAATGCTTTGCTACACAGCACATGAGACCTTCATATGACTACAATACGTGATTTGAGATCATTTATGGTCTAGCTCGTTAATTACGCACGACACTAAGAAAATGGACATGGTAAACCGATTTTCAATCAATTGCTTAATAAGTTCTTGATTTAATTAATTAAATCCATTTCTTTTTAGTAGACTTGTCAAATTGGGCCATAGATCCATTTTTGACCCATACCTGATGGGTTGGATTGTCATATGGATAATTTATATTCAATAAATGGATTATAAACTTGTTTAAAATACTCAAAGCAGCTCCATCGTTCCTCTCTCTCTCTCCGCTAGCACCTGCTTCCCTTTCCCTCCTTCTCGGTCTCGTTTCTCTGTTCTACCACCACCACTTGTCTCTCCCACTGAAGCCATCCCAGCTGCCACGTCCCAGTCAACGCCCACCGATTCTTCTCTGCCTCAGTTTCCCTCGATTTCCTTAGCTTCTGCCAGCGTCCCCACCGACAAGCCCACGATCGCCCCATCTTCGCTTTGATTTCTCTACTGCCAGCATGCCCAGTCAACTCTAGCTCCATCGAAGTCCCGCGGTTGACCCAACAGCTCCATTTCCTTCGGAGCTGCCCATTCGTCCATCTCCCTTTCAGCTAGCCCATCACCCACCGAAGCCAGCCCCTCCTCGCCCGAAGTAGCTCCTTTCCGTTTCTTTGCTCGACCAGTCCGTGAGCTCCAGCACACACGAGTTTCAGTCCAACCCGTCTTCAGCCTAGCCCGTACATCTCGGCCCACTCGAAGTCAGCCCACAAGCCAAGCCTAGTAGTTGTCGTGACCCGATCTCGCTGCCCTCGATGTCCAAGGTGGGAAAAGGTCAAGTTTAGGGGTACTTGATCTCAAGATCGCAAGCTCTCCCAAGCTTGTACCTCGCGTGACAGCAAATTTTGTATAGTTTAATTGTTTATGACAACCTAAAAGTAGACGAGAGTTGCCACTAGCCTCATTTTGGGGGTCGACTAGAAAATCCAATCGAGGGTTCGAAGTGTTCTCTCGATTCCTACGCAACCAAATATCTAGATTCGGGGACTTGGCTTATGCTAATATTTCTATTAACGCCCTTTCGGTACCTAAATAGTATGTTGTGTTTTTTCTAACATGTCCATGCGTTTCTTTTTACATTTTCGGGATCACCAATTCTATATTAAATGATCATGCGAGATTAGATCATTTTAATTTTATTCTATTTCTAGAAAAAAATAAGAAAAGAAAACAATCAATGAAATTGAAATTGCAAGACATGAAGTAAACAATCAAGAAAATCAGTAAATCTATCATGCAATTCTAAAAATATAAAAGAGAAAACAATTGGGAAAGAAAGGAAACCCACAACTCGTCGGGTTTTATACAATGCATGGAACCCGAGACATATGTCGAGAAAAATGAATATTACATAATAAATGGTCGGAATAGACATCGACCTCCACCATCTTTACACCATCTCCATCTACGGGGTCTAATCTAACCCTAATTGAAGAAATCTATAACTAGGTACATACAATGGGAGAAAACAAACAAACGCATTGAACAACAAAAAACAATACATCATATCAAAATCAATTGTTTAAAAGAAGTACAATGTGAAAGTCAAATCTTGAGTGATATCCTAAGGTTTAGCAATGTTATGTGCGCACCTAAATCATTCATCTAATGATCACATGCAAAGCATATAACATGACAAGCATCCAAGCCATATAACCTTGGTTCTCAGTTAATCAAACAAATGAATGAGCTGATGAAGGATCACTTACTAAACAATATGCATCTTTGAACATGTGAAATTGACAAGGGACTTGAACACGTGATATCACTGTCCCACGGACAAATAAAGAAAAAAACAAGCTAAGACAAAATCCATCTAATCTATGCTTAATCCACAACTTCCAGCATGCAATCAGAATTGTGACAGAGCATGCGAGATTGCAAATTGTGATTGTTTGATGACAAATTGCCATGAAATTGAAGCTATATCTTCTCACAAGCACATATGAGTCTACTTGATCAAAATGGCATCAATCCATAACCAAACTAGCCTCAAGTTGGAATCAAATGCACACCCAATCATGGGAAACAACTTTCACGGCAAAAAATTTTTTAACGTGAGCTACATAGAAGTTTATGAAAATTCAAGAATGCACAATACCACGTCAGAAATGCAGTAAAATATCAGGATGTCATGACACATTAATAGTGATTTGATCTAAAAAGAAAATCTGAAGAATATGGAATTTTACCACAGTGCAAACAAAAGAAAGACGAACAACTTTTGTTAAGGACTCAATCTTAGAATCCTTAACCAGAAAATCATAGAAAAATGACAAGAGGTCAGCTTCGACAAGGGAAAAACAGGAGTTCTGAATTTCATTTTACGACAGATTTCTATCATGTGCATCAAAAGAGAAGTTGAGTCCAATTGATGTGCAAATCATGCGAAATCAGCATCATAGGAAAGATTAAAATGAGCCCACTTCCTAAGAGAAGTTGAGTCCAATTAACGTCAAATTGATAGACGGAAAATGATAATCATGAAAACATGCAAATCAGCCACAAGTGAATTAAAACATAATGCATAACTAATGGTTTATAAAACCATCCAGACAATGCACAAAGAGTAGTTCTAAAAAAAAAAAAAAAAAATGAATCACAGCAAACCCTACAACTTTAAAAGAGTCGACAAAAGTAGCAAACCCTGTTTTTATTTCTACAAACTTCTGCCTATATCCGCCAACTTCAGCCATCAGTTTTACCCATCAATTGATCTCTGCTTGATCTAGAAAACTTCCTAAATTTGAGTAAAACCAGACCAAAATAGAGATTTATTACTTTCTAAAACTCAATATGGTTCAAAGTGAAAATGAATATTACTCACAATCAACAAGGCCAATGAGCACAGGTTTTAAGCATGCCATAATGCTAAAATTGCTCAGATTGATTAGATCGACAGTAAGCAAGATGAAATCAATATGGGCATCATGATTTAAGTAAGCCATGAATATCTTGCATATAGACTAATGAAGACACTACGCAGATATTCATTTAGGCATCTTCACAAACATATGGTAGGCATCTCATTTTAGTGACCAAAACGCGAGGGCGAATCAGCAACTTAAAATCACGCAACCACAACATCATCCAAGCAAGATCAAATCACTAGCACATCCTCAATAAGATGCTACTTTCACCCTAAAATTCTAGGTCTCAGTCCTACGAGTAGCCTCAGCTTCCAAAGTTTTACCATCAGAGGATAACAAGATGGAGTTCATGAGACCCTTCACTTTTTCAATAACCATTTCCCCCAAAAAATGAAAACCAGGAATTCCCTCCCATTGACCAAACATGCGGAATGCAGAAGGGGAAATAGGTACAAATCACATTCAAATATGTTCAACAGAAACTATCGAATGAAAACTGAAGCTAAATCTATGTTATTGCTCTACATAAAAGAAATGCGGGACAACTACGGCGTTACAACTACACCTGGATTGGACCATAAGAGGATGGTGAGCAAAGTAGCGAAAGGGACAGTTCTTGAATGAATCAGTGAAGGATCGATCTCTAGAAGCTTCTATCTTTCAACACTGGCGAATCTACTCTTCGGTTCTTCCCTTGGAGCCGAGTTGAGACCTCCAAACTCGGCGCAGTTTCGAAAGCCTGCACCTCGAGCTCCAGAAGGACGCGATCCGCGACGAGAGCGTCAGATTCAGCCGAGAGCAAGATCACCAGATAGAGCGATTGAGAGGGAGATATCATAATCCACGACCCGAACGGATTAAAAGAGAGAATAAAAACCGAAACCCTAGGAGAGGGATAGAAAGAGAGCTCACCGATCTGGTGAGCCTGATCCAGAGAGAAGATCGGTAAAGCGTCGTTGTCGTCGCAGCTATCGCCGATCCTCACCGGTCGATTTTGGATCAAGGTAGATCCGGCGAATAGAACCGCGGGCGTCGTCGCTGATGTCACCAATCCTCCACGGTTGGCTTCGGATCGAGCCTCGCACCTTGTGCTCCTTGGCCGGCGGTTGTTCGAAATGATTGAATGAGCGAATGTGATCTCCGAGAGCGATCCACCGCCGTTGTCGTCCTCACTGTCACTGCCACCATCTCCGCCGATGTCGCCGTGATCGAGCGAACCCGAGAGAGAATCAGAGAGAGAGGGAGCCGGAAAGAGAGAGCCCGTCTGAGCTGGAGAGAGAGAGCCCCCGCTTTTTTGAGAGAGCCTCCACTCCTCTTCTTTCCCTAAGCGAGCTTGTGCTAGAGAGAGAAATCAGCGAGAGTGACCGAGAGATTCCTAGAGAGAGAATGCTCGTTTTTTTAGAGAGAGAGCGCCTCACACAGAGAGTCTTTTTTTAGAGAGAGAAAAATGATCCATCGAATGGCCCCATTTTTTTTTTTTTTCTTTATACATTTTAAGGCAAGATCAAATCTTAGCCCTTGAATTGAACTAAGGGCTAGGATTTGATCTTCTTAGTTAAGAGTTCCCCTAATTGAGCACATGCCTATTTCAACAGACATGATGCATTATTGATGAACGGCAATGATTAATTGTGACCTAATTGGGGTCTTCTCTCTATTTTTTTTTTATTTTCATAACATGTGGGGCCGATTTTTGAATTTCGTAAAACCCGTAATAAAATTTGGACTCATCAATTTTTATTCATTTTTTCATTTTTTTTCTTTTTTAATGATGTATTGACTAAAAATTAGATGTCAACAGTAGTTTGCTGTGGGCTTGCAAGACTCCTCGACCCAGTGCAAGCTCCACCCAACGCCGCCAAAAGTTCGAGTCTCGGCCGTCATCGTGGTGAACCAATTTTCGTGCTAAACCGGTGAGTTTATGCAATGAACTCTACTAAGTTGGCTAATGACGTTTAATGGGTGTTTAGTTTAAATTTATTAGGGATTATGTGGTTAGTTAGATTAGATTAGTGATTTATGAGAGGACGATTCAAACCCTTGAAGACATACTGCGAGCTTGCGTGTTAGATTTTGAGGGAAGCTAGGAGGAATAGCTTCATCTTGTCGAGTTCACCTACAACAATAGCTACCAGCAAAGCATTCAGATGGCTCCTTTCGAAGCGTTGTATGGCAGAGCGTGTAGGATGCAAGTTTGTTGGGATGAGGTTGGAGAATGAAGGATTACATGCTAGAGTTAGTGGATGTAGTTGCAATCATTAGAGACAGATTAAAGACTACTCAGAGCCACCAAAAAAGTTACGCAGATAATTACCAGAGATCATTGGAATTCCAAGTTGGTGAGCACATCTTTTTGATAGTGTTACCGATGAGGGGTACTTCACGATTTGTTAGAAAGGGAAACTGAGTCCAAGGTATGTAGGTCCCTTTAAGATTCTGAAAGGGATCAAGACTTTAGCGTATCGTCTTGCATTGCCACCGAGGTTGGCGCAAGTGCATGGCGTTTTTCACGTGTCGATATTGAGGAAGTATGAACCTGACTTGACCCACATGCTAAATTTTGAGGAATTGGACGTGGACAATTGAGTGTTGTACGTGGAAAGACCGCTTTAGATATTGGATCGAAAGGAACAGTTTCTGTGCGCCAAGACGATTCCATTGGTAAAAATGGTTTGGCAACACCACGACATAGAAGGAGTGACTTGGGAGAGTGAAGATTCGAGGAGACAATTGTACCCCCACATTTTTGTTTAAAGATTTGTGATGGTTTAAATTTCGAGGATGAAATTTTTATAAGAGGGAAAGAGTTGTGAGATCCTGAATTTCAGGTTCTATTTTCAATTAAATGAATTGTGCTTTTTATCGACGCGCTTATAGTTCTATTCTGAGGAAACCATTAAGGGATTTTAATGCAATAGATTTGAGAATTCGACCAAGAATCGACTGCTGAATCGTACTCACCTGCAAAGATCATTATGACACAGTTAAAAATCAATCAGAGATTAGAGATAGGTTGATGCAACTAAGATATGTGATCAAAGTGTGGGTGACTCCACCATATTAAAAAATTCTCGTCGATTGGCAATAGATCGATTTTTAGGTCGTTTTGGTACCATGTGCCAATATTTGTAAACCTCGAGAATTTCACGACAATCGAGAGTAGCCAATGTGTTGAAGAGTTACATTGTGGCTCGAAAATAATCGACCACGGTAGGTTAGGTCATGCTAAAATCAAGCCAGATTGAAATTAACCTTGAATTTGAACCTGATTTCAGAAATCGAAAGTTGTGTCATGTCACGATTCATTTTAGGAACGTCGACTTATCTTCGAAAGATATTTTTGTAAACCAAGATTTTTGGCAAAAATTCAAAATAGGGCCATTTTTGTTTGGCAAATTCAAGGGACCGTTTTTTATTGTGTTTTTGGGATGCAAGTTAGTTCTATTGGCAAGGAAAAATGTCAATTTGGTTGAAGACACCTTGGTGGAATTTATGAGGGCTAATTTAGGTCCAACTAAAGAGAAATTGAATCCAATTTGAGGAATTGGTGTGCAAATTCGTAGGCCATGGTCCCCCTCAACTTTTGGACCACTTGGGGATGGTTCTAGGTGGGTTGTTGTGCACAAAATTGGCTAAGGATAGAGCTGAATCAAGTGAGGGCCAAAGCAATGATCAAGATGGAGATATTTGAGGCAAAGTGGCCCCCTCCAAGCCTCCAGCTAGCTTCTTCTTCTCCAGTAGCTTGCTTTCTCCATTAGTGAGATTTGAAGCTCCAAAAATTCCAGAGAAAATCAGGCAAGCCCCCCCTAGCTCGTTGCAAGCCGCCACCGAGCTCCCTACCGCCATCGCTTGCCATCGCTTGCCTGTGTTCCCTCAAGCCCATCACGCTGTTTCGCCTGTCCTGTGAGCCAAGCTAGCTTTGTTTGCCTCTTGCTCGTTGTCCCGAGCTCGTCCAACCGCTGTGCATCGCCGTTTGGCTGTTCGCCGCCACCACCGTCACCCTTGCTCGCCCGCTTGGCCGTCGGTCCACTAGCCTTACCATTTTAGCCATTGGTCCAGCTTGCTCGGTCCTAAAGCGGAACTGAGTAGCCTAGCCTAGTTGTGAGCTTCAAGCTTGTTTTGCGCCGCTTCTAGGCCTCGTCGAGTGTCACCGCTTTGGAGTTTGTTGCCCGTCTTTGCATTGCCATCGTCGTGGACTCACCCGATCGCAAAAGTGGTGAGTTTACTCACTAAACTTTGCTTAGGGAGTTAATGATGCTTAATGGTTGATTAGTTTAGGCTAAGTATGGTTTATGTGGTAAGTTAGAACAGATTAACGATTTAATTAGTCGATTTTGTATGTTAGGTGGTTAGAACGGCTTAATTAGTAACTTGATAGGTTCGGAAATTTTCGGGGCCTATTTCAATATTTAATTAGGCTTTTCTGACTTAAGTCTCAATTTATGGCATTTAATTGTATTTATTTAATTATTTTGTATTTATTTAATTATTTATTATTTTTCAAAAATTATACCGGCATAGATAGATGATTGGAATTTTGTGCTGATTGCAATGGTATGCTTGGTTTCTTTAATTGAGTGTTAATTTGTGCAAATTGAGTAGAAAATGTAATTTTGGGAATTTATCCCAAAATTGAGTAATTTCCGTATTTAATTAGAAAGTACTTGGGCATCGGTTTATATCACAAAAAATGTGTTTATGGACTATTATAATTGGTGGGACTTCTAAAAAAAAATATTGCTATTTTGGCTCAGGCCGAACGTGTACCCACACACGATTATTTCAATCGAGTATTTTTAATTTAGTGATTTATCAGCTTGTGAAAGCATATATTATCAGCTTGTGCGAGAATATTTATCGTCAGCTTGTGTGAGCATATTTATCGTCGCCTTGTGAGAGTAGTATATCTTATTAGCTTGCGTGAGTTAAGATCGTTATATCAGCTTGTGGGAGCATAATCTATATATATATATATATATATATATCAGCTATGATGGTTTTATCAACTTGTGGGAGCACAATCTATATATATATATCAACTATGATCGTTTTATCAACTTGTGGGAGAATGATATATATATATTAGCTATGATTGTTTTATCAGCTTGTGTGAGCTATGATTATTTTATCAGTTTGTGGGAGCACAATTTATATTTATCAGCTTGAGTGAGCTACAATCTATCTATATTAGTTTGTGAGAGATATGAGCATATATTATAGCTTGTGAGAGCAAAGACCGTTGATTTCAGCTTGTGTGAGTAGCGGTCATATCGAATTGATAGATAGAACTCATAGTATCGATTTGAGTGGATCGATTGAACGATGGTTGATTTGAATTCAATTGATTAGTTGAATATATGAATTGTATTGACTTGCAGGAATGATCTAAGGTGAGGTAAGTCCTCCATCTCGTGCGTGCATAGACTGTTTTTAGGCGTATTTCCTTTCGAGTCAGAGTTTAGGGGGTGAATCTGTTGAGACATTGTCTCACCCTATCGTGGGTTCAATAATTTTAGGTCCTTAGATGGCAAATTCCCCAGAGTGTTTTGGTCGACCGATGAGGGTCACTAAGCGGGTGTATAACTACCTGGATCTCCGAAGTCACTGGATCTATGAACTTGTGGTGACAACCATCTGGGTTGAAGAGGACATACCTCATAGGGTCCCTCATCGATTCAGAGCATGGTTTCACTACAAACCTAATGGATTTCGGGTAGGTCCCCTAAGGAGTTTTGAAATCCCTGTTGGGATAATCGATGCCACTCTAGGGGAGAGTGTTGTGGACTGTCCATACGGTTTGGTGGAGGACCCTATGCCCCCGGCACCTGTAGAGATTGAAGAATTGGCGAATAAGTCCGACTAACTAGTTATAGGACAGCTTTGTTTGAGGACCGATCTTTTGTAGACCTTTTATTTATGGCCTAGTATTGTAAATAAACTAGTCATGTTTGTATAAAGGTGTGTTGTGGTTTTCAAAAATTGTGGTCCTGCTTTTCTATCCCATCTTTATTGCTATTTGGGGATTTATTTATTCGCTCCCGCATGCGCATTAAAATGAATGGGTCGGCGATGCATCCTGAGACGTCACAATTTAATAGACCACCGAGGGATGGGCACGCGCTCGAGGATTAGGGCGTGACAAAGGGTATCTCCTCATTTTGACATGCTTTTTGTTTGAAATTTTTGTTTATTCAACATAATATTTTGAGAGGAATGTCTCGGAAAAAAAACTGTGCCGAAAGTCTTAGGAACGACATTGTAGTAACAATTCTTTTCCAGTTATATGCACTTCTGCATTGCGTTTGAGTTAGCAAATCTTCTGGACGAGGCATCTCTGCTTTTCGATATGATTTCTATTTGAAATTTTTGTCTATTCTACATAATATTTCGAGAGGAATACCTCGAAAAAAAAAACTGTGTCCAAAGTCATAGGAACGACACTATAGCAACGCTCATTTCCAGTTATAAGTACTTTTGCATTGGGTTTGAGTTAGCAAATCTTCAGGATGCATTATCTCCTCTTTTTGACAGGCTTTTTGTTTGAAATTTATATTTACTCTACATAATATTTCGTGAGGAAGGTGTCAGAAAAAAATTATAACAAAAACCAGAGGAATGACACAATAGCAATAGTTTTTTCCAGTTATATCCACTTTTGCGTTGGGTTTGAGCAAGCAAATCTTCTAGATGCAACATCTCCCCTATCCGACAGCCTTTTTTTTGGAGATATGCACCTACTATGGATATTATATCTAGCGGAAGGCCTTGAAAAGAAAAATATGTGCTAAAAGTGATTGGAATTACATAGCAACATCATTTTTTTCTAGTTATAAGCATTTTTGCATAGAGTTTGAGAAGGCAAATCTTCTGGATGCGGCATCTCCTCTTTCGATAGGCTTTTTGTCTAAAATTTTTGTCTACTCTACATAATATTTCGAGAGGAACACCTTAGAAAAAAAAACTGTGCCGAAAGTCATAGTGTTGGAATTCGAGTCAGCGGAAGACGACTTACCTGATTCCGATGCACAAATAGCAAATAGCCCCGGAAAAAAACGTTGAATTGCCGATGATTCACGAACAACACTTCCTCACGTTAGTCTGGATGCAATCATGAGGAAAACACCCGATTTCCACGGCGTAAATGCCGGTCGTTCTTGTAAAAGTGAAATGGAATTCCTTTTTCTTCTTTGATGGAAATAGAGAGAAAATTTGGTGCGAATGAATTGCTAGCACGTCCAACGGTTGTGTTCAAGAGGTTTTTATATGTCTCCTTGACACCCCTACAAATGGTGTCCATCCATCGCACCGTATCAAGTCCAAATGATGCAGTCTAATCGCACCCCATCATGGACGTTCTAGCTAACTAGCTAAAGTACAACATCTCCCATTCGGACATGATGAGCTTGATAGCTCTCTATCAAGAATATAAGGCATTCAACATTCAACAACTTTACAAAAACAATTCATACTGGCAAATAAGCCGTGCGACTAGTGAGTACACCAGCATTTGGGAGCTCAAATTATGCACCTGTTAGGGATGACATAATGGCTACAACCCTGAAAAGAAATAAACAATCGATGTCTCACAGTGCCCCAGACATATTTTGTTACATCAGTCCAAGTATACCTATCCCTTAAAGGCTATACCTGACTATTCTCAAAACATCATGTATTTACAATTACATCCGCAACCACATAGGGCGATATAATTGGTCGACCAGTAAATACATGTGATAAATATAAAACAATAATAGTCTTCCTTCACACTCATGTCTTTCTCAATTTCAGAACAACGCTTTCCTAGACACGTCCCATAGGCCATATCCATTCATGACCGCCCGTAACATGCTAAAGTAGCAACATTGATCTTTCACTTTGAGAACATAGTCAGAAGTAACATAGGGCAAAAAATTAAGGTAAAATACAAATTACCTTAATGGCTCACACGATGAGTAAATATGGATAATATTACTCATCTTCCCTTATTGGTCGGACAATGCACATGTAGTACGAATTACATGTTATAGTGGATTACTCTTTCTATAAGAGCATATGTCAATCATCAAATATATCTACCATACATATCTTAGCCTAAACATAGTCACGTGCTTCTCACGTTCTCATGTTTAGTCCGAGTGCTATATCAACTCGCTTTCTATAGCGCCCAATTAAGTACTCGCATTCGGCATCTTTCGGGCATACATGATTGTGGGACTATTAGGTTCGGTCTTATTATAAACCAATCATAAACCTTATCTTGACTCCAATCAAGGCGACATATTTTATGTACCAAACTTGCTCTTTAGCATTTATTTGTACATAACGTCTCATCTCAACGTGCTAACTACAGCACTTGAGGCAATTGCTTGTGTGAGTGAGCCAATCATTGCCTGCTGACATACTTTTCAATAATATATGTGTGTTTGTGCTAGTCTCATAGTGGATTTGTACTTATTGATAAAATATCAAATCACTAATAAACAAACAAGTACAATACATTTGTCCACAAATACATAAATCAATGATTCTCTACAATAACAGATATCACATTCTATGCAATCCTAGTGGCATCCTATGGCTCAAGAATATGTCTCTAGGAATAGCCTTCGTAAATGGATCAGCAACCATTCTATTGGTTGAAATGTATTGCAGGATCACTTCTTTCTGTGCTATAATATCTCTGATGAAATTATTCTTTATGTCAATGTGCTTTGTCCTTCCATGATACTTGGGATCTTTCACATAGGCAATGGCTGCTTGACTATCGCAATAAACTGTCACCGGTCTTTGAACTTCGGTGGATGGTGGCTAAATTTTCCAAGAAACGTTTTAGCCATACCGCTTCTTGCACTACGGCAGAACATGCAATAAATTTTGTCTCCATCGTAGACAAGGCCGTGCATGTCTATTTCTTGCTATTACAAGAAATCGCACCTCCATTGAGCAAGAACGCATATCCATAAGTCGATTTACGCTCATCCAGTCTCCACCCCAATCAGCATTTGAATAACCCAATAGGCGTAAATCATTCCCTTGGTAACAAAGTCGATAGTCCATGGTGCCCTTCAAGTATCTTAGAATCCTCTTCACTGCTTTCCAGTGTGGTTGACCAGGATTTGATTAATATCGGCTCACCAATCCCACGGCATAACATATGTCGGGTAGAGTACACATCATAGTATATATCAAACTTCCGACTGCACTAGCGTAAGGAACAGTTTCCATCACATTGATTTCTTCTGGAGTCTTAGGACACATCTTAGTACTTAGGCATTCACCTTGCATGACAGGGGGTATCAATGGGATTACAATGCTGCATATTGAAATGCTCAAGAATCTTCATAATATAAGACTCTTGTGATAAAGTAAGGAGTTTCCCTGATCGATCTCTTTCGATCTTAACTCATAATATTTAAGCAGCTTCTCCCATGTCCTTCATCTCAAAATTAGAGGACAACCATTCTTTTATGGTGATAACCAACACCTTGTCATTTCTAGCCAACATAATATCGTCCACATAAAGTGAGAAAATCACAAATTTATCTTTGGACCACTTGACATATACACAGTGATCTTCTTTGATCATCATGAAACCAACTGTTATTATTACTCAATGAAAACGAAGATACCACTGTCTAGATGATTGCTTAAGGCCATATATTGAGCGATGAAGCTTGCAAACTTTATGCTCTTGACCTTTAGCTATGAAACCTATTGGTTGTTTCATATAGATTTCCTCATCTAATTATCCATTGAGAAATGCCGTCTTTACATCCATTTGATGTAATTCAAGGTCCAAATGTGCAACGATGGCTAGAATAAGGCGTATTGAGGCAAACCTTACAACGGTGAAAAAGTTTCCTCATAGTCTATACCCTCTTGTTGAGTATAACCTTTTGCCACAAGGTGAGCCTTATACTTTTCAATGGATCCATCCGTCTTACGCTTAATCTTAAAGACCCATTTGTTTCCAATGGCCTTACGATTGGGTGGTAGATCAACCAAGTTCCAACATGGTTTGCCCTCATTGACTCCATCTCATCTTCCAAAGCTTTTCTCCATTCTTCCTTGTCAGAGGATGAGAGAGCCTTTTGAACAGTCTTAGGCTTGGCATCGTCATTTTGAGTAATCATAAATGCTTCCCCTTCAATCTCAAAATGACGACGGGGAATACTTTTACGATTACTTTTACGCAATTGAATTTCTCTTGAATTCAATTCATCAAAGCGATGCAACACTCCCACTAGGTCTTGTGTGTTGAGGTAAATCTTCATTTCCCTCTACAACATCGTGGGTGTGTTATCGGGATCTTCCATCTCATATAATTGGAAGTCCTTATCAATCTCACCTCTATTAGGAAAATCGTTCTCCAAGAACGTGACATCTCGTGACTCCATTTCGGTCACACTCCGATCAGCTTATTCACCTATGAACACGTACTCTTTGGAGTATTCAGAATATCTTATAAAGATACATTTCTTCCCTCTATGACCTAATTTGCCATGTTTATGGGAAGAATCATGAACATAAGCTGCACATCCCCATGGATGTAGACTACTCAAGTCTGATTTTCTACTAGTCCATAATTCATAAGGGGTGGAAGTGATCGATTTTGAGGGCACACGGTTAAGTATATAGGCAGCAGTCAATAACGCATCTCCCCAATAGGAGATAGGTAAATTTTCTTGCGCCATCATAGACCTAACCATTTCCAATATGGTTCTATTCCTTCTCTCAGCTACCCCATTTTGTTGTGGAGTACTAGGAATAGTCAATTGTCATACAATTCCCTTTTCATCACAAAGAGCATTGAATTGCTTCGATAGATACTTACGTTCACGATCGGTTCTCAATACCTTTATTGTCTTGTTTAACGATTCTCTACCATCGCTATATATCGTCTAAAGCAGTCTAATGCTTCTGACTTATGGGAGATCAGAAAGACATAACCGAAACATGTGAAGTCATCTATGAAAGTGATGAAATATGAGGCTCTATGCCTCGCCCTCATATTCAAAGGACCATAAATGTCGGAATGTATGAGATGCAATGGAAATTCAGCTCTAGTCCATTTACCAAATGGTTTTCTAGTTGTTTTTCCCGCCGGACAATGTTCACATACATATAGACTAACATTAGTGAGTGACTCTAAAAGGCCTTCTCTAGCTAATCTTTGCATTCTTTGCAATCCAATGTGACCTATCTAGCATGCCAAGTACTTGCATCAATCTCAATGTTATTTGAAGACGCAATTAAAGAAAAACAACTATCAACATTAACATTGTATTGATCATAGTCAATGTCTAACACCATAAAACCATTTGATACATGACCTGAACCATAATAAATTGTTCAATACAAAATGTCAATACAATCACCATGGAAATTAATGCATAACCTAAGCTAAGAAGAACAACTACAGAGACCAAGTTTTGTCGAATATCTGGAGCATAAAGGACATCATGCAGGAACAGGTTTCGACCACCACGTAAGATTAATTTACGTGTGCCGATACCCTTCACTTCAACTTTTGAGTTATTCCCAACATATATCCATCTCCTTCCAAGTGGTATCCGACGATACTCCACAAATGCTTCTCGATCTCTAGCTACATGGTCTGTTGCTCCTGAGTCTATAGTCTACATTGGATGAGATTCAGCAAGCATTACAGTACTAGAAACAAAAGCATTATTCAAAGTAATGGAGTAATATGGTACCTTTTTCGGCTCAGTGCATTCACGAGTAAAGTGACTCATCTTGCAACAATTGTGGCACTCCATCTTCGCCTTGTCCTTCTTCCCACCACGCTTCTTGCGTCGGAAGGTCTTAGCCTTCTTGGATCCCTGATCAGTCATCTTCCCTTTGTTGTTGAACTGAAGATTCCTCTTACACTTGAAGACCGAAGCCTTGCGTGAACTCGATTCAGCAACATAAGCATGGGTAGAGGATCTTGCAGTCTCTAGGCGCTCATCCTCTAATTCCAAATGACGCACAATATCATCAAAAGTGACGATGTTCTCATTATGCGTCATATTGATCTTCATATGCTCTCAATTATCGGAAGAGACCTTATAATAGCCTGAACTTGTTGTTCATCGGTAAGGTAGTGACCTGCCGACTTCAGCTCACGGATCATGTTTAACATCTCTTGAATATGCTGCCTCATCATTACATTTGGGCGCTTTAGGAATGTGTCAAACTTGGTAGTGAGTCTCCTCAGCTTAGTGGCAGATGTACCCCCAAACTTATCTTTTAAGGCAACCCACATAACTTGAGCTTTGTCATAACTCTCAAACTCACACATGAGATCATCTTGCATACAGCTTAGCAACGTGATGCGAGCAATGCTATTTTTGTTTTTCCAAGCTTGATAAACTTCCAGATCTCTCCTGTGTTGAGCTAAAGTTTCATGCTCAGGTTCATTCATGGCATGATTGAGGGTTTCCAAAACCTCTTGCTCCTCAAGGATGTACTGAACCTTTTGGTGCCAAATATCATAATTGTCACCGTTCAGCTTCTCACCCTTATTGAGGTCAGCCACAATTGTCTTGGATGCCGAAGCCATAATCAATTGCTATAACACATTGACATGATAAACGTAGAATCAATAATAGCACACTATACAGAGTAACACACATATTTAATTTACAGCAAAGACAAACTAAATTAATGATAATTCAACAAAAAGACACCAAAGCAAAAGTTCACAATGTTCCCAATCAACATTTATGTACAATTGTTCTATTATCATTAATTAGTTTAATTTGCATAAATTTTAAGTTGTAGGTGAGAACTCCTTTCAATTCTACCAACCTACGAACTCCCACTAGGAAAAATAATTACATGACCTTATGTAATTTCTACATTTTTCCTTAACACAAAAAAATTGCATGATAATAACCGATATATAAACAACAATCATGCTTCAATTATAATCAAAATTGCAATTCAATGTGTAATGGATTTCCTACCATTGTTCTAATTTTCTAGCAACTAGAAAATTGCATGTATATTAAAATATATACATCATATAAATGAACCAAGCTCTACACAGCATATATAACATCATTTGCACACAAGCTAACTTATATATTTCCTAAATCACAAGAAAATACAAGCTACAAATGAATAAGCTGCATTAAACCCCAAAAAATTATGTGTACATCGGGTTTCCAAAGTATTTTCACACATTTATAAAATTCAAAAGTATAAAATAATTATACCACTATGTAGAGGACACTCATACGAACCAAACGCCACCAACCATGCTCTAATCGGAGCCCGCACGCGCCCCCACGCGCTGCCTGAGTGTGCGGCGCGTGTGGTGCACGCACCAGCGAGCCAAACAGCTCCTGGTCGGTCCGACCGGTCCAACCGGTCCCACCGGTGACCAGTCCGATCGGTTCGACCGGCGACCGGTCCGACCGGTTTGACTGCTGGACCGATTGACCAGTTAACAATTGCATCGGGTTGGGTCAACGGGTCAGATCTCGGGTTGGGTCGGGTCAACGGGTCGGTGTCTCGGGTTAGGTCGGTTCGCCGGCCGGCTAACTGTCGCCGTCGCTGACGTCATCGATGACGTCATCCCAACGGTTACCGACCGTTGGGTGACGTCATGGTGTTGTCATCATACGCCGGTTCCCTGGCTAGTACGCATTGCGCAAGTGCCAGTTCGCTAACTGACGCATGTGGCAGACGCGCTGGCTGTGCCAGCGCTTTAGAAGCTTGGCGCCCACGCGCAGCGGCTTCTGGCCGCGCATGTGGGCGCGTCCGGCGTCTCCCAGCGGCGCTCGACCCATCGCCGGACTCGTCTCAACGAGCTCTTTCACCCTGTATATTCAAAAATTAATTTTGACCAAAAATTATTTCGTAAACGGCCAAAACCTCACAGATCACGTGACCTCGAACCCGTTCTTCGCTCCAGCTTCAATTTCGAGTTTTTCATATGGCAATTCCGACTATCGAGATCCAAACAAAGTGTAAAATACAATCTCTTGATCTCAATATCAAATGGTAAATGAGAAAACTCGATGAAAAACAAGGTAGAAATCACGATCGAGCTCTGATACCAATGTTGGAATTCATGTCGGCAGAAGACAACTTACCTGATTCCGATGCGCAAACAAATAAATAGCCCCGGAACAAACGTTGAATTGCAGATGATTCACGAACAATACTTCCTCACGTTAGTCTGGATGCAATCACAAGGAAACACCCGATTTCCACGGCGTAAATGTCGATCGTTCTTGCAAAAGTGAAATGGAATTCCTTTTTCTTCTTTGATGGAAATAGAGAGAAAATTTGGTGCGAATGAATTGCTACACGTCCAATGGTTGTGTTCGGGAGGTTTTTATATGTCTCCATGACACCCCTACAAATGGTGTCCATCCATCGTACTGTATCAAGTCCAAATGGTGCAGTCCAATCGCACCCCATCATGGACGTACTAGCTAACTAGCTAAAGTACAACACATAGAAACCACATTGTAGCAACACTTGTCCAGTTTTATCAACTTTTGCATTGGGTTTGAGGTAGCAAATCTTTTGGATGCGGCATCTCCTCTTTTCGACATTCTTTCTATCTGAAATTTCTATCTACTCCACATAATATTTCAAGAGGAAGGCCTTGGAAGAAAAATGGTGCCGAAAATCAGAGGAACGACACTGTAGCAACATTTTTTTTTTCTAGTTATATGCACTTTTTCTTTGGGTTTGAGTTAGAAAATCTTGTGGATGGGATGTCTCCTCTTTTTGACAGGCTTTTTATCTGAAATTTTTATGTACTCCACATAATATTTAAAGAGGAAGGCATCCAAAATAAAAACTATCTCGAAAGTCATTGGAACAACACTGTAGCAACACGTTTTTCCATTTATATGAACTTTTGCATTGAGTTTTAGTTAGCAAATCTTTTGGATGCGGCATCTCCTATTTTCGGTAGGCTTTTTGTCTGAAATTTATGTTTATTCTGTGTAATATTTCAAGACGAATCACTAAGAAAAAAATCTGTGCCGAAAGTCATAGGAAGGACACCGTCGTAACATTTTTTTTTTTCCAGTTATATGCACTTTTGCATTGGGTTTGAGTTAGCAAATCCTTTGGATGCGGCATCTCATCTTTTCGCCAGGCTTTTTGTTTGAAATTTCTGTCTACTCTACATAATATTTTGAGAGGAAGGCCTCAGAACAAAAACTGTGCTGAAAGTCATAGGAATGACACCGTATCAACAATTTTTTTCCAGTGATATGCACTTCTGGATTGGGTTTGAGTTAGCAAATCATCTGGATTGCGGCATCTCCTCTTTTCGACAGGCTTTTTATTTGAAATTTATGTGTATTCTACGTAATATTTTGAGATGAAGCAATCAAAAAAAAATTTGTGCCAAAATCATAGGGAGGACACTATAGCAATTTTTTTTTTTTTTTCAGTTATATGCACTTTTGCATTGGGTTTGAGTTAGCAAGTCTTCTGGATGCGGCATCTCCATTTTTTGACAGGCTTTTTGTATGAAATTTCTATCTACTTTACATGATCTTCTAGATGTGGCATCTCTTCTTTTCAACAAGATTTTTGTTTGAAATTTCTATCTAGTCTACATGATATTTCGAGTGGCAGGCCTCGGAAAAAAACTGTGTTGAAAGTCATTGGAACGACACTGCAGCAACACTTTTTCCTTCTTATATGCACTTTTGCTTTGGGTTTAAGTTAGGTTGCGCATGATAAAATTTTCGTTTCTTGATTTCTCTGTTTCTTTGTTTCTCAGAATAGGTTTGGAACAGAATTTGTTTGGTAACGCAATTTGATTTTTTTATTTTTGAAACATATTTCTATTCCAAAAATTGATTTGGAGAAGAAATCAGAAGTTAAAAATTTTAGAGTGCGTTTGGTAACGTTTCTGTTTAAAAATTGTTCCAGGAAACAGAAATAGAAAAAAGTGTTTCTGTTCCAGGGAATAATTTCTGAACAAAAAAACGCGTTTGGTAACTGTATAAAATTTCTGTTTCTGGAATAGAAAAAGAACAGAAACACGTTTGGTAACTGTAAAAAATTTCTGTTTCTAGAATAGAAAAAGAACAGAAACACGTTTGGTAATGTACAAAATTTCTGTTCCAATTTTTTTCAATTGTTCTTTTTTTTTTTTAATAAAGTGTAAACTTGGTATTGAAGTATCATTCTCATGAAATGCTCATCAAATTAATTTTTTTCATATTAAGTGAAAACAAACATTCTAAACTTGATCATATTTGCTTACTTGGAAGAAATTTTTTAAGTTTGTACCAAAATTTTCCCAATATTTTTTTTTTAATAAAGTGTAAACATGGTTTTGAATTCTCATTATCATAAAATGCTCATCAATTTAATTTTGTTCATGGTGAGTAAAGTCAAACATTCTGAACATGGTTATAAGTGCATACTTTGAAGAAAAGTTTTATGAATAAACTTTGTACCAAATTTTTCTCACGTGCCTTTTTTTTTTCAATAAAGTGTAAACTTGGTATTGCATTATCACTCTAATGAAATGCTCATCAATTTAATTTTGTTCATGGTGGGTGAAGACAAACATTCTGAACATAGTCATGTGCATACTTGGAACAAAATTTCGTAAGTAAAATTTGTACAATAAGAGCTACCTAAAAGAAGAATATCTTATAGATCTCTATATAGACCCTTTCATACATAACATCACAATAATGAAGTAATATAGTTCATTGTTCAACTTCATCACATTGAATTTGATAAGTGAATACTTAAAACAAAATTACAAAAGTCGGAAACACAAAGTCATGAAATCTCAGGCATATTATGATCTCTCGCCGTTTTATTTGCAATCCTTGTCCTAAGCATGTTTATTACAGGTGCATCATGCAATGTATCATCTGCAATCTCCACTTCTGTAGGTCCGCATGGATACTCAGGATATCCATATAGGGAAAAGTTTCTATCTATCGCATCTTGATCACAAATGTAATTATGGATAGCACAACAAGCAATTACAACAAGTGCTTGCTTCCGAATTGTAAATGGAGGCATCTCGTCTCAAAATGGTGAAGCGATTCTTTAATGCCCCAAATGACCTCTCAATTACATTTCTTAGTGAAGAGTGCTTCTTGTTGAACAATTCTCTTGTTGTCCTTGGTCATCCTCCATTCCCTCTATACTCGCTTAGATGATACCGATCACCTCTAAATGGAGTTAAAAATCCTGGAAGTGCTGCATAACCTGAATCTACCACGTAATATTTCCCTATAACATGATATATATAAATTTGTTGTGATATTGAACCATAATATATACTCATAAAATTGTCTTCATAAACAAAGTAAGTATCAGGTGGTGGTCGAGGAAATTGCTGTTGAGGATTTTCGAGTGCTGTTGAAAGCACTCGACAATCGTTGCCAGATCCTTCCTATCTAGCATAGACGAAAGTAAATTTCATATCAAAAGAGCAAATACACAGCACATTTTGGGTTGTTCTCCCACTCCTATCTCTAAATAGAATCTGCTAAGACACATGAATGGTAGCATCTATATGGGTGCCATCCATAGCACCTACGCAACCCCGTCAATATATTAACAATCTAATATCATATAAGATTATCAACTACATGTATTTGACGGTATAAAATCAATATAAAAATCATACCTTGAAGTAGCATTTATGACTAGGATCAATAAGAATTTCTTGTGGAATGACGTCAAAGAACGGTTGTTTGATTATCTCCTTTGAAAGTTTGATCATTGCTTTCAACACTTTGTTAAAATACTTGCCGATTGTTTCTCCCGAATGTTGTAATCTCTCACATAAATCTCTATTTGAGTTATTGTGAGTAACCACACTTAAAAATATTCCAACTTGTTCATCTATTTGAACAAATCGACTATCTTTCAACCAACCCCTTACCCTCATTAAGTCACATAAATTCAGAAAAAACATGTCTCTCCATCCTAAATGCTTCATATATCCTATCTGAATGTCCATGAACAATCTCCCTTATCCATTCTCCTCCTGATAATTGACTGTCCCTAATAGGTTCTCTCGTATGTAGGGACATGTCCATCTCAGCTAAGCAGAACCACGCTACCAATATGTTAATATCGTCACCCTGCACTGTTCAACTGGTTGTACTTGCTCATTAGACACACTATTTGATCCCCCTTCCATAGTACCTATACAATCACAAAAATGACCAAAACATCAATATAGATTTTGAAAACATATCCCAATAACAATTAATAACATAAGTCATAAAATCTCAATTAGATATGCCATTACATATAAGTACAAGAGTCTCAACACTAATCATATTTGAATAAACTAAAGATTAATAGATAATATAAGTTATACAAATCTAATGAAACTCCATGCAATTCATAATATATTTCCAAACATCTACTAAAGGAATTGAAGAAGGCCAATCCTCCTTGCAGGTGTGGATGTAATGAAAGCCTCCCTCCATTCACAACTGACGCATGCTCGTTCCACTGCTTTATTGTAAACATCTTGCTCTATCTTGGGCATACTCAGTAGAATCTGGACCACAGTAGATACGAAGAAAGAGTCTACAGGTGGTTGTGTAGTCCCTGAGCTCGCAGAGCCACGACCAGATTGACTTGATGACCTAACTTTCAGAAAATCTTGTATGGCTCTACAAGTTTCAGCAATACTGGATTGGTTACTCTTTCTTCTCCGCTTACTATTTGGAGTTGTATCCAATTTGTGCTTTCCACAAGCTGAAGTTCCAGTATCGTCTGTTGTAAAAAGTCTGTCATCACTGTGGTGTCCAATGAAATCATTTACATTGCTACCATCATAGTCACCACCTGCATTGGCACCATCTCGCATCGCCACCACTATTGTCACCACCTACATTGTCATCACCATTGTCATCATCATCCAACACGTTCACATCTTGAGCACATCCTATGGCGTGATCCCCAGTAGCATATGTACTACCAAAAACAATACAGAGCTCAGGATACTGAGGAAATCCATTCTTCTTGAATCTTGCCCACTCGACATTATCCTACAATTTTCACAATAATAACATTTCAGCAATATAATCATACATTTTAAAATTGACATCTGTAATGATATCAAAATGACCACAAAGTTAAGAAATATCTTGAATGAGATTCCCATATACTTGGATCGTCGACAACAACTCTTTTGTTCACATTATCCCAACCAAATCCGGACTGAGAAATGAGTTTGTGAAAACTGCCATATTGTTTTTTCAGTTTGTTTACCTTGTTCCTCAGCTGTACCATGGTAAATTGGAATCCTGTCTGTCTACTGAGTTCAAACCGTACATTCCTCCACCCCGCTTTGTTGAAAGTGGAAGAGGTGCGGTTTCCTTTTTGACCTCATCCACCAATAAACCGATAAGTATATTGGTTACATAGTTCGTCCACTTTGCATTGAATGAGTGTCTCTCAGATGCCATTGAATCTTCGACCGGTTGAGCATCACATGAGTTATGAATTAAATCATTAACATAAAACTGTAAGAACTACACGCCATACACAAAATTAGCATGGTAACCTATATGGATCCGTATACCCTATCCTATTTTGTGAACGGTTCAACTAAATTATAAGATCTCTAAGATTAAGACAATGAAAAAAGAAGCCGAGAGGCCAACCTTAGCGTGCAGATGATTGTTTCCAAAGTTAGCAAATTGCAATTTATGTGGCAGGGATTGGCAAATTCCGGATAGAGCAAGGGAAAAAGAATATGTCTTCATGGATTGGCACCGGCAAGGCAGAACTTTGGATGGATCCACCAAAGTTCTCGAAGCATCAGCGTCGATAATGGATCCACCAACACCAGTATTGTTCACCTGGGAAGGAGACAACTAATTGAGATAGAGTGAGGATGTACCTTAAGTAAAGAAAATTCAAGACAAGAAGCAATAAGGCAACAACTAAACGACGCCCTCCATTCTCTGCAAATCCATAACTTAAAGAGAAAAAATTGAAGCATTATAGCCATAAGATACCAAAGATCTCGCATAATGTATAATCCCCAACATTCATTTGGAACCTATTGATTCTTAAGCCACTTAATAATAGAAGCTCTATGACATTCCCGATGAATTCTAAACCAATTGCTCGAGCAGAGAAGCAAGCGAGTAGACGCTTGCTGTTGCTCACGCCGAGCGAGCAGAGCATGAGCCATCAAGCTGAATATTGCCAATAAAGGTGCCGAGAAAGACCAGTAAGTACTGAAGGGGTTATAAGAATTTCATATATTCAAGAACAACCCAAGTTGTCAAAAAAGAAATCGATAAACTTCTCCTCACAGCTCTTATCTCAATTAGAATATAACTTCTCTGCAGATAGATTGTCCAAAAACTCTCATCTATATGTCCCGATCATTTCTCAGGAAAACTCCTCTGCCAAAATTCCCACCCAAATGTGGGGTACAAAGCAAAATCCTCTCTACCAGAAGGCACACCTTCCTACCAAAAAAAGTCCAACGACGTTGTTTTGATAGATTCACAAAGAATGCACTAAATGAACAAGTTGACAGCCATGCGGTCGCATATGAAAATGACATGGTAGGGCACAAAGTTTTCACTAGCCAGTTGTTGCGACCTACCCGGGGAGGGGAGGAGAAGCAACACAGAAAACACCAGCACAAAACAAAGCGAGGGAGAGAATTGAGCCACTTTCTCTCTTCTCTTTTTTTTTTCTTTTCTTTTACTTTTATTTTTCTCCACCCCTTTAGTCTACCCCTCTACACGTTCTCTTCTTCGGGCGTCATCTTCTTCCTTTTGTCTTTTTTACTTTTCACACCCATTTTTATCTTTTTCTGCTTCGATAATTTCCTCCCACACCCGAAACCGGCCGTTCCTTCCGAAGCCTCCATCGCCGAACGCCCAACCCATTCTCTCACGCCGAGCACTATGAGAAAAACAACGGCTGAGGTCACCGTTTACTTCCACCATTGCCCATCCGAAGCCATTCGTTATTTGCAGCCAAAGTATCCAAGGGTCCAACGGAAAATGAATATAACGCAGTGAATATCAAGGAAACTCATTGCAGATCACGTATTTCTTAAGGAGTGCAAACCACCCATCTCAACCACCATTGGCAGCCGACACCCCCCCCATTTATTACCACAAAACAACGAATGCACAGTGTGCGGACAGGAGAGACAACCCAACAGAATATCTTAGACTCCGAGTACTTCCTCATCAGCGAGGACCACCAAGACACGTTAAAAATTTGCAAAACAGATAGTAGGAACACGAAATGAAACAAAAAAGAAAAGAAAAAGGGGAATGCCTAGATTTTGTCTAATGATGCAAATGAAGACCAACAAACAACAAGAGGTTTATAACACGTGAAACCTGCCTATACGTGTTCAAGAACAATCGGGAATCGGTAATGTAAACACCTAGGCTGGATTAGACACATTGTCAAATGTGTGGTGAGCATGGACTGGGGGAATAATATTAACGATTTTCAGGACTCAAACTCATCGCCAGACTCAATGATATCGTCAAAAAAAAAAGCATCCGAAATCAGTAACATTAGTTCACTCAAACCCGACATGCGTGTGGACTAACAGAAAGAACAAGCCTCGACTTCCGATTGGATGAAAATGTGGCTGAGCCGCAAGGGTTCATAGAGACACACAGAAAATACTAATATTAGACCAAATCCAACCAATACAGACAAAACGCAAATTGATCTTGAACCCTAACATGCATAGATATTGCGGCCTTCTCTCGACATTCTATCAAACGGTTAGTATGCGATTTAACCGACATGTTCCGAGCGAGATTTATTGCAACCTTCGAGCCACGATGATGCATACAAGCTTAAATAGATGTGTTTCATACTGGAGCTATCTTATTTTACAACGATTCACTTAAAAATCCCATACTCAAGTTCGGTGTTCCTACATGTTTCACGCTTCATTCGAGCAAAAGTCGAGCAAATTGGCATGTGTTCATGAACTCGCGTTCGGGTTCAAACCGAAAACATTCCTCAATGTAAGCATGATGCATTAGCCTCAAAACATCACTAATCGCCATAAACTCGCTTCGTCTTATCGAGATTTTGGTCAAAAAGTTCTAATGGTCAAGCGAGTTCCAATGGGAGGGGTACTCCTACCGGCTTAATGGGAAGGGATCGTGGTGGACGGCACCAGTCCCCAACTATTTCAGTTTACAGCAACTAGACAAACATACTTGTTGTCAATAGCAAACCTTGACGCTCGTTGCTGCTCACGCTCGAGCGAGCAGAGCAGGGCTCGCTGCTCTGCTGGCTCGAGCAGAGAAGCAAGCGAGCAGACGCTCGCTATTGCTCACGCTCGAGCGAGCAGAGCAAGGCTCGCCGCTTTGGCCGGCTTGAGCAGAGAAGCAAGCAAGCAAACTCGTTGCCTCCCTCGCTCAAGCGTAAGTAGCAGCCAAATGAGCAAACGCCGTTGCTCGCTCGCCGAGCGTGAGTAGCAAAGTGAGCCGCCAGCTCATCCGGGCAAGCCCGCTAGTCTAGATCTCGAGCGAGCAAACGAGCCGCCGCTACGATCCGGTGAGCAATGCTGCCATAGATTTGCGAGACTCGCCGAGCAAGCGTCTCGCAGATCCGTGCAAGCGCCGGCTCGAGGGAGGCAACATGCTCGAGCTCCGACCAGCCATCGCCCGCATCTACGAGGGGTGGCTCGCCGAAGCCCTCGTTAATCGGTGAAGGAGGAGCAAAGTGAGTAGGTTTACCCGGTGAAGGAGCAAATGGTCCGTCGGCGCCGGAGAGGACGACGGTGGAGAAGCCGAATAGTCTTGAGATAGAGGCGGCTGTCGGCGCCAGAGAGTGGGAGGCGCCGGAGAAGATGACGGTGGAGACGCTCGCAGGAGGAGACGCACACAGAGGAGAGGCAATGTTTGAAGGGTGACCAAGAAATAGAAAAGAAACATGATTTTGTTCCTTTTTTGTTCTTCAAATATGTTTTAGAAATAAGAAACATAAATTTGTTGTTTCTTATTTATGTTCCCTTTTGTTTTTGGGAACAAAAAATAAAAAGGAACAAAACGCACCCAAACCCGTTTATTCCTTTTTGTTCCAAGGAACAAAAAAAAAAGAAATTGTTCAAAAACATAAAAAAAGAGTGCAAACAAACGCACCCTTAGTTTCTTAGTTTTTGAAATAGAAATAGAAATCATTTCTTCTTATCTCCATTTGGGCATCCTACTTCGTTCATGGGCTTTTCTAGTAGGGCGTTCCTTCTCCTTCTCCTCTCAACGCTTCAACCAAAAACCCTAGCATTGTTGACTCGAAAGCGGTCCATCCTTGTTGTTGACTCCAACTCGTCCTCTTGCCGGTGACATCGTCACCACCTCGCCGTCGACTCTAATTCCGTCCTCTCTATAGTGGACGACTCCACCGGATCTGATCGCGTCGAACCCATCTCGGGTTCTTCTCCGAGATTGGAACTTGCACGTCATTCCCTGACGCTAGTTAGCAATTTGCCGTCGATTGCGCCTCTCCTACCAAAATTGTGACATCTCGATTTTCCAATTCTATTTTCAATAAATTAAGATGGGCATTTCGTTGGCATGCATATAGTTCTTTTCCTTGAGTCGGCCACTCATGTGAAAACTAGTCTATCGGGTGAAGCCGTTAAGAGTTTCTAATGCATCAGACTCGAGAATTTGACCAGGAAGCGACCTTTCGACCAAGCTAATCTACAAGGGTCATTACGGCATAATTAAAAATTGATTAGAGACCGGAGATAGGTCAACTCGACAGAGGCATGTGATCAAGTGTGGGTGATTCCATCAGATCGCACAATTCTAGTCGATCGGCACTAGACTGGCTTTTCTGTCGTTTGGGTACCTTGTGTCCGTGTTTGAAACCTGGAGATTATCCCAACAACCGAGAGTCGCCAATGTTTCAAAGATGTACATTGTGGCTTGAGATGATCAACCACAGTCGAATGCATGAAAATTTCTAAAGGCTACCCGGTAGGTTGGGCCGCGCTAGTGTCGTGCCAAAGTGAAATTAACCGTGGAATTGAGATCGAATTCAGAAATTGAAAGTCTAAGTATGTCACAAATCATTTTAGGAATATTGACTCATCTTTGGAAGATTTTTCATGCAATCAGAGTTTTTCAGCAATTAAATCAAAAAATGGCTAATTTGGCGCGAGAAATTAGTAAGCTCGCCTTGGTAGCGCTTTGGGACTTAAGTTGGTTCTACTGACAAGTGAATATGTGAATTAAAGTGCGGTGATATTGATTAATTTTATGGACTTCAATTGACTCAACTCGAAAGAGAATTGAATGGAATTAAAGAAATTAATGTACAAGATTTTTTGCCTAGGTGGAAAATGAAATTTGCACCCATTGGAAGAGGTTGTGGAGGATTGAGTTAGTGGAGTATGACATCACTTGTTGATGTCATGGTGTGGGGCAAGAGTGGCTAGGATGTTGACAAGTGGAGGGTGGAGATTGAATATCAAAAAGGCACCCATCAACATCATCTTCAAGCTTGGGAAGAGAGAGAAAGAGGAGAGGGGGAGCTGCAAAGCTCGAACCAAAGAGCCTTCATTCGCCTCCTTCGTTGCTCATCGTCCACTGCTCGTCGCCGTCGCCGGAGTCGCTGCGGTCGTTGTTCATCCGCACGCTAGCGCACACGCTACGCCGCCCCTTTGCCGCTTCCCTTTGTCCGCCCGAGCCTCCATCCCGTTGACCAAGCTGTCCCAACCGCCGTTCATCTTTGTCTGAGTCTCCATTGTTGTTGTGAAGCACCGTCCAACTCGCCGGAGCTCATGCAAGTCACCGCGCCCATTCTTCGTCGATTTCATGCCCGAACAGCCGCCGAGCCACCTCCGTCCGACCGCAACCGCAGAGCAAAGAAAATGGGTATCTCAGCCCGATTTTGGCCTGTTTTGGCCAGCTTCCCGACCTGCATGCCCGGCCCGCTTTGAAGAAAGTTGTTCCCCTCGGCGTCCTCATCGTTTTGGTTTGCTTGGCTCGCTAATCGGGTGAGTTTAACTCACTAAATCTTGATTAGACGGTTAATGATGCCCTAAGTGTGCTTACTCTAAGTTAAGTAAGTTTAGGTGGTTCGATTATTTTATTTGGTTGATGATTAGATTAGGGTGTTTAATTAAGTTAAACTGTGTTTAGTTTAAAGTTGAGTATGTTTATATTAATATAAGCTTTGATGTGACTTAAAGGAATTTGTTTTTGATTTATTTAAGTATTCCAAAATTATTAAATAATTTAATAATATATATTTACTTGAAATTATTAAAATATAATTATTTAAATAAATCTCGAATAAAATTAATTATTTAATAAAAGCCGAAAATTATCTCGGATCTTATTTGCTCGAATTTAGTGCCGATCACTACCGTGTATTCGAATTTTGAAATTGATGGTTGGATATTATAAATTGAGTGTGGATTGCGAAAACATGGATATTATTATTGAATTAATTTTCGGAATAAATTTAATTATTTATTAAATTTCAAAATTCCGTCTGACCTTATTTTCTCAAAATTTCGTGCCGATTGCACTGTGCATTTAGAATTTAAATTTGATGAATGGATGTGGCAAATTGAGTGTTGGTTGTGGTAAATAGGGATTTTATTCATAAAAACGCAAGTGTCGAGTATTGGTGCAAAATTGAATTTTAATGATTATATTAAATAGTCGGGTTTGAAAAAGTGAGATATTGGCTTTTTGATTCAAAAATTAGCGTGTCCTCATACACGTGAGTAATTTATGGAATATTTTTTAATATGAAAAAAATGGCTTGGATCACTATTTTAAGTGGAAGCATTGAGTGAAATGCAAAGTGTTATGGGGCCGAGTATGATTTGGCTGTGTGATAATTAAGAGGAATCGTCCCGGGCCGTTGAGCCGACTTGCCCCTATATGGGATGCCCACGCGGTGGTTGCAGTGTCGCAAAGAGATTCCGGGGCCCATGCTCATTCGAGAATGCCGTCAACATACTGACGAAGCCGCACTCCAAGGTGGGGAGGTGATGCCTAGCTATATGCCAGTAGATAGCTGAACTGCGAGTAGGCTATGCCCTTGGGTGGTAGTGAATATCAACTGGATTGCATGCTGAGTGTTATTGATGGGTTGGATTATGGGAAGGAATCACGTGGCATGATAAGGGACGTGTCATAACGGTTTGGTCTTATAATCCAGACTCCTGTGGTCGTTTGAAATGATATTGTTGACATTCCAAAGTGATTTAAGTTCCTATTACTATCTATGATTGAGTGATTTGAATTGTGCTAACATGCAGGAAGGAACTAACGCGAGGTAAATCTTCCGTGTGATGTGGCTAGGCCAACAACTTTCTAATAGGGGGTTTAGGGTGTATTTTCTTTAGGGTTGAATAGGGTTTAGGGTTTAGGGGGTTTAGGGTTTAGGGTTGAGGGTTTAGAGGGTTTAGGGTTTAGGGTTGAGGGTTTTTAGGGGGTTGAGGGTTTAGGTTGAGGCTTTAGGGTTTAGGGTTGAGGGTTTAGGGTTTAGGGTTTAGGGTTTTTAGGGTTGAGGGTTTAGGTTTAGGTTTAGGGTTTAGGGTTGAGGGTTTAGGGTTGAGGGTTTAGGGTTGAGGGTTGAGGGTTGAGGGTTGAGGGTTTAGGGTTTAGGCTGAGGGTTTAGGGTTGAGGGTTTAGGGTTGAGGGTTTAGGGAGGGTTTAGGGTTGAGGGTTTAGGTTTAGGGTTTAGGGTTTAGGGTTGAGGGCCGGTTTAGGGTTTAGGGTTTAGGTTGAGGGCCAGGGCCCAGGGTTTAGGGCCCAGGGCCAGGCCCAGGCCCAGGGCCAGGGTTGAGGCCCAGGCCCAGGGTTGAGGGTTAGGCCCAGGGTTTAGGCCTTTAGGCCCAGGGCTAGGGTTTAGGGCCCAGAGGCCCAGGGCCCAGGCCCAGGGCCCAGGCCCAGGGCCCAGGCCCAGGCCGAGGGCCCAGGGCCCAGGCCCAGGCCCAGGGCCCAGGCCCAGGGCCCAGGGCCTAGGCCCAGGCCCAGGCCCAGGCCCAGGCCCAGGGCCCAGGCCTAGGCCCAGGCCTAGGCCTAGGGCCTAGGCCTAGGCTTAGGGCCAGGCCCAGGCCCAGGCCTTAGGCCCAGGCCCAGGCCCAGGCCCAGGCCCAGGCCCAGGGCCCAGGCCCAGGCCCAGGCCCAGGCCCAGGCCTAGGCCCAGGCCCAGGCCCAGGCCCAGGCCCAGGCCCAGGCCCAGGCCCAGGCCCCAGGCCCAGGCCCAGGCCCAGGGCCCAGGCCCAGGGCCCAGGGCCCAGGCCTAGGCCCAGGCCCAGGCCCAGGCCCAGGGCCCAGGCCCAGGCCCAGGCCCAGGCCCAGGCCCAGGCCTAGGCCCAGGGCCCAGGCCCAGGCCCAGGCCCAGGCCCAGGGCCCAGGCCCAGGCCCAGGCCCAGGGCCCAGGCCCAGGCCCAGGCCCAGGCCCAGGCCCAGGCCCAGGCCCAGGCCCAGGCCTAGGCCCAGGCCCAGGCCCAGGCCCAGGCCCAGGCCCAGGCCCAGGGCCCAGGCCCAGGCCCAGGCCCAGGCCCAGGCCCAGGGGCCCAGGCCCAGGCCCAGGCCCAGGCCTAGGCCCAGGCCCAGGCCCAGGCCCAGGGCCCAGGCCCAGGGCCCAGGCCCAGGCCCCAGGCCCAGGCCCAGGCCCAGGCCCAGGGCCCAGGCCCAGGCCCAGGCCCAGGCCCAGGCCCAGGCCCAGGCCCAGGCCCAGGCCCAGGCCCAGGCCCAGGGCCCAGGCCCAGGCCCAGGCCCAGGGCCCAGGCCCAGGCCCAGGCCTAGGCCCAGGCCCAGGCCCAGGCCTAGGCCCAGGCCCAGGCCTAGGCCCAGGCCCAGGCCCAGGCCCAGGGCCAGGCCCAGGCCCAGGCCCAGGCCCAGGCCCAGGCCCAGGCCCAGGCCCAGGCCCAGGCCTAGGCCCAGGCCCAGGCCCAGGCCTAGGCCCAGGCCTAGGCCTAGGCCCAGGCCCAGGGCCAGGCCCAGGGCCCAGGCCTAGGCCCAGGCCTAGGCCTAGGCCCAGGCCCAGGCCCAGGCCCAGGCCCAGGCCCAGGCCCAGGCCCAGGCCTAGGCCCAGGCCCAGGCCCAGGCCCAGGCCCAGGCCCAGGCCCAGGCCCAGGCCCAGGCCCAGGCCCAGGCCCAGGCCCAGGCCCAGGCCCAGGGCCCAGGGCCCAGGCCCAGGCCCAGGCCCAGGCCCAGGCCTAGGCCTAGGCCTAGGCCCAGGCCTAGGCCTAGGCCCAGGCCCAGGCCCAGGCCCAGGCCCAGGCCCAGGCCCAGGCCCAGGCCCAGGCCCAGGCCCAGGCCCAGGCCCAGGGCCCAGGCCCAGGCCCAGGCCCAGGGCCCAGGCCCAGGCCCAGGGCCCAGGCCCAGGCCCAGGCCCAGGCCTAGGCCCAGGCCCAGGCCCAGGCCCAGGCCCAGGCCCAGGCCCAGGGCCAGGGCCCAGGCCCAGGCCCAGGCCCAGGCCCAGGCCCAGGCCCAGGCCCAGGCCCAGGCCCAGGCCCAGGCCCAGGCCCAGGCCCAGGCCCAGGCCTAGGCCCAGGCCCAGGCCCAGGCCTAGGCCCAGGCCTAGGCCTAGGCCCAGGCCCAGGCCCAGGCCCAGGGCCCAGGCCCAGGCCCAGGCCCAGGCCCAGGCCCAGGCCCAGGCCTAGGCCCAGGCCCAGGCCCAGGCCCAGGCCCAGGCCCAGGCCCAGGCCCAGGCCCAGGCCCAGGCCCAGGCCCAGGCCCAGGCCCAGGCCTAGGCCCAGGCCCAGGCCCAGGCCCAGGCCCAGGCCCAGGCCCAGGCCCAGGCCCAGGCCCAGGCCCAGGCCCAGGCCCAGGCCCAGGCCCAGGCCCAGGCCCAGGCCCAGGCCCAGGCCCAGGCCCAGGCCCAGGCCTAGGCCCAGGGCCAGGCCCAGGGCCCAGGCCCAGGCCCAGGCCCAGGCCCAGGCCCAGGCCCAGGCCCAGGGCCCAGGCCCAGGCCCAGGCCCAGGCCCAGGGCCCAGGCCTAGGCCCAGGCCCAGGCCCAGGCCTAGGCCCAGGCCTAGGCCTAGGCCTAGGCCCAGGCCCAGGCCCAGGCCCAGGGCCCAGGCCCAGGCCCAGGCCCAGGGGCCCAGGCCCAGGCCCAGGCCCAGGGCCCAGGCCCAGGCCCAGGCCCAGGCCCAGGCCCAGGCCCAGGCCCAGGCCCAGGCCCAGGCCCAGGCCTAGGCCCAGGCCTGGCCCAGGCCCAGGCCCAGGCCTAGGCCCAGGCCCAGGCCCAGGCCCAGGGCCTAGGCCAGGCCCAGGCCCAGGCCCAGGCCCAGGCCCAGGCCCAGGCCTAGGCCCAGGCCCAGGCCCAGGCCCAGGCCCAGGGCCCAGGCCCAGGCCTAGGCCTAGGCCCAGGCCTAGGCCCAGGCCCAGGCCCAGGCCCAGGCCTAGGCCCAGGCCTAGGCCCAGGCCCAGGCCCAGGCCCAGGCCCAGGCCCAGGCCCAGGCCCAGGCCCAGGCCCAGGCCCAGGCCCAGGCCCAGGCCCAGGCCCAGGCCCAGGCCCAGGGCCCAGGCCCAGGCCCAGGGCCCAGGCCCAGGCCCGGGCCCAGGCCCAGGCCCAGGCCCAGGCCCAGGCCTAGGCCCAGGCCCAGGCCCAGGCCCAGGCCCAGGCCCAGGCCCAGGCCCAGGCCCAGGCCCAGGCCCAGGCCCAGGCCCAGGCCCAGGCCCAGGCCCAGGCCCAGGCCCAGGCCCAGGCCCAGGCCCAGGCCCAGGGCCCAGGCCCAGGCCCAGGCCCAGGCCCAGGCCCAGGCCCAGGCCCAGGCCCAGGCCCAGGCCCAGGCCCAGGCCTAGGCCCAGGCCCAGGCCCAGGCCCAGGCCCAGGCCCAGGCCCAGGCCCAGGCCTAGGCCCAGGCCCAGGCCCAGGCCCAGGCCCAGGCCCAGGCCCAGGCCCAGGCCCAGGCCCAGGCCCAGGCCCAGGCCCAGGGCCCAGGCCCAGGCCCAGGCCCAGGCCCAGGCCCAGGCCCAGGCCCAGGCCCAGGCCCAGGGCCCAGGCCCAGGGCCCAGGCCCAGGCCCAGGCCCAGGCCCAGGCCCAGGCCCAGGCCTAGGCCCAGGCCCAGGCCCAGGCCCAGGCCCAGGGCCCAGGCCCAGGCCCAGGCCCAGGCCCAGGCCCAGGCCCAGGGCCTAGGCCCAGGCCCAGGCCCAGGCCCAGGCCCAGGCCCAGGCCCAGGCCCAGGCCCAGGCCCAGGCCCAGGCCCAGGCCCAGGCCCAGGCCCAGGCCCAGGCCCAGGCCCAGGCCCAGGCCCAGGCCCAGGCCCAGGCCCAGGCCCAGGCCCAGGCCCAGGCCCAGGCCCAGGCCCAGGCCCAGGCCCAGGCCCAGGCCCAGGCCCAGGGCCCAGGCCCAGGCCCAGGCCCAGGCCCAGGCCCAGGGCCCAGGCCCAGGCCCAGGCCCAGGCCCAGGCCTAGGCCCAGGCCCAGGCCCAGGCCCAGGCCCAGGGCCCAGGCCTAGGCCTAGGCCCAGGCCTAGGCCTAGGCCAGGCCCAGGCCTAGGCCTAGGCCCAGGCCTAGGCCTCAGGCCCAGGCCCAGGCCCAGGCCCAGGCCCAGGCCCAGGCCCAGGCCCAGGCCCAGGCCCAGGCCCAGGCCCAGGCCCAGGCCCAGGCCCAGGCCCAGGCCCAGGCCCAGGCCTAGGGCCCAGGCCCAGGGCCCAGGCCTAGGCCCAGGCCCAGGCCCAGGCCTAGGCCCAGGCCTAGGCCCAGGGCCCAGGCCCAGGCCCAGGCCCAGGCCTAGGCCTAGGCCCAGGCCCAGGCCTAGGCCCAGGCCCAGGCCTAGGCCTAGGCCCAGGCCCAGGGGCCCAGGCCCAGGCCCAGGCCTAGGCCCAGGCCCAGGCCCAGGCCCAGGCCCAGGCCCAGGCCCAGGCCCAGGCCCAGGCCCAGGCCCAGGCCCAGGCCCAGGCCCAGGCCCAGGCCCAGGCCCAGGCCCAGGCCCAGGCCCAGGCCCAGGCCCAGGCCCAGGCCCAGGCCCAGGCCCAGGCCCAGGCCCAGGCCCAGGCCCCAGGCCCAGGCCCAGGCCCAGGCCCAGGCCCAGGCCTCAGGCCCAGGCCCAGGCCCAGGCCCAGGCCCAGGCCCAGGCCCAGGGCCCAGGCCTAGGCCCAGGCCCAGGCCCAGGCCCAGGCCCAGGGCCCAGGCCCAGGCCCAGGCCCAGGCCCAGGCCCAGGGCCCAGGCCCAGGCCCAGGCCCAGGCCCAGGCCCAGGGCCCAGGCCTAGGCCCAGGCCCAGGCCCAGGCCCAGGCCCAGGCCCAGGGCCCAGGCCCAGGCCCAGGCCCAGGCCCAGGCCCAGGCCCAGGCCCAGGCCCAGGGCCCAGGCCCAGGCCCAGGCCCAGGCCCAGGCCCAGGGCCCAGGCCCAGGCCCAGGCCCAGGCCCAGGCCCAGGCCCAGGCCCAGGCCCAGGCCCAGGCCCAGGCCCAGGCCCAGGCCCAGGCCCAGGCCCAGGGCCCAGGCCCAGGCCCAGGCCCAGGGCCCAGGCCCAGGCCCAGGCCCAGGCCCAGGCCCAGGGCCTAGGCCCAGGCCTAGGCCCAGGCCCAGGGCCCAGGCCCAGGCCCAGGCCTAGGGCCTAGGCCTAGGCCTAGGCCCCCAGGGCCCAGGCCCAGGCCCAGGCCCAGGCCCAGGCCCAGGCCCAGGCCCAGGCCCAGGGCCCAGGCCCAGGCCCAGGCCCAGGCCCAGGCCCAGGCCCAGGCCCAGGCCCAGGCCCAGGCCTAGGCCCAGGGCCAGGGCCCAGGCCCAGGCCCAGGCCCAGGGCCCAGGGCCCAGGCCCAGGCCCAGGCCCAGGCCCAGGGCCCAGGGCCCAGGGCCCAGGCCCAGGCCCAGGCCCAGGGCCCAGGCCCAGGCCCAGGCCCAGGCCCCTAGGCCCAGGCCCAGGCCCAGGCCCAGGCCCAGGCCCAGGCCCAGGGCCCAGGGCCCAGGCCCAGGCCCCCAGGCCCAGGCCCAGGCCTAGGCCCAGGCCCAGGGCCCAGGCCCAGGCCCAGGCCCAGGCCCAGGCCCAGGCCCAGGCCCAGGCCCAGGGCCCAGGCCCAGGCCCAGGGCCCAGGCCCAGGCCCAGGCCCAGGCCCAGGCCCAGGCCCAGGCCTAGGCCCAGGCCTAGGCCTAGGCCTAGGCCCAGGCCTAGGCCTAGGCCTAGGCCCAGGCCTAGGCCCAGGCCCAGGCCCAGGCCCAGGCCCAGGCCCAGGCCCAGGCCCAGGCCCAGGCCCAGGCCCAGGCCCAGGCCCAGGCCTAGGCCTAGGCCCAGGCCCAGGCCCAGGCCTCAGGCCCAGGCCCAGGCCCAGGCCTAGGCCCAGGCCCAGGCCCAGGCCCAGGCCCAGGCCCAGGCCCAGGCCCAGGCCCAGGCCCAGGCCCAGGCCCAGGCCCAGGCCCAGGCCCAGGCCCAGGCCCAGGGCCCAGGGCCCAGGCCCAGGCCCAGGCCCAGGCCCAGGCCCAGGCCCAGGGCCCAGGGCCAGGCCCAGGGCCCAGGCCCAGGCCCAGGCCCAGGCCCAGGCCCAGGCCCAGGCCCAGGCCCCAGGCCCAGGCCCAGGCCCAGGCCCAGGCCCAGGCCCAGGCCCAGGCCCAGGCCTAGGCCTAGGCCCAGGCCCAGGCCCAGGCCCAGGCCCAGGCCCAGGCCCAGGGCTAGGCCCAGGCCCAGGCCCAGGCCCAGGCCCAGGCCCAGGCCCAGGCCCAGGCCCAGGCCCAGGCCCAGGCCCAGGCCCAGGGCCCAGGCCCAGGCCCAGGCCCAGGGCCCAGGCCCAGGCCCAGGCCCAGGCCCAGGCCCAGGCCCAGGGCCCAGGCCCAGGCCCAGGCCTAGGCCCAGGCCCAGGCCCAGGCCCAGGCCCAGGCCCAGGCCCAGGCCCAGGCCCAGGCCCAGGCCCAGGCCCAGGCCCAGGCCCAGGCCTAGGCCCAGGCCCAGGCCCAGGCCCAGGCCCAGGCCCAGGCCTAGGCCTAGGCCCAGGCCAGGCCCAGGCCTAGGCCTAGGCCCAGGCCCAGGCCCAGGCCCAGGCCCAGGCCCAGGCCCAGGCCCAGGCCCAGGCCCAGGCCCAGGCCCAGGCCCAGGCCCAGGCCCAGGCCCAGGCCCAGGCCCAGGCCCAGGGCCCAGGGCCCAGGCCCAGGCCCAGGCCCAGGCCCAGGCCCAGGCCCAGGCCCAGGCCCAGGGCCCAGGCCCAGGCCCAGGCCTAGGCCCAGGCCCAGGCCCAGGCCCAGGCCCAGGCCCAGGGCCTAGGCCCAGGCCCAGGCCCAGGGCCCAGGGCCCAGGCCCAGGCCCAGGCCCAGGCCCAGGCCCAGGGCCCAGGCCCAGGCCCAGGGCCCAGGCCCAGGGCCCAGGCCCAGGCCCAGGCCCAGGCCCAGGCCCAGGCCCAGGCCCAGGGGCCCAGGCCCAGGCCCAGGCCCAGGGCCCAGGCCCAGGCCCCTAGGCCCAGGCCCAGGCCCAGGCCCAGGCCCAGGCCCAGGGCCCAGGGCCCAGGCCCAGGCCCAGGCCCAGGGCCCAGGCCCAGGCCCAGGCCCAGGCCTAGGCCCAGGCCTAGGCCCAGGCCCAGGCCCAGGCCCAGGCCCAGGCCCAGGCCCAGGGCCCAGGCCCAGGCCCAGGCCCAGGCCCAGGGCCCAGGCCCAGGCCCAGGCCCAGGCCCAGGCCCAGGCCCAGGCCCAGGCCCAGGCCCAGGGCCTAGGCCCAGGCCCAGGCCCAGGCCCAGGCCCAGGCCCAGGCCCAGGGCCCAGGCCCAGGCCCAGGCCCAGGCCCAGGCCCAGGCCCAGGCCCAGGCCCAGGCCCAGGCCCAGGCCCAGGCCCAGGCCCAGGCCCAGGCCCAGGCCCAGGGGCCCAGGCCCAGGCCCAGGGCCCAGGCCCAGGCCCAGGCCCAGGCCCAGGCCCAGGCCCAGGCCCAGGCCCAGGCCCAGGCCCAGGCCCAGGCCCAGGCCCAGGCCCAGGGCCCAGGCCTAGGCCCAGGCCCAGGGCCCAGGCCCAGGCCCAGGCCCAGGCCCAGGCCCAGGCCCAGGCCCAGGCCCAGGCCCAGGCCCAGGCCCAGGCCCAGGCCCAGGCCCCCAGGCCCAGGCCCAGGCCCAGGCCCAGGCCCAGGCCCAGGCCCCAGGCCCAGGCCCAGGCCCAGGCCCAGGCCCAGGCCCAGGGCCCAGGGCCCAGGCCTAGGCCCAGGCCCAGGCCCAGGCCCAGGCCCAGGCCCAGGGGCCCAGGCCCAGGCCCAGGCCCAGGGCCCAGGGCCCAGGCCCAGGCCCAGGCCCAGGCCCAGGCCCAGGCCCAGGCCCAGGCCCAGGCCCAGGCCCAGGCCCAGGGCCCAGGGCCCAGGGCCCAGGGCCCAGGCCCAGGCCCAGGCCCAGGCCCAGGCCCAGGCCCAGGCCCAGGCCCAGGCCCAGGCCCAGGCCCAGGCCCAGGGCCCAGGCCCAGGCCCAGGGCCCAGGGCCCAGGGGCCCAGGGCCCAGGCCCAGGGCCCAGGCCCAGGCCCAGGCCCAGGCCTAGGCCCAGGGCCCAGGCCCAGGGCCCAGGGGCCCAGGCCCAGGGCCCAGGCCCAGGCCCAGGCCCAGGCCCAGGCCCAGGCCCAGGCCCAGGCCCAGGCCCAGGCCCAGGCCCAGGCCCAGGGCCCAGGCCCAGGCCCAGGCCCAGGCCCAGGCCCAGGGCCCAGGGCCCAGGCCCAGGCCTAGGCCCAGGCCCAGGGCCCAGGCCCAGGCCCAGGCCCCAGGCCCAGGCCCAGGCCCAGGCCCAGGCCCAGGGCCCAGGCCCAGGCCCAGGCCCAGGCCCAGGCCCAGGGCCCAGGCCCAGGGGCCCAGGCCCAGGGCCCAGGGGGCCCAGGCCCAGGCCCAGGCCCAGGCCCAGGCCCAGGCCCAGGCCCAGGCCCAGGCCCAGGCCCAGGCCCAGGCCCAGGCCCAGGCCCAGGCCCAGGGCCCAGGCCCAGGGCCAGGCCCAGGCCCAGGCCCAGGCCCAGGCCCAGGGCCCAGGCCCAGGGCCCAGGGCCCAGGGCCCAGGGCCCAGGCCCAGGCCCAGGGCCCAGGCCCAGGGCCCAGGCCTAGGCCCAGGCCCAGGCCTAGGCCCAGGCCTAGGCCTAGGCCTAGGCCCAGGCCCAGGCCCAGGCCCAGGCCCAGGCCCAGGCCCAGGCCCAGGCCCAGGCCCAGGCCCAGGCCCAGGCCCAGGGCCCAGGCCCAGGGCCCAGGGGCCCAGGCCTAGGCCTAGGCCCAGGCCCAGGCCCAGGCCCAGGGCCCAGGGCCCAGGCCCAGGCCCAGGCCCAGGCCCAGGCCCAGGCCCAGGGCCCAGGCCCAGGCCCAGGCCCAGGCCCAGGCCCAGGCCCAGGCCCAGGCCCAGGCCCAGGCCCAGGCCCAGGCCCAGGCCCAGGCCCAGGCCCAGGCCCAGGCCCAGGCCCAGGCCCAGGCCCAGGCCCAGGCCCAGGGCCCAGGGCCCAGGGCCCAGGCCCAGGCCCAGGCCCAGGCCCAGGGCCCAGGCCCAGGCCCAGGCCCAGGCCCAGGCCCAGGCCCAGGCCCAGGGCCCAGGCCCAGGCCCAGGCCCAGGGCCCAGGCCCAGGGCCCAGGCCCAGGCCCAGGCCCAGGCCCAGGCCCAGGCCCAGGCCCAGGCCCAGGCCCAGGCCCAGGGCCCAGGCCCAGGGCCCAGGCCCAGGCCCAGGCCCAGGCCCAGGCCTAGGCCCAGGGCCCAGGCCCAGGGCCCAGGCCCAGGCCCAGGCCCAGGGCCCAGGCCCAGGCCCAGGCCCAGGCCCAGGCCCAGGCCCAGGCCCAGGCCCAGGCCCAGGCCCAGGGCCCAGGCCCAGGCCCAGGCCCAGGCCCAGGCCCAGGCCCAGGGGCCCAGGGCCCAGGCCCAGGCCCAGGCCCAGGCCCAGGCCCAGGCCCAGGCCCAGGGCCCAGGCCCAGGCCCAGGGGCCCAGGCCCAGGCCCAGGCCCAGGCCCAGGCCCAGGCCCAGGCCCAGGCCCAGGCCCAGGCCCAGGGCCCAGGCCCAGGCCCAGGCCCAGGCCCAGGCCCAGGCCCAGGCCCACCTAGGCCCAGGGCCCAGGCCCAGGCCCAGGCCCAGGCCCAGGGCCCAGGCCCAGGCCCAGGCCCAGGGCCCAGGCCCAGGCCCAGGCCCAGGCCCAGGCCCAGGCCCAGGCCCAGGGCCCAGGCCCAGGCCCAGGCCCAGGGCCCAGGGCCCAGGGCCCAGGCCCAGGGCCCAGGCCCAGGCCCAGGGCCCAGGCCCAGGGCCCAGGCCCAGGCCCAGGCCCAGGCCCAGGCCCAGGCCCAGGCCCAGGCCCAGGCCCAGGCCCAGGCCCAGGCCCAGGCCCAGGCCCAGGGCCCAGGCCCAGGCCCAGGCCCAGGCCCAGGGCCCAGGCCCAGGCCCAGGCCCAGGCCCAGGCCCAGGCCCAGGCCCAGGCCCAGGCCCAGGGGCCCAGGCCCAGGGCCCCCAGGGCCCAGGGGCCCAGGCCCAGGCCCAGGCCCAGGCCCAGGGCCCAGGGCCCAGGCCCAGGCCCAGGCCCAGGCCCAGGCCCAGGCCCAGGCCCAGGGCCCAGGCCCAGGCCCAGGCCCAGGCCCAGGCCCAGGCCCAGGCCCAGGCCCAGGCCCAGGCCCAGGGCCCAGGCCCAGGCCCAGGCCTAGGCCCAGGCCCAGGCCCAGGCCCAGGGCCCAGGCCCAGGGGCCCAGGCCCAGGCCCAGGCCTAGGCCCAGGCCCAGGCCCAGGCCCAGGCCCAGGGCCCAGGCCCAGGCCCAGGGCCCAGGGCCCAGGCCCAGGCCCAGGCCCAGGCCCAGGCCCAGGCCCAGGGCCCAGGCCCAGGCCCAGGCCCAGGCCCAGGCCCAGGCCCAGGCCCAGGCCCAGGCCCAGGCCCAGGCCCAGGGCCCAGGCCCAGGCCCAGGCCCAGGGCCCAGGCCCAGGGCCCAGGCCCAGGCCCAGGCCCAGGCCCAGGCCCAGGCCCAGGGCCCAGGCCCAGGCCCAGGCCCAGGCCCAGGCCCAGGCCCAGGGCCCAGGCCCAGGCCCAGGCCCAGGCCCAGGCCCAGGCCCAGGGCCCAGGCCCAGGCCCAGGCCCAGGCCCAGGCCCAGGCCCAGGCCCAGGCCCAGGCCCAGGGCCCAGGCCCAGGCCCAGGCCCAGGCCCAGGCCTAGGCCCAGGCCCAGGCCCAGGCCCAGGCCCAGGGCCCAGGGCCCAGGCCCAGGCCCAGGCCCAGGCCCAGGCCCAGGCCCAGGGCCCAGGCCCAGGGCCCAGGGCCCAGGGCCAGGCCCAGGCCCAGGCCCAGGCCCAGGGCCCAGGCCCAGGCCCAGGGCCCAGGCCCAGGCCCAGGCCCAGGCCCAGGCCCAGGCCCAGGCCCAGGCCCAGGGCCCAGGCCCAGGCCCAGGCCCAGGCCCAGGGCCCAGGCCCAGGCCCAGGCCCAGGCCCAGGCCCAGGCCCAGGCCCAGGCCCAGGGCCCCCAGGGCCCAGGCCCAGGCCCAGGCCCAGGGCCCAGGCCCAGGCCCAGGCCCAGGCCCAGGGCCCAGGCCCAGGCCCAGGCCCAGGCCCAGGCCCAGGCCCAGGCCCAGGCCCAGGCCCAGGCCCAGGCCCAGGCCCAGGCCCAGGCCCAGGGCCCAGGCCCAGGCCCAGGCCCAGGCCCAGGCCCAGGGCCCAGGCCCAGGCCCAGGCCCAGGCCCAGGCCCAGGCCCAGGCCCAGGGCCCAGGCCCAGGCCCAGGCCCAGGGCCCAGGCCCAGGCCCAGGCCCAGGGCCCAGGGCCCAGGCCCAGGCCCAGGCCCAGGGGCCCAGGCCCAGGCCCAGGGGCCCAGGCCCAGGCCCAGGCCCAGGCCCAGGCCCAGGGCCCCCAGGCCCAGGGCCCAGGCCCAGGCCCAGGCCCAGGCCCAGGCCCAGGCCCAGGCCCAGGCCCAGGCCCAGGCCCAGGCCCAGGCCCAGGCCCAGGCCCAGGCCCAGGCCCAGGCCTAGGCCCAGGCCCAGGCCCAGGCCCAGGGCCCAGGCCCAGGCCCAGGCCCAGGCCCAGGCCCAGGCCCAGGGCCCAGGCCCAGGCCCAGGCCCAGGCCCAGGCCCAGGCCCAGGGCCCAGGCCCCCAGGCCCAGGCCCAGGCCCAGGCCCAGGGCCCAGGCCCAGGCCTAGGCCCAGGGCCCAGGCCCAGGCCTCAGGGCCAGGCCAGGCCCAGGCCCAGGCCCAGGCCCAGGCCCAGGCCCAGGCCCAGGCCCAGGCCCAGGCCCAGGCCCAGGCCCAGGCCCAGGGCCCAGGGCCAGGGCCCAGGCCCAGGCCCAGGCCCAGGCCCAGGCCCAGGGCCCAGGGCCCAGGCCCAGGCCCAGGCCCAGGCCCAGGCCCAGGGCCCAGGCCCAGGCCCAGGCCCAGGCCCAGGGCCCAGGGCCCAGGCCCAGGGCCCAGGCCCAGGGCCCAGGCCCAGGCCCAGGCCCAGGCCCAGGGCCCAGGCCCAGCCCAGGGCCCAGGCCCAGGCCCAGGCCTAGGCCTGCGGCCTAGGCCCAGGCCCAGGCCCAGGCCCAGGGCCCAGGGCCCAGGGCCCAGGGCC